>JACGWO010000009.1:19917835-21117835 GCA_034509735.1 Sesamum alatum | reverse complement strand
CTGTGCATGGATTGGAAGGCATGGACAAACTCCTAGAGTTCATGTCCATTTTATCTAGGGTCTAATATTTCAACATTGGTCCAACCAATGTGAGAGTAGTGAATGACCGAGATCTCATAATATATCCATACATTCATCCATAATGCATAAATAAAATCCATCCATAGCAGTTATATGATAAATAAAAGCCATTCATCCATCATAATAACCACATGCAAAATTAAAGCCTAGCACGCCCCTGTTGGATGATCACGAGCCCAAATCCTATGTGACCCACTGAGCCCCGCAGTGGATCTATGGTCAATCTAGGGTTGGTCCTATACTATTACAATAATAGTAACCCAATCATCACGCTGATGGGCCTTGGTCTCTTTTTCTCTTTCTTCACTTCATGGAAAACGCCAAGGGACCTCCGGTCTGGGCTCTCCATGTGGTCCTTCCTTCTACTCCACCAATTACAAAAATGGAAACCTCACTCCTAGTCTACTCTCATTACATTATAAAAAATAGAAACCCCAGCGAAAACCCGGGGGGAGTACATAAGGAGGGAGGTAGAATGCCTTATTATTCAAGGCAACTAGAAAGAGAGAAGGAGAAAGCAGTTAAAGAGGCACACAGGCCCAACAGAAAATTAAACCATACATCCGGTCTAGGGCTCGTGATCATCCATTTCCATCCAACACACATAATCACATGATCCAATCACATAATTACAAATATACCAATAATTCATGATTTCCAATCATAATAATCCAAAACAGAAATAAATGATCATGTGCTCAACGTGTGAAAAATAAAACGCAAATATTGGTAATAATATTTTTCTCGTTTTAGGAAAACCTTTCCTCATTATTTTAAGTAAATTAACCCCGGGATTCCAAATCCAATTTATTTTACTCCTAAAATAATGTCTTTAGGAATTTAGGAAAAATTGAACCCAAAAACAAATTTTCAGAATTAATTCAAAATTAAAACTGAAAAGTAAATAATAAAAAATAAAATAATACTAGGGTTTCAAAAACCCTAGCTGCAGCAGCTGCCGGCCGCCACACCAGCAGCAGCCGGCCGGCCGTGCGCGCAGGGCAGCAGGCCAGCCTGCCGCCCCTGCGCGCGCGCAGGCCCAGCCTGGCCGGGCGCGCGCGCGCAGGCCCCTTGCCTGCGTGTGCGCGCGCCTGGCCGGCAGCGCGCTGCGCGGCCTGGTGTTCCGGCAGGCCGTCGCGCGCGCAGGCTCCTCTGCCTCGCGCGCGCCGGCCTGCTGGTCGCCAGCCGCGTGCCTGCGCTGTGCGCAGTGCGCGCGCGCAGACGCGCACTGGGCACGCCCGTCGGGCGCGCGCGCGCAGACGCCTCCGTCTGCGTGCGCGCGCGCCTGGCAGCGCGCCTGGTGCCGTCCGCGCGCGGGCTCTCCGCCGACAGCCTTGCGCGCGCAGACACCCTCGTCTGCCCGCGCGCAGCCATCCTGGCTGCGCGCTGCCCCTGCGCGAGCTTGCAAGTCCTTCCTGAGCAGGAAGATGGCCAAGAAGCTCTTTGAAGGACAAAGTATGCTTGCTAGTGGTCTGTTAGATTGGATCTAGTCAGACATCTGTGGGTCATTGAATACACAAGACCAGTAGAGAATTCACAAGTCTAAGGGCCTTTGGAAGGCTCAGTGAATTAGATTTGAAGTGGGAACATAACTGGTTGCGAAATTAACCCTCGATTGGATTAAGTGGTGCGTATTTAGTGAGAGTTCTTGATGTATCTAAATGGGAATGGAACTGTCACTCAGTGGAATTCTTCCTGGAACGCCACAGTTGAACGGCGTCTTTGATAAAACAGGAACCGAACCCTGTTGGACATAGTTCGATCGGTATTTCACTGAACTACTTTGGCCCATCTGGGTATGTTCTTAAGACAGTAGCCAAGTTGTAAAACATGGCACTTTCTAAAGATCGTGGCCTAGACACCATATTGGATATGGCATAGCAAGCCTGTATCCTACAAAGTACTAGTGGGAGGCAAACTAGGTTTGCATAGGTTCATGTGTTGTCCTAAGGGAAATTGGATTTTAGAGGATAATCGGTGTGAGGATTAGCTCCTTGAGGAATCAAGTAGAGCAACACCTCAGTACGATATAGAAAAACATCATTTGAAATCAAGTTTGCTCACTGACTATATTCCAGTCTTCCTAAGGACGATCAGAGTATCATATATATATCTTAGAGGTACAGGTTTCTAGGTCAATCTGGTCAATTGGATTATAATCCAAAAGATATAAGGAGAAGAAATGTTTGACATTGGATCGAATCAATGGCTTGGAGTCGTATGATTTGACGTAGAATTCAAACTAGGTTTGGAACTTCATGTAATTGGAATATTCATTTTGATGAGTTCATAGGGGGTATAACTCGATCAGTAATGAGCTTGAGGGTCAGTGGGAGTTTTGTTGTGTTCCTAGTGTTTAAAGTGTGTAACATCTTATTAATTTGGAATGAAGTTAAGATGTTAGGAAACACTGAAACACGAACGTTGTTCACGGCAATTCTCTGTGAAAGAAATGGATTCCTATATATAGGGTTAAGCTATTCAAGACTCAGTCGAGGATGACTGATGAGGAAGCTTAGATGTTTGACATCCCCTACGTCTTTGCCATAGGCATCATGAGTATGTTGTTTAGTGCATTGGACCTGATGTTGTGTATGCTTTGGGCATAACGACGACAATCAGATATGTATCAAAGAGGTAGTAGACTCCTGTTGAGAACAGTCTTTAATACCTGAATAAGGATGAAAGAAGTGTTCTTGATGCACGTTCTATGGAGAGTTGGTTCTGGAAGGCTATAGCGATACTAGCTTCCAGTATCATGTGAATAATATCTAGTCTTATTATGAACATATATCCAGGTTTAATGGTAAGGTGGTGGCCTGGAAAGGTTTCAACGGGATACCACGACGGACCATGAAAGTTGAATGTATGGCAACTTTAGAAGTTGCTCCGGAGAGTGGTTTGGATGAAAAACTACATCCAATGGTTGGGTGTGGTGCCTAGCACGGCAAAGCCAGTAGTTACCTTGGAGGATAACAACATGGTTGTAGTGCAAGCTAAAGGACCGAGATCTCATCACGGATCCAGGAAAATTCTTAGACAGTACCATCTGCTTGGAGCAATGGTATGAAGAGGTGAAGTGCGATTGGACCGTATCATCTTGGCAGAAATAAAGTAGACTTGTGAGACCGAGCCGGATATCGTAGGTTACTCATGCTCAAATAAGTCTGAGCGACATAGGTGTTTGGCTTTAGGTCAAGTGGGAGATTGTTAAAATAGGTGACTAGAAAGTCAATTGGATTGGCGGTTTTGGATACTATTTAGCAATCTTTAATAAAGTAATATTGACTTTATGAATATAGTAAGTATTCAGATGTGTCACTATCTGTTTGTTGTGCTTACTGATTACGTTAAACGGCGTTTTAGCATCACAGAAAATGCCCACAGACCAATTGGATAACCCATGTAGTTGGGCTGCGCATTGGATGGCAGCTATGAAACCAACTTCTAAGGGTTGGTCTAAATGTTCCAACTCGAGGACCTTGAGACAGGGTATCGAGGGTCCTATAGAGACTTGCACTAAGGATTGCATTCATTGGATAGGTGCCAAGTTTCATCGGCGACAGACGTTGGACGCCTATGCAATATTAGTGGGTTAGTTGATAAGGGTATCAGCTGACTGAACTGACTCGCGGGAATCGTACTATAGAAGCCTTGGAGGCTTGGTCGGTAAGACTCGAATTTTCGGTTTCTATAGTTAGAGATTAGTCCTCGGACTTGAGAAATGATGGCAGTCACATGCATATGATGGTTGTATCTAGGGTCTAACAAGAGATATCCATATCTGGGATACATTGCCTTATCCAGTGCAGTCGGAATATCTATAACGGACGGTGGATTCCAAGATAGGATCCGTCACCTGTCAGTAGACGACAGTCGAGTCTCCTATGCACTTTGAGATGGTTTAAGCTCTATAAGTTTGTGGCCACAATGATTGGTCGAGTAGGGAATGGTTTCCTACGTTGATTAATAGAGCAAATGTGTCTCGAGTTATTGAGCATAGTTGTCTAGTCCAGGATGGGAACCGACGCCGAATTCCATGCCCTAGGCTTAGACCGGAGACGGATGATGGAAGGATCGTACTCGTATGGTACTCGGGAGCTTAAATGTTCATGCCAACATTCACCTAGTCTCTAGTGCCATAGACCGTTGCTAGACGGCCACCCATGGTAACTGGCGTTTTTCGATTAATGGTTAATTGAAAAATAATTAATTAAATTAGATTTAGTTGACCAATTGTGTTGGACAGAAGCCCAAGCCTAGCTGAGGGTGAACCTAATGAGTCACACACAAATCACTTTGGATTTTATAGAATTAATTTGGAATTAATTATAGAAGGAGCGAATAAATTTAATTGGATTAATTATTCAAGAGAGAAATAAATGATTCGATCATTTATTGAGAAATCCATTTGATGTATGGTCCAAGAATTCATTAATTGGATTAATTAATTTTTTGGACTTAGAACCTTTTAATTAATTGAATTAATTTATCAGGTTTTAGCTAGAATAATTGATTGGATCAATTATTCACAATTTGGACTATGTTTATTTAATTGAATTAAATAAATAATTGGGATTCAATTGGATTGAAATTAATTAGATTAATTAATGCCCAATTGATAAATGTTTGGAATTTATTTGATTTGATAAAGTACAAGTCCAAATGCATAAAGATCCAAGTCCATTTTTCATGCAACTTGAAGGTAGTTAAAGAGGAGTTTCAACTCCTCTAGATATGTACATGATATGCACGACCAAGAGGTATTTTATAGGTGGTTTTCTCTTGCTAGAAGTGTGTGTATGTAGAAGTTGCCTTGGAGGTTACTTATGTAGGTGGTTTTTTGAACTCTACATTCTACATACACAAAAGAACTTTGCTAGACATTCACTTACTAACTTACTTCATTTTTTCTGGAGATTAAAGCTATAAACACATCTGAAAATTCTCTCTTAGTTTTCTTTTCTGGAAAGAAAAGAACTTAAACATTCTAAAGATCACTAATTGATAGTATTGCTTTGGAATTGTTTTCTTCTTCTCCTCACTATAATTTATCTAGCAATAAACTATAGTTTGAATCCTTTGTATGGTGTGGACAATACTTAGAGGAGTTATAAGTTGATCTCTCAAGTGGACATACGAAAATGGAAAAGAAAGGAACAACGCACGAACCCGTTCTACATAAATGAACAAAGGTTGGTTTTCTTTTACGTTTACATGTACCTTTGTTCTTCTCCTTTTAAGCAACATGTCTAGTATGTTTTATTTTTATTTATGCTTTGACAAACACTAAACGCTCGGGAACTTCAAAGGGAACACCCCTTTGAATCCGGTTCAAATTATGCATTAAATTCACGCTTTTATGATTACGTTGCGTTCCCGGGCCGTATCCGATTCTTTCAGTAATACATGATGCAATATGTGTAAATACATGTGAAGTGACAAGGGGATCCACCCGGGAGCGCGAGCGGAAGCATAAAAATGAAATAAATCGCATAAATGAAAGCAATTATCACAAAATCCCAAGGGGTGTACCCTTGGGTGCTCAACCGGGCGTTCGATGTAGGTTGTAACAATATTAAAAGCATATATTGTACATAGAGCATAGAGATTAGAGATTAAAGATAAACTACGAGAGCGTAAAATCGAAATTATCTTTGTAGTTATATCGTTTATATGGCTATGAGCGTTGTTCCTCTCCGAAAATGCTCACCAAATTCAAACATATGAACTCTCTAGAGGTAATCCACACCACACCGGAAGAGATGCACGTTTTCGTTGCTAGAACAAAACGGATCTATAGGATTCGGCTTAAGAAAATAGAACACTATTGAATTAGTGTCTTTCTTAAACTTGCTTTGTTCTTCCAAATGATCCAAGATCAAATGAAGAACAAAGCGGATATGTGAGAGAGAGAAAGGGGGCCGAAAATTTAGAGGAGAGGAGTGTATTTTTCTTCTTTTTCCTAGAAAAAGATGAAAGTGAATCCTCTTGCATTGATGATTGTATATACTCATATATATACAAAATTAATGTTATTATTGGAATATGTCTAGGTTCATCCAAGGATGTCTAGATATATTGCAATAAATCCCACTAATTCATCAATCAAGCCTGCCATCTCTTAAGGTATGATTTAATCATACCAAAAGAGAGAGGCTTGATTGCAATTGATTTGTCTCTTACCAAAAGAGACAAGTCAACTCATCAAGGCCATGTATGGCCAATTTTTACCTCTCCAAGAGTGGTAATTTTCAGCCATACCACTATGGGGAAGAAGTATAACTTCTTCCTATTCCAAAAGTGGAATTAACACACCTCTTGGGCCAAAATTTAACGGACTGGGAAGCCAAAATTAAATCCCATTTAACATTAGGTCCACTTAAATAATTCCCATCGATCTTTTAATCCAATTAAAAGACCCAATATTTCGGCTCTCTACATTAACCAATAAATCTCATTTACCGATTAAACGAAGGGCCCGATACAATATCGGTCCGTCTATCCGATGGACAATCCCTTAAGTAATCCAATTACTGATTATCCTCCGAAATTTACTCCAGGTCAATTTCTCCACCTTCTCGGTGATTTGTGTATGACCCTTTAGGTTCACCCTCAGCTAGACTTGGGCCCGTGTCCAACAGGAGCCCGTTACCATGGCGGTCATCTAGCAACGGTCCATGGCACTGGAGACTAGGTGAATGTCCGCGTGAACATTTAGGCGCCAATTTCGTACGGGTATGGTCCTTCCATCTATTGTCTCTCGGCCTTAGTCTAGGGTATGAAATTGGGTGTCGGTTCCCATCCTTGACTAGGCATCGAAGCTTAATACTCGAGACTACGCATGCCTCATCGCATCGACACAGGAAACCATTTGCTGTTCGACCAACCACTATAGCCACAGGTTTTAAGCAGCATGAACGTGTCACGACTCACATGAGATTTTACGATTCGCATGGAAAAGATCCTGTGGGAGGTATTCCATACCATTCTCGTTCCACAAGATTCCCAAGATTATTGCCTCACCCTTTCACATGATCCCGAGGACTCCAAGCGAATCATGTTAATTGGGTGTTAGACCCAACCCAATCGACCGAGCCACAGACCCACTGGTACCCCCACGACTCGTGAGACAGGTAGCAGCAGCCCGTTTTTCGTTCATGACATAGTGCAGCTTCCTTTAAGTACAATAACGTGCCACGACTCGTGAGACCACGCTATTGACCCAAAGCAGCTTCCTCACTATGCCATGGATTGGAAGGCATGGACAAACTCCTAGAGTTTATGTCCACTTTGTCTAGGGTCTAATATTTTGACATTGGTCCAAACAATGTGAGAGTAGGAAATGACCGAGATCTCAAATAAATAAATATCTACACATACATCCATAATGCGTAAATAAACCATCCATAGCAGTTATATAATAAACAAACAATCCATTCATCCATCATCATAACCACATGCAAAATTAAAGCCTAGCACGCCCCTGTTGGATGATCACGAGCCCGAATCCTATGCGACCCACTGAGCCCGCAGTGGATCTATGGTCAATCTAGGGTTGGTCCTATATTATTACATTAATAGTAACCCAATCATCATGCTGATGGGCCTTGGTCTCTTTTCTCTTTCTTCACTTCATGGAAAACTCCAAGGGACCTCCCGTCTGGGCTCTCCATGTGGTCCTTCCTTCTTCTCCACCAATTACAAAAAAGGAAACCTCACTCCTAGTCTACTCTCATTACAAAATTAAAAAATAGAAACCCCAGCGAAAACCCGGGGGGAGTACATAAGGAGGGAGGTACAATGCCTTATTATTCCAAGGCAACTAGAAAGAGAGAAGGAGAAAGCAGTAAAAGAGGCACACAGGCCCAATTGAAAATAAACCATACATTCGGTATAAGGCTCGTGATCATCCATTTCCATCCAACACACATAATCACATGATCCAATCATATAATTACAATATACCAACAATACATGATTTCCAATCATAAATATCAGAAATAATAAATGAATATGTGCATAACGTGTGAAAAATAAAACACAAATATTGGTAATAATATTTTCTCGTTTTAGAATAATGTCTTTAGAAAAATAGGCATAATTGAACCAAAAACGATTTTTTTTTCAGAATTAATTTCAAAAAATTAAAACTGAAAATAATTAAAAAAATAAAAGAAAAACACTGCTAGGGTTTTGAAACCCTAGCAGCAGCAGCCGCCGCCGCCGGTGGATAATCCCTTAAGTAATCCAATTACTGATTATCCTCCGAAATTTACTCCAGGTCAATTTCTCAACCTTCTCGGTGATTTGTGTGTGACCCTTTAGGTTCACCCTCAGCTAGACTTGGGCCCGTGTCCAACAGGAGCCCGTTACCATGGCGGTCATCTAGCAACGGTCCATGGCACTGGAGACTAGGTGAATGTCCGCGTGAACATTTAGGCGCCAATTCCGTACGGGTATGGTCCTTCCATCTATTGTCTCTCGGCCTTAGTCTAGGATATGAAATTGGGTGTCGGTTCCCATCCTTGACTAGGCATCGAAGCTTAATACTCGAGATTACGCATGCCTCATCGCATCGACACAGGAAACCATTTCCTGTTCGACCAACCACTATGGCCACAGGTTTTAAGCAGCATGAACGTGTCTCCGAGTGCATACGAGATACTTCTGTCACATACTAACAGGGGACGGATCCTCTTCTTGGAGCCCACCGTCCGTACTACATATTTTGACTTCACTGGACAAGGCTTATAATGATCATCTTACAGAATGATCACCTCTCGCCAGATCCAAGATACAACCATCCTGTGTATGTGACCGACCAAACCTCCAAGGCTTCCATATGATGATCCACACGAGTCAGTTCAGTCGGCTCGACCGCAATCGACCAACCCACCAAGATCATGTAGGCGTCCCATGCCTATCGTCGGTAAAACAGGGCACTCATCTAATGAACACGACTCTTGGTGCAAGTCTCTATAGGACTCTCGATGCCCTATCTCATGAAAGAAATCGGTGGATCGCCCCAGGAATTGCGTGAATGCGGAAGCGCGATAAAAATAAACATACAAAAATTAAAGCATGCTTTTAATTTAAAAGAACACGCTCAAGGGGTGTACCCTTGAGGTTCTCGGGCGTTTGGTGTATCTCATGATTATAAAGCATGTAAAGAAATCATGGAGGCCATAGAGTTGAAAATAAAAATAGACGAAAAATAAATCGAGACCTACCCGTTGTCATTTTCGTCTTCAACGGCTACACGCGTTGTTCCCCGTTTTGCACCAAGATCTCGTTCTTGAGACCCTCCAAATCGTGACACACGATCCACCTACGTATCTTGCACGTCGTGCTAGCAACGAACAAGTGTATATTTTTGGAGTGGATGAATCAACAACACGTTATCAATTAATGGTATTGATTCATCTAAGTTCTAATGTTCCAAGAACAAAAGAACTAAGAAAAATATTTTCTTGTTAGAGAGAGAGAGGCGGACGAGAGGTAAGGAGAGGGGAGAGTGTGTGTTGTGTGTGTGTTTTCAAGAATCATCATCCTTCAATTGTTGGAGGCTAGAGGTTTATATAGAGGAGGAGTTTAATCCTCTTTAAACTCCAACTCTAAGAACTCTAATTTGACTAGGATTTTGACCTAGTCAAAGTCCTAGTCAAACTAGTGTTTGACCTAGTCAAACGAATCCTAGCCTTCCATCTCCTCTTTCCATCTCAACCGTTGATTTTAATTTAATGGAATATTTAAATCCCATTAAATATTCCAAAAGGTTAAAAGAATAAATATAATAAATATTAATATTTACTCTAAGCCCATTAAATCAATCCTTTAATAAATCCTATTTATTAATTTAATTCCCTTTATCAAATAGAAGGAATTAATTTCTCCAAAAAAATATAGGACCCGATTAAATCTAATTTAATCATTCCTTTACTCCAATATTTAATTCCAAATTAAATACTAAGTGTGTGTGTGGATAGTGTGTGACTCTTTAGGTTCACCTTTCAGCTAGACTTGGTCGGATTCCCAGAATCCGTCCGTTACCATGGGTGGCCATCTAGCAACGGTCCATGGCACTAGAGACTAGGTGAAATATTCGGGGATGAACATTTAGGCTCTAACAGTACAGTTGTCCTTCTGTCTTCGGTCTCATCACTTAGGGTCTAGGGCACGGAAAATGCAGGTACCCATTTTGGACCTAAGTGTCGGTCTGTCCTTACTAAACGCCGCAAGGGAAACCTTCCTTCTGTTCAGTTACTGTGGCCACAGATTTTAGGGACAAGACACAGAGCATACATGAGACTCAACTGTCAATTCCTTTTGACAGGAGACAGATCCTTTCTTGGAAACTACTGTCACTTTGTGCACCCGAGCTGCACTAGACATGGCTTATGACTACTCAAGAGTATTTTGGCAATCTCTCACCATATCTAAGATACAGACCTGATGCACAGGTAAACTCAGCAGTTCCTCAAGTCAAAGGACTTGGCCTATACCGTTGGAACCGGGAATACACGTCATACCTTGCTGACCATACTCAAGGTCCTCCGTAAGACGATTTCCGTGAGTCACCTCAATCAGCTGCTTCCTAGCGTGCTGACCCACTAACACTGCTTAGACGACCTTCGTCACCCATCGATGAAATACGACAGCAGATGCTTAGTGCAAGTCTCAAAGGGAATCCCGATACCCATTTTCGGGATTCCTTGACTTGGAGATTTCCGGACTGATTCGGTAAGACTGATTTCATGGACCTACCTCCAAGCGTAGTCCCAGTCCCCGAAATCGATTCTCAGTCCGTGGGCTTTGTTTGCGTAGTGAACAGAAACGTAAATCCAGATATAAGTGAACGTAAACAAAGTATTGCCATATGAATTTTCACTTCTTTATTCATAAATGTTTTATCAAATACCAAAAATTGTCTAGACATAGGTTACATATTCTTGCCAAAATTGGCTTACATGGTCACCTATTCTAACATCTCGTGGTCCTCGACTGCGAACGTTTCAGACCCAACTCTTTATTAGTTGGTTTCATGACCACCATCCAATGCGTGGCCCAACTGCATGAGTTGTTAATCGTGGTCTGTGGGCTTTGTTGTGATATATGTTAAACACCATTTTAACATATGGCAAATGAGCACAACAAAGAAGGTACTAATAGTAATGAATACTCATTTTATTCATTACATAATATTACATTACATCAAGTTGTCAAATAGGTTATAAAATGTCAAACCTATTGCCTTTCTAGTCACCTATTCTAACAATCTCCCACTTGACCTAAAGCCAATCACCCATTGACCTCAAACCTATCTTATCCAGATGCTTAGTATGGGCAACTTGCGACACGGGCTTCGTAAGTGGATCTGCAATGTTTTATGCAGAGCTGACTCAGTCCATCCGAACGTCACCCCTGCTAACCATCTCTCTGAGCAGATGGTAGCGTCTAATAATATGCTTGGAGCGGTGATGAAATCTCGGTTCCTTTGCTTGCGCTATCGCCCGTTGTTATCGCATAAGATAACCACTGGCTCAGCGATGCTAGGTACTACACCCAACTCTTGGATGTAGCTCTTCATCCAAACCGCCTCCTTACCAGCTTCCGAATCTGCTATGTATTCTGACTCTGTGGTGGAATCCGCCGTGGTAGCCTGCTTGGAACTCTTCCAAGCAACCACGCCACCATTTAGTCTGAATACAAAACCAGACTGAGACTTGGCATCATCGTTATCCGATTGGAAGCTAGCGTCGCTATAGCCTTCCAGTATCAATTCTCCACCACCGTAGATCAAGAACATGTCCTTAGTCTTTTTCAGGTACTTTAGAATAGTCTTGACCGCACTCCAATGTGCCTCCCCGGCACACGCCTGATATCGACTAGTCACGCTCAAAGCGAAAGCCACATCAGGTCTAGTACATTGGACAACATACTGAATGCTGCCTACTGCTGAAGGATAGGGGATGTCCAACATTCCTTTAAGCTCCTCATCAGTCTTAGGAGACTGCTTCTTGGACAACTTAATTCCATGCCGCATAGGAAGGAATCCTCGTATAGAGTTCTCCCTCTTGAATCTCTTCAAAACTTTCTCAATGTACGAGGACTGGGCAATTCCTAACATCCTTCTAGATCTATCCTTGTAGATCTTGATGCCAAGAATGTAGGATGCCTCGCCCATATCCTTCATGAAAAATTGTGTTGACAACCAAGCTTTAGTGGTTCCCAACATCTTAGCATCATTCCCAATGAGCAATATGTCATCTACATAAAGCACCAGGACCGCAACAGAGCTCCCACTAATCTTCTTGTATACAAAAGGATCAGACTCGTTCTTGATGAAATGATATCCCCGTATGACTTCATCAAAACGTATGTTCCAGCTTCGGGAAGCTTTTTTGAGGCTATAGACGGACCTTTCGAGACGACAGAACTTCTGCTCTTCTGCAACAGATGTGAAACCTTCCGGTTGATCCATATAGATCTCTTCCTCCACAAAACCGTTGAGGAAGGTGGTTTTCACGTCCATCTGCCATATTTCATAATCATACCATCCTGCTATGGCAAACAGTATTCGAATGGACTTAGCCATTGCTACGACGAGTATGTTTCCTCAAAAATCGACCCCGTGTCATTGAGTGTAATCTTTCACCATAAGCCTGGCTTTGAAGGTTGTAACGTCCCCGTCATCTCCAAGCTTACGTTTGTAGACCCATTTACACCCTACGGGTTTTACCCCTTTGGGTGGGTCCACTAAGGTCCAAATCTAGTTTGCACCCATCGAGTCCATTTCGGATTTATAGCCTCAAGCCACTTATCCGAATCGATGTCCGACATCGCGTCTCCGTACGTCTTTGGATCATTATGCAACTGACCAGTCAGGCCCAGAAATTCGTACCTATCAGGTGGTTGGGATACTTTGGCCGACCTACGAAGGACTGGAACATCATCAGTGGGAACTACTGGCTCAAATGTCACCGCCGTCTCATGGGGTACCTCAGTTGATT
The DNA here is from genome assembly GCA_034509735.1 of Sesamum alatum. NCBI lineage: Eukaryota > Viridiplantae > Streptophyta > Magnoliopsida > Lamiales > Pedaliaceae > Sesamum > Sesamum alatum. The sequence goes on along the minus strand of JACGWO010000009.1, from coordinate 21,104,741 downwards.
CCACAAGGAGTACGTCATCACGTCGATTATCCGATGAAAAACCCTTTTCCAAGAACACTACGTTTCCTGAGACAACCACCTTTTGCTCGGAGGGATCATAGAAATAATACCCCGCAGTTTCCTTTGGATATCCAACGAACCTGCATAAACTAGACCTGGAGTCCAGTTTATCTCCCACTAATCTTTTGACGTATGCGGGGCAACCCCACACTTTCAAGTATTTGTAGAAGCCAGGCTTGCCATGCCATATCTCATATGGCTTCTTGGATATCTTCTTAGATGGCGCCAAGTTCAAAATTTTGGTCGCCGTCTCAAGAGCATATCCCCAGAAGGATAAGGGGAGTTCGGTAAAACTCATCATGGATCGGACCATGTCCAACAAAGTTCGATTTCTCCTTTCAAACACACCATTCAACTGTGGTGTTCCAGGAGGAGTCCACTGAGAGAATTTCATTCTCTTTTAGATAATCAGTGAATTCGCCACTTAAATACTCTCCACCTCAGTCCGATTGAAGGGCTTTGATCTTACTACTGGTTTGGTTCTCTACTCCAAGTCTGTATTCCTTAAACCTTCCAAAGGCGTCAGACTTGTACCTCATCAGGTAAACATAACCATACCGTGAGTGATCATCGACAAAGGTTATGAAGTACAAGTACCCATCCCTAGCCTGAGTATTTAGTGGACCACAGACGTCAGTATGGATCAAATCCAACAGACCGTTGGCTAGCGTGCTTTGTCCAACAAAGGGTTTCTTCGTCATCTTTCCCTTTAGACAGGATTCGCAAGTCAGTAGGTTGTCCAAATCGTCTATTTCTAGACTCTTTGAGTCCACCAACCTTCTTATCCTATCCTTAGAAAGATGACCTAACCTCGCATGCCTAATCTGTGTATTATCTTGATTATCATGTTTTCGTTTGTGTTCTGCAGTCATAATCTAATTAGACTATTGAAGTATGTACAGACTGTTCACTAATGTACCAAGCAAATGAGACACACCATCATTGATAATATCAAAACCATTTTTGTTGATGGTGAAAGATTAACCCTCCTTATCAAGGACGGGTATGGATACAATATTGTTTATCATACTAGGTACATAGAAACAGTCGTTCAGTACAATCCTAACATGACACTAATGGCAAACTCCATTGATCCTACGACTTCCGCAGCAACGACCTTGCTATCACCTAGCCTCAGGATCATCTCATCCTTGGTTAGCCTTCTGCTTCTTTGCAGTGCCTGCAAATTATTGCAGATGTGAGACCACACCCGGTATCCAATACCCATGAAACGAAATTAGGTATCAAGTTTACTTCAACCACAAACATACCTGGATTTGAGAGGAGTTGTGGGCACTCCCTCTTCCAATGCCCATTTCCTTGGCAATGCATGCATGCAGACATTATTAGCCGTGGACCGCTGAGAACCACGGGCCTTCCCTTTCCCTTTGCCCATTCCTATTGGGGCAACAGGGGCTGCAACCGTCTTCCCTTTTTCCTTCTTTCTCTTCCAGCGTTCGGCCCTCTTGCCATTCGCCTTGGAGGTCGAAACCTCTCCTATCAATACCACTGGCGCAGACTTGTGGGTTGTTGCCTTGTATTGCACCAGTATGTTGATCAACTCATGAATACACTTCTCAAATCCGTTCATGTTGTAGTTTACAACAAACGAGTCATAGGATGGAGGAAGCGATTGGAGGATCACGTCAATGTACGTGTCATTCTTAAGCCCAACTTTAAGGTCCTCGAGCTTCTCCACCAGGGAAAGCATCTTGACCCCATAACTTTGTACAGACGATCTTTTAGCCAGCTTGGGGCCAAAGAATGCTTTGTTGCGACATATCTAATATGCCTGTCCGGAACTACATAAATCGTTCATGCGGAGCATTATGGTGGAGACGTTGTCCAGCCTCTCATATTGCTTCTGGATGTCGTTAGACATCGAAGCCAATATGATGTTGTGTACTTTTCGGCTGTCCTCATGCCATTTCTCGAACGTCAAAACGTTCTTCTAGCATGGACTCCTCCGGCAAGGCGCTCGACGGCGACTCGTCCAAGACATAACCTTGGTTCTCGAAACCAAGGACAATCCTCAGTTTTCTCAGCCATTCCGAGTAGTCCGTTCAGTTAAACTTATTAGTCTCAAGTACCATGGTCAAAGGATTCTTAGACATATCTACATTTATAAAATGTAAAGCAGAAATTAGCAGATGATGGTAATATTATTATTCAAGTTGAAGACATGGTCTTTTAGTCTTTAACCCTCCCACTATTTGTACGAAAGTCCACCACTCTCAAGTAGAGTTTCAGGAAACCAATTCCTAGTGGGCTCGGGATCCATAAGCGTAATATCCATGCCCCGCTTTTACGATTCACATGAAGAGAACCTCATGGGAGATATCCAATATCATTCTCATCCAATGAGATTTCCAAGATATTTTGCCTCACCTATTCACATGGTTCCGAGGACTCCAAGCGGACCATGTTACTCAGTTTTGGGCCCGACCTATCAACCAAATCATGCCTCAACTGTCCCCCCTCCCCCCCCCCCCCCCCCACATACCGTGAGACAGGGAAACAACGAGAGCAATCTCTTTTTTCACAACAATGGTGCAGCTTTCCCCTAGTCCAAGTGTGCCACGACTCGTGGACCACACTTGGGTAGTGGTAGCTTCCTCACCATATTATTGTGGATGGAATGCTTGGACATATCAAAATACCATTTTGATCCAAGTCCATCCTGGGCCTAATATTTTATTTTGTCCAACCAAATGAGAGTTTGATAATGACCGAGACCTCATCATATTAAATATTTTAGCATGCATAAATATCCAATATTCATAAAGCATTAAATAAATACGCTGCATGTAGTAAAACATAGCATACCCCTGTTAGGATGATCACAAGCCCAACCTATGCGACCCATTGAGCCCGCAGTGAGTCTATGGTCTGTCTAGGGTGGTCCTACCCTATTACATAAGTAATAATCCTATTGTCATTCCAATGGGCCTTGTGGCTCTTCTTGTTTTACGCCTTGATGTTACACCTTGGGCGACTCAATGGGCTTGTCAAAATAAAACCTCACCAAAACTACCTACTCTCATTACATATGAAAGTAATACATGAAAAGGAAATGAACAAGCCATAACATCAAGAGGTTAGAAAAACAGGAGATGATAATTCCAAAACAAGAGGCACGTAGGCCCCACCCGACAGAAATGTAAGTAAATAACATACATCCATACATAAGGTCAAGGGCTCTTGTGATCATCCCATGTTGATCCCATCAACACACATATCATAATTATACCAAATAATCATGCTTAATCATGGATATTCAAAATATCCAAGTGATGTCCAATATCACAAGGTATAAATATATAAACAATGTGCAAGATTCAAATTTTAAATTTAATAGACATTATATACAACGCATCCAATGCATGTACAAAACCCAAATTGATTAAGTAAATTTGATTTAAGAAAAAATCCAATAATTCCAATATCGAATATGCAAAATTAATTCATTTCCAGAAATTGTGCAGAAATCACAAGAAAAGTCAATTTTCATAAAACCGTCCAAAACCGGCATAAAACAGCCCAGCCGTTGTGCCTACTGGCCTCCCGCCCGCACAGGGATGTGAACACGCGCGCGCAGGCAACCAGCCAGCCCGCGCGCCTTGCGCGCGCACGCCCCCTATGCAGCACTAGCCCGACGGCCAGCAGCCTGCACCCGCGGGCCAAAGCATAGCGCGCGCCGGCACCCTCTTGCGCGCAGTGCAGTTTGTGCGGCCGCCCCTACCAGCACGCACGCTGGCAGGCACGCCAGCCAGGCTGTGCACAGGCTCACGCCTGCACGCGCCCGGCCGCGCGTCTTCGAGCCAGTGGCCGGCCGGTAGGGGCGGCACCCAACTTCTGCCGATGCTGTCCCTTTTTAAATGTTTTCGGTTTCTCATTTGAGCACATTAATATTTAAAATAAACTGAAAAAAATATGCAATTTTTAAGATCCAATCTTTAAAAAAAATCGCAGACATAATGTCCATCAAATTCAAACAAATGAACAAGAACATTCGTTCAGATATTCATACATCTATACATGCTCATAAAGCCGTAAAAGCAAGTTGTACATGCCAAGCACATAGATCTATGCCCCCTACATCGAACCGGGCTCTGATACCACTTGAAGGGACAAGCTGATCCACCCGGGAGCGCGAGGAGAAGCGTGAAAACAAAATAAATCGCATAAATGAAAGCAATTATCACAAAATCCCAAGGGGTATACCCTTAAATGCTCAACCGGGCGTTCGATGTAGGATGTAACAATATTAAAAGTATATATTATACGTAGAGCATAGAGATTAAAGATAAACTACGAAAGCGTAAAATTGAAATTACCTTTGTAGTTATATCGTTTATATGGCTACGAGGGTTGTTCCTCTCTGGAAATGCTCACCAAGTTCAAATGTATGAACTCTCTAGAGGTAATCCACACCACAACGGAAGAGATGCATGTTTTCTTTTCTAGAAGAAAACGGATCTAAAGGATTCGGCTTAAGAAAATAGAACACTATTGAATTAGTTCTTTCTTAAACTTGCTTAGTTCTTCCAAATGATCCAAGATCAAATGAAGAAGCAAAGGGAATATGTGAGAGAGAGAGAGGGGGGGCCAAAAAGTGAGAGGAGAGGTGTAGTGTATTTTTCTTCTTTCTCCACAAAAAAGATGAAAGTGAATTCTCTTGGATTGATGATTGTATATATTCTTATATATACAAAATTAATATGAATATTGAAATGTGTTTAGGTTCATCGAATGATGCCTAGATACATCCCAATCAATCCCACTAATTCATCAATCAAGCCTACCATCTCTTAAGGTATGATTCAATCATACCAAAAGAGAGAGGCTTGATTGGAGTTGATTTGTCTCTTACCAAAAGAGACAAGTCAACTCATCAAGGCCATGTATGGCCAATTTTTACCTCTCCAAGAATGGTAATTTTCGGCCATATCACTATAGGGAAGAAGTCCAACTTCTTCCTATTACAAAAGTGGAATTAACAGACCTCTTGGACCAAAATTTAACGGACTGGGTTCCACTATAATCCAATCACAACGAACCCAAAATTAAATCCCATTTAACATTAGGTCCACTTAAATAATTCTCATTAATCTTTTAATCCAATTAAAAGACCCAATATTTCATCTCTATACATTAACTGATAAATTTCATTTACCGATTAAATGAAGGGCCCGATACAATATTGGCTCATCCATCCAATGGACAATCCCTTAAGTAATCCAATTATTTATTATCCTCCGAAATTTACTCCAAGTCAATTTCTTCACCTTCTCAATGATTTGTGTGTGACGGTTTAAGTTCACCCTCAGCTAGACTTGGGCCGTGTCCAATAGGGGCCCGTTACCATGGGTGGCCATCTACCAATGGTCCAATGGCACTAGAGACTAGGTGAATGTTTGCGTGAATATTTAGGCGCTGATTCCGTACAGGTACGGTTCTTCTATCTACCGTCTCCTGGCCTTAGTTTAGGGTATGAAATTGGGCGTCGGTTCCCATCCTTGGCTAGGCATCTATGCTTAATACTCAAGACTACGCATATCTCATTGCATCAACACAGGAAACCATTTCCTATTTGACTAACCACTGTGGCCACAGGTTTTAAGCAGCATGAACGTGTCTCCGAGTGCATAGGAGATACCTATGTCACATACTGACAAAGCTTATAATGATCATCTTATAGAATGATTACCTCTCGCCAGATCCAAGATACAACCATCCTGTGTACGTGACTGCCATGGTTCCTCAAGTCTGAGGACTACTTCCGTACTATCGGAACCGGGAAAATCCAATCATATCGAAAGCCTCCAAGGCTTCCGTATGATGATCCCCGCTAGTCAGTTCAGTCAGCTCGACCCCGATTGATCAACCCACCAGATCATGTAGGCGTTCCACGCCTGTCACCGATGAAACACGACACTCATCCAATGAACACGACTCTTGGTGCAAGTCTCTATAGGACTCTCGATGCCCTGTCTCGTGGTCCTCGAATTGGAACGTTTCAGACCCAACTCTTTATCAGTTGGTTTCATGACCACCATCCAATGTGTGGCCCAACTGCATGAGTTGTTAATCATGATCTGTGGGCTTTGTTGTGATATGTAAAACACCATTTTAACATATGAAAAATGAGCACAACAAAGAAGGTACCAATGGTAACGAATATTCATGTTATTCATTACATAATATTACATTACATCAAGTTGTCAAATAGGTTACATAATGCCAAACCTATTGACTTTCTGGTCACCTATTCTAACAACATGATGCATATTGATGTTGTTTCCTCAAAGCCCAAATATAAAGAAGTGGTCCCCAATCGCATCTCAGCAGGTTGGGCCCTGCTGGCCCATGAGCAATGTATTAAAGCTCATAAGATGCTTCATCCTTACTGACCTAGCATGCCCAAGAAATGAGCCCAATCCAACAAAGTGAGTTGGCATATAGTAAGGACGACAAGTCACGCAGATCGCTGACACCCTAGGACACATCATATTAAATGATCTCCAACTCACTTCAAGTAATCTGGCTGAAATAAACTCTTCAAGCAGCAAGTAACAGACCCCAGGATTCTTGGACAGACTGGGCAATACTCGACCAAAAGGTCATATCTTCGTCTAGATCAGTCCAAATTGCGCATCATTTTTTCTGTTGTCTAGCTAACACATGCAGCTTTCTAACGGTGTATGATTCACCTAACCACTTTTCGGACCTTGCTCCACGGATGTCTATAAATTAACTCTTTGTGCAGTCATTTTGGTGACACATTATCTACACTCTCACTCTAATCTTCTCTTGGTTTTCAAGCTATGTTTAGCTCACTTTTTACACCCACACAAGTTATCTCACTTTATCATCATATTCAACCATTATTCTCACATCATTTCAAGTTTTCCTCTTATTTCTTCAATAAGAACATTACTGACTTCAATATCGAAGTGCTAACCCCTATTTGCAGGTTAGTCCTCCTTTGATCTTAGGATTTCGTTGAAAATCCTTCAACCATTGTGGTACCTTTGGACTCCTATACGCATCACATATAATTTTATAAAAAAGTATATGATATAACTTATAAATTTTTATTCAATATATTTTGACGCCGCTAGCATCCTTAAAATGCCCTTTGGGCCACCAGAAGGACATCCCACTCGCGGGAAGTTAAAATCCCATAATCTTACTTGTTAATTTCACTAAACTGGCAGGCCCAAGAAATGAGTTCATTCTAAAGGGATACGTGATCGTACAGCTGGACGGGCACATCCTATAGATTGTCAATACATTAATGCACACCACCCTAATAAAATTTCCAGCCGGATCCTAGTTGATTGACGACAAATCAGCTGGGAAGTAGAGTGTACCAGATTTCTAGATTTTCAGGCAGACCTGGCAAGACCTAGTCCACCTGGCTTATCTCAGTCATATTTTGCCCAAATTATGCACAAATTTTTCAAAGAGTTAGCTGACTCAAAGAGCTTTTGAATGGCATAGGACTCTCTTCAACTAAACTCCGATTTATGCTTTGTACTAGCCTATAATAGAGGCATTATGCATTCATTTGGTAACATCTACTAACTTTTGCAACTCGTACACTTTCACTCTCATTCACTTCCATTTCCAAGGCTATTTTGAGCTTGTTTTTCATATATCACACGATTTATCATATCACACACTCTAATATCACTATTATTCTTACTTATTTTTGAAGTCTCCTTTTATTCATTTCCTTGCAGGTTAGTCTCCCCTCAATCTTGAGATTCTCGTGAAGGTCCTCGACTTTTGTGGTGCTGCAGAATTTCGATACGCATCATATTTAAAATGTGAACTATTATTTCTTATATGCATATAGCGATGACGTGTCACGTCGACTAGTAATTAATGAAATAAATAATTTATTTATTAAATAAATATTTTAAATTATTAAACTAATATTTTTTAAATTATCTTTTCTTCCCCAACCCTAACCCACCGCCATGCCCACCCCACCCCCCACCTGTGCCTTCGCCCCGCTTGTGCCCTTCTCGTCGCCTCGCCGCCTACGCCCAAACCCTCTTCAACCTTTGCCCATCCTCACCATTGCCCAGTCTTCGCTCTCCTCCACTTTCGTTCGTCATCTAAATATGTATGTATTAATAAATACATATAAATATGTATGTATAATTATATACATATATAAATACATATATATATGTATATATATACATATATTGTACAATTTATTAATTTTAGTTATAAATAATGTTGGGGAATAAACAAGGAGTTTGTGATCAAAGCACGTACACACTTCGCAAGTCGAAAACTTGAAACTTCTCTTTAATTGTTCTTGCAAAAGTCCCGTTTACAATGAAACTACGGGGTATTTCTACTATACTAGCCATAAATGTTGGGGTGTGTAAAATCAAGTTTACCCCCTCACCAACCACTAATTTGTGGATTCAATTTCCTATATAGGTGTAGTCTACTTGATCTTCTAAATATTAGGAGTTGACTCAAATTTATATGCTCCGTTGAGTGCGAGTTGGCCCCTTAGCCCCTTGCTAGATCTTTGCTTGTCCTTGTTTTGAAGCTTTGGGGGAGACTCCATCAATGATTTGTCATCGTCTAAACTGCTTCCATCTTCTTACGTTGAATATTTTATGATAATCGTTGTTTATATTCTTTTACAAAATATTATTAGTAACAATGGAGTACGAACAACAGACTAATTAAACTAAAATTTTTGAAGCAAAATCTCTTAATTGGTTGAGTAGTTGCAGGTTAAACATTGTGACCAACAACAAATCGGTGAATAAGATTGTATATGCATATGCATGCTTTAGGTATTCAATATCTCAATATAGTAACTCATGATGTGTGATTCTTATTACCTTTTTTAAAAAAAGATAGTCAGAAGTACATCCGTTGCACGTGATTCGTGTTATCTCAATAAAATCATTATATTGTAATAATAAAATAAATTTACTAATAAAAATATGTTAACTAAATTTAGTTCGGTACGTTATAAATAAAAAATATGATTGCATTTACAAAGTAAAAGCACACAGTTAAAAATAAAATAACTTTTTTCACTTTAATTATTATCTTATATTATAAATAATATTTTTTCCACTTGCAATATATGCATCTTTTAATAGAAGCAAATCTCAATTCATATAAGTAAATTTGGGTCAAGATAATTATATACATACACAATAAATACATAAAGAGATACATTCGCACACACACTCCATGTATTCGTGTGTAGGTAGGATATACAATAACTAAGACTGATAACTAAAAAGTATATAGAGTTTAATTTTTTGTATGGAGAAGTAATGCATATAAAAATTAGGGTTAATTACATTTAGACCCCCTCTGAAAATGCATAATTACACTTTCCCCCAAAGAAGTTTTGAAATTACATTTACACCCCCTCTAAAAATTCTTTGTTTACACCTGACCTCCATTCGTTAAAGTTTGGGCGAAAAAATGTTCATTTCAACAAAAATAATTACATAAATTTTCAATTTTATCTCTCATTTAACATTCTCGTGCAATAATTTTGTACTTATAAGGAAAAAATATAATAATATTGGCCTCACTCCAGACATATACGTTACACTTATCCTCTTATAAGTACAAAAATATACATGAGAATGTTAAATGATGGGAAAAATTGAAAATTTGTGTAATTATTTTTGTTGACGTGAACATTTTTCGTCGAAACTCTAACGGATGGGGGTCAGGTGTAAACAAGGAATTTTCGGAGGGGGTGTAAGTGTAATTTCAAAACATTTTTGGGGAAAGTGTAATTATACATTCTCAGAGGGGTTGTAAGTGTAATTAACCCTAAAAATTATTGTATGTGTATCATATACTTTACAAAATAAAATTATATTAAAATAGAATAAACATATTTTTTTACTTGGTGTTTTGTAATTATAGTTCAATGTTTGTTGTCAAATATTTGGTTAGTAAGGCTCTTATATTCTAAACAAATGTTATTTTACCTTAATGATCACATTACATAAACAAACAATGAAAATAAATTTTTACATAAACAAACAATTAAAATAAAGTATAAAAAGACACTACAAAAAATAGGCCTATAGCAATGGATTTTCGCAATTATGAAATCATCCGTTGCAAAACGGATTTACCATGGAATTTTGCAACAGAATATTTTTCGTTGCTATAGGTATCACTGCTATATAGCGACTGTTTTTTTGCCCGTTTCAAAATATTGCCATGGTTTTTTATTTGTTACAAAATTCCATCTCAAAATTCGTTATTTAAAAGGTTGACTTTTTATATTTTGCAACGACTTTGCGATGGTATATTCATGGCGAAGTTGATGGCAATTCGTTGCAAAATTATTTTTTGTTTGCAACTACATTTGCAAAGGAAAGTCGTTGCAATATTGCAACGGAAAGTTGGCAACGTCATTCCGTTGCAACTTTTAGAACGAAATATTTAACTAAAATCCATTGAAAAATCATTTTATTTGCAATGACATTTGCAACGGAAGTCGTTGCAATATTTCAATATTTTTTTGCAACAAACATAATTTACTACAATTCTTTGCAAAATAATTTTCGTTTACAACGACGATCCATTGCAAATTTTACCACGATAATTGCAACGACAATCTATTGTAAAATTATTTTCGTCCACAACGACAATTTCACAATTTATATTCAATAATAAAAATATATTTAATTTAACTCTAACAATTTATAAATTCAAATATGACAATATATTTAAGAAAAAATGTTTATAATAAAGACTATTCAACATTTCAATCCACAAAATAAAAGTATTCAATTTTAAGGCATACATATATAAAAAGGGGGATAATATTCATTTTCACAATCTTGTGAAGGTAGGTGGTTGGGTGGGAATTACAAATTATTATCACTAGGACTATCTTCAGATTCATATCGTCTTCAAGTGCAGTACCAAATTTATCGGACATGAAACTCATTATTTTCTCCATCTTTTAGTGTTGCACTCTGTTTATCATTTCATGGTCTCGTTTTCACGAAATAATTTTTGTACCAACTCCGATTCATGGTGTTCCGGTACTGGAGTAAGATTAGTTGTTCTAGTCAAGATAGAACAAGTGTAAGTCCTTGCCTCCGAGCCTATGCCCCAAACTCGATCCTTCTTTGCTCCTCCAATTTGCTTCCAACCATAGTTGTTGATCCTTAATCGATGTGCTCGAACATGACTCCGGTAGACTTTGAGAAGCAATATTATGATCATCACTCAACTTTTTAAAAATTTTTCCTATATAATTAAGAATATTATAATTAGCAAATAATTTGGAAATAAATTAAACTATTTACTTTGATTTCAATGTAAATAAGATAAACTTACAACTGCATCCACAGCTCTGGGACCAACCTAATTGCCTTCTTTTATTTTCCAATACTTCTCCAACTACTCAATAAGTGTCGGCGGGCGAGCGAGCGATTCCTCCCAATAACTTTTTTTTTTTAAAAAAAAGATTAATTTTGAGTAAAAGAATCAATTATTATCTAGAAAACAAAAGATATTATTTATATCTTACCAACTTCCGTTTGTGTGTTAAAACAGAAGCAGAACCACCTCGATAGATAGTAGATGCAGATGCAATGCTTGTTTTACGATTCATTTTATTAACTTCTGAGATGACTTTAAATTTTGCATCACCCACTCTTTTTGCCAACCCGACCCAAACTTCATCAGATATCCAACAAGCTCTCTTATTGGTCTTCTTACACCGCGACATTACCTCCTTGATCCATTTTTTCAACCTTATAATTATAAATCTTGCGGATTTGGGTTTGAATCCTTAGATCCCATGTGTAACATTTCTGCAAAATGTAATACAAACAATATGATAAGAACGCAAAAAGTAATTAATATTCACATACGACTAAGAGCTAAACATTTAAATCTTACACTAAATTTTTGAAATCAAAACTCCTAAGTCTCTTCGAGAATCTTTTATAAAGAAGGACATGGCCCAAAAAAAAATAGCTTGTAATAATATCCTTGATGACACATGTGCTTAGCTGTAGTAGTGGAAGGATACAACCTCTGCAATCGGGAAGTTATCAGCAAATACCGGAGTGTAACATATGCATTCTTTTTACGATGAAGGTTTGGACCCCAGGCAGGTTTATACCTAGCATGCTCACAAAACTTGCAGAATTCCAAATGCTTGTCTTCTTTCCATAATAACATACAACCAGTCTTGCGTCAATTTTCTCAACAGGTAAACCTAACTTTCTTATCAAGCTTTTCATACTATAATAATCATTGGGTAACGTTTGACCTCGAGGCAACATCTCCCCTATTACTTGTAAATACTTATCATGAAAACTCTCTGATACATTGTGTTTAGATTTGATGTTTACTAACTTCGCTACCGCAAATAACTGAGAGTGAGTTTCGCTCTCAACGTATAACGGTTAATCTATAGCGCTCACGACATCAAAAAACTTTTCAAACAATGCTCCTAAATTGTCAGCCTTGTACTGTAACTCATCATAATTAGAACTCGGACCAGTCTCGTTTGCATGTGATTGATCGCTAGGATATGTCGAATCATTGAATACATCCCCCCTGTGGACGAGATACAGGACCAACTGCATCAAACACCATCCTCTGATCCCAATTCAATTTCTCATAGTTATTCCAATTTGTTGTTTGATCTGCAGAGTTGTCAGTTGACACTGGATGCTCACAATCCATCTGTATAGGCTCACCATGACATGTCCAATTGTAGTAATTTTTCTTAAAACCTTTCTTATAGAGGTTGTCTGTCACCTCCTCCGGGTATTTGTACTTACGATTTTTACATACACTACATGGACAACGAATTTTCTCCCTATCCAGAAAATCATGTTGTGTTTTTGCCCAATCTATAAACTCACTGACTCCATCTATAAATTCTTTTGTAAGATGACGATTATCAGGTACATTCTTCTCATACATCCACTTTCTCATTTCTCTCAACATCTTCTTCTAAAATCAACAAATATTATACATATTCATTAACATACATGCATAAAAAACTAAAAATTCCAAGAATAAAATGAATATATATGAATAAACTAGTAAAAGTTTGTACTAAACTAAATGTAATTTAGCTAAATGTTTAAATGTGTGACTCGTTGCACTAACATGATTATTAACGATCTAATGCAAAGATTGATTAAAAAATCGGTTGAGTGGAAGGAGAGAAGAGCAAGAATTTGTTATGGCCGATTATAAAAATATGTGTGAAACAGAATGAATGTTTTCTTATACTAAGCTTTTTGTAATGGATTTTGCAACGGATTTGTAACGGATTTTACCACGGAATGATATTTCGCCATTTCAGAAAATAAAAAATCTTAGAATAGTAGATTACAGATGTCGCAAACATATTGCAAAGGACGGATCCGTTGCAAATCCAACGGTTCAATAATTAATGCCTACGGCTGTAACGTACGGATTGCAACGACCTCATAGGTCATTGCAATAGCGTTGCAAAATTGTTGGCAAGTTTTGCAACGAAAACATATCCATCACTAAATTTGTTTCAAATCATGAAATGCATTTTGCAACGACATGTTTTCGTTGCAAAATGCATCACAAATCTTCGTTGCAAAGTATGCAATGAAAGATTTTCGTTGCAAAAATGGTTGAAACTTTGCAACGGAATTGGTCGTTGCAACATTTTGCCATGACCTTTGCAATGACTTATGTTGAATGTGGGGCATCTTAAAGTTGATCGAAGTTTGCAACGGGTAGTCCGTTACAAAATGTCATTGTTATATTGCAACGGAAGTTGCAACAATAAAGTAAAAAAAAAAAAAACAGAATCCGTTGCAAAGTCGTGGCAAAATGTCCGTTGCTATAAGCTTGTTTTTTTGTAGTGAGAAAATACAATATTGTATTATGGAATAAGTATAAAAATCCTTCTTTCTAATAGAACTTGTGGGTATTCTAACTTGTTCTTAATAAATAATATTTTAATTTTTCTGGGTTGTGAAAATTTTGAAAAGAAAAAATATATTAATTAGTCATATTATTTATTTTTTTATTTTATTAGTTCTTATATTAACTATCTTTAAAATTATTTATAGCATAATTTTTCTACTAATAGCCTCATTATAAAACTTTTATGTTATTCATCGTGTTTTTGAAGAGATTCCAAAGAAAATTTCTAAATTGATCAAATGTTTATGAAATGATTTAAACTAGAATAATACGTAGTATTTGTTTGAACTTAGATGATATAAAAATAATTACTTCAATTTTAAATATTTAATGATCACACTTCAGTTTATTAGAATATTTAGGAGTCCAACTATTATTCTAATTACACTATTAACTTATACATCCATGATTTTATTTTATTACCATATACAATTGTATCTATTATGAAATTTTAATAATATCATTTTAGTCATGACAAAAAAGAATTAAAAAAACTAAAATCATTTAAAGTTTACTCATATTTTTATAATACTTTATTTTAAAATTTAAATTTTATTCAATTAAATATATAGAACACATATATATAATCTCATCTTATAATATAAATTAATTTGTTTCAATCTCTATTATAATTCTACCATGCATACCAGTTAATTACATATGACTATGTTAAAATGTAATATCTGTATTCGGAATACAATTTTACTATTTGGATCGATTTAAGTCTTTAAATTTTTACATCATTCAGAACGGTCTTTGCAATAGTATCTATATAAATTTGAATGTAACAAAGACAAATCCTCCCACTCTTCTAGGAATACATTTTGGCATGGTTTGTTTATGTTCGGGTGATAGATTTTGGAACGATCGTTGGAACTCTAGTTGAAACTTCCTTTGGAATGAACTTAGGAGCGATTTTGTCCTTTCTTTGAAATACATGATTGGAACTATTGTAGGATTTGGTTTTGGAATGAATAAATTTTGAATATACTTAGGCACGATTTTGTCCCTTATTTGGAATGCATTGTCGGAACGGTTGTAGGATGTTTCTTTGGAACGGTAACTTTGATATTTAGTAATTAATTTTGGAAAGGCATTTATTTTATTTTGGAATGTTAGAAAGGTTTTTCTAACATTGTTTGAACCTTACGTTGAAATTCACTTTGGAACAGTTCATTCCTTTCTTGGAATACATGTTTGGAACGTCGCGAATTTATTTTGGAATGGTTTCCACAATATTTAGTCATTACCTTTAGAACGGCAATTCTGGTGTTCGAACAAAATCACGAAGCGTTCAAAAGTTCATTCTTAAAGTATTTATTTATTATTTTTAATTTTGAAATAATAATTTTCTGATGCGTACCGAGGTCCAGCAAGAGGAAAAGGAGAAGCTAAGAGCCTACGTGCAACATTGCAACAATGCTATCCTAGAAGTCCTTACTGCCAATCAGGAGGTGCTGGTCAGTGCTTTCACCCAAGGCCTTCGGATGGGGCCCCTTTCCGAGTCCTTAGCGAAGAAACCTACCACTAGCTTCCATGAAGTACTGGCTCGAGCAGAGAAGTACATGAATCTCGAAGATTCCCAGCTAGTCAGGAAAAGCGACAACAAGGACAAGAGGAGAGACAGAGACACCTCTTCTGCCTGCAGGAGCAAGGAGCAAGGAGCAAATCGCTGCCTTTGCCCTTAGGAGGGAGCACGGGAAGTTTTATTCCTAAAACCCATGCTCTTCACTTATAACTCTACTACTTGCCTAATAAACATTATACTATCTGAATAAAGAGCGTTTTCCCGCTCCTTTGCTATACTCTGCTTTATCAACAGGTTAATCACCTTGCTGGCTCCTAGCCCACATAAGTCGTCTTACTGGCGCATGCAGTCAATAAACCGCCCTTGCTGGCGCACTCTTACTGGCTTCGAGCGCTGATAAGCCGCCCTGCTGGCTCACTCTTACTAGCTTCAAGCCCTGATAAGCCGCCCCGCGGGCTCACTCTTACTGGCTTCGAGCCCTGATAAGTCGCCCCCCTAGCTCACTCTTAGTGGCTTGGAGCTTTGATAAGCCGCCCTGCTGGCGCACTCTTACCGGCTTCGAGCCCTGATAAGCTGCCCTGCTGGCGCACTCTTACTTGCTGCAAACGCCCTAATAAGTTACCCTGAAGGGCACGTCTTTGCTCATTTTCCAGACTGAAAGTCTTAATAACTTGTCCTCATAAGGCATACTTATCCAGTTGTGATAGCTCAAACATAACAACATGATATGCTTACTTACTACTCGAATTATCTCTAAACTTGTTGTTTCTAGGACTTGCTTACTACTCATTGCAGCAAGTATTGTTCTGCTCTTGCTGGATAAAGCTGCCAATAGGAGGCTACCAAGCCAGACCAACACCTACCCTGCTGATGAGAGGAGGCTGCTGACCAACCTCCTCCAGCAGCAGGGGGATTATACATAGAAAGACCATTGGCCAGCATTCAAGCCTGCTACCTTGCTGCTATAGGTGTATTCCTACTTTAAATAAGAACCTCATAATAGGTTGTATCCCTTAAAGCACATCTCTCCTTTTTATCAAGAATGCAATATTGAAACTTGCTCAGTATTTCCACTAACCTGGAATAATTATAACTTTACTGCTCTTTTATAAAAGCAAGTCTTGCTTCCCTTCTTATGTTATTCGCAAGCTTAGTTTTCAGCTCCTGACTAACTCCAATAACCTGCCTGCTGGCACACGCTCCTAATAAGTCGTCCCCAGCTTGCATGCGCACTTACGTAAGCTGCTACTAGCCGGTGCACGCTTCTACTAAGTCGCCCCTAACTCGTGCACGCTTCTACGTAAGTCACCCCTAGCTGGCGCACGCTACTAATAAGTCGCCCATGGCTGGTGCGTGCACTTACGTAGGTCGCTCCCAGCTGGTACACGCGATTACATAAGCCACCCCTTGTTACCGCACGCATCCAACTCAGCCGTCAACAGCTTACACACTCACTCCAGTTTTCAGTTGTCTTCTATTGGCATATATATTTCAGCATAATGTTTATAAAGCCTGCTCAGGCTAACTTACTACTTGAGTTCTGTCCTTACTCCTATGCTGCGAGATGCACTCTCTTTTACTAAATCACATCTTCCTCACTAATAACAGGAACAGCGGGATCCACCCTACTGGTACACAGCAGGATTGGAGCAACACAGCAGGATTTGCCCTGCTGGTGCACAACAGGATCGGAACAGCAGAATAGGACCTTCTCCTACTGGGGCACCTAGGTATATAGCTCTTGTGCTAACCTTTACAGGATTGCTTACTTCTACTCCACTAGTCCAACAACAAGTCTCACACTACCGGCGTAGGGGAGAGTGATGATGCCCCCTCAAATTCAC
Organism: Sesamum alatum; assembly: GCA_034509735.1. Lineage (NCBI taxonomy): Eukaryota > Viridiplantae > Streptophyta > Magnoliopsida > Lamiales > Pedaliaceae > Sesamum > Sesamum alatum. The sequence continues at coordinate 21,087,341 of JACGWO010000009.1, read as the reverse complement.
TGGGCTAGCCAAGAGCTAGGAGTAGGCCTTCAGGCCAGGCAGCCCAGCAGGCCAGGGCCATCAGGCCCAGAACGGTAATGTTTTTGTGCATAAAACCCAGTTTTACATACTAATATGGCAGACCCACGGAAAAGGCTCGTACAACAAGCCTAGCCATCGAACAACTCGGATTCCACATCACACAACTAGCCAACACCTAAGGCCACATCATGTTAAAATATCTCGTCCAGATCCCATGTAGATTGGCCAAAATCCAGATGTTTCTCAGCAAGTAACTGTTTTCCCAAAAAATCTGGCAGATGTGGCAAAGTCAACTTAAATGGCTATATATTCACCAATTCAACTCCGATTTGAGCGTGGTTTGTTGGGCTAAGAAGCCAACTCCTCAGGATTTCTAATGGTATATGAAAATCAACAAAACACCTCCAAAATCGGGTTCAACAATGGCTATATAAGCAGCACATTGTGCAGTTATTTGTAACAACTTTGACATCTTGCATTTTGGCAACTCTCAAGTAACATTTACTCTATCTTTCACTCACTTAACACATGAAATCCTCTCTATTTTTCAACATATTATCACACAACAAATCACTTTACCATTATTCTCACCTTCTCCATGTTTTCCTTTATTGTATTTAAGTCGAACATTACTAACTTAAGTATTGGAGTTCTAACCCCAATCTGCAGGTTAGTCTCCCCTACAATCTTGGGACTTTCAAGAAGATCCCTCGACATTTTGTGGTACTGTTGGATCCTGGTACACATCAATAATTATTTATTTTAATTCAATTAATCAAATAAATATCGAGTAATGGAATGAAATTAACATTAAAATATGGATAATTACGGAAATAATATTATATTAATATAAAATTATCCATTTAATTATAAATATTAAAAAAACTAATCTACACCCCGCCCCCCTTATCGTCATGGTCCATGTCGTAATCGTCTGGGCCACGGGGGTCTGTCGGAGTCTGTGACAGGCCGACGTTAGTCTGCATGGACTTAATCAAGGCCATCATGTCGACCATCATTGTCTTCAGTCGGAACATCCGATCCTCCATGTCTGGCGGTGGCGATGGCGATGTGCAAATTTGGCTAATAGCATGGGCCGCAGAACTAAGGCCAAATACACGACCCTTATTCTTGCCCCCGATTGTTGCCAACCACAGGTCTTGCTCAGCCAACCACTGATCCCTCTGATTCGGTCGGAGTATCCTGGCCATCGGCCATGGCCTGACGCTGGTGATCCACTAACAACTTCTGAAATGTCTCCTGCAAAAGAAACAAAAATATTATTATTATTATTATTATTTCAAAAATTAAAGAAATAAAATAATCTAAATTGTTATTACTTACCGCCATCCCCGCTGCCCTCGAGCTGCGGCAATGTTGTCGACCTTCTTTTTGTAGCATTTGCAGAATAACTCCATCTGCTTCACAGGCCGACTGATCTGTGCCTCCTGTATAAGAAAAGAACAATTAGAAAAATAATTTTAAAATATTGATAAAAGCTTTGAAAAATTGATATTACTTACCATCTTCCTCTTGTGCATGCCGACTAAGGAAGATCCCCCGCGGTAGATAGTAGATGTCGCCCGAGTTAGCCGATCGGTTGGCTTTGTCTTGGCGGATTCATTTTGGAAGTCCCCGCTGGCCCAGTACAGCTAGAGCTAGTGCCAGACCTTGTTTCCCAACCACACCGGCTTCACCAGTTGTTGTCTGGCGAGGGCGAACCGCTTGCGGATGAACTTCCCCATGAACATTAACTCATCGTCATGGTCCCACCACTACATTATTTGCAACATCACAATGAAAAGAAAGAAATGGTTAAAAGATTTTAAAAATTATTTAAGTTATTCAATAAAATTAAAATTAAAATTAAATACCTTCAAGCTCTCAAACCAAAAGTGCTGGAGCTCTGGCGGCACCTGTAAGCGTTAGATTATGGAAAATTTTCCTAAAATGTATACTAAATTCAAAAATTGTATTAATCTCCCAAACTTAATCTAATAATTGTTGGATTATTGAATTTTTTTCTAAAATGTATACTAAGTACGATAAATGTATACTAAATCCCAAAATTAATCTAATATTTTTTAGATTATTGAAAATTTTCCTAAAATGTATACTAAATCAAATAATTAATCTAATAATTGTTACTTTATTGAAAAATTTCCTAAAATGTATACTAAATCCCATAATTGTATTAATATCCCAAAATTAATATAATAATCTTTAGACTATTGAAAATTTTCCTAAAATATATGCTAAATCCCTTAATTGTATTAATATCCCAAAATTAATCTAATAATTGTTAGATTATTGAATATTTTTTGAAAATGTATACTAAATCCCAAAATTAATATAATAGTTGTTAGTCTATTGAAAAATTTCCTAAAATGTATACTAAATTGTATTAATATCCCAAAATTAATCTAATAATTGTTAGATTATTAAAATTTTTTCTAAAATGTATACTAAATCCCAAAATTGTATTCATATCCCAAAATTAATGTAATAATTGTTAGAGTATTGAAAATTTTCCTAAAAGGTATACTAATCCCTAAATTTTCCTCAATTTCCTAAAATTACATGAAAATTTTCATAATATCCAACATCAACATAAATTTAGAAAAATTCAAAATTACAGAAATAATCTAAAAAAATACAAAAAAAAACCATAAAATTCCTAACAATATTTATAAAAAACTCCAAAAAGTTGCAAAAAATTTGCATAAAATGACTAATAATCGAAACATTCCAACAATATTTATCACACAACATATAGAATTATGCAGAAACAATGATATTTTCAAAAATTTAATAAATTAAATATTTTCTGAAAATGCTCTAACACTTCTTAATAATTTTCAGATTCAATACTTTCCTATTAATCTCACCAGAATCAAAGAAAACTAAAAAATAAATCTAATTTTTTTTTAGAAACAATCGTCAATATATTTCATTTTAAATCCATTGCATACATTTATAGAAATAATCATGCATACATTTGCAGATATAATTTACATAAATAATCATGCATACATTTACAGAAATCATATGTTGCAAAAATTATGCAAATATTAACAAATTACAAATCATTCATTACAATATTACAGAGAGAGAGAGAGAGAGAGGGTGGTGGGCAATGGCCTCAGGCAGGGGGCGGATGGATGGCAACGACGGGAGAGAGAGGGGGGGTGATGGCAAGATGAGGGGCGGCGGGCAACGGCAGGAGGAGGGGCGAGCAACAGCGAGAGGAGGGGGTGGGCGGGAAATTACAGAGAGAAGGAGAGATTGGGGAGATGAAGAGAGTGAGGAAACAATCTGCTAAATGTCACTTATATGTTAAAATTTTGGAACGGTACTGTTCCAAAATGTATTACTATGACTATTCCAAACAGGATATACGATGGCATTTTGTCTCTAGAACGACACCGTTTTCTAACAGAAAAACAACACCTTTTTGACTCATGACCTTGCATGCCCGTAGAAAATACCGTTCCTAAAAGTAATGAACAACGTTAGTTCCAACGACCGGTACCTATCTTTTAAACGACCGTTCCTAATAAAATTCCAAATGATTAATATTTTACTCAGAAAATTAATAATGATTAAGAAAAATACGTTCCAGACATGTTAATGAGCGAAGAAAAGGATACAATGTGTGGACTAAGATAATTGAAAACATAAAATATTTTTTGTGAGATTGGTACATGTTCACAATATGAAGTATAGTTGTATAATTAAATTTGTTAGTATTTACATATGTAGCTAGCATCTCATATTGTTGTACTGCAATGCCTAATCAAACCGTCAAATTTTGATAAGATCGTTAGATATAATTGGACACACAAAATAATACATTCGATGAAGTTTTGAATAATTTTGGTGGGTGGATATCGAGATATCGTATCTGGTCCGTAATGTTATATATTCAAAACTGTACTCCTTCATTCAGGCCATGTGATTGTCAATTAGACCGTTAGATATGATAATCTTAGACATAATCTTATACGTGTTTAAATCTGGTGTTAAACCAGCTCGCGGATGTTGAGATATCGTCACTGGAATGTACATTAGACATATTTGGAACAAGAACTGAAACGGTTGTGCATTAAATCTGGCACAATTATGAATAATTTAGCCATTGGAACGATTGGTGAATACAATTAGGAACGGCTTTTGAAAAATATATCTAGGAATGGGCTACTATAACGTCATCGTTCCAACATTTAATTCTCCCACCATTTTTTTTCAGAATGCGTCAAAATGAAAATTTTGAAACTTTTTTTGGAGCGGTCAAAATTTAATTTAACCGTTCCAAGTTTTAAATTTTCCCACCCATTTTTAACTAATTTTGGAACGATCGTTATAAAAGTAATGTTCCTATATTTGAAGTTCCCACCTTTTTTCTTCAAGAGGCGCCAAAAATTAATTACAATAGGAATGGTGTTTGTAATGCGCAATTTCAAAAAACCATTCCTATTGGAATTTCTCGAAAATACTGCTCAGGTTGGAATGATTTTCGTAATATTATTGTTCACATAGCTACACATTCCACAATCCTTTTATTTTTTTTTTAAAAAAAAATATGACTAATACAATGTTTAAGCTTAAATTTTTCATTACAAATTGGAAAGATAACTAAATACTAGACACTCAATACGCCTCTTCTTCGGTATTATACTCCTCAAAGCTATCTTCGTCATCTTCATCATCAGATTCACCATTTGCTGAGCAACGTGTACCTGCTCTCTTCTGTTGTGTCACAAAAAGATCAACGACTAATTATATACCACTTAGATCATGCAGGTCGTATGTTTGATTGTCTATACCAACTTCTGGAGTAGGTATGACTTCCTCCATCTAATGTGCAACCTCAGTCCATCGAGAGCCATCAACTACTTTTCGTTCCATGGTTTTGCAAACAACATTCAAGTCAGCTTTGTCTCTCTTCATACTCGGGTACTTCGTGTAGTAGACTTGTACTTCTTGTTGCACCAGTACGAATGGCTCATCCTTGATGTGAGCAAAAAGAGCTCCATCAAGTTGATTCTCTTGGGCTTGAACGGGGTGGACTTTGTGTGACACCCCCTTCGTAATTACATTTCATCTCATAACTAATTCACATTTAACCCAATTTAGATAAATCTTCTTATTATTACATTCTATATATGCCTCAATCGATTAAAAACCTCAACAGAATTCTTTACATAACATAATTTACCATTTCATGTGAAAAGAAAAATCGTGGAGTTTCTAACTATTACAAAACTTAAGATACTACTCCAGTCCGAGTTTAATATTATCGTTAATATGCAGCTAGAGCTCCCGACTAATGATGACACTTCAGTGCTGACCCACCTAATAAGGCTGACAACTGGCTACAAGCTAGCTAGACGAGTCACTGCAATCTATCTGCTGAAAAAGTACATGGCAAAAAGTGAGTTGCCAACTCAGTAAGAATAGCTAATTAGCTATATATACACAGACATGTGAGCACATACAAGAAGACCAATTTTATGCAATAACACCAATCAACCATGTTCATTATACAATTTCCACAATATCTCCAAGTAATCAGTATGAACAATCATGTGAAAACCAATGCCAGAATCACCATCAACACGTCATGCAGTAATCACAATATCACGAAGTAATCAGTGCCAACCATCACTCGGGAATCAATAACAGAATCACGCGTCAGCCACAACATAATACATACACAATTATGGTTTTATTATCTTATGGCCCTGCTTAACCTAGCTGGAGTATATTCAATGGTTTGCCGGCTATCATCATCATTTCATCACATCATCATCATTTTTCTTTTTCTTCCGATATCACACAGCACACAGCTCGTATGATATCTCATCATCCACCATATCACACAACACACAGCTCATATGATATTACATCATCCATCATATCACACAGCACACAGCTCGTATGATATGACCTCATCTCCCGTCAATTGATGACAAAACACAGCTTGTCACCAATCCCATCATCATAAACCATTGAATATGCCCCAGGTTAGGTAAGCCATCTCTTCATCTCGATTCACGATATATCAATTAACAACTTCACAGCTCAGCTCCAATCAATAATCAAATAGAAGCATGTCACAATCATTCACGACCACACCACCATTCATCATCATTCATTAATATAATCAAAGTATATCACAAGTATTTACCATGTACGTCACATCAAAACATTGACATAACACATAACAACATTTCACACGACAACCACATAATCCAGTTCAACATATAATAGTTTACGAACAAGATTACATAACCATGCATATTTATATATATATATATATATATCCAATTAACTATACTTACCTCAATTCCACAATGATTTAGTTAGTAGAGTGATGTGTTCACTCTTATACATTGTTCTCGTGTCCTATAAATAGTTGTAGGACGTATAGTCAATATATCGAAAATATTGACATTCCTTAATAATGCATTAACAATATTCGGACACTTCTCACTAATCTGTTAATATCTTATTTTACATAATTCAGGTCCTTAATCCATTTTCTACTACATAAAGTAGACTCAATTAACTTTCCATCAGTATATATCTTGATATATTTAAGTCAGTGTTTATATTTTTAAGAATTTCCTTTACCACTCCTTATCCTGTGAATCATGCCTGCCTAAACACTGATCATTAATTAAATCATAAATTTAATTATAATTATCCAAATTAAAAACTGTTTTAGTATAATAACATAGACATCCTAGGCTTTCTAATGGTATAAAATATGTATATTAAATCATTGTAATAATTTGTTAATAATATCTACTATTCCTGTTCATTGTTGTCTCGAACAGAAATCTGTGTACAAACTTATAATTTCTCCCCAGACCAAATTACAACTTTTAAATTCAATATTTTTACACCATATACGCTCCTACGTCCCTAGATCCATATACAACAAGAATCATACGAATTGGATCAATATATAATGAGTTATTCAGGTTTTATCACAACCTGTCCTTTACAGTCGCAGATCCATAGAGCTCTACTTCAAAATTCTCCCAAAATTCTTATATCCGTTCAAAAATTATGATATTTACATAATATTATATATTATGTCTCTAGTTTCATATTAATAAATAATCATACAAATTGAACAATTATAACTCAAGTTACAGGGGTTTTACTATACTCAGTCTGGGTTACCGCAGAAATAGGGCAACAGAATATATCCTACGATTTAGTCAATAAAACGAACGACTTAGCTTCTACTCAAAACTAGAATGTTATAGAGGACATCATAAGGTTTTCATAGACACCAAAATCACTAAATTTGGACCGGTAAAACGTGAGATTTTCCTGAAAAATCGATACTGATTGGACAGAGTTTTTCCTGTTATCATGTATCTAGCTTCACTCATCCATTTCTTCCATGTTCTTCATAGATCTAAGCTTAAAATAGAAATAAAAGAGAGTTCTTACTAACATACCATGCACCAATTTTCGGATTCACATGGAACTGCATAAGTTTTACTCGTTTTTTACCAAGAATGCATAGCTTTTAGTCATTTTTTGACTAAGTATTGAATCTACATCCACCAAGGAGTCACTTTAGAATATGTGTGGTCAATTTTGAAAGTGTTTTGGCCTATAAAAGGCATGTATCAGCCATGTAAACAAGATCAACCAAGAGTTTACCTAAATTTAAGAAATATTTTAGAGTTACTCATATTTCAGAGAGTTTATATCCTTTTCTAGCTTTAGTGAAACCTTGTTTTGTTAATCTAGCATCTTGGATTGGTGATTCAAATTCACGAAGCCCCAATTCGTGCTTGACCCAAGTGTCGTTGTGTGGATTAGTTTACTCGTGCTTGTGGTTCGTTGAATGTTTTAAATAACAGGTCACGTTCATATAACGTTGGTTGGCTATTTGCATTGATCGTGTCACTGACCTCTTTATCCTTCCAAGCCTGCATCGTGAAGATCGGACCAACCATGGTTGGTACCATATCGCAATTCATCTGTGCCGCATCACCCCTATGCATACTACACCCTCCTTCTAAACGGTTAACGTTTACTGCTGCTGCACAGGGGTGCGGTTATGGCATCAAAGTACTCCTGCACCCTCTCCTCACCATGGGAAGTCCAATTATAATACTCTGGCATAAAGCCTTTCATACACAAGTCAAAATTTACCTCGTCTGGTGTTTTGAACATTTCGTGTTTGCACTTTCGACACGGATGAAAGCCTAGGGTAGGCGTGTGGATCATGCCCGGGAGTAGCGTGAATGCGGAAGCGCGAGAAAATAAAATTGCATGAATTTTAAACATGCATGAACGATATGTAAAACACTCAAGGGGTATTCCCTTGAACCTCCCGGGCGTTCGGTGTATCTCATGAACAATAAAATATAAAAAATAATCATAAAGGCCATAGGATTTAAAAGAAAAAGGGACGAAAACCATAAACCACTAAACCTACCGATTGTCGTTTTGGTCTTCTAACCGGTACTCGCGTTGTTCCCCATTTTGCTCCAAGATCTCGTATAGGAGAGCCTCTAATTCGTACACGCAATCCGCCCACGTATCTTGATCTTCGTGCTAGCGAAAGAACAAGTGTATTTTAGGAGAGGACGGATCGATCAAACGTTATTGATTAACGAGATCAATCCTCCTTAATGTTCAATTGTCAAACAAAAGAACAAGAAAAGTGTTTCTTGGAAGAGGAGAGAGGCGCGACCGAGAGGGAGAGGGAGGGAGACGAGTAGTGTGTGTGTGTTTCAAGATTCATCATCTTTTTCAAAGTTTATACTTACGAGTACTTATAGAGGGGGAATCCTATTCCCCTTCTAGTTTCCTATACTTTGAAGACTCCTCCATGAGTAGGATTTGACCTAGTCAAATCCTAGTCAAATCCTAACTTCTTGGTCAAACCAATCTTAGCCATTGATTCCTCCCTTTAATCTCTCAACCATTGATTAATTTAATGGAATATTTAAATCCCATTTAAATACTCCAAAGGGCAATAAATAAATATATTGAATATAAATATTTATTCCAAGCCCATTAAATTAATTTCTAATAAATCTAATTTATTTGATAAATCCCTTTTATCTAATAAAAGGAATTAATTCTTCCCAAGAAAATAAGGACCCGATTAAATCCAATTTAATCGCTCCATTTCCCCAAATATTTTAATTCCAAATTAAATACGTTATGTGTGCGGATTGTGTGTGACTCTTTAGGTTCACCTTCAGCTAGACTTGGTTGGATTCCTAGAATCCGCCCGTTACCATGGGTGGCCGTCTAGCAACGGTCCATGGCACTAGAGACTAGGTGAATATGCATGGGGATGAACATTTAGGCTCCACAGTACATCAATCCTTCCGTCTACGGTCTCACCACTTAGGGTCTAGAGCACGGATTATGTAGGAACCTATTTCGGACCTAAGTGCCGGTCTGTCCTCTACTAAACACTGCAAAGGAAACCTTCCCTTCTGTTCAGTTACTGTGGCCACAGATTTCAGGGACAAGACACAGAGTATTTGTGAGACACAACTGTCAACACCTTTTGACAGGAGACAGATCCTTTCTTGGAAACTACTATCACTTTGTACACCGAAGCTGAACTAGATATGGCTTATGACTACTCAAGTGCATCTTGGCAATCTCTCACCATATCTAAGATACAGTCCCGATGTACAGGTCAACTCAGCAATTCCTCAAGTCAAAGGACTTGACTTGTACTGTTGGAACCGGGAACACGTATCATACCTAACCGACCCTACTCAAGGCCCTCCGTAAGACGGTTCCCGCGACTCACCTCAGTCAGCCGCTCCCCAGTAGGCCAACCCACTAACACTGCTTAGACGACCCTCGTCACCCGTCGATGAAACACGACAGCAGATGCTTAGTGAAAGTCCCAAGGGGAATCTCGGTGCCCATTATTGAGATTCCTTGACTTGGAGATTTTCAGATTGAGTCGCGGAACTGATTTCATGGACCTACCTCCAAGCGTAGTCCCAGTCCCCGAAGTATGATTTCAGTCTGTGGGCTTTGTTTGTGTAGCGAATAGTTATAAAGCAAATAAAGTGAACACAAACAAAGTATATGCCAAATGAACTTCACTTCTTATTCATCAAGGATTTATTAAAACTTCAAAATTGTTCAGACATAGGTTACAATTCGCCTACCAAGATTGGCTACATGGTCACCTATTCTAACAATCTCCCACTTGACCTTAAAAGCCAATCGCCCATATGCCTAATCCTCATCTTCTCAAGATGTTGCGTATGAGCGCTCTGCAACATAGGCTTTGTCAGCGGATCTGCTGTGTTGTCTGCTGAGTTGACTCGATCTATCCGAACGTCACCTCTTCCTACCATTTCTCTTAGAAGGTCGTAGCGTCTAAGAATGTGTTTGGAACGGTGATGAGATCTCGGTTCCTTTGTTTGCACTGTTGCTCCATTGTTATCACAAAAGATGACAACGGGCTCGGCGATGCTAGGCACCACACCCAACTCTTGGATGTAGTTTCTCATCCAAACCGCTTCTTTAGCAGCTTCTGAAGCTGCTATGTATTCGGCCTCAGTGGTGGAATCAGCAGTGGTTGCTTGTTTGGAACTTTTCCATGCTACCACTCCTCCATTGAGCCTAAATACATAACCCGATTGAGACTTGGCATCATCGTCATCAGCCTGGAAGCTAGCATCGCTAAAGCCTTCTAGGATCAGTTCTCCATTACCATAGACTAAGAACATTTCCTTAGTCCTCCTTAGGTACTTAAGGATGCCCTTTAATGTATTCCAATGTTCCTCTCCTGCACAAGACTGATATCTGCTCGTTACACTTAAGGCGTAAGCAATGTCAGGTCTAGTGCAGTAGACCGCATATTGGATGCTTCCTACGGTAGAAGCATAGGGAATGATTTTCATCTTTTTAAGTTCCTCATCAATGTGCGGGGACTGTTTCTTGGATAACTTGATCCCATGCCTTATGGGAACGAATCCTCGTTTGGAGTTGTCCATCCAAAACCTTTTCAGGACTTTCTCCATATACGAGTTTTGGGTGAGTCCTAATATTCTCTTAGATCTGTCCCTGACAATCTGGATGCCTAGAATGAAGGAGGCTTCACCCAAATCCTTTATACAAAACTGAATTGATAACCATGCTTTTGTGTCACCCAACATTCTAACGTCATTTCCTATGAGTAGAATGTCATCCACATAAAGCACTAGGAACACTATAGAGCTCCCACTGACCTTCTCGTATACACAAGGGTCGAATTCATTTTTGATGAAATCATAACCCCGTATTACTTCATCAAAGTGAATGTTCCAACTTCTGGATACTTGTTTGAGGCCATAGATGGACTTCTGGAGATGAAAGACCTTCTGTTCTTCTCCGGTGACCGTGAAACCCTCCGGCTGATCCATGTAGATCTCTTCGTCAACAAAACCGTTTAGGAAAGCCCTTTTCACGTCCATCTGCCATATCTCGTAGTCATACCATGGTACTATGGCAAGCAGGATCCGAATGGACTTAGCCATGGCTACTGGCGAGTAGGTGTCCTCAAAATCGACCCCGGGTCGTTGAGTGTACCCTTTAGCTACTAGCCTAGCCTTAAAGGTTGTGACTTCTCCATCAATGCCAAGTTTGGGCTTATAGACTAAAAGATTGTGGATCGTCCCGGGAAATAGCGCGAATGCGGAAGCGCGGTATAAAATTAAATTACAAAAATTTAAACATGCTTTACGTAAATTAAAGAACACGTTCAAGGGGTGTACCCTTGAAATTCCCGGGTGTTCAGTGTATCTCATGAATTAGAAAGCATAGAAAGAATCATGGAGGCCAATGGATTAAAATAAAAGAGGGACGAAAAAATATATCAGGACCTACCGATTGTCGTTTTCGTCTTCTAACCGATACTTGCGTTGTTCCCCATTTTGCACCAAATCTCGTGTATGAGACTCTCCAAATTGTGACACGCAATCCACCCATGTATCTTGCACGTCGTGCTAGCGAATGAACAAGTGTTTCGGAGAGGATGGATCAATCACACGTTATTAGGTTAACGGGATTAATCCTCCTATGTTCGATTGTTCCAAGAACAAAAGAACAAGAAACAATATTCTTGAGAGAGAGAGAGAGAGAGAGAGGGCGGACGAGAGGGAGAGAGGAAAGAGCCGAGTTGTAGTGTGTGTGTGTGTATGTGTGTGTGTTGGAGTTTCATCACCTCTCTAATGATGAAGGGCTAGGACTATTTATAGAGGAAGAGTTTAATCCTCTTCAAACTCCAACTCTAGAAGACTAATTTGACTAGGATTTTGACGTAGTCAAAGTCCTAGTCAAAGTAGTATTTGACCTAGTCAAATTAATCCTAGCCATCCATCTCTCCTTTTAATCTCAACCATTAATTTAATTTAATGGAATATTTAAAACCTATTTAAATATTCCAAAGGGCAATAAATAAATAAATATTTATTCTAGGCCAATTAAATTAATTTTCTAATAAATCTAATTTATTAGATTAATCCCTTTTATCTAATAAAAGGAATTAATTCTCTCCAAGAAAATTAAGGACCCGATTAAATCCAATTTAATCATTCCATTTCCCAAATATTTAATTCTAAATTAAATACTTAATGTGTGTGGATTGTGTGTGACTCTTTAGGTTCACCTTTCAGCTAGACTTGGTCGGATTCCTAGAATCCGCCTGTTACCATGGGTGGCCATCTAGCAACGGTCCATGGCACTAGAGACTAGGTGAATATTCGGGGATGAACATTTAGGCTCTAACAGTACACTTGTCCTTCCGTCTTCGGTCTCACCACTTAAGGTCTAGGGCACAAAAATTGCAGGTACCCATTTTGGACCTAAGTGTCGGTCTGTCCTTACTAAATGCGCAAGGGAAACCTTCCCTTCTGTTCAGTTACTGTGGCCACAGATTTTAGGGACAAGACACAGAGCATATGTGAGACTCAACTGTCAATGCCTTTTGACAGGAGACAGATCCTTTTTTGGAAACTACTGTCCTTCTGTACACCAGAGCTGCACTAGACATGGCTTATGACTACTCAAGTGCTTTCTTGGCAATCTCTCACCATATCTAAGATACAGACCTGATATACAGGTAAACTCAACAGTTCCTCAAGTCAAAGGACTTGACCTGTACCGTTGGAATCGGGAATACACGTCATACGTTGTCGACCCTACTCAAGATCCTCCGTAAGACGGTTCCCACGAGTCACCTCAGTCAGTTGCTCCCTAGCAGGCTAACCCACTAACACTGCTTAGACGATCTTCGTCACCCGTCGATGAAATACGACAGCAGATGCTTAGTGCAAGTGTCAAGGGGAATCTCGGTACCCAATTTCGAGATTTCTTGACTCGGAGATTTTTCCGGACTGATTCGGAGGGACTGATTTCATGGACCTACCTCCAAGCGTAGTCCCAGTCCCCGAAATACGTTTTCAGTCCGTGGGCTTTGTTTGCGTAGTGAACAGATATGTATAAAGCAGATAAAGTGAACACAAACAAAGTAATGCCAAATGAATTTCACTTCTTTATTCATTAATAATATATCAAATCCTTGAAATTGTCTAGACATAGGTTACATTTCACCTGCCAAGATTGGCTACATGGTCACCTATTTAAAAGACGGAGGTTTGATATATATAATTAAATGCTTGGTCTTTAGTCATTTAATGCTCCCACTATTTATACGAAAATACGGTACTCTCAAACGTTGTTTTTGGGAAACCCTTTCCTAGTGGGCTTGGGATCCACAACAAATTTTCGCATACCTCGGTTTTACGATTCGCATGGGAAAAAACCTGTGGGAGGTATACCATACCATTCTCGTTCCACGAGATTACCAAGATTATTGCCTCACCCTTTCACATGATCCCGAGGACTCCAAGCGAATCATGCTAATCGGGCGTTAGACCCGACCCAATCAACCGAGCCATAGACCCACTACTACCTCCACGACTCGTGAGACAGGTAACAGTGGTCTACTTTTCGTTCATGACATAGTGCAGCTTCTTTTAAGTACAATAGACGTGCCACAACTCGTGAGACCACGCTATTGACCTAAATTAGCTTCCTCACTATGCCATGGATTGGAAGGCATGGACAAACTCCTAGAGTTCATGTCCATTTTGTCTAGGGTCTAATACTTGGACATTGGTCCAACCAATGTAGGAGTAGTAAATGACCGAGATCTCATAAAGTAAATATATCTACACATTCATCCACAATGCGTAATAAATAAATTCCATCCACAACAGTGATATGATAAATAAAATGCCATTCATCCATCATAATAACCACATGCAAAATTAAAGCCTAGCACGCCCCTGTTGGATGATCACGAGCCCGAATCCTATGCGACCCACTGAGCCCGCAGTGGATCTATGGTCAATCTAGGGTTGGTCCTATACTATTACATTAATAGTAACCCAATCATCATTCTAATGAGCCTTGGTCTCATTTCTCTTTCTTCTCTTCATGGAAACGCCTTGGAACCTCCAGTTTGGGCTCTCCATGTGGACCTTCCTTCTTCTCCATCAATTACATAAAATTAAAACCTCACTCCTATTCTACTCTCATTACATATTAGAAATAGAAACCTCAGCGAAAACCCAGGGGGAGTACATAAGGAGAGAGATAGAATGCCTTATTATTCAAAGGCAACTAGAAAGAGGAGAAGGAGAAAGTAGTAAAAGAGGTACACAGGCCCAACAAGAAATTAAACCATACATGCGGTCTAGGGCTCATGATCATCCATTTCCATCCAACACACATAATCATATGATCCAATCACATAAAATACATGCTAACAACATATGATTACCAATCATAATTATCCAAGATAAAAAAATAAATGCGTAACGTATGAAAATATACACCGTTGGTAATAATGTTTTCTCGTTTTTGGAAGACCTTTCCTCATTATTTCTAGGTAAATTATCCCGGGATTCCAAATCGAATATAATTTTACCTCCTAAAATAATGTCTTAGAAAATTAGGCAAAAAATTAAACAAAAACAAATTTTTCAGAATTAATTAACAATTAAAATTGAAATAAAATAAAAGGGAAACCCTAACAGCCGGCAGCCGGCCGCCGCCACTGGCAGCAACCAGCCGGCGCGCGCAGGCCCCTGCCTGCGTGCGCGCGCGCATGGTCGGCCGCAGGCTGCACGGCCACGTGTGCCAGTAGGCTGTCGCGCGCACAGGCTCCCTTGCCCGCGCGCTAGCCTGCCGGCCGCTGGTCATGCACCTGCTCCTTTGCAGTGCGCGCGCGCGTGCAGACACCATCGTCCGCGTGGGCGGGCGTGCGAGGCCCCTTCAGCACGCTATCGCACGCGCGTGCGCATAGGGCGCGCAGACTCCTCCGTCTGCATGCGCGCGCGTCTGGGCACGCAGGCTTCCAACGCGCTGGCCTGGCGCGCGCGTGGGGGCTTCCCTGCCCCTTTGCGGGCGCGCCCGGCTAACTGCCTGCCTGACGCACGGCCACGCACCGGCAGGCTGTCTGTGAGCAACCATGCGCGCCTGGCGCAGGCGGCAGCGCGCAGGCTCCCCTGCCCGCGCGCGTCTGCCTTGCCTGTGCGCACGGCTGCGCGCGGCCAACCTCCAACTGTCGGGGCGTGCTCCGGCATTTCTCCGTTTTTGCTCATTTTCACCCCCGCTTCCAACAAAAACAGAAAATCAGACAGTACCAGAATTCATATGAATTTAAAAAGCAAGGAAACGACATGCTTTAATAATAATATAATCAAGAATTAATTAAAACACGCCAAGAACATGTTTCATGCTTAAAATGCACGTAAAACCTTAGGCCTATACACCGAATCGGGCTCTGATACCACTGAAAGATTGTGGATCATCCCGGGAAATAGCACGAATGCGGAAGCGCGGTATAAAATTAAATAACAAAAAATTTAAACATGCTTTACGTAAATTAAAGAACACGTTCAAGGGGTGTACCCTTGAAATTCCAGAGTATTCGGTGTATCTCATGAGTTAGAAAGCATAGAAAGAATCATGGAGGCCATAGGATTAAAATAAAATAGGGACAAAAAAATAAATCGGGACCTACCTATTGTCGTTTTCATCTTCTAACCGGTACTTGCGTTGTTCCCCGTTTTGCACCAAATCTCGTGTATGAGACTCTCCAAATTGTGACATGCAATCCACCCACGTATCTTGCACGTTGTGCTAACGAACGAACAAGTGTTTTGGATAGGATGGATCAATCCCACGTTATAAGGTTCACGGGATTAATCCTCCTATGTTCGATTGTTCCAAGAACAAAAGAACAAGAAACAATATTCTAGAGAGAGAGAGAGAGAGAGGGAGAGGGCGGACGAGAGGGAGAGAGGAGAGAGCCGAGTTGTAGTGTGTGTGTGTGTTGGAGTTTCATCATCTCTCTAATGATGTAGGGCTAGGACTATTTATAGAGGAAGAGTTTAATCCTCTCCAAACTCCAACTCTAGAAGACTAATTTGACTAGGATTTTGACCTAGTCAAAGTCCTATTCAAAGTAGTATTTGACCTAGTCAAATTAATCCTAGTCATCCATCTCTCCTTTTAATCTCAACCATTTATTTAATTTAATGGAATATTTAAAACCTATTTAAATATTCTAAAGGGCAATAAATAAATAAATATTTATTCTAGGCCCATTAAATTAATTTTCTAATAAATCTAATTTATTAGATTAATCCCTTTTATCTAATAAAAGGAATTAATTCTCTCCAAGAAAATTAAGGACACGATTAAATCCAATTTAATCATTCTATTTCTCTAAATATTTAATTCTAAATTAATACTTAATGTGTGTAGATTGTGTGTGACTCTTTAGGTTCACCTTTCAGCTAGACTTGGTCGGATTCCTAGAATCCGCCTGTTACCATGGGTGGCCATCTAGCAACGGTCCATGGCACTAGAGACTAGGTGAATATTCGGGGATGAACATTTAGGCTCTAACAGTACACTTGTCCTTCCGTCTTCGGTCTCACCACTTAAGGTCTAGGGCACAGAAATTGCAGGTACCCATTTTGGACCTAAGTGTCGGTCTGTCCTTACTAAACGCCGCAAGGGAAACCTTCCCTTCTGTTCAGTTACTGTGGCCACGGATTTTAGGGACAAGACACAGAGCATATGTGAGACTCAACTGTCAATGCCTTTTGACAGGAGACAGATCCTTTCTTGGAAACTACTGTCACTTTGTACACCAGAGCTGCACTAGACATGGCTTATGACTACTCAAGTGCTTCTTGGCAATCTCTCACCATATCTAAGATACAGACTTGATATACAGGTAAACTCAGCAGTTCCTCAAGTCAAAGGACTTGACTTGTACTGTTGGAACTGGGAATATACGTCATACCTTGCCGACCCTACTCAAGGTCCTCCGTAAGACGGTTCCCACGAGTTACCTCAGTCAGCTCCTCCCTAGCAGGCTAACCCACTAACACTGCTTAGACGACCTTCTTCACCCGTCGATGAAATACGACAGCAGATGCTTAGTGCAAGTCTCAAGGGGAATCTCGGTACCCATTTTCGAGATTTCTTGACTTGGAGATTTCCGGACTGATTCGGAGGGACTGATTTCATGGACCTATCTCCAAGCGTAGTCCCAGTCCCCGAAATACGTTTTCAGTCCGTGGGGTTTGTTTGCGTTGTGAACAGATATGTATAGAGCAGATAAAGTGAACACAAACAAAGTAATACCAAATGAATTTCACTTCTTTATTCATTAATAATATATCAAATCCTTGAAATTATCTAGACATAGGTTACATTCCGCCTGCGGAGATTGGCTACATGGTCACCTATTCTAACATAGACCCACTTAAAGCCAACTGGCTTAACCCCTTTCGGTGGGTCTACAAGTGTCCGGACTTGGTTCTCACTCATGCAGTCCATTTCAGTTTTCATGGCCTCAAGCCATTTCCCGGAGTCGATGTCAGACATCGCTTCCCCGTATGTCTAAGGATCCTTATCCAACAGACTGGTCGTATTTAGAAAGCCATATCTCACGGGAGGTCGAGACTCTCTAGCTGACCTACGGAGAACAGGAACGTCAGTGGTGACTGTGGGCGCTGACTGTATAAGAGCTGGCGGTTCAAGTACCGAGGCTAGCCCTTCCTGAGGTTGTCCTTCATGCCTAGCATGCTGCACTTCTCCAGGTTGGTTAACCCTCTGGGTATTTATCCTGAATCCTCTAGGTGAGGAATCCGCGGCTTCCACTGATGACTGGTTTCTATCACTTCATTCCTCAAGGATCAGTTCATTACGTTGGATATCCTCTGAAAAGCCTTGTTCCAAGTACACTGCGCTCCTTGAAACAAATACCTTTTGTTCCAAGGGGTCATAGAAATAATAACCTGCAGTTTCTTTAGGGTATCTAATGAACCTGCATAAGCTAGACCTGGATTCTAGCTTGTCTCCCACTAGCCTCTTGACGTATGCGGGGCTACCCCATACTTTCAAGTAGTTGTAGGACGCAGGCTTGCCGTGCCATATTTCATATGGCGTTTGGGTCAATACACTGGTTGGCGCCAAATTTAACAACTTGGCCGCAGTCTCCAATGCGTAGCCCCAAAAGGACAAGGGCAATTTGGTAAAACTCATCATGGATCGAACCATGTCTAATAGGGTTCGATTCCTCTTTTCAGAAACCCCATTTAACTGTGGTGTCCCCGGAGGTGTCCATTCAGATATTATACCATTTTCTTTAAGATAATCGAGGAACTCAGTACTAAGGTACTCTCCGCCTCGGTCTGACCGTAGGACTTTGATTTTGCAGCCGGTTTGGTTCTCAACTTCAAGTCTGAATTCTTTAAGCCTCTCAAGAGCTTCAGACTTGTACCTCATTAGGTATACATAACCATACCGTGAATGATAATCGGTGAAGGTTATGAAGTAGGAGAACCCACCTCGGGCCTGCGTCCTTAGTGGTCCACATACGTCTGTGTGGACCAAGTCCAACAGACCTATGGCAAGCCTGCTTTGTCCTACAAAAGGCCTCTTGGTCATTTTTCCTCTTAGACTGGATTCAGAAGTTGGTAGCTCACTCAAGTCCCCTACCTCTAGGTTCTTTGAGTTTACAAATTTCTTCATCCTGTCTTGGGATATGTGACCTAGCCTAGCGTGCCACAGTCGTGCGTTCCCGTTATTATCTATTTTACGTTTGTGTTGAGTGTTTAGAACGAAGTTCGTTTGTTGTAAGATATAGAGTCCGTTATTAAGCGTACCAAGCAGATGAGCAATTCCACGCCTTATCAAATTAAAGCAAATTTTATTGATCATAAACTCATATCCACTATTGTCTAACAACGGAATAGAAATGATGTTTTTAATCATACTAGGTACATAATAAACTTGCTCTAACTGTATACTAATACGATCACTAAGTAATAGAGTGGCGGATCCTACTGCTTCTGCTGAGATGGCCTTGCCATTCCCAAACTTCAGGATCATATACCCGCTACCCAGTTTTCTGCTTCTTTTCGGCACCTACAAATCATTGCAAATGTGAGCTCCACAGCCGGTATCTAATACCCAAGAGGCAGAGTTAGTAATCATATTAATCTCAATCACAAAGATACCTTGTTTGGAGAGGAGTTTGGGGCACTCTCTCTTCCAATGCCCTTTCTCACGGCAATTGATACATATGTCATATGCCCTCGACTATTGCTTGGAGTCAACCTTCCCTTTTCCTTTTTCTTTCTCCTCTTTGGCAATGGGAACACTCTTAGTGTTTGTAGCTGCTTGACGGCTTTTCCCTTTCCCTTCTTCCTTTTCCAACGTCCGGCACCCTTGCCTTTCATTTTGGAAGTCGAAGCATCTCCAAACAATACCGACGGCGTGGACTTTTTGGTCGTTGCCTCATATTGCACCAACATATTGATTAACTCATGAATACCCTTCTCAAGTGTGTTCATGTTATAGTTAACAATGAATTGGTCGAAGGAGGGTGGGAGAGACTGAAAGATCACATCTATGTACATCTCGTTACCGAGGCCTGCCTTCAGGTCCTCGAGCTTTTCCACCAGGGTAAGCATTTTAACCCCGTGCTCTTGTACAGAGGATCCTTCGGTCATTTTAGTTCCAAGAATGCCTTCGTCGCGACATACCTAGTATGTTGGTCCGGGACTGCATAACAATCCTTCAAGCGAGCCATAATGGAAGGGACATCGTCTAGCCTTTCATATTGCTTCTGAATCTCATTCGTCATAGAGGCAAGTATGATGCTACAGACTTTCCGGTTATCCTTATGCCAAGTCTCGAATGTCTCACGTTCTTCTGGCGTGGATCATTCCGGCAAGGTCCTAGGAAACGACTCATCCATGACGTAGCCTTGATTCTCGTAATCTAGGACTATCCTCAGATTGCGCAACCAGCCATTGTAATTTGTTCCGTTAAACTTGTTGGTCTCAAGTATGGTTGATAATGGGTTCTTAGACATTTTTAAATCTATATTTAAAACAGAACTACGATCAGTAGAATTTTAAAAGACGGAAGTTTTGATAAATAATTAAACTCTTGGACTTTAGTCATTTAATGCTCCCACTATTTATACTAAAACACGATACTCTCAAACGTCATTTTCGGGAAACCTTCTCCTAGTGGGCTTGGGATCCACAGCGAATTTTTCCATACCCGCTTTTACGATTCGCATGGGAAGAATCCTGTGGGAGGTATACCATACCATTCTCGTTCCATGAGATTCCCAAGATAACTGCCTCACCCTTTCATATGATCCCGAGGACTCCAAGCGAATCATGCTAATTGGGCGTTAGACTCAACCCAATCGATCGAATCATAGACCCGCTGCTACCTCCACGACTCGTGAGACAGGTAAGAGTGGTCTACTCTTCGTTCATGACACAGTGCAGCTTCTTTTAAGTACGATAGTCGTGCCACGACTCGTGAGACCACGCTATCGACCTAAATCAGCTTCCTCACTATGCCATGGATTGGAAAGCATGGACAAACCCCTAGAGTCCATGTCCACTTTGTCTAGGGTCTAATATTTGAACAATTGTCCAATCAAGTGAGAGTTGTAAATGACCGAGATCTCATACATAAACACATTCATCCATAATGCGTAATTAAAAATTTCATCCCATAGCAATTATACGATAAATAAAATCATTCATTCACCATAACAGCCACATGAAAAATTAAAGCCTAGCATGCCCCTGTTGGATGATCACGAGCCCGAATCCTATGCGACCTACTGATCCCGCAGTGGATCCATGGTCAATCTAGGATTGGTCCTATACTATTACATTAATAGCAACCCGATCATCATGCTGATGGGCCTTGGTCTCTTTTCTCTTTCAAATCTCCACGGAAACACCTTGGAACCTCCATCTGGGCACTCCATGTGGGCCTTCCTTCTTCTCCACCAAATGCATAAAAATTAAAATCCTCACTCCCATTCTGCTCTCACTACATATGAAAAAAGAAACCCCAGCAAAAACCCGGGGGAGTACATTAGGAGAGAGAAAGAATCCCTTATTATTCCGAGGCAACTAGAAGAGGAGAAGGAGAAAGCAAAAGAGGCATATAGGCCTAACATAAATTAAACCATACATCTGGTCTAGGGCTCGCGATCATCCATTTCCATTAAACGCACATAATTACATGATCCAATCACATAAACACATGCTTATAATCCATGATTACCAATCATATCATTCCGTGATAAATAAACAAATAACATATGAAAAATATGGTACAACCGTTGGCATACACCTTTCTCGTTCAGGAAGACCCTTCCTCATTATTTGAAGGTGAGTAACACCCCGGGATTCCAAATCCAGTACTACAACCTCCCAAATAATATTTTTGAGAAAATATGCAAAAATTAAATAAAATTAATTTTTCAGAATAATCTAAAAAAATAAAAATAAGAGGAAAACGCATATCATGACCGGCCACCGCCACCGGTGCGCTCTACTGGCACACACAGGCCAGCAGGCCCTACCTGCTGTCCGCGTGCGCAGGGCACGCCCGGACGGGCGCGTGCGCGCAGGCCCCTGCCTGCTCGCGCGCGCGCCTGGACCGCCATGCTGCGCATGCTGGCGCGCTTCGGCAGGCTGTCGTGCATAGGCACCTCTGCTTGCGCGCGCCACCCTGCCACGCCGCCTGCGTGTGCCTCCTGCACACGGGCCGTGCACGGGTGCACGCGCCCACACTCCTCTGTCTGCATGCGCGCGCGGCTTCCCTGGTTGCGTTCCGGGCAAACGGGCGTCCCGGCGCACTAACCTGGCGCGCGCGCGCGCAGGCTCTCCTGCCTGCGTGTGCGCGCGCCCGGCCATGCGTCCGCCCTAGGCGTCCGGCCGCGTGCATGCCGGCCGATCCGCGTGCGCTGTGGGAGAAGGAGGGAGACGAGTAGTGTGTGTGTGTGTGTGTGTGTGTTTCAAGATTCATCATCTTTTTTAAAGTGTATACTTAGGAGTATTTATAGAGGAATCCTATTCCTCTTCTAGTTTCCTACACTTTGAAGACTCCTCCATGAGTAGGATTTGCCCTAGTCAAATCCTAGTCAAATTCTAGCTTTTTGGTCAAACCAGTCTTAGCCATTGATTCCTCCCTTTACTCTCAATCATTGATTAATTTAATGAAATATTTAAATCCCATTTAAATACTCCAAAGGACAATAAATAAATATATTGAATATAAATATTTATTCCAAGCCCATTAAATTAATTTCTAATAAATCTAATTTATTAGATAAATCCCTTTTATCTAATAAAAGGAATTAATTCTTCCCAAGAAAATAAGGACCCGATTAAATTCAATTTAATCGCTCCATTTCTCCAAATATTTAATTCCAAATTAAATACGTTATGTGTGTGGATTGTGTATGACTCTTTAGGTTCACCTTCAGCTAGACTTGGTTGGATTCCTAGAATTCGCCCGTTACCATGGGTGGCCGTCTACCAACGGGCCATGGCACAAGAGACTAGGTGAATATGCGTGGGGATGAACATTTAGGCTCCACAGTACATCAATCCTTCCGTCTACGGTCTCACCACTTAGGGTCTAGGGCACGGATTATGTAGGCACCCATTTTGGACCTAAGTGTCGGTCTGTCCTCTACTAAACGCCGCAAGGGAAACCTTCCCTTCTGTTCAGTTACTGTGGCCACAGATTTCAGGGACAAGACACAGAGTATTTGTGAGACATAACTGTCAACACCTTTTGACAGAAGACAAATCCTTTCTTGGAAACTACTCTCACTTAGTACACAGAAGCTGAACTAGATATGGCTTATGACTACTCAAGTGCATCTTGGCAATCTCTCACCATACCTAAGATACAGTCCCGATGTACAGGTAAACTCAGCAATTCCTCAAGTCAAAAGACTTGACCTGTACCGTTGGAATCGGGAACACGCGTCATACCTAACCGACCCTACTCAAGGCCCTCCGTAAAACGGTTCCCGCGAGTCACCTCAGTCAGCCGCTCCCCAGCAGGCCGACCCAGTAACACTGCTTAGATGACCCTCGTCACTCGTCGATGAAACACGACAGCAGATGCTTAGTGCAAGTCTCAAGGGGAATCTCGGTGCCCATTTTCGAGATTACTTAACTTAGAGATTTTCAGACTGATTCGCGGAACTGATTTCATGGACCTACCTCCAGGCGTAGTCCCAGTCCGCGCAGTATGATTTCAGTCTGTGGGCTTTGTTTGTGTAGCGAACAGTAATAAAGTAGATAAAGTGAACACAAACAAAGTATATGCCAAATGAACTTTATTTCTTATTCATTAAGGATTTATAAAAACTTCGAAATTGTTCAGACATGGGTTACAATTCACCTACCAAGATTGGCTACAAGGTCACCTATTCTAACAACGGACACTTAATCGTCTGGTTGTCCATATATGTACGCTGAGACTTGCCCATTCAAGAAATGTTGTAACCCCATCCTCAAACTCCAGCGTCACACCCAGTAGGTCCCTATCATCCATCCATCTCCTCAGTTTTCTTAACATGATGAGTCCTACACATATATATATTATTACACACATGTAATCGACAAAAGTAAATAAGCAGAACAAATTAATATATATACAACCAATTAACTGCGTGCATTTTTTCCTCAAAAAACTGCTTGCATTTTAATCAACCAGAAAGGGTTTTAAGTTGTTACCTGAACAAAACATCTTCAAAGATCAACGAAAATTAAACAAATATTGATGATATTTTCGTTTAAATATATAAGGATATAAGAGGAGAGAGAGAGAGAGAGAGAGAGAGTGAGAAGAAATGAAATGAAGGCAACATATATATAAGAAATTTCGAAATGGACATTGGAATGATAGTTGGAACTCCAAAATTAGCCATTAGAATCTAATCATTGCACCAGATTTAGGAACAGTTTCATGAGTGGTAACTGGAATAGAAAAATAACCGTTGAAATTTAACCATTGTAGTGTATTTAGAACGGGTATTGTAATACAACATCTTCTATCAATAGAAACCGTTCCAAATTGTAACGTCAATTAGAATGATAACTGGAATACAAAAATAACCGTTAAAATCTAGCCGTTGTGTTGCTTTTGGAATGCTTGTTGTAATACAAAATTTTCTATCTACGGAGGCCGTGGCTAATTGTAATTCATGTAGGAACGGTTCTTCAAACACAAAAGTCAATTGGACAATTACCACAACTAGGAATGGTAATTCAATTACAACGATTCATTAGGACCAAAACCGCCTCAAATTGCAATTCATTTTGGAATGATCTTTTCCACGTTTTCCTTTTATAGCGGTTGGTGGGACAACATTTGAAACTATTATCATTTTCCATCAACAGGCCATTCCAACTGCCAAAAAAGTGTTCCAACATATTATACAAATTTTTCCCATCCCTTTTTTGGAACGAGTATTGGAAGACAATTTGTAACACAACCTTTGGCACGGTAGTTGTAACGGCCATGCCATTCCAATGTGTTCTGCTTTGGCATAACACGAACGTGACATCATCGATGGGTTCCATTCTTCAAGAGTTCCTATGACCGTTCTAGTTTGGACCGTGTCTTGGAACAGTCGTTGTGTCCGCGCCAAATCCCCCATTTGTTTATAGTGAAAGGATTATTCTATTAATCACAACCCCCCAAGTTTTGTTAAAAACTTGTGTATCAAATACACTAACCCAAGACCGAAAACCTTTCCGTGAAGAAGAACAACTGAAGGAAACTTTTATTTATCAGGAATGCAGAACACTTGACACTTGAACAATTACAAAATATTCAAGACACTTTTACTTGACACTATCAGAAATGATACAAGACTTGTGGTTGGTTTCAAATGGGGATGCCACCTATTTATACTACTCAAGAGAGAATTCTAGAGTACGTGGAGAAACTAAAAGCCTAGTCGAAGTAAACACTTAGGAAAATATAAACTTATTAAATATGCAAACTACCATATAGTTTTTCTAGGAAAATTAAGTAGAATTTTCTAGTAGACAATCTAGAATATGGTGGTAAAAATTCTTCCAAAAACTCATCTTTATATTTTCAACACCCCCCCCCCCCCAAAGTGATTTTTGGAAATCAATATAACCCTTTCCCGAAGCAACTCAAACTGCCCTTTTGAGAGTGCTTTAGTGAAAATGTCGGCAGCGTTATCACAACTTTGCACTTCTAAAGCATTTATAGTACCTTCAAGAACTTTCTCGCGAACGCAGTGATGCTCCAGCTCAATATGTTTTGTCCACCCATGATAAACAAGATTTGAAGCTAACTTCATGGCACTCTGATTATCTCCAAACAAATTGGTAGGAGTAGAAACTGTGGAATAAATATAACTAATAAGCCTCCTTAGAACATTCTTGAGCAGCAAGTGACACAACTTTATACTCGGCTTCGATGGCTGAAAGAGAAAAAGAATCTTGCTCCTTGCTACACCAAGAAATACTCGTGCCGCCACAAAGAAACACATAGCCGGATGTAGATTTTCTATCATCAACATCGCCACCAAAGTCCGCATTTGTGAACCACAAAGTGAAAAATTCAAGTTTTTTTTCTTATAAAACAATCCCACATCAAGCGTAGTGTTCACATATTTCAAGATTTTCTTTGTTGCTCCCGATTGTGGTTTTTGAGGTACTTGCATAAATCAGCTTACAAGACCAATAGAGAAAGCGATATTTGGCATTGAAATAGTCAAATAGAGAAGCTACCCACGAGTGCCCGATAAGGCCGAGGATCAGGATGGAGAGACCCATTGTCTCGTCTCAGCTTGACATTTACATCAAGTGGAGTAGAGCGTTTCTTACTCAAATTTACTCCATATCTTTTGACAAACTTCTTTACGAATCCTTCTTGAGATAAAAAAAAAATATCCCGTGATTCATGTTCTTCACTTCCAAGCCAATAAAGTGACTTAACACTCCCAAATCCTTCATTTTAGAGTGAGTGGAAAGTTCTCCTGTCAACTTTGCCACCTCATCGTCACGATTTTCAGTTATGATCATGTCATCAACATAGAGAAGAACTATCATATGCACACCGCCACACTTCTTAATAAACAAGCTAGAATTAGAACTAGTGGACGAATAGCCACAAAAGTGTAAATATTCGGCAATTTTCCCGTACCAGGCTCTTGGAGCTTGTTTAAGCCCGTAAAGAGCTTTTTCAGCGTGCAGACATTATTTAGATGTGATTTCAAGACATACCCGAGTACTTGCTCGATGTAAATGTCTTTGTCCAAATCACAATATAGAAATGCATTTTTTACATCAAGCAGCTAGAGCTTCCAACCTTGCGATGCCGCGAGAGCAATAACACTATGAACAAATGTCATCTTTGCAATAGGGTTGAACGTTTCCTCAAAGTCTTCTCCATATTTTTGAGGAAATCCTGGAGCAACTAACCTCGCCTTGTGTCTATCAATACTCCCACATGCTTATCTTTT
Source organism: Sesamum alatum (assembly GCA_034509735.1). Lineage (NCBI taxonomy): Eukaryota > Viridiplantae > Streptophyta > Magnoliopsida > Lamiales > Pedaliaceae > Sesamum > Sesamum alatum. Next base: position 21,060,382 of record JACGWO010000009.1, on the reverse strand, counting down.
TAGTTTATACACCCATTTGCAAGTGATAGGTTGGAATCCTTCTAGTTTTGGAACAAGATCCCATGTCTCGTTTTTCATTAGAGCCTTGATTTCTTCATCCATAGAATCTTCCCAAACTTTGACACCTTTTGCTTCTTCATAACAAAGAGGCTCATCATCATCAACCGGTCCTGCAAGAAAGCAAGAAAAGATATTTATAAAATTTTCATCTCTGTAGCACGCAGGTTTAACAATATTTCTCAGTGGTCATTGATCTTGCAGAGTAGAGGATTCTCCAACATTCTACTACTCCTCCCTTTCCTTTTTTTACTTGCTCCTTTAAGACCATAATATGATGAAATCTCATCAAAGACCGCATCTCGTAAAACTGTGAACTTATGAGTCTCTGGATCCATGCACTTCCACCCCTTTTTCCTTACATCATACCCAATAAAAATACATTTTCTTGCTTTTGGATCAAGTTTACTTCTTGACTCGGGTACATATATACATAGCAGATTCACCAAAAACCTTAAAGTCTTTCACACTTGGTTTTTCTCCAAACATCATTTCATAGGGAGTTCTTATGTTAATCAGATTTAGAGGCATCCGGTTCATCACATAAGTTGCACAATCCATTGCGGCTACCCAGAATTCCCGAGACAATTTTTTGCATGTAACCAACTTTTGCATGTCTCCACGAGATGTCTAATCTTCCTCTCTGCCACCTGTTGAGATGTTTCTGCGCAAGATAATTCTCTTCTTATTCCAAGTTGTCGACAGACTAAGAAGAAATCATCCGAGGTAAATACCGCACCATTATCTATTCTTAGCTTCTTTATTTTTCTTCCAAGAATGCCTTCAACTGACTCTTTAAATTCCATGAATTTTGAAAAGCATTTGACTTTTGCTTTATGAAATACACCCAAGTAAACATTGTAAAATCATCAACAAGGATTAGCATATATCGATAGCCAGGAAAAAAAAAAAAAAAGATGTTGTTTTAGGCTCGAACAAATTACCATGGATGCACTCAAGTGGGGCTTTACTCCTCATGACAAATTTGTCAAATGGAAGACGATGAGATTTTTCATATTGACACCCTTCAAAAATTTTCCCATTACCAAATTTCTTTAAGTTAGGCAATCCACGAACCAAACTATTATGCTCTACTACTTTCAACTTATCCATGTTTACATGCCCAAGTCTAGCATGCAATAGTGAAGCATTATCATTGCTAGTCATTTTTTCCACATAAGACGATGAAGCAGATACCACATACATATTTTTAATCTTTTTTCCGGTGTGGACAATATTTGCCTCAAGATTTTCAATATTTTTAAGAAATCTGACATCACTTGGGAACAAAACAGAGACCAGCATCCACTGCATTAGCTACCGAAAATAAATTCTTCTTCATACCTGGGACATGGAAAACAGTATCAAGTGTGATAGAATTATTGTCCTTGCCTTTGACAATAACAGTGCCATCTTTCTCTACTGGATGAACCGTATTGTCAGCAATTATTATGGCATCATTCCCATTGTACTGGTTGAACTTGAAAAATTTAGATTCATCCCTGTCAAGTGGTGACCGCAATCAGAATCCACAATCCCGTTATCTTTAAAATTGATAGTAGCCATTGCATCAACTGAAGTGACATCCGAGACAAAGCATTTTCCCCAACCTTCCTCTTCTTGAGATTCATTCATCATTGCACTTTATGCAATGTTGGTCGGCTTCAATTTTACACGACAATTTCTCTTTATATGGCCAGGTGTGCCACAACGACAACATTTAAAGTCCTTTTTCTATTTCGTAGACGAACCCTCCTCCTTAGTTAGATTCTTTTTGAATTCTTTTCCATTCTTTGACGTACTTCTTTCATTCCAGAAAACAAAGTCTGACCTTCATTGTTAAGCGAAACCCCCGCTATTTGACGAGCTAAGGACTCCTGCGACGAAAGAAGATACTCAAACCCCTCCATGCTAAGTCCAGTAGCACATCCACTGGAATCCATTCTTGTAAACTAGTTGATTCTCGTTCACAAGAGTCTTGACACAAATTAGAGGCTACCCCAACGTGGCTTTGATACCATGTATCAAATACACTAGCTCAAGACCGATAATCTTTCCGTGAAGAAGAACAACTAAAGGAAACTTTTATTTATCAAAAATACAGAATACTTGACACTTGAACAATCACAATAATCAAGACACTTTTACTTGACACTATTCGAAATGATACAAGACTTGTGGTTGGTTTCAAATAGGGATGCCACCTATTTATACTACTCAAGAGATAATTCTAGAGTACATGGAGAAACTAAAAGCCTAGTCAAAGTAAACACTTAGAAAAATACAAACTAATTAAAAATGCAAAGTACCGTATAGTTTTTCTAGGAAAATTATGTAGGAATTTTCTAGTAGGCAATCTAGAAAATGGTGGTCAAAATGCTTCCAAAAAATCATCTTCATATTTTCAATAGTTTTATCATAATATCAAAACTCAGAACATATAGTTAAATACAATAACGTTTAAAAATAAGTTTGGAACCTTACTTTTGTATATTAGATCAGGTCTTTTATAAATTTTTTTCTTTACTTTGGCATGTGTATCCTTTAATTTCCATCTTTAATTCTTATATTAGTGTTTTATGATATGTGCGATATAATCTAAAACATAGTTATAAAACTATATTAAATTCCTATAACCAACACGAGAAAAAGTAAATAAATATTATATAGTAATTCAGAAAAATAATTATCTATATCATTCTTCTGATATTTTCATAAAGAAACATGATAAAATCAACCCAGGAAGTTGGTGGGCTCATCATGAAATAGGTCGGGGTGGCTGGTGGTTTCGGGATCCCGTGACAAATATACTCGAAGAAAAGTATATTGGAAAAAATTAAAAACAAATAAAAATTGTTTTGACACTTTCTTTTTGTTATATCATTTATCCTTTCTATATTTTCTAGACCATATATTATTTGAGTAGCCTAATGAAGAGAAAATATGAAAACAAAATGTAATATTATACAAAAAAAAATGAGCTTAAATAAATCTAAATATTTATTCAAATACAAATATTATTTCAAAGTGATTTACTCTATCGGGGCTCATGAACAATTATTGGATAAATATAATTGAAAAGGTGTATATCCAAATAATATTATAATTTAATATTTATTTATTTAATTACTTATTAATTCTTTTTTATTTAATAGCAAAGTTCTCTAGAGTTAAAGTTTTATTATTTTTCCTCATTTTTTCCTATAAATTAGTCTTAAGTTGTACTTGAGAATTATAGTAGAAGGAAAATTTGTAATTAGTTTCAAACATTAGAAAAGTATCATAACACATATCCCCAATCATATATAAATGTTAATTTTTAAACAGCTATAATTATCTTGTAGGAAGTACTTTATGCCTATCACCTATGGTTGAAAAAGTCCTTGAAGATAGTTTCATACAAATTGATTTTATTTGTATATCTAATGTAATCAAAATACTACCATAGAAGGAAAACACATTGCTACGTTTAATAGAAGAATTTGGAACATAGAAAGGACACTTGATATTATATTTAAACTATATTATTATTAAAACAAAGCCTTAGTATCCCTCCTTTCCTATTATTTAGTACATAATAATTACTATATTATTAAGTATTAGAACAAGCAGTTTCAAGAAAAAAAAATTTATATTTCATAAGTCTTGTAGTATAGATCTCAATATAGTCTTATATATGAATTAAATATCTTGTATGTACAAATTTGTATTCATACTTACAAATGAAAGTTGTTTGCGGTCAAATGATGATTAAAGACTGCAAAAAAAAAAAAAAAACATTTATTGCAACGGCTTTTGTAACAACTAAATTTATATTTGTAACATATTTCATAAATTGGGAACGGCCCGTGTAACGAAAGATAGTCCATTTCTTTAACAGGTGTTACAAAAATATTGTAATGGCTCATGACGAAGTCATTGCTAATTGTAGCGGATTTTGTACCGGCCGATTTCACAATTGCAATAATTCACTGAATGCAGAAATTAATGTTGGAACTCGTTTTTGGAACGGCTGCTTTGAAATTATTAGATCTATATTTGGAACGGTCATTGTAACATATATAGTTATAAGTGTATATCACCACTGCAACGGTCTCTTGAACTCTTTTTGTAACGGCTGCCCCTTTTTTTGTAGCGGTGTTTGTACCACATGTTGTAATACCTCTTTTAACACATATTGTAATAGTTGTTGTGACTCTGGTTGTGAACGTTTGTTGTAGTTTTGTAACGGCCTCTAGAGCGGTAGTTGTTCTTATTTTAGTGACGTGTTTTAAATGGAGAAATACGAGCGTTTTGTAACTTATTTCAGTACATTTGTTAGATCGGGGTTTGTATCGGCCTATGAAATTGAAGTCTGGGCTTGCCTAGTTCTCCGGCAGTTGGTGCCAAATCTGATCGGTCAGCCACACCGATCGGGGCAATTGAGCTCAGAGGTCCGCAAACCGCTTCCGCAGGAACCTAGTGGCCTACAACTTGAATACTTTGAACATCGATTCGTCGTCATAGTCCCACCAGTAAGTAAGTTGCAAATTCACATAGTTAAAAAAAAAAATTGTAAGTAATCGATAAAAATTAATTTTCACATTTGAAAATATAATTGAAACTTTGGACAAATCATACCTCTAAATTATCATACCAGAAGAGCTGGTGCTCTTATGGAATCTGCTTTATGGATACCCAGGGATGAGGATGGTGGTTGAGCATCGTAGCATTAATTGCACTGTGAAAGTCGCGGTTTGACCTGAAAAAGTAATAAAATATTAAAAATAGAAAATGCAATGAAAATAATCAAATAAATTTTTTACATTACCTCGCATCGCGGAGGCTGATATAGTGACGCGCAGATGTTGGTGGCACTATTAGTGCTGGTACTGGTGGTGGTGGTGGTGCATCCCACAGCGGGGAGGAGAGGGGGGACGCTTGTGAATTGCTTGCCCCTGCGGCTGATGACCATGTTGTGGCCGGATCCACTAGCGGGTTTTGTGGCACGAACGCAGGCTCTGGTGGCGGGGGATGGTGAGAATGCTTCTGTATCAACGGCGAGAGCAAGAATGGGCAGGCCACGACCACGTCCTGAAAGGGGAGGACCACTGATCGTCATGGAATCTATAACTTATAAAATTATAATATTAAAAGCTATTAATTGTATTATATTATGTATAAAATTATATTTCTCCTAATATATAAAAGTATATTAAATTATTATTATATATTATATTTTATATTAAATTATTAGAAATTTTACTATAATGATATGAATATATATTATTATAATTTTATTGTTAGTATGTTAGATCAATTTTATTATAACTTGTCTTAAAAATATAATTCTAAAATGTGACTAAATTTTATAATTTTTCTAAATTTGCATTAAATTCCATAATTTTCAGAAAACGTGCACTAAATCCTCGTCATTTTTCTAAAATGAGACGAAAACCCAACACTTGTCCTAAAAAGTGTTCTAAATCTAAATAATTCTCTTAAAACGAATTAGTAAAAAAAAATTCTGAAAATTACATAATATCATAATATATAGAATAAATCTAAAATAATTCAAAAAATAACAAAAAAATACAGAAATTTCTCAAAAACTTCAGAAAATTTCACAAAATTACAAAAATTTCTCAAAAAATCATAAAGAATTTCAGAAAAAAAAAAAAGGTTTCAGAAATTTACAATTTTCAAAATTTTCATGCTATTCAGAATTTTACACAATTTTAAACATTTAGAATTTTACATGTAAATTTTACAAGATTTTTCAGAATTTACAAACTAGTTTACAAAAGAATCTGAAAACATTCAAAAAAAATTATAATTTTCTTAATTACACCCAAAAAAATAGAAATTTGCAGAAAAATTATAGAAAATTACAGGAAATTAAAGAGAAATGCAGAAAATTACAGAAAAATGTCAACAAATTTTCTCAATATTATCAGAAAATTTTATACAAATTCTGCACAAATTATCAAAACAATTTCTTAACAAATTACAACAATATTACACAATTTTCAGAATTTTATCCAAAAATTCAATAATATTTATACAATATTTACCATAATTCCTCCAATATTTACAATAATATTACAACAAAAAATAAAAAAAAATTATAGAAATACATATATTCAAATATTTATAGAATACATATATACAATTATTTACCACAATTCCTCCAATGTTTACACAAAAGTTACAAAAATTAACAAAAAAACTACATATGTTTTTTTTTTTTGAAAAAAAAATAACATGTCAAATAGGTGGAATCTGGAGGTGGAGGTGGCGGTGGCGGTGGCGGCGGACAGAGGTGGTGGTGGCAGCGGACAGAGGCGTTTGGGCGTGGTGGTGATGGCGGTGGAGGCAAAGGCGAGAGATTGCAGTGAGTGAGAGGGGGTTTCGGGTCTGAACACACACACACACACACACACACACACACACAGAGAGAGAGAGAGAGAGAGAGAGAGAGAGAGAGAGAAGGTGAAGTAAGGGAAAGGAAAGAAATCTGCCTATCATATGTATGTATGAGATTTTGGAACGGCCGTTGACCTAAAAACCATTTGTATTGCCGTTACAACAAGCACAAATGATGTCATTTGCACCACAAAACGACGATGTTCTTTTGCAAGATGATGTCGTACGAACTAAGGCCTATATTTTGTCCGCTCATATAGTCGTTCCAAACTAATATAGGCCGTTTCATATAGCCGTTCCAAACTGAGTTCCAAAAATTCTATTCGTATACAAGGTCGTTCCAAATAAAGTTACAAAACTTCTGTACAATATTTTATTGATGGTTCGTATATAAAGTCGTTACAAAGGGTATTCCAAAACTTATATATGATATTTTTCCTAAATCTGAACGATGTCGTATTGGACTTTTGTTTATAAAGTCATTCCAAATGGCATTACAAATAAGGAAATATTTTTAAAAAATAATAAAAAAAACCTATACGGAATACGTTATGTTAAATAGAAGTATACAATGTGTGAATAACACAATTGAAAACATAATAAATTTTGAAGAGAGATTGATATATGGTCACAATATGAAATAAATTTGTATATTCATTATTGTTGGTATACATTGATGTAACTATCATAATATATTATTGTACTGCATCGCTTAATCAGACCGTTAAAAATTAGATCGGACTGTTAGATATGATTGAATCGACAAAATGATACATTTGATGAAGTTCTGAACTAATTTGATACACGGGTGTCGAGATATCGTATCTGGAACATAAGAGTAGCCTTTCAACCCAGTGCATCATTGAATTAGGCCATGTGATTTTAAATTAGGCCGTCATATTTGATCAAATAGACATCGTCTTATATGCATTTAAGTTTGGTATGAATCCGGTGCACGAATTTTAAGATATCGTACCTGGAAACATTGCACGGCCTTAGATATTAAAACATTGGAATGGCTTTCCGTACAAATTCTGGGATGGCCTTTTAAAAATTGGACTCCCCCCATCTGATGTGTGGCATGCCGCGTTATGTGCTCCAAAGTCGTTGTCGAAGTATACAACCTCCGCAGTTTAGGAGTAACCAACAGGTACCTAAGCACGATATACGAAGACTATTGCCGGCGGAGATCTCGCTTCCTAGTCGGCTTGTACCTAGCATCTCCACAGGGATTGGTGATAAGTTAATCTCTTCAATTAAAAAGAAAATAAAAGAAGGGGGGGTTTTTAATTCAGGTTTATAATAGAAAAAATGAAATTCAAAGAAGAAGATTAAATAAATGAGAAAGCTTTTTTGTTGAAGTCAAGTTCATGCTTAATTCCATTATTAAACATTCTTGATAATGAACAATTAGCCATATTATTCATAAAGGAGATAATTTGTAATAAGAGCATAGAGATAGCATGAATCGAACGAAAGTAAAGAGCATAAATTAGATCTCACAATGTTTTGGAATCAAACATTCACCGTAATTTCAACCGAAAAATATTAAAATTAGCCAACATATTAATGAAAGAACACATAAAAGTAATATAGAACTTCATTAAAATATCAACACTAAGAAGATAGGTATAGGATAAAAAGATTGGATGTCTTGACAAATGAAAGAGCTACCTATTTATGCTACTAACACCCTGATGAACATGGACACAAAGTGGGGTGGATATATGATTACTTAAATCAAGCTAATTACATCTAATCACTTGGTCTCAGCAGGTTTCTAAATCAAAAAAACTTTCTGAAATTGATGAATTCAGTCACTCCTTTGATTATGCAGCAGGGCTCTTTTCCTTTTTCACTTGCAGGTTCATTTTCTGGGTTAAGTGTGGGCGTGTCTACTTGAATTTGTAATTCTGCCATAATTTCCTCTCTTTCTGAGTTTTGTCTTCAATTTCCTTTTTTCAGCTCAAATTTGCCTTTTTGATTCCCAGTAATACCTCCATGCTGAAAATACAAGACTATCCTATGATAAGGGGTATTCTAATACTTGCAAGAAGACATTATTTCCATAAAAACGTGGCAAATTATGCACTTGTCAAATATCCCTGCACTTAACTTTTTGCTCATCCCCGAGCAAAGAATCGGAATATGATCATACTCGAGTCAAGATGTAACCGCGTGCTTCAAGAATTGCACACCTCATAATGAAGACAAAACTATTAGTCTATGAAACAAGTATTCACATATTGATTATCACCAAAGTCGGATATATGAAACTAGTGGACCATTTCTCACTACTTCCCAAACACTCAAGTGTATGTGGCTTAAGTGTTTCTCTCAAAACTTGACATGACAATGATTCTGTTAGAATAGGTGACCATGTAGCCAATCTTGGCAGGCAAAATGTAACCTATGTCTAGACAATTTCAGGGATTTGATAAATCATTAATGGATAAAGAACTGAAATTCATTTGGCATTACTTTGTTTGTCTTCACTTTATCTGCATTACGTATTTGTTCACTACGCAAAAAAAGCCCACGGACTGAAAAGGTATTTCGGGGACTGGAACTACGCTTGGAGGTAGGTCCATGAAATCAGTCTCACCGAATCAGTCCGGAAATCTCCAAGTCAAGGAATCTCGAAAATGGGTATCGAGATTCCCCTTGAGACGTGCACTAAGCATCTGCTGTCGTATTTCGTCAACGGGTGATGAAGGTCGTCTAAGCAGTGTTAGTGGGTAAGCCTGCTAGGGAGCAGCTGACTGAGGTGACTCGCGGGAACCGTCTTACGGAGGACCTTGAGTAGGGCCGGCTAGGTATGACGTGTGTTCCCGGTTCCAACAGTACAGGTCAAGTTCTTTGACTTGAGGAACTGCTGAGTTTAACTGTATATCAGGTCTGTATCTTAGATATGCTGAGAGATTGTCAAGAAGCACTTGAGTAGTCATAAGCCATGTCTAGTGCAGCTCTGGTGTACAGAGTGACAGTAGTTTCCAAGAAAGGATCTGTCTCCTGTCAAAAGGCATTGACAGTTGAGTCTCACATATGCTCTGTGTCTTGTCCCTAAAATCTGTGGCCATAGTAACTGAACAGAAGGGAAGGTTTCCCTTGCGGCATTTGGTAAGGACAAACCGACACTTAGGTCCAAATGGGTACCTGCATTTTCCGTGCCCTAGACCCTAAGTGGTGAGACCGTAGACAGAAGGACAAGTGTACTGTTAGAGCCTAAATGTTCATCCCCGAATATTCACCTAGTCTCTAGTGCCATGGACCGTTGCTAGATGGCCACCCATGGTAACGAGCGGATTCTAGGAATCCGATCAAGTCTAGCTGAAAGGTGAACCTAAAGAGTCACACACAATCCACACACATTAAGTATTTAATTTAGAATTAAATATTGGAGAAATGGAATGATTAAATTAGATTTAATCGGGTCCTTAATTTTCTTGGAGAGAATTAATTCCTTTTATTAGATAAAAGGGATTAATCTAATAAATTAGATTTATTAAAAAATTAATTTAATGGGACTAGAATAAATTTTATGTTTATTATATTTATTTATTTCCCTTTGGAATATTTAAATAGGTTTTAAATATTCCATTAAATTAAATTAATGGTTGAGATTAAAAGGAGAAATGGATGGCTCGGATTAAATTTGACTATGTCAAATACTACTTTGACTAGGACTTTGACTAGGTCAAAATCCTAGTCAAATTAGTCTTCTAGAGTTGGAGTTTGAACAGGATTAAACTCCTCCTCTATAAATAGTCCTAGCCCCTCTACATAAGAGAGATGATGAAACTCCAACACACACACACTCTCGTCCTCTCTCCTCTCGTCCGCCCTCTCTCTCTCTCTCTCTCAAGAATATTACTTTCTTGTTCTTTTGTTCTTGGAATAATTGAACATAGGAGGATTAATCTCGTTAACCTAATAACATGCGATTGATCCATCCTCTCCAAAACACTTGTTCGTTCGCTAGCACGACGTGCAAGATACGTGGGTGGATTGCGTGTCACAATTTGGAGAGTCTCATACACGAGATTTGGTGCAAATCGGGGAACAACGCAAGTACCGGTTAGAAGACGAAAACGACAATCGGTAGGTCCTGATTTATTTTTTCGTCCCTCTTTTATTTTAATCCTATGGCCTCCATGATTCTTTCTATGCATTTTAATTCATGAGATACACCGAACACCCAGGAATTTCAAGGGTACACCCCTTGAACGTGTTCTTTAATTTACGTAAAGCATGTTTAAATTTTTGTTATTTAATTTATACCGCACTTCCGCATTCGCGCTATTTCCCGAGACGATTCACAATCTTTCAGATTCACCATATGCTTGCTTATACATCAATTCTCCACCACTTAGAAACATACACACACATTAATCAAAAGGTCTTTTGACTTTGGTTGTAATGGGGCTTTAGTTTTGGGGTAGGATTTTTATGGGCAAGGAATGTTGAAAGCCAAGAAATTTAAAATGGTGCATCAAATAAAACGAGCGAACAATTATTCAAAGCTCTCAAGTAACCCATTAAGCAATTAAATCCCATTTATCTCCAAATGTCTAAGACATCTTGAACTATGCCTCACTTTTGGAGAGATTATTTTTCATTTTTTTCCTTTTCTTTTTCTTTCTTTTTCTTTGATTTTTTATGAATTTGTTTTTTTTTTCCTCTCCTTTTTTTGTGTGTTGAGGCATAGAATAAGGTGACAATGTGGGATCCTACATTTCAAAGTGAAGAACCACAATGATTACAAACCCACACTTCTGTTGGAACATGTTCTACAGAATTCAGACCCAACCATTTATTTTGAGAGCCATTTCTTTAGAACACATGCCCGTTTACCTAGATGCTCTAGTTTGTTCTTGGAGGGTTCAGTTTCAAGGTTCTGAAAGAACAATGGAATAAGCTTGTAAGTGATGGTTGCAAACAAAATAAGAATTTAAGGCTCAAAGTTGGTTCACTAAAGTTAGATTATCATGTAGTGGTCTTTTTGTGCAAAGATTAGTTTCAATTCTAGTGCCTTTATCATCTCCAAATGCATGCATGTTTGTGTGGCCTCAACATGACTCAAAGCAAGTTCCAGGAAGTCAAAGTCATAGAAGTATTCTCTCAAGAAGGAAAATTTTCAAGATCAAGATTTTTTTCAAGCTCAAAAGCTCACAAGGTATGTCCAATCCACTAACTTCACATATACATAATTTGATTCTAATCGTTATTGTGAAAACAAGTTCTCAAACCATGAACCATTTAAAACATGAAGTATGTACACTATTCACATGCAGCATCATCAAATCGTGAGTTGATCACAAAACTCCTTTTTCTTCAAGCAAAAAGTTCATCACCAAGTCATTATCAAGCAGCGCAACACAAACACGATTCAAAAATCAATATCAGCACCCCCACACTTAAATCCACATTGTCTCCAATGTGCAACGTGGGTAGAGACATGCAACTCAAGGACAAAAAATTAAATAGAGAAAGGAAAGAGAACGTCCCTAAGTGCATGGTGCGCGAACAGTCAAGGGGTTGGTGGACGCCGCTGGAGACAGCAATGGTGGTTGGGATGTGGTAGCCTTGAAGTTGAGAGGTGGGTCTTTCACTTGGTTTTTCAATGGCTGCTCATGAAATGAAAGAAAAGTGAGAATGTGCCCTTTTTGTGTATTTGATTTTTTTTTTAGAATATAACTATAAAAACAAATGAGTGTGTGTGAAAGTTTTTTCAGAGGATCATTCCTGATTTGCATGTTTCGCTAGACATGGGTACGTCCAATAAAAGTTACAAATCAGTATGTTGGGTTTTTTTCAAACAGAACTAGATAGTCTGTTAGACGTGAGCACGCTTAACAGAAGCAACAAATCAGTCTGATGTGCAAATTTAGACTAATTTGAACGAATCTTAGGCATGGGCACACTAATGGACTGTCTTACAGACTGATCTGAATTCCCTTATACACAAGGGTATGCTTGACGCAGAGTCCTTTATGCATGATTTGGCCTGCATAAACCCAATGCTAATAATACAATTCCACAACACTCAAGAAAAGAAAAATGAGAGAAAAGGAGTAGAGAATTCATGGGTTGCCTCCCATATAGCCCCTTTCTTGAACGTCTTTGGCTAGATGTTGTTGTACCTCAACTTGGGTAAGTTGGGCACTCTAAGTCTACTTCTTCAATGTAATACACCCGGCGATGGTGTGGAACTAGGAGAACTTTGAGGTCCACGAGAGAATTCAACCTTGAACTTATTTTGTCATGAAAAAGTTTGTTCTTATAAATTCTTGGACTAGAGGTAAAGTTTTTATCACCATCGAACTTTGAATTTTCTTGCACCAAATGATCAATAAAATCTTTGAATTTGCATTTGTTGGTGCACAACTCCTTGAGAAACTTTACATAGCAAGGTATTCTTTTGATTGCGTCGAGCAAGGGAATGTTTACCAAGACTTTTCGAAACGTTTCAGGTATTTCCTTCTCCTCTTCCTCCATTTTTGACATGGAAAATTTCTCCGAGAAGGGGGGTTTGTTCACCAACATCATGGGATTGTTTTCTTTGGTTGAATCGGGCTCATCAGGTTGTTTTTATGGAATCTCGATTTCCTGCTCAGATTCTCCTTGTTGGACGTGCCCATGCTTAGTGCTATTTTCGTCTCTGTTTGGTTGCAATTCTTTTTCACTGTGTAAAACAATAGCACTAGCGTTTTCTTCAGGATTAATGATAGTTTGAGATGGCAACTTACCTTGGGATTCTAGCCGACTGACCGACGATGCTAGTTGGCTCATCTGCAACTCCAAGTTTTGAGTGCTCGTCCGAGTGTGGGACTCCAAGTTTTGAACATTAGTAACGAGCATTTTCATCATGTTTTCAAGGAACATGCTTGATTTGGAGTTGGATGGATGAGGCAGTAGTGGTGGTCCATTCTGAAAATTTGAAAAGGTTGAGCCTGGGAACCGTAGCTAGGGTTGGGATGACCCTCCATCTTGGATTATATGTGTTGAAATAGGGAACACATCTCTTTTGCGGTGGTCCAAAGAATCCTCGTATGATGTTGGTGTGTTCGGTGGGTGCTTTCTAGAATGTAGGGCACAAATCGGTGGGATAGCCCGTGGAATCGCAGATTCCACAAGCCCTCACTCACTAGAACTTTTCTGCAACAAATCTTTCAACAAGAGATATAAGTATGTCTACATGATCGAATAAGGAAGTCATGTTTACCTCATGTAACTAAGAAAAAAAATTAACTTAAGGACACCAATCCCAAAAAAACGGCGCCAAAATTTGAGGGGCGTCAAAACCATCAAAAAGAAATTTTTACAACTGATTTTGTGAAAGTAGTGCGTAGGGTCGATTCAACATGGATTGGTGATAAGTTGATCTCGTCAATTAAAAAGAAAATAAAAGAAGGGGGGATTTTAATTCATTTTTAGAATAGAAAAACAAAATTTAAAGAAGAAGATTAAATAAATGACAAAGCTTTCCGGTTTGAAGTCAGGTTCATGCTTCATCTATTATTGATCATACATGCAAAGATGACAATCGTTTAAGCAGATAAACTGGTTATGGTCATTGGTAAGACCTAACGACCTTACTCTTCCTTACCTTAGCGTTAGCCAAGGAACGTCCCTTGGCCAATTCCCTAATTAATGAACAACCCTGGAAATGTTCACAAGATTTAATCCACTAACAACATTAAAAAATAGAAAAGGCCCAATTCTAATCAATAATTTTTTACGGGGATTTATGTAAGTTAGATCATGCATTCCCTCTGGTGGAGCCAACAACCATTCAGTGAATTGTCTTGTGTTACTGCCTTTCAAGACGTTCATGGAATCCTTCACGATGTTTTGGTGGCAGGTACTAGTACATCGAAGCCATAACAAAATTTACTACTACGACATAATAAACTATGCTATGTTGCCACTAGTTATTGAACTAAACAAGCAATTACACATATTTGCAAGTTTAATTGGCTAAGCAAACATTCTTGATAATGAACAATTGGTCATATTATTCATAAATCAGATTATTTGTAATAAGAGCATAGAGAATAGCATGAATATTTAATCAAACCAAAGAAAAGAGCATAAATTAGATCTCACAATATTTAGGAATCAAGCATTCACCGCAACTTCAACAGAAAAATATTAAAATTAGCCAAATATATTAATGAAAGAGTACATAAAAGAAATGTAGAACTTCATTAAAATATCAGCACTAAGAAGATAGGTAGAAGATAAAAGATTGGATGTCTTGACAAATGAAAGAGCTACCTATTTATTCTACAAACACCCCGATGAACATAGACACAAAGTGGGGTGAATATATGATTACTTAAATCAAGCTAATTACATCTAATCACTTGGTTTTAGAAGGTTTCTAAATCAAAAACTTTCTGAAATTGATGAATTTAGTCACTCCTTTGATTATGCAGTAGGGCTCTTCTCCTTTTTCACTTGCAGGTTCGTTTCCTGGGTTAAGCGTGGGCACGTCTAACTGAATTTGTAATTCTCCCACAATTTCTTTTCTTATCGAGTTTTGTCTTCAATTTTCATTTTTCAGATCAAATTTGCCTTTTTGATTCCCGGTAATACCTCCATGCTGAAAATGCAAGAGTATTCTATGATTAGGGGTATTTTAATACTTGCAATAAGGCATTATTTTCATAAAAATGTGGCACATTATGCACTTATCAACACGCATCAATCTTCTCAATAGGCAAATCTCTTATCAATTTCTTTGTATTGTAGTAATTGGGGGGCAGACAGTGATCGAGGGGCATTACATGGTTAGCCCACTAGCACAGTTGATTATATGTTCACTCGAAAAAATTTCCCTTGCCCTTGATATTGACCAAACCAGCAATCGTCACCAACTAAGATTGGGTACAACCGCTACACAATGGCTGGTTGATAGCACGCACTACATCGGAAAAACGGTCTGACAATCCTGACACATAATCATAGGGCCACCCCCATACCATGATCTAATACTGGCATCAATAGGACTGGGCCTCATACCATCATCAGGCACTCCCTCGTGTAAGTAGAAAAATAAGTCGGGTCAGTTGCATCATAAACCATCATATGCGCCTAATCCATCTATTGTTCATCACCCCAATGCGAACTAGCATCCTCCTGAGTAGCTGGGGTTTGCTCCTCCTGCACTAGAGGAGGGGCGGTCACAACATCAAAGTACTCAAGCACCCTCTCATCGACATGTGAAGTCCAATTATAATATTTCGGTATAAACCCGCGCACATATAAGTCAAAATTAACCTCATCAAGAGTTTTGAACCTTCGTTTTTGCACTTCGAGCACAGGCACCTAATCTTATCTCCATCTATATGTCTACGCCGAAAAATGAGCCCATTCTATGAAAGTCTTAACACACCATCCTCAAACTCCAGCCTAAGAAACCCCCCCCCCCCCCCAATTGAGAGGTTCTTCTCATACATTCATCTTCTCAATTGCCTTAACATGATGGTCACTATATATATGCATACATATATATATATAATTATTCTTCAACTTATAAAAATAACAAAACTATATAATTAAATTGCATTTTATTTAACAAAAAGGTTTTAGGTTGTTACCTAGTCAACCAACTCAAGAGATCAACAGTAGCCGTTTCAAATAACGCAATTCTAGATGATCAGGTGTATATCCACAGATATTAGAAAGGGATTGAGAGTGTGTGTGGTTAATCAATTCTAGAAGAAATGAAATGAAAACAACATGCAACACACACATATATAAGATAATATGGACCAGATTTTGGAATGGCCTTTGGGGCAACAAAATAGTCGTTGAAATATAACTGTTAGACTCATCCATTATTGGAACGGCTTTAGGACTAGTTACTTTGTATTACATTTTTACACTTTTTATAGGATAATTGGAATGGACATTCTATTTTTTTTTCCCGGGGCCGTTACAAGGCAAGCACAGCCATTCCAAAAATCATAAAAATTTTGCAATAAGTCAAAATATTGTACCGGTGTTTGTAACAATCATGGCGTATTACATATTTAGAACGGCCACGTAACCAAATTTTGGAATTGTGTGTTTTCATAGCAAGAGACGCCGTTACAAATTTATATAGCATTGTCGAAAGCCATTCCAACCTATAATGGTCGAATATTTGTCACGGCTCTACGAATAAAACATTTAGGAATGGCCTTTGTATCTATTTGGCCGTTCCAAAAATACAAAATTCATTCTGCCAAGAATGTGACCTCAGCAAAGGTTTTCCGTTCCAAATTGTTATAAAGACCGTTCATATTGGAACGGCTGTATGGCCGTTGCAACGAAGCCGTTACAAATCCCGAGGTTTGTGTAGTGCAAAGGACATTTGAATTAAAAATTCAATAAACACCAGTTGATAACCATTAAAAATCAAATGATTAATTTCATTTAACAAAATTCACTTAATTAATAGCTCCCTTGAATCTTCTCTTGTGTTTCATTCGACCTATGATTTTAATTTTTTATATAAAAGTAGGTATGTTTACATTTTAGATTTTACCCTCTTATAAACTTTTAGATTTTATAATTAAGATCTCGCCATAATACTTATCTTTCATCTCTATATCTGTGATGAGAAATTCACCATTATTTCATGTGAAAATATTGGTAATTAATCTTTTAGTTTTTTTGCCTTCTATTGAAATTTTAGATCTTATAATTATTTCTCTATAATATTAATTTTTTATCGTTCTATTTGTTTCACTTCTAAAATATTACTTTACATTTTACATCCCTATATTAGTAATAAACTTATCATTTAAATTATCCATATTTCAAATTTGCTTCACGAATGAAATAAGATTTTAATATTTTTCCTAGTTGTACAAATAAAGAAAAAAAAAATAATTTCTTGTTTTTTTATTTAATTTTTTAAAATCTTCAACTAACTATCAATAAAGTTGTTTATAATGTAATTTCTTGTAATAATGTCTTTACTTTTCAATTTATTCCCCATGTTGGTGCAAAAAAGTCTAAATTGGTGAAAAATATTTGATGGAATGAATTGAATGGAATAAGGATACAAACCATTCACTAATTTTATTAAGTTAGAGTCAAAATAAAAATACAAAAATGCAAAAAATAAATTACTTATTATTGGAAATGATGTAGTAGAATTCTTGTAGATCAAGTAATCAGTGCACTAAATAATCCACAAATCATAGACTTATTTAATTCATAAAATAAGTTTTGAATAGTATTATTATGATTTTATAATTAATATTACAAAATCAATTAATTATGAAATAACTTATGAAATAATTGATCTTATTCTAAGTTTCTTTTTCATAAATAATTGATTTTAACTTAAACTTATTTAATGTCCTTGTTTCTAATTGAAGTTTATTTTCGTTGAATTTGAGGTATTATACAATTAATTAGATACCCCAGGATATTTCATTGACGTATAAAATTATAGTTCCTATGAAATTTTAATATTTTTAATTATAAAAAAAAAAAACATCTCAAGTTACTCATATTTTTATAATGTCTTGTTATAAGTTTTAACTTACGTTAAATTAATGGTAAATTATCCTATGGATTGCTTCTCTTTCTTTCAAAGAGATGCTTCTTCAAGTTTCTAAATTGTATTTTCTCCTAATTATATAGCCTATATATTTTTCCTAGTTAGTATAAGATTTTAATTAACTAATTTTTTTTAATTAGTTATGAATAAAACTCTTTATTATGAATAAAATTCTTTATTATAATTTATTTTTGTAGGAATAAATTCTATCCCAATTCAATTATGCAAGTACTTAACAATTATTACAAAATTACTTATTTGTACACATAAATTTATAATCTACTAACTCTATGATAATGATTTAATTAGCATCACAAATAATAAAGAAAGATAAAACATGGCAAATCATTCATACTTTTATAATATAGACAATATATGTGGTTGCGTGCCTATTTTTTCTTTTTTTTTTTTTCTTTTTTTGGAAAACGGATATATATGGTAATAGTTTAGGAGTAGCATTTACACCTTTTGATAATTTTTTTTTTTACAATGAGTGAATCATACATTGCTGAAAAGATCAAATCTTGTATACTTGAAATTTTGTTCTATTATATTGGAGATATACATAGATATAGACAATATTTTCTATTGTTGCGTGCCTATTTTTTCTTCTTTTTTTTTTATTTGTTTGGAAAACGGATATGTATGGTAATGGTTTAGGAGTAGCATTACACCTTTTTATATTTATTTTACAATGAGCGAATGGTACATTGTTGAAAAGAACAAATCTGGTATACTTGATATTTTGTTCTATTATATTGGAAATGATTAAAGAGTCATATAACGTACATAGTATTTGTACATCAAATGCTCAAATTATATTTGAGTCTATTTTACTACAAAAAGTATTCACTTTACATGATAAGTGATTTAATTGATTCTCGTTTTTATCTTTCCATCTATATTACTCTTCAAAATATTTGCTTTAAATGACAAATCATTTAATTGATTTTCATTTGTCATCTAACCTATTTTAATATGTCAAGTGATCTACTAATTCTTATTTATATCTATGCTAGTAAAATTCTCAACATTAAATTCTTTTAATTTTTATAATTTTTGCCAGTCATTTTACGTAAAATCATAGGTGTATTTTCTATCTAGTAAGTGTGTTATATTATTCACCATTTACTATTTTTCTCGTCTTCTCAATATACTGCATCATGTTTCTTATTAAGATTAAGTGAGGTAATTGATGTTTTACTTTTGATTTTCTTCTTTAACAGGAATGCATCCCTTTTTTTTTTTTTTTTTAGAAACAACAATTTGTATTAGTATTAATAAATTGTGACATGTATCAGTTCGATCTATAAACTCACATTATAGTAAACTCAAATAAACCCACATTACAATAAACTCACATGATATGGTAGATGTTTATAGCTCATGTCACTACAATATTTGGAGTTATGTTATAAACTAATAAATTAATAATTTTGAAATGAAAATACAAAAAATGGCCAACTTTATTGAATTAATACCTTTTAGACTTCAAAGAAAGAAATTGCTAAATTATATACATTCCTTTATGTAAAAAAGAAAAATACATATATAAAAAAATTATTTTTTGCAACAAACTATAAAACAAATAAAATAAGAATTCACATAAAATCTGAAATACGAAGAAAAAATATTAATTTGAGTGAGACGTTCTGAAAATGCACACAAACTCTTTAAAGAACACATATAGTTGAAGGAAGTTAAAAAAATTTAAGTTATGTGGTGCTTTTTTTAATATTTTTTTGGACCTTATATCTTTAAAAATTATCATTACTTAAAACAAAACACGAAAAGAAAATGCAATAATCTGATAGAATGACTTCTCTTATTTTTTCTAATTTTCTCCCTGAATATTATAATTCTAAAATTATATTAGAAAAAGAAATTCTTCCAAAATTTTTTATTCCATTCTGATACATTTATCTTTTTAATTTTTTATTTAACTATAGATAATTCTACTATTTAAAGGTATAATATCTATAATTACAAATTTAAGCTTATATTAAAATAATTATATAAAATTAAATATAGTATGAAATATTAAATGGGTAATAGAACTCAAAAAGAGAATACACAGATATTGGTGAACTTGCATAAACACCGAACAGTTATAATTGGATAAGGTTTCACTACCTCTGTGAACGAAAAACCTGTACGTGATAGTTATTAAACTATTAATCACTTGTATAAACATTTTAACTTGATAGTTTTTTGTTTTTTTTTTTTTTTTTTGAACTTCTATTAATGTAAAAAAGAATGATATATTATTTTTTAAACTTTTGTCTGCTTATTGCTAGGATTTTAAAATTTTATGATTAATTATCTTTACAAAATTTACTTTTCATTCTCATATTAATTGATGATAAAATTACCATAATTTATATAAAAATACTGATAATATTACGTATTTTGGTTTTTAGTTATTTTCTATTGAACTTCTAGATTTTATATTAATTCTCTAGGTAATATTTAATTTTCATTCTTATATTTGTCACAAAATAATCACCATTAAATTACTCATATTTCAAATTGGTTTCAATTTTGAAATAAGATTTTTGTTTTTTTTTAATTGGGCAAGTTGAAAAAAATAATAATTAATAATTAGTTATTTTTTTCTTTTAAAATTTTTTCTTATATCAATTATCTCTAAAATACTTTTGTGAAATATTCCTTGTAATTTTCTCTTTTTTACTTAAATTTTGATTTTATTCTATTTTACTTTCTAGCTTTACCATCATATAGAATTTTTAAAATTTTCAAATAATTCTATTATGTTTATTTTTCACCTCTGACAATATGTGGAATACTAAAATCATCAATAGCTGATCAAATGCATGTAGCAAGTGTATTATACTGAAAAAGGAGACAATATAACATGATTAAGTATCAAGCAATGTAACATAAAAAAATTAAGATTTTACTCGAGCACAACATAATGTCTATAATCATCTCTTGATGTATTCTCAATTATCATTTTGTCATAGTTTCAGGAGAAATGAAATCAATGAGTTTACACAAGTTCTTTCATTTTTTCATTTTCTTTTTTGTAGTATTTTTCTATTCTATTATTATGAGGTATCTTTTCACTCTACAAGTAAATGATTAAATTTAGATATAAACAAGTAATCAACAATTAATAAGAGTAAATACTATAATGTGAAAACAATAATTAACAAGAGTTAATACTGTAATGTGAAAGTATTTAATATGGATTAATGAGCATATGGTTTTACAAATCACCCCTATGAAAATTAATATGAGTTAATTTAGGCAAATCAAAAAAAGAAAGAAACCTATGTAGCTATTCAAACTTTTATATAGATATAGAATATAGATATAGATATAGATATAGAAAAAGAAAAATATCCATACATTTGGTCAAGCAAGCCTTGACCAAAGATGGAAAGTAATTCGCACTTTGGCCCCAGCATGCAAACCTAGGCCAAAATAATGGAAAGTAATTTATACCTTGGCCTCGGCTTACACTTTGGCGGAGGCTTGCATGCCTCGACCCGCATTAGGCCGAGTCATGCTGCCTCGACCATGTTTTTGGTCGAGGCACGTAGCCTCGGCCAAAATCTGGCGGAGGCGTCTCACCTCAACCTCTTCTCGATCGCGATGGTTTTTCGTCGAATGCGTACGTCGTTCTATGATTTCTTCGTGAGAACACTTCCTTAATTCTCCTCATCCTCATAGTTGCGATTTTCAATGCGGGGTGATTGGGGTCATTAGAAATTTGCCCGAGTGTTCATCGGATTCCTTAGAATTTTTCATAGAATCAAGTTAGGGAAAATTCACAAACTCTTCAATTCCTCTTAATGATGCAGCCCCCAATTTAGACCTCGTTGTCGCTTCATGGACATTGAGAATTACACTAAAAGTATGAGTCATGAGGAGTTCAATATTTTCGATGGCAAGATTAATCCCTCTTCTGAATTTTCCTTCATCTTTCCTAGCACATGTGATAGGAGGAAGCGTCCTCCTTTAGGCTTCTTTATAGTCTATTCGACTTTCTTGGTGTAGGGCTTCACACTTCCACCTCATCTTCTTCCATTAAAAATGATTGCCCGTACCAATCATGTTAGCTACTTCACTCCTAATTCTCCCACATACTCTGATGGGTTTCTTTTGACGCTTCTGGGATTTTGGCGTAACTCTTTCTCTCGAAGCTTTTGATACTTTGTTTATCCGTAGGAAGATTGACAATAACTCGTACTTCTACTTTTTCCTCTTAGTGCTCGTAAATTTTTAGAGCGATGCGCTTCTTCAACAATCCTTGGCATGAGAGGTTTTGTTTTACGTAGTGGAATCTAGTTGGGGATTAGCACAACCACTTGGGGGGAGTCACCTTCCATACCTAACATTTTTCATGCCCTTGACTGGAGCAGGGTTGCTCGCCCACCTTCTTGATGTTAGGTCCTTGTCTTCAGTTGGTATGCAATATTATCAGCCTTGCTTTATTTTTCTTTTTGATTTTTTCTCCTCCTTGTTGCTTCACGCTTCCTCCTTTTCCTTTTCGTAGGAAAGAAAGTCACATCTTCAAGATACTCAATGCTTTAAAGGGGACTGCGATAACGGGAATGGAAGGCTTCTGTTGGTGAAATTCAAGTTGATCGCCTCGAGATTACCAAATTTTGAAACTTGATAAAACTTAGAGATTTTATTCGTTTCGTTCTAGTGTTCTTTGTTACTTTGGACATTGAATTATGTGCTTATGATTTTAGTCCTGAGATATTTTATCGTTCTAGAGACCACCTTTGCCTCCTATATGGCTTCTATGTGTGTCTCTTAGATTTTGCTTTTCTTTACTTCCTCATGTCGTGTCTTCCCCTCTTCTCCATGGGAGGATTTTCCTCGTTTAGTTCCATCAAGCGTCTATTGATGTGACTTCTGTTGGTCGAGTCGTTTGACATCGCCTTCTACTTTCCCATTAGAAGTGGCTGTTAATTTTCTTAGTGTGTTGGCGTTACATTCTCTTGCCTGCCTCCTGTCGTTAATTTCTTCTCCAACCCCGCTTGGTGTTAGGAATTTTATCTTCAAATGGTAGGTGGAAGCTACGGCTTGAAAATGGTTTAAACTAGGTCTGCTGAGAATTACGTTATATGCTGAAGTAGAATCCACCACCAGAAACTTCACAAATTTGGTTGTTCGTTTTGGGTAAGAACCCAGTGGTATAGGTAGCATGACCTCTCCTAGCGGCTCAACTACATCTTCACTAAAGCTGGTGAGTGGAGTGTTGGCCAGCGTTAATCATGCATTGTCTATACCCATTTGGGAGAAAGCTTTATGAAAGATGATTTCAGTTGAACTTTGACTATCTATTAGGATCTTCTTAACCCAAAAATTTGATACGGTGGTTGTCACTGCTATGGCGTCGCTGTTGGGGGGAATTGAAAACTACCTCGCTTTCATAATTCTTTGGCGGGTCATTGCGACTTCATTGAATGAAACATATTTGGTTGCCTCATTAGCCTCTCGTATAGCGGCCTTTCTTGCTCGCGGCCGAGTCTCCTCCTATAGGACCTCACGAGATGACTCCAATAACACTTGCAGTAGGGAAGTTATCTTTCGTCGTCCGTTCTCCTCTTGATCTTTATTTTTATCCTTAACAACGTGTTCTTGGGCCCGCGGCTTCCTTTGGTCTACAAACTCTTTCAGGCATCCTCTCTGGATTGGCTTTTCAATTTCATTCTTTAAATTATGGCATTCCTCTGTACTATGGCTTCAATCTCCGTGGAAGTGGTAGTACTTGTCGCATTTCATCCTTTCAAGATTGTCTTTCATGGGGAAACACCATCGTACCAAACCTTGTTGCTTTGCCACCAAGAGGATTTCTATGCGCGTGGCATTTAATGGGGTATATCGCACTAAGTCAACTAGAGGCATGCGCTTACGTTCCCGTCTACTTCCTTCTGCCTTGGGGGTATCATTTCCTTTTCTTTGTCATATCTTCATTTAATGGAGTCATTGACCTTTAACCGTCAGATTCTTCGATTCTTATGTATTTTTCTACTCTTAGCAACAACTTCTCCTGGGTGGTTGAGGGCTGCCCGACGGTTGATTCCTTGAACCTACCTCTCCTTATGTTTTGCTGCATGACGTTTGCTAAGAGTTTTGGATTCATATGGGAAACCTCCAACACAGATTCTAAGAAGCGTTGCACATACTCTTTCAAGCTCTCACTTTCTCATTGGACTATAGTGAATAGATATGATGCGGTTTTAGGGTACTGCTTTCTCATCTTCGAAGTGGTGCAGAACACATTGAGAAAGTTGCTCAAAAGCTTTGATGGCCCCTGGGGGCAACTGGTTGAACTATGCCATCGCTTTTCCAGAGAGAATGGTTCTAAATAGCTTGCAGTAGGCCGCGTTGCTAATGTCCAAAAGATCAACCCTAGCCAAGTAATGGTCCAAATGGTCTTGCGGGTCGCCCTGCCATTGTATTCACTAAGCCTTGGATTTTGATCCCTAATTGGATAGCTTCCGCCAAGATATGAGGAGCAAGTTGACTATGTCTTGGGGGTGCGACTGACAACAGGCGAACTGAGAGCCGCCCCTCCCCCCCGCTCTCACGGGGCTTGGGAATCAGGGTAGAGAAGGCACTTGACACCCATCTCTCTCTGAGCTTCTTCTCTTCTCGATGGCACCCCCTCTGGAAGAGGCGGGGGAAATAATTGAAAAACTATTTTAAAAGACCGGGTCAACAGGGGCATTTTTGGATTTTAAAGGCTGATAGGGATGATTTCTATAATTTTTTAAAAAGTAGGGGTTATTTGTTTAAAAGGGCAATGGATGAGAGGGTCCAAATGTAATTATCCCTAAAAATATAGTGAAGTGCAAGGATTGATATGTCGTTGTTGGTTGGAGACTATGGCTAAAGTAACTATAGTTTCGAAATCAATGGGTCACTGATGGAGATGGAAGTCAGTAGGTGAGGATGGGGTTGTTTATGGTCTTGATGTTATAGAGGAGAAACAAGTTTAGATATGAAAATTTAGACATAATCTTATAGATTCAAAATGGTACAACCTTCATTCAGGCCATGTGGTTGTCAATTAGACCGTCAGATATGAAAATTTAAACATAATCTTATACGTATTTAAGTTTGATGTTAAACCAGCTCGTGGATATTGGGATATCATCACCGAAATGTACATTAGACATATTTGAAACAAGAATTGGAACGGTCGTACATTAAATTTGGCACGGTTGTGAATAATTTAGCCATTGGAACGGTTGGTGAATATAATTAGGAACGACTTTTTTAAAAATATATCTAGGAACGTTCTACTATAACGTTATCATTCCAAGATTTAATTTTCCCACCACTTTTCTCATAAGGAACCATAACGAAAATTTTGAAATTGTTTTTGGAGCGGTCAAAATTTAATTTAACCGTTCCAAATTTTAAATTTTCCACCCAATTTTTAACTGATTTTGGAACGACCGTTATAAAAGTACCATTTCTATATTTGAAATTCTCACCAATTTTTTTCAAGAGGCGCCAAAAATTAATTAGAATAGAAATGGTGTTTGTAATGCCCAATTTCAAAAAACCGTTCCTATTGGGAATTTCTCAAAAATACTATTCAGGTTGGAACGATTTTTGTAATATTGTTGTTTATATAGCTACCCCGTTCCAAAATTATTTTATTTTTTTAAAAAAAAATATGATTAATACAATGTTTAAACTGAAGTTTTTCATAACAAATTGGAAAGATAACTAAATACTAGACACTCAATAAGCCTCTTCTTCGATCTCGAACTCCTCAAAGCTATCTTCGTCATCATCATCAGATTCACCATTTGCTGAGCGAGATGTACCTACTCTCTGTTGTTGTGCCACAAAAAGATCAACGACTAATTGTATACCATTTGGATCATGCAGGTCGTACGTTTGATTGTCTGTAACAACTTCTGGAGTAGGTATGACTTCCTCCATCTGATATGCGACCTCGGTCCACCAAGAGCCATCAACTACTCTTCGTGCCTTGGTTTTACAAACAGCTTTCCTGCGGGGCAAGGCCTCCTAAAAAGTAGGAGGTAGTTGGCAGGAATCTTACATGGATAAGGCTAAGGCTGAAGGACTCTTATCCGGACTTCTCAACGGGGTTAGGACTCGTCTTGACTTCCTTCGGGGAGCTTGATCCGGTCCTCGCTTGAGCTTGGTCTTGACTTTCTTCGGGGGGGGGGGGGGGGGGGGGTGGATTCTTGTATTATGCTTTGTCGTTCTTAGAGGTGAAAATGACTCATTTCGTAGACATTGTACCGTAGCACGTTGCAAGTAAAGAGTAAAGTTGACATTTTTGGACTAACTATAAGCTTGTTGACACACACCAAACAACATTTTGAGACGACTAACGGGGTATATAGACAATAGGTATCATAAATTCTAAGGTTAATTACGTCGGATTTCCCTAAAATTACATCGGATTTCCCTAGAAGTTAAGCCTCCCAATATTTATACTATGTTCCGAAAAGAATAAGTAGGTTAAGTGAGTAAAGGAGAAGTATATCTATGAGGCAGAAGAGATGTTTTGGCAGGCAACTTCACCTAATTTTTGCTCTTATCAAAAGCTTCAATGAAACAAAACTCTGGCACGCTGCTGAACTGACCAATAAGTCATGAGAAATTCATTTCCCCAGCAATTATGGGTTGGTTTTTATCCCCTTCCCCCCGAATAAAGAACCGACAAAATGCTGCATATGCTGATAGAAGCTCAATAGCACACTAGATACGATTAAAAAGTTCTGTTCAATGGCTGAAGTTTCTTTCATCTGTAAACGAACGGTGAGCAGCACTAAACCAGTGCAACCGGGACAATTCAGCCCTCTATCAATTCTTGATCAAGTAATGGAACGTAACCATCTTCGTGTAGTGTTCTATTACGGTCTTCAAACAAGGAGAAGGGCTGGAGAACTGACAAAGAAGCTTAGAGAATCGATATCTGATATGCTATGTGCTTTTCCAGTAGTTACAGGACGGCTGTTGAGGACTTCAGAAGGAGACTGGACGATCAAATGCAACGATGTAGGGGTAAGAATGGTGGAAGCAAGAGTGGAAGGGACCATTGACGAGTGGCTGAAGAATGTGGATAGAGAGAAGGAGCTCAAGCTAGTTTACTGGGAGGAAATGTTTCACAGACCATACTTCTGGTCTACCTTTTATGTTCAGGTATAGAAGAATTAGCATACAGGGAAATGCTTTTTGATGCTATACTAACTGGAGTTCTCTTTGAATTGAATTTATTTCCAGATCACTGAATTTGAAGGTGGTGGATTAGCAATAGGTTTGAGCTGCACTCATCTACTCTCTGATCCTACTTGCGCGGCCATGATGATCAAAGCATGGGCCGACATGACGCTGCATGGTGAGATTATAGCTCCACCTTTGTTCCACCCCTTGCCACCTTCAAGAACAGGAAAAAAAGAACAGCAACTTTCACTCAATCAACCATTATAAATCAGCTAAAGAAAATTCAGGTCCAGTGCCTAATACAAAACAAACGACTATTATGCTAAAATTCAGCCAAGAAATGGTAAAAAGTTGCATTGCCATGGCTAGAGCTACAAATGCACACAACTGTCAACCGAGCCTAACACCGTTTGAGGCCCTGGCAGCACTATTCTGGACACGCATCAGCAAGATAAAGGGAATGAAGAGTGCGTTAGTCGACATGTCTTTATGTTTGGACGTGCGTAAAGTGCTAGGCTTGGGGAAGGGCTTCTTTGGAAACTGCATGGTTTATAAGAGGGTGCAGGGAGATGGACTACAAGAAAATGAACTGTCTAAAGCTGCCGGTTTTATCAAAGAAGCGGTTTCAAAGACGGATAAAGATGAGGTTATGGGCTTGATAGAGTGGTTGGAACAAGAAAACTGGAACAAGAATCCTTCATGCATGAATGGTTCTTGTTTGATTTGTGCCGATTTAGAGAATGTGGACTCATATTCTGCCGTCTTTGAGGAGAATTCAAGCCTACTTCGCGTGTCATACTACATTGAGCCAGCGGTTGGAGCAGGGCAGATACTTATACTTCCATCACCAGGAGGAGACGGGCCGTGCAGCAGAGTGGTCTCGGTCACACTTCCAGAAGCTGAAGCTGAAAAGCTTCTTGAAGATGGAGTGATTAAGCAATTTGGTGCAACCATTTGGATGGGGTTGAAGTTGAACAAAAACCTCTTAGATGAAATGCTCATAAGAAGTGAAGAGGTTGAAATTCAGTAGGAAGTAATTTGCAAGTTATTTCTATGTTTATGAAACTGGTATAGTTAAAGGCAAGAACTAGTACTAGAGATGAGAAACGTTTGAGAATGAGATGCAATTGATTTGAGTTCCGGCTGTGTAGTTGCAAAACTTCAAAATCAGAAAACTGAGAGCAGAATTGCGTTTGCCGGGAGGGGAACCCGGGTCTATTGCTTGGAAGGCAATTATCCTAACCGTTGGACTACAAACGGTTCATTGGCTCTCTGAAGACAAGTGTCCAATTTATTGGAAATTTTCAATTAATAATCCAAGAAATTCCAAAAAATCAAATTTCATGAGAAGTGATAACTAATAACATAAAAATATATCAACTTCCCTCTTGTTTTCTTTATTTATTTTTTTACTATTAAAATAGAAATTTTTTCGTGAGGTAAATGCTAATTGGGTTGGGTTGGGTTGTAGTGTTGACTCCTCATTGCATCAGAGAAGGCCCACAACTTAATACAACAACATACTTCAACAATCTTATACTAACACCAAAAGAAAAAGAAGAAGCTTATGGTAATTACCTTAATTTATGCTTGAATAATCAAGTCGTTAGCAATAATTAGCATATTCCATGATTCTATTTCATGTTCCTTTGTTGCTAATGACAAATTAAGCTTAGAAAAATCACATTAATTCATCATTAATTAATCTCTTCAACTTTAAGTCCTGACGTATGTTGCCAATAATTAATGAGGTAGTACAGTTTATGATAATTTGAACTATAATTTCACAATTAATAGGAGTATCAATTAATAAGATCCTCCATGAGTGAGGACACGTAAACCTAACCCATATACCATATTCTTCTTAAACATTTTGTGCAATTATCACACCTATCATTTGAGTCCATCACCAAAGAAATGGACTTGGAAATCAATAATTACAATAAAATACAATTTATGACTCTACAACTATAAGGCCCTGAAATTTTAAATTTATTATATGTCTAAGTATTTATTTCATTTATATAAATTTTTAGTAGTTTTATTATTTATTGTGATTATCTTAGTGTTATTTGTAGATGTGATAAATGAATTAATGTCGGCTGGTATTTTATGTAATAATGTAATTATTGCTTCTTTTATTAAATATATACATATATGAATTAGCTTTGAGTTCAGCCTAACTCGTATTGACCCTAAAACTTCAATTCCAAATCTAACAATGCAAGTTAGCCTTATCAATTACATTATTCAATACATTCAAATTTAAAAACTAATTCAATATATCGATAATTTAAATTTACGAATGTATTCAAATGAGACAAATAAACAAGAAACTACTATAGAGTAGATATGTACCCGTGTTCATGAAACTCGAATGCATAACAGTTTAATTGTGAGACATCAACCTCATCAATCGAACAAGACTCATGAACCTTGCAAGTTAGCTTATCGTAACAACGTGTTAGTTACAATTCATTATTGATGCTACAAGAAAAATTAAAGATTAGGAACAAAATATAATATTGATAGGTTAGCATGATTGTTTGTAACTAGATCAATACAAAATCATAATGAGTGTTTGCGCACGCTTTCAAAAAGCGCTTTTCAGTTTTTGGATACTGAAAAGTACTTTTGAGGTGTTTGGGAGGTCAACTTCTGCTTCAGTAACTGCTACGGAAAGCACTTTTAAGCCAAAAGCTGGAAGCACCTTAGGGGGTGCTTCTAGCTGCTTTGGTTTTTTTGTAAATAAATTTAACTTCTTTTTAGACTACTTTACCCTCATTATAGTAATTTCAATTCTATTTTATCCTTTTTAATGTATTTTCAAAATTACTCATCTAAAGTTGATGTTAGAAATTTTAAATAATTTGAATAATTTATCACTAACAAAATTTATAATTTCACATGTTTAATATTTTAAATTTTACTATTTTATTTTCTATATTATATTATATTAATCCTAAATCATAGAAAAATATAAATTAAATTTCTAGGATTAATTAAAAAATAATTATTATGTTGTCAATATTGTAAGTTTATTTATTGTGCATGAATGAACAATTATATTACATAATAGAAACATTATTGAACTAAACATCTAGTTTTTCTACTAATATTAAATATTTTAATAATATAAATTATAATTATTTTGTAAAAAATTAAATATGAGATATACTAATTGAAATAAAAATTATTATTTTTGAGGAAAGATTTATAATCAAGAGATAAGTGCAAATATTAAGACAAAATAACATCTATTTAATACATGGACAAACGGTCTTTAACCAATTAAACATGTTTTAGAAGTGCTTTTCTCCCAAACACCACCAATTTAGCTTTTATCAGCTTTTCACTTTTTTTTACAAACACTACCCCCTTTTGATTCTGCTACAACTTTCAATTTTTTCTACGAAAATCACTTCTTTAAAAGCAGAAGCTCTCGCAAACACTCCCATAATCAATACAAAAAGGGATAATTATATTTACACCCCTAATCTATAGTTTATTATACAAACCACTTTCGTCTTTTGCATAATTATAAAAACCACCCTTGATAGCCAAAAAATAGGGGTAGTTTGTGTAATTAGGTCCATACTTTTGAGAGGTGTAAGTGTAATTTTCTAAAAAAAAATAGGGGTGATTTGTGTAAATGATATTTACATTCTAGTGGTATATGTGTAATTATTCTAAAAACAGGATTGATTTGTATAAACAGACCATAGGTTAGGGGGTATAAATATAATTATCCCATACAAAAATGATGCTCTATTCTTCTTCCCAAACCCGCCCCCACCCCCACCCCCACCCCCCAACCCTTTTCTTCTGAAGAGCTTATATACTGGCTAAAAAAAATGATCATTCAATGTAGAATCAATGGAGGCTTGAATTGCTCCATGTAATCGTTTCATTGTCTCCTTGAATTTGGACAATTTTTAGGCCTTGTTTACTTGTAAGGATTAAGTTGGATATTCAATCCAATCTCTTGTTTACTTATATTTAGGTAAATAGATGATTAATCATGATACATAGATTATTTAAATGAAAATAATAGTGATACAATTTAATCACATCTTATATTTTATCCATCATTAATTTATAACTATTTAATCTCATCCCTCAAAATAAATGAGATCTTAGGCTTTATTCATTGAAGTCAATTGCGCTAATAATCGTTGCATTGAACCTAGCTGGACTAACATTTTGGTTTTATCCGTTGGAGTCAATTGTGCTACTAACTGTTGTATCAAACCTAGATCAATTTCTAGGTTTTAGTCATTACAGTCAATTACGCTATTCGATAATGAAAATTATAATTTATTTATAGAAAATATAATTTATTTTTGTCATATCAATTAAAATTCCTTCCGGTTCACACTTTTATCCTCAAAAGTGAGATTTTTTCTCTGTGGTATTTTGTGAATTACGCAATTAAAAATCCTAGTACATTGTGCTAAGACTCGATCATATATCCCCCAGAATGAATTTGCTTAGAGCTAGCAACTACATCAAGTTCAAGAAAAGCATAAAAAAAAATTATGAATATCTTCTCTGACTCAATAAATTAAGGGATAGTTGCATAAAACGCCCTTGTGTTATTGAAAATCTGCAAAAAGCCCTTATATTAAAAATATAACCTAAAAACCCTCTATATTTTTAGAAATATTGTTCACTTGTCCTCTCCGTTCATTATCACTAACCCCGTTAAAATTTATGTTCAATTGACCGGTATGCCCTTATTTGTTTTACATTATCATTTTTTTAACAACCGTTAGATTTCTCTTGAGTGTATAATAACTGATGGATCTAATCAACTTTTAACAACCATTGAGTCTTGTGATTTTAAATGAAGGGTCTAGATTTCAAAAATCTTTTAATATGTTTTATGTGTACAATATATATAATAATATCAAAATAAATAACTAATAATGTCAAAATAGAAAAATATAAATAAGTGTAAAAAAATATAACATTATACAAAATATTATACATACAATACAAATGGATATATATATATATATACACACACAATAGTTTTGGGAGGAGGTGGGGATTTTCTAGGGCGACGGGCTCACTGCCCTTTGACTTCTGTGTCGCCCCTTTCTACGGCGAGGGCGGCATCGTCGTCCCATTTTTTAGCGATGAGGCGACGATCGTCTCTTTTTTTTTGGGCGACGGTGTCGTCGTCTTTTTTGGAGGACAAGCTTGAATGTTATGGGCAAGGCCGTGGATCCCCTTCGTTAATTTTTGATGGAGAGGGGATTTTACGCAGGATTTTAAAAAACACAAGGGTATTTTATGCTATAAAATTAATATAGGGGATTTTTATGCAAATTTAGGATAATTATGCAATTTTCCCGTAAATTAAAGATTTCGAAATGTCAGCCCAAATTATTATTAAATTTGCAATGTAAAATAGAATAATTGCTGACTTCTAGAAACCCCATAACTTTTGTATCACGCTTTCAGACAATATATTGGGATAACTGCGGGTTCGATTTGCAATTAGAGAAAGTTTTGGGAATCCCAGTGGCAGATGCTTTTGCAATTACGGAAAATTTTGGGAATCCCACTGGGCTAATTATTTCATTTCAATTTTTATTATTATATGAAGCTACTGTTATAAATTATTTATTAGTTTTAGTAATTGAAATGAGAGTGTACTGTAACGTAAGTGCACATGCACACATAATTAAGAGGGATGCGTGTACCCAAAAATTAAAAGTATTTTAAATTATTGTTTATGATATTTAAGTTGACTTTGAACCGACAAATCTTCTTAGGATTCAATGGGATTTAGTACACACTAGGGTTTGGGGTGGGGGGTTGAGATGATCATGATCATGATCATGATCATGGATCCAGATTACGCCATCTGAACAGGAAGTCGTGATTCCAATTAATGAACCATAATTTTGCCACTCTCTTGCATGATTTACATCATTCTTGAAATGGTAATTATGAGTTTTTTTAGTGAATCGATTTAAAATTATATTATAATATTAATTATTAATAATTGGACGATTAATATATTAATAATTAATATTAAATGTATATAAATAATTGATAATTATTATATAAAGTAGATAATAACTATTATTAAAATGAAATAATACGTACATAGTTGTGGGATTTGAATCGATAATTTTATAGTAGTCGTCATGGAATTTTAATTTCGTCAATTAAATAAATCATATTTTTTCGGTTTAATTACAACAATTATTACATAAATACAATTTATACGAAGCTGAGGCCTCATGACCTTAGAGGTCATGGGTTCGAATTCCTTTAAATGTGTGGGATGTTATTCTACTGTATAGTAAGTGTAGATCTTTCTGCAATAATCAGTAGGTGTTGTTTGGATGTAGGTGTTATTTAAATTGTTGATCAGATACAATTGTTGTATTGTTTTCGTTCAGATATTGATGTTCGACATGACAAATTGTACTGAATTTATTTCAATATTTAATAATATTTCATCATTTTCACTTGAAATCAAAAATACAATTCATTTTGATATGGTGTTGTGTCGTATTGACATTTGGTTTTATGGTAGTATAATTAATGTAATTTCATCGTTCCATTAGGACCACCTTCTATATTACCAAAGGTTGTAGAAGTGAAAAAATCGAATGTTAATATTTCTCTCGAGGTATTAGTTTTCACTATAAATGATAACTTTATTACATAAAAACATAATTTCTTCGGGATTATTTTATTTCCGTACAATAGCACATGATACAAATCAGAAAACAAGTTCCAAAGTATATAAATTAAAAGATGGTGAATGAAACCAGAGAAAATGAAAGATGAAGTAAGCACAAAGGCTTAGGGCATAAAGAAACCTTAACAAATATTATTTCTCTTAATGAAGAGAGACATTTACGACCTCCCATATTTTGTTAGGATCTGTTTACTTATCATTATTAGGATTTTTTATTTTTTTTTAAGAGAGAAAAACCACACGATTTCGATATTATAGATCGGCCATGTTTCACATACGTACATAGTCAAGAAAAACATATGCAAAACTCGAAAGCCCCTAATAACCTATAGTAGCACATCAGAAGCCTAAGCAATGAGAGTCTAATGGGAGCATAGGGAAACCTGGGCAACTAGTGCCTGTGCGTTCCCAGTGTCACCCTCAAACAAGCATTTGTTTCGATGAGTCCAGAGAGCCCAGCAGGTCGTAAGGAAGACCGCAAAGCCGGCCGCATCCATCCCCCCATGTGCTCGTCGTAGCTAATGTTCCACTCTAATGTCACCCCGTTGTACCCACCACCATTGTACCTGAGACAGAGCCCATACCAACCTTGCGAACGAGCAATCCACCAGCACATGTTCGATCCCATCCTCACGCTCTCCGCACTAAACACAACCCTCATCTGCCCGCACCTCTCGAATCCGCAGATTGTGCTGAGTAAGGAGTGCCGAGAAGCAGCGCCTCCATGCGAACAAGAGCACCTTCGGGCTCGCTTTGGTACGCCACATAAAATCCCAGCTGCAATGGGGCACCTCCTCACTTGCCTCCGCTGGATGTCATGCCCGTGCTGCCACTTGATAGGAACTACATACTGAGAAATGACCCCTTTTGTAATAGTGCCAGCCCCATTCATCCCTTCGGCCGCCACGGATTCGAGTGAGCGTCATCCACTCCACATCCACAGCCTTGAATTCAATTTTGATTTCTCTTCGTCCCATAACCCGTCCTCGGTAATCAAGGTGTCAACAGGCGCCTCAGCGTACAGTGTGAACGGTGGAAAGACAGGGCGGAATATAGCTAGGCGAGGGATCCATGGGTCCGAGCAAAGGCGTGTTGTACCCCCACTGCCAACAAATCACCGAGTACCCGTCTGTAGGCGTGGTTTTGCTGTGATTAAAAAGCACCAAGCAAACGATGGCGTGCCCTGATCTGCCGCTGCATCCAGGAGGTTACTTGTAGGGAAGTATTTCGCTTTCAATATGCGGTGCAAGAGGTTGTTCGGCTGCGTGAGTATGCGCCAAGCCTGCTTGCAAAGGAGAGCCGCGTTGAAGTCATTCATCCCCCGAATACCCAATCCACCCTCTATCTTCCTTCGGCAAACCTTGCTCCATGCTAGCTAGTGAATTTTTCTCTCACTATCCTAATGCCAGAAGAAAGTCGCCATCATACTATTAATCTCTTGGAGCAGCGAGTCCGAAAGTTTGAAACAGCTCATCGCGTAGGCACGGAATGGCCTGAGTGACGGCTTTGAGCATAACCACCCGTCTTGCTTGCGAGAGTTTTCTTGCCGACCGCCCATTAAATTTCTGCCATATTCGTTCCTCGACGCCTGCAAACACCGCCCGCTACGACTTCCCCACAACTGTTGGTAGGCCAAGATACTTTTCGTGCTTAGTTTCCACCGAGACCCCTAACACACCCGCCAAGTCCTCGCCCTGCGGTACTGGGATATTCCTGCTAAACACGGCGTCAAATTTTCCCCAGTTAATTGCTAGTCTTGAGGCCTCTTCAAACTGCCGCAACAAATTCCGAATGCATATCATCGCCTCTCGTTTAGCTTGTCAAAAGATGAAGGTGTTATCAGCAAAGAGGAGGTGGGACACTCGAGGGTCGTTCCAACTTGCTCGCACCCCTTGTAGCGCGCCTTACTGCTCTTCCATCAGTATCAACCTGCTAAACACTTCTCCACAACAGAGGAACAAATAGGGGGAGAGAGGGTCCCCTTGACGAAGACCCCTCTCCGACTTCAAGGAACCAAACGGGATACCATTATGCAAGAATGCATAAGAACCAGTAGACACATACTGTATAATTAAAGACATAAAATTTACAGCGAAACCTAGTCGAAGGAGCACTATTTCAAGGAAAATCTACTTCACTCGGTCATATGCCTTACTGATATTGAGCTTAAGAGAGAGGTGGCCAGAGAGCCCCTGATACTTATGTGATAGGGCGTGATTGAGTTCATGGGCCACAAGAACATTGTCCGTAATTAACCGTCCTGGGATAAAAGCCAATTGGTAGGGGCAGATGATGCTATCTAGGAAGGGCTTGAGACGGTCTGCAAGGGCTTTGGATGCAATTTTGTAGGCAACATTACAGAGGCTAATAGGTCTAAATTCAATCAAAGTCTCTAGGTTAACACATTTGGGCATGAGGAGTATGTGAGTAGCATTCAGCGTTGGGTCGAGGGTGCCCCGTTTGAGGAAAGCAAGTACATAACCAATAGTGTCGGCGCCTACAAGGTGCAAAAGTTTTTTTATAGAAGATAGGAGACATATTGTCAGCGCCCGGAGACTTCAGGGGATGCATCTAGTTAAGGGCACGCTTGACCTCGTGTGTGGTGAACGAGCGACCAAGATCCAGATTCATGGCCTCTGACATGCTCGGCTGCAGGCACGAGATGCATTCCTCTATCTCCTTCTGGGCCAGTGACTCCTCCCGCTTGGCCAGGAGGTTGTTTATGCGGTATTTCCTGTCGGCGATCAGCCTCCCCTCTCTCAGCCGGGAGATCTCCTTACCAAGTTCCTTCACCCTCCGTCGTACATTACCAAACTATGTTCAATCCCAAGCACGAAGGCTATCCGCACAATTAGCTACCTTATTTCGAAAAACCTCCGCTGGGGTGGACCACCCATTTCCTGCCACCCCAAGCTCCACTTCCGCCCCCACAATGCTTCGGGTGCACCTGCGCTACCTCAAAGCAGAACGGTCGCGGTGCCCGGCCTTCTATATCGCCAACTTGCGGTTCCAAATCCAACAAGAGAGTCACATAATCCGAGCAGGCAACAAGGGATATGGGAATCCTAGCACGGGGAACAACGCCTCCATCTGAAATCACCGCACGCCAGGTCTAACCGTGCTCGCACAGTGGCTGGGTATTCTCTCTAATTGCACCAAGTGAACAGGACCCGTGGAAGCTAAGATCCTGGAGGTCGCAGTCTAGTAAGCATCACCGAAAGGCCTCCATTTTCCATTGAGCCCGTCGTACGCATGTATCCTTCTCATGACGACTCAAAATCTCATTGAAATCGCCGATGTAGAGCCACGGCCTAGCCGAAGCTAGCGGAGTAGGTCCCATGTTACCCTCCTCTGGGCCACCTTCGGCTTGCCGTAAAAGTCTGTGAAGCGCCAACGTTCACCACCCCCCTCCACCCCCTCTGTGACGTCAATGTGATGCGTTAAAAACGACTGAACCCAAACATCAACATCCTTCTGCCAAAGAAGCACTAACCCTCCACTCTTTCCTTGTGTTGCCCACCTAATCCCATTGTAATTCAGCTTTTGTTTTTACCATTCATATCTCTTTTCTGTTGACTTGGTTTTGGAGATGAAAACTAAATTGGGGTTATGTTGCAAAATGAGCTCCCGGAGCTTATGAACTTCTAAAGGGACCCTAACCCTGACAATTCCAGGCTAAGAGTTCCATAGCTGCCGATGGGGTTGCGTGGCTGCCTCCCTCGATAAGATATTTGAATAGTTATCCACCAACTGTAGTCGTAGCTTGCTAGCCGGTTGGCCTTCCCCCTTAGGAAGTAATCTCCCTACTCCGCGTCCTGACCACGGTCACCCCCTGTCCCCTCAGGCGTCCATGCCGGCCGAACCCTCTGTGCCCCCTGGGCCTCTTTCCATAAATCGTACAGGCACTGTGATCAAACCCCGCTCAAACTATCCCATGCCAGCTGCATACCCTCCATTATACCCGGTAAGGTCGACGAGACGTATTCGGCCAATGCTTCCATGTCTTGCCCTCCATTGCTGATGTCACTATCACCCCCGGTCAGTCCATTCATGCCTCGTGTGCCCACTGCCTCCACACATTCAGGGGTTGGCTCCTTCTTAGAGACCCCCCTCCAAGAGTTGGCTACACGACCACCCCCGCCTCGGTCGTGCACTGAAGTCGTTTCGGGTTGTGGCTCTCCGCCAAAGGTGCCGCCCCCGTGCGTTTTGGCGAAGCCACCCTCCGTCCACGTTGATTCGTCCCACTACTCCAATTTTAGCCGAGAAGTCCCCAAACATTGTCGCTCCCCCTCGACTCTCACGCTGATGGCCCCCGGCCCCGCCGCCACTTGGTGTAACACTCTTTGGCGGTAACGACTTGCCTTGGTCAACGGTGTCCTGAGCCACGGGCCATACAGCGAATCCACCCCTGGGTCCACGATACCATCCTCAAAACGCAGCTCAGAGTACTTCCCAATATTCCCTAACTTACCATAGGGATAGCAAAAGTTTTGGAGACGCTCATACGTAAAGTGCAGCAACAGTTCATCCCCCATTGTCGATCGGAATAGAAGCGCTGGGGGAAGTTGGCGATTCACGTCGATGGCCACCCGTATTCACAGTGTCGACCCCCATGAACATCCTGAGCCATCCATCTCCATATCCCGGAAGCGTCTGACCCAGTTACCAATCAGCGTCGCCACTCACAAATTCATCATACCCAGCGGTAAGTCGTGAACGTGCATGAAAAAATCACACCAATTTAGATCTACTTTCAGCGGATTCTCGTGCCCGAATGCTATCCAAGATAATAATATTTTTTTCAAAGCTCCAAGGCATCCTTCCAAAGCATGATTTCTACCAATGATGTGATTGAACCGGAGCAGAAACTGTTCGTCCCCTATCTGACGTATCTCCACCCCCTTGACCGGACCCACCATACATTTCACCGAGGTACAGAAAGCGTTAAATTTTGGAACCCTAGCCGAGAGTAAACGCCCCACAAGACACAAGTGATGGTTGTCCGACTCGACATGCCAAAAACCTCCTGGGAGCACCAGACCATGTTTCTCAACACCCGTCAATTTGAGCTGCCCTCTCATGCTCCCTATTGCGGCCTCCATACCTGACTATTCGTGAGATATAGGAACCCTCTCGACACCTACACACTTACTCATCTCGGCCCCTACTTTCCCGGAGTTACCTCCATGCGCGCACCCCTTCGGAATCGATGTGCCGTCGCCCAATACACCTAGAAGAAAAAAAATGCAAGGCCAACGAGAAAAAAAAACAAAGAAAACACGAAGAAAAAATTAGCAAAACAGAAGAAGAAATGTTGACAACAAAACAAGGAAAATTGCACCAAAACCTACTCTACATCCGCACGGACAGACTGCAAACGGAACAGAGAAAGAAAACAAACTAGATGCCAGAAAGAAACACAATCACACCCTAACACTAGACCGGATCCCTCCGTCCGTAACCAGAGAAGCTCAAGATCAGTAACGCCATATGCCTCGAGGGAGAGGCTCAACACTTTCCAAGGCAGAGGCGGCGTACGTAATCGGGAACCAACTGATCAACAAATGGTAAGAGTTTGAGTTGTGGAGGACACTCAAGTTGACAGAATGGAGGACACTCATGAAGAGACAACAGATCCTAACATTTCATTCAATTGTTTGTTTTTATCTCTTACTTTGTAAAAAAAAAAACACTCCATTATTAGGTTTTATAAGCAACGGATTACACCTAAGTAAGGGGAAAGTTATACTTTTAATCCCATAGGATATGGGGTTCAACATATTTAGTCCTCTACTTTACGGAATTTTCAAAATGATTCCAAAATTGAAAAAGCTCGACACATTAGTCCTCAATGGTCCCAAAATCGAGAAATCTCAACTCATTTAGTCCTCTTGCTTTACGGGACTTATAAGACAAAATGTGTCGAGTTTTTTCTATTTTAGTACTATTTTGAAAATCCTGTAAAATAGAGAACTAAAAATGTTGAACCCCCTATTTTATGTGACTAAAAGTGTAATTTTGTCCAAATAAGGTGCTTACATTACATTACGACGCATTTCTAATTCAAGTGTCCAATATTAATTACTGTTTGGATTGAGTAAGAGTTATTTAATCCATATAACTTAAATAAACTTCGTACAATTAAGACATGATTTTTTTTCTTATCCCGTTACTCAAATAACTCATGTCACAAAGTAAATGGGACCATAACGAATGACGAGACTTGCAAATAAACCAAAAATCAACAAAAAATAAATAAATAAAAACTGAAAGAAAGAAAGTTGACATGTAGCTTCTAGAAGGAGACAAGCCCAGCTTGTATGTATGAGCACAACTTTACATTACACTAGACCTACCTGTACATGTAGATGCTCAATTTCAACTAGTTCAGCCTTCCTATATCAACCAAACATTAAATGTATTTGACTTACATTTCTCATACACATCTTTTTTCCCAACAATTTGACCTCTCTCCATTTTATTTTATTTTGTTTTATTTTGGCCTCCTAAGATACCTAGCACGTAGAAAATGTATTATTGATTTACCTTTTTAAAAAATCATTTTGTTTTATTTCGAGATGTAGACTATAAAGTGTATGTCCTAACAGATTCCATACGGATGCTGGTAGGAGAAGGTTCTTCATGACAAGAGGACAATTGTGATATAATGTTGGCAATAGAGAAGGAAAAACATATACCCTCTTTTTTATATTTGGATCGATGGATTTGGACTTGAGAAACTAATTTGGACAAATAATTTCAATATTTAGCGAAACACAGTTCAAATTTAGAATTTGAAGGATTTGAAATCTTCTGTTTTAAAATTGATGTAGCAAGTGTCCCACATCGGTTGCAGACGAGGAGCTTGAGTGGCTTATAAGTCCCAATGCCTCCTCTCCCTAGCAAGGCGCCTTTTCAGGACAAAATCGTGAAGCTCATGCAGAGCCAAAGCAGACAATACCTTACGCAACGGGGTACCGATCAAGTTAGAAGCCGCATAAAAAATTATCCAAACAAATCCAAAAATTCATCATTAGAGATTTAAAATTACAGATTTCCGCATAAAAACAGCAGATTAGTCAAATAGAAAATTATAACATAAAGTATGATAATTTTCCAAAAGTGAGGGGCCTTTTTTCAATATCCCGAATTCCAAGGGGTGTGTAATGGAAATTTCCCCATATTATAAGTGTGAAACCGTGTCAAAAAAATGTCGCAAAAAGAAGTGCAAAAACGTAAGCAATGATCAATCACAGGCTTCAGCAAAATCTTCACACCATTTTCGTTGAAGGATATGATGTCATTTCAAGTAGCTAGGAAATGTGATCTCTCAATCAATATGCTTATTCTTCGGCAGACAAAGGAATCAAAATCCATAGAAAAAGTATAGCAAAGCTTACCATGTGACAAACTGTTATTTTATACATCAAATCCAGTTGGCTTTTAAATATAATGCTGGCTGACTGACTGCTGAGGAATGCAGATTAGTTTTCTGATCTTGAACACAACATATCCCCACGGATTCGTAGACAGTGCGTCGTCCCGTCTCCAAATAATTGGCAAGATACTGAGATTTTTGCATCATTTGAGGAGAGGACAACGACAACCACAATCATTCATTAACTATAGTTTTTGAACCAAGAGGAACAGTCCAGGAAAGCAACACCATCATGTATGGTGTTTCTAAGTCCACCTGATTTAAATATTTGAGACGGGAACTCTCCGTCTCGAAAAATAGATTTTTGCTTCAATAATCAATGATCTTACTTGAACACAAAGTGAGCTGTGAGTGGTATTGAATGTTGATGAATTGTAAACCAAGCAAGGAAGATGGTGAAAAAACCAAAAAAAAAAAAAATTAGGTGAAATGGGAATCTATAAAGAAAGCAAGAAGCTGTCACGTAGTGGAGACGGATAATTACGAAGGCAACAACAAACTGTCACAAAAAAAGATTAAAAACGCGAAAACGTTAGGCGTCATGAGCATTTCCAAGACATTAATGCTCATAGCATCGACTAAAATAGTATATATCATGTTGGCCTTAAGTTGTTCATATAATGTGTATAGTTTTATCATATAATGCAAGAATCAGAATCCCTCCAAAATCAAGTTCACATAAAGACAGATAGACTAGAATAGAATATTTCCTGTATATAAGTAAACCACCTATAAAAGGATCCCAAGACAGAGACAAAGAAAGAAAATACCTGTTTCAGCTTCGTTTCTCTGGCGTGGAAGTTGTCCGGTGCAGCAGCATCAGAGGGACTTTCATGAAGTAATGATGGAAGGTGGTGATATATTTAGAGTTAGTAGCGCCCGTTTGAGTAGTTCAAATATATGGAGGAACACTGGGATGGAAGCTTTTTCGAGGTCTTCTAGAGAGGCTGATGATGAAGAGGCATTGAAGTGGGCGGCACTGGAGAAACTTCCGACAAATCTTCGTATAAGGAGAGGCATACTTACAGAAGAAGAGGGTAAAACACGAGAAATCGATATAAAGAATCTTGGACTAGTTGAAAGAAAGAATCTTGTAGAAAGGCTGCTGAGAATTGCAGAGGAAGGCAATGAGAAATTTTTGCTAAAGCTGAAGGAACGTATGCAGAGGTAATTTCAAGAAGAGATTCTGAATTTCAATCATCTCATTCTTGGGGATGTTTTCTGCATTAGGAGATCAACTTTGGTGCATAATGTTAGTTTACACTGCTTTTGAAATTTGATCCAGGGTTGGTCTTGATCTTCCAACGATTGAAGTCCGATATGAGCACTTGAATGTTGATGCAGAAGCGTATGTTGGCAGCAGAGCTCTGCCTACCGTGTTCAACTTTACTGTTAATATCTTGGAGGTGATTCAGTTCATTCAGACATATTACCACCAAAACAATGTTGGCCTGAATATCTGACCTTTCTGTCTCTATTTCTCCAATTATGTGCAGGGTTTCTTGAGTTATCTTCATGTTCTTCCAAGTAGGAAGAAACCACTACCAATTCTACATGATGTCAGTGGAATCATCACACCTGGCAGGTGAGCTGACAGTTTTGTTAACTGATTATACTTAAATCCTACCCTTCGTACCTGTTATTCCTCTGTTAGAGCTTTGGTTGATCTTTTCCTTCAACAAGATCCCTCCCGTTTGCAGAATGACACTGCTTTTAGGGCCGCCATGCTCTGGAAAAACCACATTGCTGTTAGCCTTGGCTGGAAAACTGGATCCAGAGCTAAAAGTAAGGAACACATCTCCAGTTACAAATGCTGATTATATGAAGCTGTATCCTAAAAAACATAATGTCGAACTGAAAAGATAAGAAAGCCACTTCCACCTCTAAATTTAAGCACTTGTACTGAGTTCCGCAGGTATCAGGAAGAGTAACATACAATGGTCATGAGATGGAAGAGTTTGTACCACAAAGGACATCAGCATACATAAGTCAGAATGATCTGCATATAGGAGAACTGACAGTTAGAGAAACACTGGCTTTTTCGGCAAGATGTCAAGGAGTTGGAGCTCGTTATGGTCAGTAAAAATTTCATTTTCTTCTGAATCATATGTTGTAATCATACAGATTAGTAAATATTAATTGCTCTTTTCAATTCTTCAGAAATGCTGGCCGAGCTGTCAAGAAGAGAGAAGGAAGCAAACATTAAGCCAGACCCTGATCTTGATATTTTCATGAAGGTTATCATTAGCTTAACAGCAAAGTTCTTATCATGCTTGTTATCAGCCATAAGTTGCATCACCAGACAACTCATCTTATATCTTCTTGGTCTTTATACTACAGGCATCATCAATTGAAGGGCAGGAAGCAAGTGTCGTCACAGATTACATAATCAAGGTAACAAGTTATAAAATACTGTCAACGCTTGCATCAGAGATATACGTGCAAATCACCTTGACATCTTCAATAACTTCCATTCACAGATTTTGGGGCTTGAGGTCTGTGCTGATACTTTAGTTGGTGATGAAATGGTGCGAGGAATTTCTGGAGGACAGCGGAAGAGACTTACAACAGGTAGTATTATTTCTGAAAACATTGTTGCAACCTGAGGAAAATTTCACTAGGAACTTTATTTTTCCACCTTAATGCAAATGTAAAGACTTGAGGATTTGATGAATTTAATTGTAATCTATGTCAGGGGAAATGCTGGTTGGGCCAGCAAGAGCACTATTTATGGATGAGATATCGACTGGTTTGGATAGTTCAACAACTTTCCAGATAGTGAATTCAATAAGGCAATCCATTCACATTTTACAAGGAACTGCTGTAATCTCACTCCTGCAGCCTGCACCAGAGACGTATAACTTATTCGATGACATAATCCTTTTATCAGATGGAGAGATTGTATATCAAGGTCCCCGTGAACACGTACTAGAATTCTT
This sequence comes from Sesamum alatum, assembly GCA_034509735.1. Lineage (NCBI taxonomy): Eukaryota > Viridiplantae > Streptophyta > Magnoliopsida > Lamiales > Pedaliaceae > Sesamum > Sesamum alatum. The sequence goes on along the minus strand of JACGWO010000009.1, from coordinate 21,016,061 downwards.
TGAATTTATGGGTTTCAGATGTCCTGAGAGAAAAGGAGTAGCAGACTTTCTGCAAGAAGTAAACCTTTTATGCTTTCCATCATTTCCTTTTACTTCTCAGACAACCTTAAAGAAATTGGAAATGATTGGAACTTCTTTGCCGTTGGAAATCTTAGGTGACATCAAAGAAAGATCAAGGGCAGTATCGGATACACAAAGATGAGCCTTACAATTATGTTTCTGCCAAGGAGTTTTCTGAAGCATTTCAGTCATTCCATGTCGGGCGAAAGCTTGGTGATGAGCTTGCTGTTCCTTTTGACAAGGAAAAGAGCCACCCTGATGCCCTTACCACTGTTAAATATGGCGTTAGCAAGAAGGAACTTCTAAAAGCATGTGTAGCTAGAGAATTTCTGCTGATGAAGAGGAATTCGTTCGTCTATATATTCAAATTGATACAAGTAAGATGAATGTAGAAGCGTTATTAGACATCAATCACAATTGCAAATATCTATGTCTTGAGTGTTCGGTTTGAAGATAATCATTGTTCTTTACCCTTTGCAGCTTATCCTTATGGGTAGCATATCAATGACAGTATTTCTGCGCACTGAGATGCCTAAGAATTCAGAAACTGATGGTGGAATCTACATGGGTGCTCTGTTTTATGCCCTTATAATGATTATGTTCAACGGATTCTCAGAGCTAGCTCTCAGCATTCTCAAACTTCCAGTTTTTTACAAGCAACGAGACCTTCTGTTTTTTCCTCCATGGGCATATTCTCTACCAGCATGGATCCTTAAAATTCCCATCACACTTGTTGAAGTTGCCATTTGGGTGGGACTGACTTATTATCCCACAGGATATGATTCTGATGCAGGAAGGTAAATTTATTGTACTTCACTAATATGTGTATATAAAACGTATGCAGATTCTTAGTCTCTCAGTTCTTTCAATGGCAGATTTTTCAAACAATTGCTTCTGCTTATAGTCATCAATCAAATGGCTGGCGGACTGTTCCGTTTGATGGGGGCACTAGGAAGAAACATCATAGTTGCAAATACATTTGGATCATGTGCATTACTTACAGTTCTTGTCTTAGGTGGATTCATTTTATCACGAGGTATTGAAATAATATATTTAGAGAAATCTATACATAGCACACTTACTCGTTTGTGTTAATCAAATTGATAAGCTATTCCTACTTCTCTATCAGATGATATTAAAAGTTGGTGGATATGGGGTTACTGGTTCTCACCCTTGATGTATGGGCAGAATGCCATTGCGGTGAATGAATTTCTTGGAAAGAGTTGGAGCCATGTAAGAATCTTCTGTATATTTTGTGGAGTTTATGGAGGAGAATAGGCCATGACCTAAGCAAATTAACATCAATGAAACATATGGTTTACAGATTCCTCCTGGCGCAACGGAACCAGTTGGCGTGTCAATCTTAAAGGGTCGAGGAATTTTCCCAGAAGCACGTTGGTACTGGATTGGTCTAGGAGCAATTATTGGATATGCATTTCTATTCAATTTCCTAGTGACGTTGGCTCTAACTTATCTCAACCGTAAGTGTTTCTTTTCAACATATTCATATAATTGAGTTATATCGTTTTAGATCAAAATGAGAAAAGTTGGTATATTGAATGCAGCATTGGGTAAGCCACAAGCTATTCTATCAGAAGAAACATTAGCAGAGAGGACTGCGAGCAAAAGAAGCGAGCCTATTGAACTGTCATCCAGAGGAAAGAGAACCTCTGGTGAGTCATTCACTTCTTATGGTGCTTCAGGTAAGTTACAATTAATCCAAAGTAGTTAGAACTAATTCAAATGATAACATATATGCAGGGAGGGAAGATGATGTCCAGAGGAATGTATCGTCAAGATCTATGTCATCAAGAGTGGGCAGCATCAGTAACGCTGATCCAAGTAGGAAGAGAGGAATGATTTTACCTTTTGAACCTCTTTCAATGACATTTGACGATATCCATTACGCAGTAGATATGCCACAGGTAAATTCTATTTTCCCTGAGAATCTAAGTTCACCTGATTGAAGTACCAAGTGAGTAACCTTGTGCATATAACTTCCTATTTTAGGATTTCACATTAGTTCTTGCTTCTCCATGTTTCTGTGCTTCCCCTCACTTATTTGCTCCACAGGGTGCAGTAATACTCTACTTATACTGGTTAGATTATACCTATCTAAATCACGTTTATGGTTGCAGGAAATGAAAGCCAATGGCATACAAGAGGACCGACTAGAGCTTTTGAAAGGTGTCAGTGGTGCTTTCAGGCCAGGAGTTTTGACAGCCCTGATGGGTATCAGTGGGGCAGGAAAGACTACGCTAATGGATGTATTGTCAGGTCGCAAAACTGGAGGATATATTGACGGGAGAATCACAATATCAGGGTACCCAAAGAAGCAAGAAACATTTGCACGTATAGCAGGATACTGTGAGCAAACTGACATTCACTCACCTCATGTTACAGTTTACGAGTCCCTGCAGTTTTCTGCTTGGCTTCGGTTGCCTCCTGAAGTTGACACTGCAACACGAAAGGTGCTTTCTGGTCGTTAAATATATTCTTAAAATTATTATAAAAAACAAAAAAAAAAAAAAAGAAACAGAAGTTTTACTGACCCCAGACCAATAAATGAACTACATACAGATGTTCATAGAAGAGGTTATGGAACTTGTTGAGCTTACTCCATTGAGGGAAGCACTCGTAGGCTTGCCTGGTGTGAACGGTCTCTCCACTGAGCAGCGGAAGAGGCTAACTATTGCAGTCGAACTTGTGGCCAATCCTTCTATTATATTCATGGACGAGCCAACTTCAGGACTTGATGCTAGAGCAGCTGCAATTGTAATGAGAACAGTGAGAAACACGGTGGACACAGGTCGAACTGTCGTTTGCACCATTCATCAACCAAGCATTGACATTTTTGATGCTTTTGATGAGGTACGTACCTGGCCGACATTCTTTGATCCATCTTCTATGCCATACCAAGTAAAGAGCTATAATAAATGCAGCTACTACTCCTCAAACGAGGAGGTGAAGAGATATACGTGGGTCCTTTAGGCCGGCATTCTTCTCAGCTCATCAAATACTTTGAGGTGAGATAATTATCAGAAGGTATATTTGAGTTTCCAACACTATGCTCAGTAAACGACAACATGCTTTTATATTGGCCTATCCACAGGGGATAGATGGAACCAGTAAAATCAAGGATGGCTATAATCCAGCTACGTGGATGCTGGAAGTAACTTCAGAAGCACAAGAAGCAGCACTTGGCGTTAATTTTGCTGAACTGTACAAAAACTCTGAACTTTATAGGTAATACTTGAAAATATGCGATAAATTTATCATCGTGCAAATGTCAGCAAAACCACACAGGACTGATTTATTTTCAACCTCTTTGATGAATAATTCAGGAGAAACAAAGCACTGATCAACGAACTCAGCACACCTGCCCCAGGTTCAAAAGATCTATACTTCCAAACCCATTATTCTCAATCTTTCTGGACACAATGCAAGGCTTGCCTATGGAAACAACATTGGTCATACTGGAAAAACCCCCCATACACGGCAGTGAGGCTGCTGTTTACAACATTCATAGCCATAATGTTTGGAACAATTTTTTGGGATATTGGCTCCAAAAGGTTAGTAAATAGATCAGAACCAAAATCAACTGCAGTCTTCCAAAATATTTTACGGAACTGATAATCCCTCAATATATTTATATGCATGATTGCAGGAGAAAGAAGCAAGATGTATTTAATGCAATGGGTTCCATGTATGCTGCCGTTCTGTTTCTTGGGGTACAGAATGCTACATCAGTTCAACCAGTTGTTGCTATCGAGAGAACCGTCTTCTACAGAGAAAGAGCAGCAGGGATGTATTCAGCTCTGCCATATGCATTTGGACAGGTAACTTCACTAATCCATGCGAGAACATCTTGAAAAGCTATAATGAATACGTAATAACATAGTATTGTCACCAAATCACTTGCTCTGCAGGCTGTGGTTGAACTCCCAAACCTTCTCATTCAAACACTCGTATACGGTGTCATCGTGTACGCAATGATCGGATTCGAGTGGACGGTTGCCAAATTCTTTTGGTACCTCTTCTTCATGTTTTTCACCTTGCTCTACTTCACATTGTACGGAATGATGACAGTGGCCGTAACGCCAAACCACAACATAGCCGCCATAATTTCATCAGCATTCTACGCATTATGGAACCTTTTCTCCGGATTCATCATTCCCAAGACAGTAAGTATCCCAGAAAACTTCATGCTAACCGTATCCCATCTCGTATTCCACTTCAAACATGCACGCCACGTACATAAAATCCATATTAATTACTTATTAAGGAAATATCACATACACATGGTGTGCATATAGTACGAGATCGCAATACCAAACATCAGCCCTCAAATGCATTATCATTAACAGAGATTCGCGGGCTTAACAAAATCATTTTCTTACAGAGAATCCCAGTGTGGTGGAGATGGTACTATTACGTTTGTCCCATTTCTTGGACACTGTATGGATTGGTTGCCTCACAATTTGGAGACGTAAAAGCTCAGCTCGATGATAATGATCAAACAGTTGAAGAATTTGTAAGAAGCTATTTCGGATTCAGACATGACTTCGTGGGGTATGTCGCTGTAATTATTGCTGGAATAGCTGTGCTCTTCGCCTTCATTTTTGCCTTCTCCATCAGAGTCTTTAACTTCCAGAAAAGATAGATCATTCATAAGCCACACCTCCAAACAACAATTGGATTCAAGAACCTATACATAGTACAAACAAATATGTAGAGTGTTAGAAGATTTTTCTGCTTCTTTTGTAATATGCTTCTTTTAATTTTCTCATTTTCTGAAAGTATATTAATTTCCCCAATTTTTTGCTGAATTTCTGCAAGTAAATTAATCTCCATCAATTTTCTACTGCAAATTTATTCATCATCTCACGTCATTTCAAATAATTATATTTTTAATCCCGTAGAATAAGAGTCAAACGCTTTTAATCCAAATAATAGATGGTTAAAAATTTTAGTCCAAAGAATAGATGGTTAAACAATTTTAGTCCTATAGAATAGGCTCAACACATTTAGTTTTTTGCTTTACAAGATTTTTAAAATAGTCTCAAAATTAAGAAAATTTGTCACGTTTAGTTATTTATTTTATGGGATTTATAGGACTAAATGTGTCGAATATTCTCAATTTTGAGATTATTTTGAAAATTTTATAAATTATAGGACTAAATATGTAAAGTTTTTTCAATTTTTGGACCATTGTGAAAATCCCATAAAACAGATTACTAAAAATGGTCCCCTATCTTGTGGGACTAAAGGTGAAATTTCACATCATCTTATCTTAGAGCTAGTTTATGAACTCTTTAAAATATTTTATAAAATATTGAAGTAAATTTTAAAAAACAAAAAAGCTTATAAGATCAAAAATAAAATATCACAGCCATTTTAATGTTTATCAATTTTTCGTGGGTGGTGTGGCCTGATTTCGCCAACAACCAGCCAACCAATCATTAAATCTTTCAAGCACTCGTGGTTGAATTTGTTTTGAATTTAAGTTAGCAAGCCAACAACGCACATATTTTGGTTGGAAAAATAAATTATCTGAATTGCTATAAGTTTGTAATAAGTCATCGAAAAATAAATATAGATTTTCATTCAATTCTTTTGATAAAATAAGCAAATTCAACGAATTTTTAACTTATGAATAGATCTATTTGCTAGATCAAAATAAACGTTAGAGGTACTGGATGTAAATAGAATTTACGTATAATTATACTAAATTTTAGGTGAGAGCAGTCAAATTATTCCCAATATTAATTTATATCTATATCTATCTATCTATCTATATCTATATCTAATATCTATATCTATATCTATCTATCTATATCTATATCTATATAAAAGTATGAATAGAGATTTTGGTTTCTTTCTTTTTTTGATTGGACTAAATTAGCCTTGTAATATTAATTTTCTAAGGATAAAAGTGTAAAATAATATACTTATTGATTCCTATTAATTACTTTTCACATTATATATTTACTCTTATTAATTACTTATATATTATCCATAGTTATTTCTATAATTACTTTTCACATTATACTTATTTACCCATATTATTTTTGTTTATATTATATTCATAATATAGTACACTTACTAGATAAAAAAAATATAGCCCAATGATATAACATGAAATGACTAGAAAAGATCATGAAAATTGAAAGGATTTAATGTTGAGAATTTTTCTACCATAGATATAAACGAGAATTAGTTAGATCACTAGACATATTAAAATATAGAGGTTAGATAACAAATAAAATCAATTGGATGAACTATCATTTAAAACAAACATTTTGAAGAGTAAAATAGGTTAAAAGAAAAATGAGAATCAATTAAATTACTTATCATGTAGAGTGAATATTTTTTGTTGTAAGATAGACTAAAATGTAATTTGAGCAATTGAGATGTCATTAATAAGAACCTTATATGATTATTTAATCATCTCCACCATAATAGAACAAGATGACAGTGTACATATTTGATCTTTTCAACAATTTACGGTTACAAACCTTAGGGGAGTATTTGTAATTTTTCAAACAACGATGGGGTATATGTAATTATGTCAAACCTCAAGGTAGGCAGCTGTAATTTACCCTTAATTTAATGTAAGTTAAATTTTATAATAAGATATTATAAAATATGAGCAATTTGAGATGTTTTGTATTTTTTTTAATTTTTTTTTGTGTTGATTAAAAATATTAAAATTGCATAGAAATTATAATTTCATATGTCCATAAAAAGTATTTTGTGGTACCTAATTAATAGTATAATACCGCAAGTTCAACGAAAATAAACTTCAATTAAAAACAAGCACATTATATAAGTTTATCTGAAAATCAATTATTTATGAAAAACAAACTTAGAATATGATAATTATTTCAAAAGTGGTTTTATAATTAATTGGCATTATAATATTAATTCTAAATCATAATAATATTATTTAAAACTTATTTTATGAGTTAAACGAGTCTATGATTTTTTCGATTATTTAATGCACGGATTACTTGGTCTATAAGATTTATACTACATCATTTTTAATAAATTAATTTAATTTATGTACATTTATATTTTTAATTCAACCCTAACTTATAAAATTAGTCAATGATTTTAATGCTTATTCCATTCAATTCATTCCATAAGATACTATTCGTCAATTTAGACTATATTCCACCAACATGAGGAATAAACAAAAAGTAAAGAGATTATTACAAGAAAATTATATTACAAAAAACTTTATTGATAGTTAGTATGAGAGTTCAAAAATAAAAATAAAAATCAAAAGCTAATTTTTATTTATTTCTTTCTTTGCACAACTACAAAAGAAAAAAACAAAAAAAACTAAAATCTTATTTCATTCATGAAGTAAATTTAGAATATGGATTGATTTAAATGATGACATTTTATTACAAATATAGATATGTAAAAAGTAAAGTAATATTTTATAAGTAAAAACAAATATAAGGATGAAAAATTAATATTATAAAGAGAAATAATTATAAGACCTAAAATTTCAATCAAAGGCAAAAGAACAAAAAGATTAATTATCGATGTTTTCACATAAATAATGGTGAATTTCTCATGACAAATATAGAGATGAAAGATAAGTATCATGGAGATAATTAATTTTAAAATCTAAAAGTTTATAAGAGGAAAATATCTAAAATGTAAAAATACCTACCTTCTTTTGTAAATTGAAGATCGTAAGTCCAATGAAACATAAGTTAAGATTCAAGGGAGCTATTAATTAAGTGATTTTTTTAAATAAATTTAATCATTTGATTTTAGTGGTTATCAACTAGCATTATATTTACTAAAATTTTAAATTAAAACTCCTAATCTTAATCATCATTTGATTATAGACAACTTTCATTTTTAAGTACAAGTACAGATTTTTACATATAAGATATCTATTTGGGTTAATTATATTTAGACCCCCTCTGAAAATGCATAATTACACTTTCCTCCAAAGAAGTTTTGAAATTACATTTACACCCCCTCTAAAAATTCTTTGTTTACACCTGACCTCCATTCGTTAAAGTTTGGGCAGAAAATGTTCATTTCAACAAAAATAATTACATAAATTTTCAATTTTACCTCTCATTTAATATTCTAGTGCAATAATTTTGTACTTATAAGGAAAAAATATAATAATATTGGCCTCACTCCATACATATACGTTACACTTATCCTCTTATAAGTACAAAAATATACATGAGAATGTTAAATGATGGAAAAAATTAAAAATTTGTGTAATTATTTTTGTTGACGTGAACATTTTTCGTCCAAACTCTAACGGATGGGGGTCAGGTGTAAACAGAAAATTTTCAGAGGGGTGTAAGTGTAATTTCAAAATTTTTTTGGGGGAAAGTGTAATTATACATTCACAGAGGGGGTGTAAGTGTAATTAACCCTATCTATTTTATACATAAAATTATATTGATATCTATACCATAAGATTTATGAAATATTCAAAAAGTTTCTTGAAATAGATTTTTCTAATACCCAGTAATATAATAACTATCATGTACTAAATGATAGAAAATGCAGGATACTTGGGCTTTCTTTTAATGATAATATAGTTTAAATATAATACCAAGGGTACTTTCTGTGTTCTAAATTCCTCTATTAAAATTAGCAATGTGGTTTCATTCTATCGTAACATTTTGATTATATTATATATTCAAATAAAATCAATTCGTATGAAACTAAACTTCAAGATCATTTTAGTCATAGGTGATAGTCATATAAAGTACTCCTACGAGATAATTGTGCTTGTTTAATTTAATATTTTTTATAATTGGGGAGATGATATGATACTTTTCTAATTTTTTACGCTAATTAAATATTATCCAACTACTATAATTCGAAAGTACAAACTAAGATGAATTTATAGGAAAAAATAAAGAAAAAATATAAAATTTTAACTCTTTAAAATTTTGCTACTAAATAAAAAATAAATACTAATTTAGTAAGTAAATAAATATATACTAAATTATAATATTATTTAGATATACACCTTTTCAATTCTATTTATCCAATTAATATTATTCATGATATATTTATTTACTTGAATAATACTATAATTATTGTAATATAAACTTAAAGTTGTAAAAGTACATATTCATATTAACGAGCCCAATAGAGTAAATAATTATGATTTTTTTATTTTAATTTTCAATTATTCATATTAAGAAAAAGACATAAAAGCAAGCAAGGTAATTTTTTTATACTATTATATTTTCTTTTCATATTCCTTCTTGATTAGACTAATCAAATCATATATGGTCCTCTAGAAAATATAAAAAGCATAAATGATAATAGAAAGAGAGAGACTTAAAACAATTAATAATTTGTTTTTGCCTTTTCCTAATATACTTTTTCTTCTTGTGTATTTGTAATTTAATTTTATCATGTTTCTTTATGGATATATTAGAGAAAAAGATATAGATAATACGTTTCTGAATTATTACATAATAGCTATAATTTTATATGGCAATAAAATAATATTATGGATGTCTAATTAAAAGTGTAATTAGACCAATAATTGGACTCTTAAATATTTAATAAATTGAATTTTTTATCATTAAAAATTTAAAATTGAAGTAATTATTTTTGTATCATCTAAGTTAAAAAATTTAATACTTATTATTCCACTTTAAATCGTTTCATAGATGGTTTAATCAATTTAGGACTTTGTTCTAGAATCTCTTTAGCAAACATGATGAATAAAATAATTTTTTTATAATGAAGCTATTAGTAGAAAATTATGTTATAAATAACTTTAAATATAGTTACTATAAGGAGTAAAAACATAAAAAAAAAAGAAATTAAGAAATGACTAATTAATATATTTTTTTCTTTTCAAAATTTGCACAACCCAAAAAGATTAAAATATTATTTCATAAGTGAAACAAGTTTAGAATAACCACAAGTTCAATTAGAAACAAGAATTTTTATGCTTATTCCATAATACAATATTATTTGTATTTTATTTTTATGCTTTATTTTAATTAGAGCAAATTAATACGATGAAAGATGTAAATGTTTATTTTCATTATTTGTTCATGTAATGTTATCATCAATGTAAAGCAACATTTATTGAGATATAAGAGCCTTATTAAAGAAATATTGGATAACAAACATTAAACTACAATTAAAAAGCGATTTGATAGGTCCCGGAAAAAAAAAAAAAAGAACTCTCTCAAACTCTAGGACTCCTCGTTTGACAAAACTCATGTCTAGCACGGCTCTGCCGACAGCGGCTACAAAGCCACCCGACCCTTTGGACCGCCGAAAGACGTTTCTCGAAACTCTGACAGGGGATGCGCCACTCTCTCCGCATGCCACGAAGAAGATTTTCTCGAAGGGAGAGGAGTATTACGACAAACTTGGCCTGTACCGAGGGGGGCGCGCGATCAACTTTTCTATGGAAGAGTCTGAGAAACTCTCGGAACACCTGCGTTTCACTGTGGTGGGCAAGTTCTCACACTGCTATCCGAGCACGCAAGTCATTCTTACCTATCTGTCTAATATGGGGCTGAGAGGGGCTTATACGGTGGGGGTTATAAACATCAAACACATCATTCTCAAACTTAGCAATGAAGAGGATTTCGCACGGCTTTGGCTGCGACAAATACTGTTTATAGATGGTTTCCCTATGCGAATGTTTAAATGGTCTCCAGATTTCAACCCTAGGATCGAGTCCTCGATAGCGCCGGTGTGGATACGGCTCCCAGAGTTGCCTATTCATCTTTTCCACAAAAAGGCTTTGTTCAGCATAACTAGTTTGATTGGAAACCCCCTGAAACTAGATGAGGCGACAGCTGGCGGAATTCGTCCAAGTGTGGCACGTGTGTGTGTGGAGATGGATCTCCTCAAGGAACGTCCTGAATGGATTGGGATGGCCGGTTTTTACGTTCCCCAAGCTGTGTTATATGAAAGGTGCCCTAAATACTGTAGTAAATGTCGACATCTAGGGCATGCAGTGGCAGAGTGTCGCGAAGGAAGGACAGACCGCATACATAGGGGCCACACAGGGAGGGGCAGACAGGTTCAGAAGAGAATGTCGACCTGCGGCAGATTCTCATCCGAAAGAGACAGGGAGAAAGGGCTGGTGATGAGAGGGCACACGATGGCACCCCGGAAACAACCGCACAATAGGTTCCCCATCAGACTACCGAGGAGGAAGGGGGCTTGCAAGTTCACTCCCCTGAGCCACAACAGGCCGCGGACGGGGGCGAGGAGAGGCCGCCTGACTGGACGGACAAAAAGGGGGATAAACCACATCCCTCTGATTTCATGCCGAGCCTTGAAACGATTGCAGAGACGGAACAGACAAGTGCGGCGGAGGCAGGCAGTGAGCGGCCACAGGGCTCGACAGGGGCGGACAACAACCCAATCAGGAAGATCTGTGTCTTCGCCCCAGGGGGTTCCTCTTTGGCTCTCGACCATGAAGGGGGGAATGGCTTGCCGAAGAAGGACAAGATGACCTCTACTCTGAGGAGTCATCATGTCAGGTGGAGCGCATCTCTAAGACTGATACAACGGAAGATGAGGATTTTGTCGAGGCAAAGGCGATAGGCCGTCACAGGCGAGGGAACTCGGGTGGGGAGGCAAGACCGCATTTTGACACGGAGTCACGCCCACAGTCCTTATCCGACCAGTTTTAATGATGAATGCAGTCATATGGAATGTACGGGTGTGGGAAATAAATTGAAGATTATACGTCGTCGGCGGCAGAATAAACGGCTTAACATGTTGTGCATTATAGACCCGAGACAACAATGGGAAGACCACGTTGTTTGCCGGCAGCTGTGGTTTCCTTCTTTAGTGCGGAATACCAACAATCAGATATAGGTTCTCATGGATGACTTGATTGACTATGAAATTTTGCTTGATCATGAACAACTGTTGCATCTGCGGTTAAACGTTTCTTTCTCCGCGGCACCACTCTTATGCACGTTCGTGTACAACAAGTGTGATAAGGTGGCCAAACAGTTTATCTGGGATTTCATGAGGATGGTCGAGGAGCAGGATACACCGTGGTTGGGGGTGACTTCAATGCAATTATCAGTACGTGGGAACGCTCGGATGGTCTGTTTCCCCCAAACCACTCTATCGAGGAGTTCAGCGAAGCTATTTTTTACGTTGGTCTTCTAGATGTGGGATATGAGGGCAATAACTTCACATGGACCGACCGCCGCATTTGGGAACGTCTCGACCGGGTGCTTTTCTCGGGCGAGTGGGTGGACTCTTTCTCTTATACTACCGTCCAGTATTTGCCTCGGGCGACTTTGGATCGTTGCCCTTTGTTTATTCAGGTACAGTGTGCCACACGGAGTGGCCCCTCCTCGTTCCGATTTCAAAATATGTGGCTACGTCATCCTGACTTCCTTGCAGTGGTAGAAGAATCCTGGACTGCACCCACAGACACGCACGGCTTGGTGAAATTGGAAGTCAAGCTCAAACGACTGAAGCAAAGACTAAAGCGGTGGAACTAGGAGGTTTTGGGGAATATTTTTGACAACGTCAAGGCAGCAGAAATGACGGTTTGTATGGCGGAAAGACGGTATGATAGGGACCCTTTTGATTCTAATCTGATGGAGTTGAATAAAGCTATGGCTTTGCTACAGCAAATGCTCTCGGTGGGGGAAGATCTTTTGCGGCAGAAGGCGGCATGCAAGTGGATCCAGGAGGGGGATAGAAACACACGGTTTTTCCACTCTATCGTGAAGAAAAGGAGGGCCAAAGCATTAATTCCCTCAATACATCACGAGGGAAGGGTCCTCATGGATCCGGAGGATGTCAAGGAGTCGGGGGTTGCCTTTTATCGGGCCTTACTCACGCCTGCTCTGAGCCTGGGGGTGGAACGGGTATGGTCGCATATTCCTCGGTTGATATCTACGGATCACGAATAGATACTCAACATAGCGCCGACCTTGGCAGAGGTGCGAGACGTGGTCTTTTCCATGCACACGGGAGTGTCGTGGGACTAGACGGTTTCAATGCGGTTTTCTACCAAAGGTGTTGGGAGATTATTAAGGTGGACGTCCTACTAGCGGTGCAGGATTTTTTTGCAGGTACAGCCTTACCGATAAGCTTCACTACCACGTCTCTAGTGCTTATTCCTAAGGTCAAGAACCCGAAGAAGTGGACGGATTTTCGACCGATAAGCCTTTGCAACACATCAAACAAAATCATGTCGAAGCTTTTGGGGGACCAACTGAAGCGGGTTCTCCCGGATCTTATAGCCCCGAACCAAAGCGGATTTGTGCCCACCCGGCAAATCGGGGACAACATATTGTTCGCACAGGAAATTATCCACTTGATCGCCACAAACAAAAAAAAAGTTGGAATGTGGCGCTGAAGTTGGACATGGAAAAAAGCTTATGACCAGGTAGATTGGAGTTTTATGGAACGCGTTCTTACCCACTTTGGGTTCCCATCTCAGTGGTTGTAGCTCATCTCTAACTGCGTTTGGAATTATTGGTTTTCTACTATCATCAACGGTGGCCTCACGGGTTTCTTTAAGTCCACAAGGGGCTTACGACAGGGCGACCCACTTTCGCCAACACTTTTTTTTCTCACGGCGGAGTACCTTGCTAGGGGGGCTTAACGCCCTAATGGATTCTGATGGTATAAGGGGAGTGAAGGTGTCTCTCATCTTGCGTACGCCGACGACGTCTTGGTTTCACCAATGCGAAGGAGGCCTCTCTCCGACGCGTTATGGCGTTCCTTAGCTCCTACGAAGTTGAATCTGGACAGAAGATCAATGCCGCTAAAAGTGCTTTCCTTGTCGCCCCACGTACGCCCATGATGGTGAAGCGGAGGATCAAGCGCATGACGGGTTTCGTGCTGAATAGTTTCCCGATTACGTATCTGGGGGCCCCGCTTTATGTGGGGCGCCAAAAGCAAATGTTGTTTCAGCGATTACTAGAATCCATGGCCGGGAACTCTGGGGATGGGAGAATAAACTTCTCTCATCTGGAGGCCGCCTGGAATTAATTAAATCTGTAATGCAAGTTATGCCAATACACTTGTTTTACGTCCTCAAGCCGCAAAAGGGGGTCCTGCTACGGATGGAAAGAATCCTCAATCGATTATTTTGGGGCTCGACAGGTACGTAACGACATTGTCACTAAGAGGCATGGGAGAAATTATGCTATCCACTGCTTGAGGGTGGCCTAGGCGTCTGCCGTTTTGGAGACATGGTAGAGGCTTTCTCACAAAAACTCTGGGGTGTTTCCAGACCAGCTCGTCTCTCTAGGCCGTTTTTACGAAGGCGAAGTATTGCAAAAGATCGTGTCCCACCTCTACTCGTATCTTCTCTACGGGAACGTTTCAGTGGCAACGGATGAAACAAGCCCAACCGGCCACCGAGGCTCAGATTTTCTGGTCAATAGGCAAAGGGAATGTGTGCTTTTAGCATGAAGATTGGGTTGGGTGTGGACCACTCGCGAGTATCGTCGCCTCCCCGCCATCTATGCACGAAGGGGTAGTGGAGTTTAGGTAGAACGGGGTTTGGAATCAGGGGAGGCTGGAGGCATTTCTGCCTCGTCACATTGTGCAAATGATTCTGGACATTTAGTGGACGAGGGTCGAGTGATCGGGCCTGGTGGAAGGGGCATACTTCTGGGCGGTTTAGCTTGAAATATGTCTAGGAGCAACAACGGGCGACAGCGGTCAGGAGGCCTCTCTTGGCCGACATCTGGCACCAGACCGTTCCGTCCACGGCTTTAGTGCTTTGTTGGAGGGTCCTAATGAATTTCCTGCCAGTGGATGTCCGGCTGCAAACGAAAGGGTTGGCTCTCGCCTCGAAGTGTGACTGTTGTGCACAAGCAGGACAACCGGAATCCATCCCTCATTTATTTCTCCGTGGGCAGAAAACCAAGGAAGTCTGGGCTCACTTTGCGGCAGTTTTCCATTTGCTGATTCCTGATACTGACCATGTTTCCAGCATGCTTCAAAGTTGGCTTGTATCTTCGCCGTTTGTGAGCAAAGGGCATGTTCGGATCGTCGTTCCGGTCCTCATTATATAGCATATATGGCGGATGCGCTATGAGGTGTGGCATCACGACGCCACCTTCTCATCTTTCAGAATTATAAGACAGGTCAGGGCCTTCGTCGACCGCATGTTTCACGCGGGGATGTTGTCTAGGGACCAGTAGAAAGGGGACCGGCTCGTAGCTTCCAGTTGGGGCTACTCCCTCCCGACCCCCAGGCCAAAATTACCATATCTCGTGTGTTGGCGGCTTCCGGAGGAAGGGTGGTGAAACTAAACTGTGACGGCGCCTCGAAGGGAAACCCGGGGCGGGCAAGAGCTGGAGGCGTGCTTCGAGACCCCAGGGGACGGTTGGTCATGGCTTTTTACGATTTTCTGGGGGTGAGGACCAACACGTTCGTTGAACTCTACGCAGTGGTGAGAGGATTGGAGCTAGCGGCTGCAGGCCCTTGGCTAAATGTTTAGGTGGAGATCGATGCTATGGCGGTGCTTCACATCATCTCCACGGGTGAGGGGGATTGGTCTTTGCAGGGGCTGTTAACTCGGCTAAGGGTGGTGAAAAGAAGATTAACGCTGCGGTTTTCTCATGTTTTCCGTGAAGGCAATCGGCGGCGGATTTTCTGGCAAATCAAGCCTGCTTGACAACCAGCTCTGCCGTCTTCCATGTCGCCCAAGGGGATGTTGGGTCGCACCACCAGGCAGACCTTTGCTTCACGAGCTTTAGGTATAAGGGTTTGGGCTTTGTTTGATATCGAGCTAGAGTAGGCTAGATTTTAGAGGCAGTTTAGAGCTTTTCTTTCTTATACTGTACAGAATTCTTTGTTGATATAATAAACGGGTAGGGGTCTGCCAAACCCCCGCCTCGGCACCGACGGCGTTAACCAAAAAAAAAAATTAAACTACAATTAAAAAGCACCAAGTCAAAATATATATATATATATATATATATTCTACTTTAATATATTTATATATCGTAAATGATGGACATACTTAAATTTTTGTATGCATTACTTCTCTTTCTCTTAAAAAAAAAAGTCAATCACTGTCTCTCTTAAGTGGAGCCAGGTTTGCAGAATTGGAAATAGAGTGGCTCATTGTTTAGCCCAGAATTTTAAACACCAATCGGATGAAGGTTTTCTCCATCCTCATGTACTCTATGCTATAGAGGCTGAGTTGGCCTCTGGCAATTAATAAATTGATTTTCCTATCAAAAATAAAATAAAACCAATCACTATATATTTTTTATTTATCAGTCTTAGTCATTGTATATCCTACACACACATACATGTAGTGTGTCTTAATCTTCTTGTGTATTTGTTATGTATGTATATGATTATCTTGACCCAAATTTACTTATACGAATGTGATTTAATTATACTAAAAAAGATGCATATATTATAAGTAGAACAAATATAATTATAATATTAAATAATAATTAGAGTGGAGGAAAAATTATTTATTTTTTAACTATATTCTTTTACTTTTTGTAACAATAACAATGCTTATTTATAAAGTCTCTATTAAATTTAGTCAATATATTCTTATTACAAATTTATTTTATTGTTATTATATAATGATTTATTGAGATCATACGAATCGCGTGCAACGCACGTGCTTCTGACTAGTCTATATAAAAGTATGAATAGGGATTTTGGTTTCTTTCTTTTTTTTATTGTACTAAATTAGCCTTGTAATATTATGTTTTTAAAATAAAAATATAAAATAATATACTTATTGATTCCTATTAATTACTTTTCACATTATATATATATTTACTCTTAATAATTACTTTCACATTATCCATAGTTATTCCTATTAATTACTTTTCACATTATGCTTATTTAGCCATATTATTTTTGTGTATATTATATTCATAATATAATATACTTACTAGATCAAAAATAGCCCAATGATATAACATGAAATGACTAGAAAAAATCATGAAAATTGAAAGGATTTCATGTTGAGAATTTTTCTAGCATGGATATAAATGATAATTAGTTAGATCACTTGATATATTAAAATATAGAGGTTAGATGACAAATGATATTAATCAAATGAATTGTCATGTAAAACAAACATTTTGAAAAGTAAAATAGGTTAAAAGAAATATGAGAATCAATTAAATTACTTATCATGTGGAGTGAATACTTTTTGTTGTAAGATAGACTAAAATAAAATTTGAGCATTTGAGATGTCATTAATAGGTACCTTATACGATTCTTTAATCACCTCTAATATCATAGAACAAAATGACAGTGTACATACACTACAAAAAAATGTGGGAATAGGAACGGATAGAGACGACTGTTCCAGTTACCATTCCTACTAGGAACGATTCTAGGAACAATTGTGGAACGGTAAACTGTTGGTGACGTCACAGTCATGCTAATTGTAATACAAATTAATAGGAACGGCCCGACCGTTCCGATTAGAGTGCCAACAATGGTGAGCCAATTTGTACACCTACAAACCGTTCCTAAAAGGGATCTGATATATTTTGGACTTTAATTTGGAACACATTTGTGAAATTTAGAACGGCCAGCCGACCGGGAACACTTACTGTTACTATATGTGTTCCAATGGCCTGGTCTATTTGGACCGGTGGTCTGACCGTTCCAACATGTAGTCCTACAGAAGACCCTTTTATGCCATGGGAAAAAATGTAATGCAATTACCGTTCTAAATTGTGGGTATATAGTAAGTGCAATATTGTTACAAGTACCGTTCCAAATTGTACTCCAAGTAGGAAGGGTCCTTTTTGGTGTGCCTCATACCGTTCCTAATATGCGCTAATGGCTGTATTACAATGCTAATATTACTATTCCTGTTTCCTCTCCTGAGACCGTTCCTAAAGCTGAAACAACGGTTATATTTCAACGGCTAGTTTTGTATTTCAAATAATATTCCAATGCCCGTTCCAATATTTTCTATATATATGTCCCCCTTCTTTGGCATTGTTCTTATACTTACTCTCCAACTCATTTTGTTGTAACTCCCCCCTTGATTCTTTTTACGGAAAATCGAACATATCAATTACCGAGTGCGAATTTTGCATTGATATTGATAGGTGTTTTGCTCAAGTATGCAAAATTTTGTTATTTTTGCATGTATATATATATATATAATATACTCTCGTCATCTAATTGCGTACTGTTGTGAATTATACGTAGGACCAATCATGTTAAGACAGTTGAGAAAATGGATGTATGATCGAGACATCCTGGGTGTGACGCTGGAGTTTGAGGATGGTGTTACAACATTTTTAGAATGGGCCTAATCTCAGCGTGCATATATGGACGGGGATAAGATTAAATGTCCCTGCCGGAAATGCAAAAACGAACGGTTCAAAACACCAGACGAGGTAAATTTTGATTTGTGTATGAAAAGGGTTTATGCCAGAGTATTACAATTGGACTTCGCATGATGAGGAGAGAGTGCAGGAATACTTTGAAGCATTGACAGCGCCCCCTGTGCAGCAGCAGCAGCAGCAAACGCCACCCGTTCGGGAGGAGGGTAGTTCGCAATGGGGTGATGCGGCTCAGATGGATTGGGCGCAGAGGATGGTATTCGATGCCGTCAGGCTGTCATTCTGGTCTTCATACAACCAGGAGGGACCGACTGATGATGGTACTCGGTATTGTCCATCTGATGTGGGTCCTAGTTCAGATAACGATTTGGGGCCCTATGATCATGTGTCTGGCTTGTCAGACCGATTTTTTAATGTAGTTCATGCTGCGAACCAACCTTTGTGGAATGAATGCACCACCTCTCAGTTGGCGTCAATTGTCTCTTTGGTGAATAGCAAGGCCGAAGGGAATTTTTCTGAGCATACATATGATCGGTTATGCCAGTGGGCTGATACTGTAATGCCCCGCGATCACACTTTCCCCGCCGATTATTATAATACGAAGAAATTGATAAGAGAATTACCAGTTTCGAAGATTGATGCTTGCAAAAACGGTTGCATGTTGTATTGGAAGGACGATATTGATTTGGAATATTGCAAGTTCTGTGCAGACGCTAGGTACAAGCCCACCAGGGACAGAAATCCTAAACGCAAGAAGTCCCTGTATGCCATTTCTTAGGTATCTACCGATTACCCCTCGGCTGCAGAGGTTGTACGCGTCGGAGGCCACAGCATAGCATATGACTTGGCATGCGAGCCATCAGACCGAGGAAGGATCCATGTGTCATCCGTCCGATGCAGAGGCTTGAAAGCATTTTGACCGGACGTATCCTGATTTTGCAGCTGAGCTGAGGAATGTTAGACTTGGGTTGTGCACGAATGGGTTTGCACCGCACGGCCAGTATGGTAAAACTTACTCATGTTGGCCCGTGATACTTACACCGTACAATCTCCCACCGGGAATGTGCATGAAGTCTGAGTATATGTTCCTAACGATGGTGATCCCTGGCCCATCGAATCCCAAACGTCTTATCGATGTCTACTTGGAGCCGTTGATCAAGAAGTTGCAGAATTTATGGCATGTGGGTGTACGTACGCACAGTACTGTGACAAACCAGGCATTCATGATGCATGCCGCATTGATGTGGACAGTGAATGACCTTCCTACTTATGGGATGGCGTCTAGATGGAGTACCGCCGGTGTTATGGGGTGTCCAGTTTGTATGGAGGACACACGGGCATTCTATTTACAGCACGGTCGGAAGGCATGCTATTTTGACTGCCACAGGCAATTCCTACCACTGGTTCATCCTTATCGGAGGAACAAGAAAGCCTTCACTAAAAATCGAATGGAGAGGAAGGTTGCACGTCTGAGGCTGACTGGAGAACAGATCCGAACCCATGTCGATGCATTTAGTGTGGCTGTCGAACAACCGTTGAGTGAACCGGAAGGCTACGATGTCGACCATAAGTGGACGGAGAAAAGCATATTCTGGGAGCTTGAATATTGGGGGGCGCATCTGATATGACACAATCTTGATGTCATGCATATTGAGAAGAATGTGTTCGATAATATATTCAATACTGTGATGGACATCAAGGGAAAAACAAAGGACAATCTGAATGCACGGAAGGATTTGAAGATCATATGTAATCGGCCGGAGCTTGAGGTGGACGAAAGGAGATCGAACGTGATGCCCAAGGCGGTATATACACTGACGAAGGAGCAAAAGAATAAGATATAGCTGATGGGTATGCCTCTAAATTGGAAGTAAGTCTTCTATTCCAAATCCTATGCTCAACAACACTAGATGTGGCCAAGGTAAAAGAATTGGAAGATAGTGTAGCCATCATCATGTTTGTGTTTGTGTTTGTGTTTGTGTTTGTGTCAACAATGAATTGTGGTGTTTGTGTCAAAAGCTCATCATATACAGACACGGATTCTTACTTCTATGGAATTTTGGAAGAGATAATTCAGCTAGATTATCCACTAATTCCAAACATGCACATTGTACTATTCAATTGTCGTTGGGTCGATCCGGTCAGAGTCATGAAGATACACCCTCGTTATCATGTTGTTGATGTCAACTTCAAAAAGCTCTACCAAAAGAATGAACCATTTATACTGGCACAACAAGCAGTACAAGTGTACTACGCGGATTACCCGAGCATGAAGAAGGACAAAGTCGACTGGAAAGTTGTTTGCAAAATCAAGGCTTGAAGAGTAATCGATGACTCGCGATGGACCGAGGTCGCCTATCAGATGGATGAAGTCGTACTTAATCCAAATTTTGTAATAGATAACCAAACCTTTGAACTGCATGACCCAACGGGAATACAATTGGTCGTTCATCATGGAGCAAGGCCATCGCGCTCGCCAGACAATGAATCCGAAGATGAAGATGAAGATAGCTTTGACGAGGCTGAATCCGATGAAGAGACTTGTTGAATTTTCCAAAAACAAATTCTGTAATTTTTTATTACATTTATTGTAAAAATTATATTCGATGTATTTATTTTGATTATTCTAAGAAATCAGAATAAATTTTAAAAATAGGAACATATATTTTATTCTAACCACCGTTCCTAATACATGTACAACTATTTTGAATAGGTGCCAAACAAAAAAAAATGAAAAAAATTTAAATTAGGAACGATCAAAATTTATCAGGACCGTTCCTATTTATGGTACAATTTTTTTCAGATATGGTGGGTAATTAAATTAAATGAGGGAAATTTAAATTAGGAACGGTCAAAATTTACCGGGGCCGTTCCTATTTGAGGTACAATTTTTCGAATATGGCTGCTAATTAAAAAAAAATGAGGAAAATTTGAATCAGGAACGGCAGGTGAAAACCTACGACCATTCCAAAATGAAGTCAAATATTTCGTTTTGGCGGCCAATGAAAAATTGATAGGAAATTCAACTATTGGACCGGTCAGTTTATAAACGACCGTTCCAAATGTCAATAGGAACGGTAAATACGTGCGTGCATTAAAATGACATCGTCCTTTCTATTAGGAACGATATTGGGAACACCTTGTCTATTAGGTGATTGTTCCTATTATTACATTTTCAACCAATTGGTCCGACATCTCAACATCCGTCAGCCGGATCGACACCATTTTTTAACACATACAAGGTTATGGATATGAATTGATGTCCAACGGTCTGATTTTCAATCAGCAACTCGAATTTAAGGATGCATCTGTTTTTGTTACGATGAATACTGATCGGATAGGTATACCTTGAGATCCGTACACCAAAATATTTCAAAACGACATATAATGTATTCTTTTGTGTGTTATATCATATCTAACGGTCTGATTGAAATTTTGACCGTCTAATTATGCTGTGCAATACAACAATATAGGATGCTGGTTACATCTGTGAAATACTAACAAACATAAATATACAAATATACTTCATATTGTGAACGTGTGTCTATTTTTTGGAATTTACTATATATTTTCAAATTCTTTAAATACCCAATTATATATCTTTATTCAATCAAATGAGTGTTCGAAACGTGTTTTTCTTAATTGATATTTATTATCTAAGAATATCCCAAAAAAATTGCAATACATATAGGAATGGTTCTATATAGAAATAGGAATGGTTTAGTATGTACAGGTAAACAAACAACATCGTTTTTGTAAATAGGAACGATACTTGTAACACAGGACATATTACATGACCGTTCCTAGTAAGTTTATTATAAGTAATATTTTTTTAAACGTCGTCGTTTTAATAGCAAAACGACATCGTATTTGTAAATTGGACTGGCCTTAGGAACGGTCTCTACAAAATCTGACCGTTCCAAAATTCTAATATAAATTCAACCCTTGGCCAATTTTTACCCATTTTCTGCCTCTCCCATTTCCTTTTACTTTACCTCTCCCTCTCAATCTCTCTTTCCCTCTCAATCTCACTCTCCCACCGACGCCTCTGCCCCCGCCACAGCTGGCAGCAGCCGCCAGCGCCCCCGCCTCTGCCTCTGCTGTATCAGCCGCCGCCGTGTCAGCCTCCCCCGCGTCAGTCGTCGCTGCCGCAGCTCAGTCTCCCCCCTACCAGCCTCCTTCGCTTCAGGCGCAGCCTCCGCCGTCGTCGTTCACGAGTAGTACCAAGTAGGGTTTCGAAAAACCCTACTTTTAATTTTCTTTTTTTTTTGTTTTTGTTTTCTGAAAATGCATGTAAGAATTTTCTGTAATTTTTGTAATTTTAGTCTGAAATTTCTGT
Source organism: Sesamum alatum (assembly GCA_034509735.1). Classification (NCBI taxonomy): domain Eukaryota; kingdom Viridiplantae; phylum Streptophyta; class Magnoliopsida; order Lamiales; family Pedaliaceae; genus Sesamum; species Sesamum alatum. The sequence continues at coordinate 20,993,342 of JACGWO010000009.1, read as the reverse complement.
AATTTTTGAATAGTTAGGGAATTTTCTGTAATTTCCATTTAGTTAGGGGAGTAATTTTGTAAATTCTGTTAGTTTTCATATATTTCTGTAATATTCTGAAAATTTTATGGTAATTTTCTCAATTTTCTGTATTTTTTGTAAACAAAATATTGTGAATTTTCTATAATTTTCGGTAATTCCTGTTAAAATCTGTAATTATGTTTGTAATTTTATGTAATTTTCTATAGGATATAGGATATTATGTTGTAATTTTCTGTAATTTCTGGCATATATGATATTATTTCCTGTAATTTTGTAACTGTGTAATTTGTGTAATTATGTAATTTTTGTAATTGAGTAATTTTTGTGAATGTAATGTAGTTTATTAATTTTCTGTAATTGTAGGTAATTTATGGTAATTTTGTGGTTAATTTTTTTAATTTTAATCAAATTTGTGTAAATTTGATGGAATATAGGATATTATTTTCTAATATTATTAAAAATTTCAAAAAAAATTCTGTTTTACATCTGAAAATATAAAACAGAAAATTTAATGTGAAAAATCTGGAAATTTGTATTTTTTGAAAATTTGAAAATTTACTATTTCTGTAATTGGGTATATTTCTGTAATTTATGAAAATTTGGAAAATATGGAAATTTGTATTTTTTTTTAAAATTCTGGAAATTTGTATTTTTCTTAAAAAATTGGAAATTTTTATTTTTTTAAAAATCTGGAAATTTATATTTTTTAAAAAATCTGGAAATTTGTACTTTTTAAAAATCTGATAATTCAAAAAAATTGAAAATTCGGAAGATCTATAATTTTAAAAAAATTTTAAGAAAATTTCTGAATTTTTCTGTAAATTTCCAAAATTAGGAAAATTTAGAAAATTTCTTAAAATTTTCTGTAATTTCAGAAATTTTTTCTGTAATTTTAATTTGTTTTTGTGATTTTTCTATATATTTATGTCTTTTTGTATAAATTTCAAAAAATATGTTAAGAATTTTCTGTAATTTTAAAAAATTTACTCATAATATATGAAATTTGTTAATTTTATGAAATTTAAGAAAAATTTGGGTAATTTGAGCAAATATTGGTATTTAGTGCAATTTTAGGGTAAAATTATGGTAAATTTTGTATAAATATATATAAAAAAATAGAAGTATTTAGTGCAACGTTTAGGGAAATATTTTGGGACTTAGTATATAATTTTAGGATTTAGTTTGCAGTAGTATTTTTCATATTCATACGACTAATATTTTTTAAAAAATTGTAGATCATGTCTGGTTGGGATTTCCCATCTCGAGGAGGTGGACGTGGCCGCGGTCGTGGTCGTGGCCGTGGTCGCGGCTCACCGGCCGGTGTTGCTTCCCAGGATGGGGAAGTAGTGTTCCGACCACCACCGCGACCACCAGCACCACCGGCAGAGTAGGCACCCACACCACCTGCGCCGAATCAGCAGCCCCGTGCGTCTACCGGTGCACCCGCCAAGGAGAGTGGCGGACCATCCACTACCGCACCGGCGGTCGATCCGGCCCATCCATGGGCTGCCCCACCACCACCAGCCCCACCACTCCCACCACCATCCGCGCGCCAGTACATCACACTCGTCGATGCGAGGTATATTTATATTTTTAATTTCTTTTTTGTAATTTAAATTAATATTTTAAGGTCATACTAATTATTTTATAATTTCAGTTTTGATCAAAAGATCCACGAGCGCATGTACGCGGTCGTGCGAGAACACTATCCCCATCCTTGGGGCAGTTTGCGCAAGGTGCCGCCAGAGCACCAGCTTTTCTGGTTTGAGAGTTTGAAGGTAACGACAATTAATTTTTGTTTTTAAATATTTTAACAATCTAAGTTATGATATATGTATATTTTTTTTAATACAGATGACGTACTGGTGGGACGCCAACGACGAGTCGATGTTCAAGATCTTCCACGTTTGGGTGGGGAAGTTCCTCGTAAAGAAGTTTGTCCTCGCCAGACAGTCCCTGCAGAAGCCGCTATGGCTGGCGAACGAGGTGTGGCGGTAGCTCCTCCTGTACTGGGAGTCCTCGGAGTTCAAGCAGAAGTGCGAGAAGAACAAGGCGAACCGGAACACCAACCCAGCCGCATCCGCTAGTGTGTACCGCGAGGATCTGTCTCCGTCGGTATGCACAAGCGGAAAATGGTAAGATATTTAATGTTATTTCAATTATATGTTACTATTAAATTAAAATGGTAATACCTGTTTCCCATTTCTTTTTATAGGAGGAGCAGCTCGGCTGGTCAGTAAAGCAGATGGAGTTATTCTCCATATGTTACAAGAAGAAGGCGGACGGCGGCTAGAGTGGGCCGAGGGCAGCGGAGGTGGTGGTAAGTTACCTCGCCATCACCACCGCCACCGCCCGCGCCAGAGCCAGCGCCTTCCTCAAACATGGAGGGTCGGTTGGTCCGCCTCGAGGAGATGATGGTGGACCAGATAGGCATGATGAAGGACATGCAGACCAGTCGCTCCAGCGTCGGCCCGTCACGGCCTCCTAGAGACGCCACCCTTCCAGACATTGACGAGATAGACGAGGCCGATGAGGACGAGGAGTAGATTATGTATTTTTTCTATTTTAATTTTTTATAATTAAATCGGATAATATTCGTACTTAATATAATTTTTATTTTTAAACTATGCATTTTTTATATTTAAATATTAATTATATAATCAAAATATTATTAATAATTTAATTTATATTTAAATGATAAAAATTATTAATATAAAAAAATAAATAATTCATTAGTTAGGAATGGTACTTTAGACGGTTAATCAGTGCCAAATACCGTTCCTATATTTGACTATTTTAAAAACTTACCGTTTTCAATGCCGATGAAATAACCATTTCAACTATACAAGCCAACCGTTCCTAAAGACAGGACGTACTGTGCCCACATATATTCCAAAATTAATTCTTTCGTGGTTAGGCTTTCGTTCTAAAGACAATACCAAAAATCGGTTCAAAATGGTATTCCAAAGTTAGAGTGCTAAAACCGTTCCTACGGGACGCGACAAAATATATTCCAGTTACCGATCCTAATCTCTACAACTAACCGTTTCTACATGTATTCCAGACACCATGCTAAATTTTATTACAACATAAGGTGACTATTCCAAAAAGTGTTCTAACTACCATTCCTAATTGAGTGATTTAATTTTGATGCTACCGTTCCTAAAGTTTATAAGGTGTTCCAAATGCAAAAATTATAAATTTATCCGTACAAAGGTAATTAGGACGGTACACCTAATGTATGCCAAAAATCGTTCCCAAATAGGAACGGTTACTTCGTTACCGTTCCTAATTGTTAGGATCACCTCTTATTGCCACGGATTGCCTCTCGTTCCTCAACCGTTCCTAATTTCAGTCCAAAGGATTCCAAAGAACTATTTACCGTTCCAAAAATTAAAAAAATCATTCCTGTTACCGTTTCAATTCCCGTATTTTTTTGTAGTAATATTTTATCTTTTCAACAATATACGATAAAAATCACTTTTTCAATCCTATCTATCCAATTATTATTCATGATATATTTTATTTACTTGAATAATACTATAATTATTGGAACATAAAATTAAATTTGTAAAAGTACATATTCATATTAACGAGCCTAATAGAGTAAATAATTTTAAATTTCTTTTATTTTAGTTTTTAAGTATTCAGATTTAGAAAAAGACATAAAAGTAAGAAAGGTAATTCTTTTATACTATTACATTTTCTTTTCATATTTTTTCTTGATTAGACTAATCAAATCATATACGGTCTTCTAGAAAATATAAAAGGACAAATGATAAAAGAAAAGGAGAGACTTAAAACAATTAATAATTTGTTTTTGTTTTTTTAATATACTTTTTCTTCTGGTGTATTTGTATTTTGATTTTATCATGTTTATTTATGAAAATATCAGAGAAAAAGACATAAATAATATTTTTCTGAATTAATACATGACAGCTACAATTTTATATGGCAATAAAATAATATTATGGATGTCTAATTAAAAGTGTAATTAGACCAATAATTGGACTTTTAAATATTTAATAAAATGATGTTTTGATCATTAAAAGTTTAAAACTGTACTAATTATTTTTGTACATCTAAGTTAAAAAAATTTATACTTATTATTCCACTTTAAATCATTCATAGATGGTTGAATCAATTTAGGACTTTATTCTATAATCTTTTTGGACAACATGATGGATAAAGTAATTTTCTTATAATGAAGCTATTAGTAGAAAATTATGTTATAAATAACTTCAAATATAATTAACATAAGGAGTAAAAACATAAAAGAAAAAAAAAAGAAATGACTAATTAATATATTTTTTCTTTTCAAAATTTGCACAACCCAAAAAGATTACAATATTATTTCATAAGTGAAACAAATTTAGAATAATCACAAGCTTAATGAAAATAAAGTTCAATTCGAAACAAGGACTTTTATGCTTATTCTATAATACAATATTAATTATATTTTCTTTTTATACTTTATTTTAATTAGAGCTAATTAATAAGATGAAAGATTTAAAAGTTTATTTTTATTGTTTGTTCCTGTAATGTGATCATCAATGTAAAGCAATATTTATTGAGAATATAAGAACCTTACTAAACAAATATTTGATAACAAACATTAAACTACAATTAAAAAGCACCAAGTCAAAAATAAATTAAATATATATATATATATATCTTAAATGATGCGTATACTTAAATTTTTATATGCATTACTTATCTGTTTAAAAAAATCAATCGCTATATGTTTTTTATTTATATGTCTTAGTCATTGTATAACCTACGCACATATATATAGTGTGTTTTAATTTTTTTGTGTGTTTGTTATGTATGTATATGATTATCTTGACCTAAATTTACTTATACGAATGTGATTTACTTATACTAAAAAAGATACATATATTGCAAGTAGAACAAATATAATTATAATATTAAATAATAATTAGAGTGGAGAAAAAATTGTTTACTTTTTAACCATATTCTTTTACTTTGTAACAATAATAATGTTTATTTATAAAGTGCCTACTAAATTTAATTAATATATTCTTATTATAAATTTATTTTATTGTTTCAATATGATAGTTTTTTGAGATAATACGAATTATGTGTAACGCACGTGTTTGCAACTAGTTTGTAATAAAAAAAGTATGATTTTGGTGTGTGTGTGTGTGTTGGGGGGGGGAGAAGAAGAAACTATTGGCCTGCAGGCCCGTGGGCTGTGGCCTAGCTAAAAGTATATCTTTACTTACCGGACCGTAGATATTTCATGACAATGGTTTTCAAGGATAGTCCAATGGTTAGGACACAAAAATTTTCTATAAAAAAGTTTGAAATAATTATACTTTCCCCTCCTGAGGTTTGGTATAATTATAAGTAGATTATTTATAATTTAGATTATTATATCTAGTACCTCTGAAGTTTACTTCTATCTAACAAAAAAGTCATTTCGTTAGTCAAAATTCACCAAATTTATTGATATTAACAAAAAAAAAAAAAGTTGAATGAAAATTGATATTCGCCCTCGATTGACTTATTACTGACTTATTGTAGATCATACAAATTTTTTCTGACTAAACTATTCTTATACCGGTGAAAATATACTTTTTCACATACATTAATGCGTGAAGATGTATAAAGTTAATTCGATCATAAAAAAAATTGTTTGACCTACAATAAGTCAGTAATAAGTCTATTTCATTTAGTTTTTAGCTAATATAAATAAATTCGATGAATTTTGACTAACGGAGTAACCTATTTATTATACAGAAGCAAATATCATGGGTACTAAATATAATTGATCAAATTACATAGAATTTATATGTAATTATATCAACCTAAAAAGAAGAGATTGTCCCAAAGAATTTTATATTCGAGCTTAGGTTAATATAAGTGAAAAATAATAACAAATAACAAATCAGGACAATGGGCTGAGGCAAGCCCGATCCATAACAAAAAGTGGATATAAGACAAAATGTATAGTAAAATACTATGTTGAAGAATTCAACGGATGGATCAGTTTTCAAACCTGATATTAATATATTTGATTAGAAAAACAATATCCAATAAAATTGTAGAAAGTATTTGATGTTATATTAGTCGTCATCGACCACTACAATTACTTGTTCATAATCTTTTGATTGGATACAATTTTCAAATCACTTAGGTTGGACTAAGTTCGATTACGACATTGTATGACCAAATCAAACTTTGAATTCGTAAGATCAAATGAAATGATTAGTATTTTATACGTTTGTGTCTCATTTGGTTCATGTGAATGGATTAAACATGATAAATTGAGTGGGATGAGAATGGAATGATAATTAATTACACCGGTCATTATATACAGTAAAATTTATACAAATTAATAATAACGGAATCATGTATTTTTATTAATTTAAAGAGGTATTAATTAATATATTAATAATTCATTAATTTAAAAAGATTTTTTACGATTCAAGAAACCTACATCATTATAGGGCTATGAGTTGGGAGAATCTGATCCAAAAAGATTAATGTTTTAGGTACTATTAATCTTCAAGTCTCAGCTTGGACGATAAATGTTCAGCAAGAAACAATAGCAAATTGTATTCGATATTGTGAAATTCATTTGCAGGATGAAATAGCCTCAAAGAATTTAAGTGAAGGAACTATTGAAGAAGGCATTCATGAACTTGATACGATGATTAATGATCTTGGTTACCGCAACAAAACGGATGTTAAACACCTATTTGATTATCAAGGTGAAAATGATACATGTTTAGAGGTGAGAAGAAATTGTAGCTAGTCTTGTAGGATGAAACTGAAGATTATACAATGCATTTGCAATCAATTACGCGGAAGGAAGCACTCACAGCGGCAACAACTCTTCGCAATTTTTGTAGTAGGAGAACGCAATACCAGAGTTTTTGGATGCATTAGGAAAAGTTAGAGATGAAATACAACTAGATTTAAATTTTATGAAAGAAGCAAACAACAATAGAATCATATTCTAAGTTGTCCTAGTTATATTTGTAATGTTATAGAATTATTAATTTATAATATTGGAGGGACCATAAATTTATATAAGGGTCTTTCGGAAAATTATTATTTTATTAATTTATCTAAATTATTAGTTTAGACCTTGGGCCCAAGTTGGGACCGAAAAAAATTATTATTTTAAAAAAGTTATTAATTTATCGAGTATTAATTTATAGAGGTTCTACTGTACTTTTTGATTTTTGCATATTATATGTGTGATATCCTATGTGATAATACAATATGATATTTGGTTGAATGGACTACAAAGTTGGATCAAATGCAAAAAGATCATTAAAAGTATCACCGTTTAAGTTATTTTTATTTTAACAAGCTACAATGTTAAAATTGCAAACACAACACTTCTACATTTATTAGTTCAAACACCACTAGAAAAAAATTTACTATTGCCTACACTTTTAATGGTCATGGAGTAAACGTTCTGGCAAAAAAACTATTATTAACAATGATTACATAAATTTGATGCAAAAACTTAACTATCCACCACGAAAAATATTTTTTGTCATGGTTATGAGCAATGACAAATGTTTCAGCACGAGTTTTAGTCATGACAAATGTTTTAGACACGCTCGTAAAAATCACGGCCAACTATCGTTAAGTGGTTGTGATCAATGACTATTTATTATAATTATTTATTTTTAACCATAACAATTAACTATAATTAAATATTATATTTCTTTTAGTGCACGATGTAAAAGAATATGGGATAGCAGCTAGTGAGGGAACATCCTAGAATTTAATAAAACATAAAAAATATAAAATTATTCTGCAACTTATTTTGTTTGACCAGAAGCAATTTTTAAATAATCTTTACACTGTTCCTCTTCGACAATACTTAAAATATTTCCGAGACTCCCTCAATAAGTAATCATCAGTGTCAAGTCGTGTAATGTAACAAGAAACGTCAAACTAATATAATTAGAGTGTTCGTAACAATTAATAATACATCATATATATTAGGGTAAATTACATCTATCTTCATAGAGTTTGACATAATTATAAATACCCCCTTGTTATTTCAAAAATTATAAATACCTCCCTAAGGTTTGTAATTTTTAATCAAAGGCCTAAAATGGACCATTTTACCCTTGATTTTTTTATTAAAATTGTAGAAAAATCGACCAAGGCAAATTGCATTATTGCTCCTCTATGTAAAAAACTTAAGAAACGACCCCCCCCTATACACACATTGTAGTCCAAAAAAATTTTAAAAATTAAATAAAAATAATTCAGTGCATAAGGGCATTTTGTCAGTTCACCCATAAATATTGATGGAAATGGGTTATTTGTTAGACAGTTACAAACCTCAGGGGTATTTATAATTTTTCAAACAACGAGGAGGTATTTGTAATTATGCCAAACCCCAGATGAGGTAGATGTAATTTATCCTATATACTAATATAAAATATAATTTTAATTTATAATAAAAAATTTAAATCAATCCCAGAAAAAAGTCACTTGGCAAGACAATGCAGATCTGGCCGTTGCAACATTGACTCGGAACTATTTTTCTTTAGATAAAATTATATTTTTAGTCCTGTAACTTTAAGTAATTAGTATTTTTGGTCCTGTAACTTACTTTATTTACATATTTAGTCATTTTTGACGAATTTAGTCCAACACATATCAGATTGGGTCCTTTTTTATCAAATTTAATCATGTGTTGACAAATTTGGTCCTAACGACATATAGTTACAGGACCAGAAATGAGATTTAATCGAGTGAGAATAGGATCAAAATTGCCAAGATATGACTAAATTTGTCAAAAAAAAAGGACAAAAAGTGAGATTTTCAACACTAAATTTGTCAAAAAAAAGACTAAATGTGTAAGTGGAATAAATTACAAGACCAAAAGTGCTAACGACCTATAATTACAAGACCAAAAATGCAATTTTACCTATTCTTTATTGTAAGAAGCAACCTTGTCCTTGTTGACGACGAGGCTTTTGTCTCAATAATACAGTTGAGGTTAAAATATATTTGTGATAGTGCTAGAAATTGAAATTACTAAAATACCCTCAAGTGTACAATTATTTACTATTATGCCATAGGTAGTTATAGAAGTAGTGGGGTGATGCCAAATTACCAAGGCGCCCCTAGCAGTTAAATCTAGGTCGTTGGTTTGACAGCGGTTGAAGGACGATATTATACTTTCACCCCATGTAATTTACTATAAATAGGGGGTGAAATCCTTTGTAAAGCGATCTCATTCATTTTTATACAAGTTTACTTTTCCTACTTTTGGAAGAGTTTTAAGAGTTGTTTTGCCTCGCGACGTCGTTTTGAGTCACCGTGCTTAGATCAACAGTCTCCCGAATCTTTCACCATCAGCTTGGCGCCGTCTGTGGAAACCTGGTCTAGGCATTGAAGATGAATACTCGTTCGAGGTCGAGGAGTGTGAACGTGGGGCAAGAGGAACCCGAGAGAGGAAGGGAAATGCACGGCCAGGAGGAGGAGAGGCAAGGCCAAGGCCACGCCTTGGAGAGTCCACCCGCGCACGGCCAGGAGGAGGAGAGGCAGGAAGAGGTCGAGACTCCACCTCAGCAGGAGCAAGGCCACGCCTTCGAGAGTCCACCCGCACAAGGCCAGGAGGAGGAGAGGCAGGAAGAGGTCGAGGCTCCACCTCAGTAGGAGCAAGGCCGCGCCTTGGAGAATCCACATGCGCACCCAGGAGGAGGAGAGGCAGAAAGAGGTTGAGGCTCCACCTCAGTAGGAGCAAGGCTGCACCTTGGAGAATCCACCAGCGCACCCAAGAGGAGGAGAGGCAGGAAGAGGTCGAGGCTCCACCTCAACAGGAGCAAGGCCGCGCCTTGGAGAATCTACTAGCGCACCTAGGAAAAGGAGGAGAGGCAGGAAGAGGTCGAGGCTCCACCTCCACCCCCAGTTATTCAGATAACTCCCGAGGCTCTTCGCCAGTTGGTGGAGGATGCATACACCTAAGCCGCTGTGAGGGCCATAGAGGAAGAAAAAGGGGTCCCCTTTAGGACAGAAGGAAGTAAGCATGAACGTCTACATGTGCCCCCGGGGGATTTGGCTCAATACACCCCCCGGACCTCGCGAACCCAAACGCTCGATGCAGCCAAGAGACAAGGATTGGATCGAGACCATAGCTCGAAGGGATGCCACCACTTGAAGAATGAGGTCGAGGAGTTGATCAGAAGAGATTACTTACAAGCATTCGTGGGATAAAGGAAACAAGAGCTCCAGGAAACCGCTTTTGGAGACAGGCACGTGGCACGTGGGAGTAAAACAAGAAGTAGAACGAGCTAGTAAGGGCAACCTCCCAACTACTTGAGTTATGAGGATTACCTCGAGAGGCCCAGTAGGAAGAGATACGAAGCAAGTTGAGAGAGTCGCTCAGAGAGCAAGGCAAGCTGAAGGAGTTGCGGTGAAGCAATAGGACGCGATGCCAACCGTATCATCTTTGGCGAGAGTGCAGCAGTGTCGCCAGCGGATCCAAGAATGAGTCGGAGTGTGATGCGCTGAGTACGGGGAGAAAAGGTGGCTTGCGTCGCAGGAGCGACATATGCAAGGGGAGAAAGCTGACTTGCGCCATGGGAGCGACTTATGCAAGAGGAAAAAGCTGTCTTGCGTCGTGGGAGCGACATATGTAGGGGGAGAAAGCTGGCTTACGCCGCAGGAGTGACATACGCGAGGGCAGATAGCGACTTCCAACTTGTGGTCAAGCAGTGGAATGGAGTCCACGAAGCTGGGGGAGCAGATGACCAAGTACTTAGCAAACATCCAAGTATTAAGAAGGAAGCTCGATGAGTTCACCCTAGAAAAAATCCCGCAGTCGTACAAGGAAGAGACGAACCGACTTGTTAAGTCAGCCAGCCCATTGGCTCCTTCGAAGAGTGAGAGAATAACCCTACTAAGTCAAGAGCGACATGAAGTGGACATGGTGTGGGAAGAAGCCTTGATGGTGAAGAGCGTTCCACCAAGCTGGAAAGAAGGTCTGGAAGAAGATTGAGAATTTGGGATTTTGTCTCAAGACCCCAAGGAACCCCAAGGAAGCAAGGGTAATTCGAGCTAGGTCAGCAAAGCTTATGATAACTGGAAGTAAGTTTCATAAGAGGGTTTTTTCTTACAAACCACATCTTGGATACGTCGGCGGGGACTAAGTAGAGCATGATGAGGGAGGTTGCGTGATCACCCCGGAGGTAGAGTGTTAGCAGGCTAGGCCCTGCAGCGAGGACACCTCTGGCCTACAAAGTGTAAGTATGCATGGAGCTTGGTGAAGAATTCCGAGGATGCCAGGAACATGTCGACGTCTTTCACGCCATAGTGGGGAGTATGGACCTTCGCGACACCCCGTTCTGACAGGTAGGAGGAAGTAACTAGCAGGGTAGTCTTCCAAAATTTGAGGACGAGGCTGGAGGTAGCTAAAGGAAGTTGGGTGGAAGGACACCCGGGAGTCCTAAGGGAGTATCAAGCAACCCCATGACGAGGCACGGGAGGGCACCCATTCAATCTAGTCAATGAGACAAAGAACATGGCCAAAGTGGACGCCAAATGAGCATGACTGTATCAAGTTGGAGAAAATGAACGAGAAGAAAATGTCCACGTATGTGGAATGTTGCTAAGAAACATTTGTATCCAATGCTTTGTATCCCATTCCGAATACTTTGTAACCCAGAAAAACGGTAATGAAATGTACACATTTTCTTGTCTACTTGTTGTAGATTCATTACTTGCATTTTATTTAGTAAGAGAGGGGAAGGACCCCTCACGTTTAAACACTTTATTTGGTAACAGGGGAGGATTACCCCTCAAATTGAACATTTTATTTAGCAAAAGAGGGGGATGGCCCCTCACACTGACACTTTTGGAGGGGGATGACCCCTCACATTGAAAAACTGGAGGGGGATGGCCCCTCACATTGAAAAGAGGGGGTTTGCCCCTCACATTGACATCTTATCTAAAAGAGGGGGATTGCCCCTCATATTTATATTTTATCTAAAAGAGGGGGATTGCCCCTCACATTGACACTTTATTTAAAAGAGGGGGATTGCCCCTCACATTAATATTTCACCTAAGAGAGGGGGATGGCCCCTCACCTTAACATCTTGTTTATAAGAGGAGGACTTCCCCTCACAGTAATATTTCATCTAAAAGAGGGGGATGGCCCCTCACATTAATATTTTACCTAAAAGAGGGGGATGACCCCTCACCTTAATATCTTGTTCGGAAGAGGGGTTTGCCCCTCACGCTGAAATTTTATCCAAAAAGAGGGGGGTTGCCATTCGCCTTGATATTTAGTTCAACACTTTGCTTATAAGATATTTAGTTTAATATTTTGCTTATAAGAGGGGGATTGCCCCTTACATTTGAAATTTAGTTCGAGAAGAAACAACTTAATATAATGAACAATGGAGGAACCAAGTTTGAAATCATATAAAAATGAACCCTTAAGAAGTTCCCCAAAAATGACAAAGATCTCCCACAAAGGTCCAAGAGTGTTCCAACCGAGGGAACTTCTACAGTGCTCCCAAAAAGCCCAACGGGACGTGCCGCGGCGCAACTTGATGCAACATGATGTATGGTGCAACACAAAGTCAACATGACGCATCGTGACGCGAGGTGATACAAACGTGACGCAATGCAACGCAATCACAAATAGTCATCAAAGGAGCAAGGTCCCCCTCGCCTCCATGGCATCCCCTCCGCCTCCATGGCGGCATACGAGGTTGCAGAAGATGAGGGAGCGAGTAGCCACATCTCCGTTCCTTGACGAAAGGCGAGAACGGACTCGCGAATCGCACTTGCAAACACACTAAGCCTCTAGAAAAAAATTTACAACTGTGGAGAGGAAGGGTTAGAAAAACGAGTCTTTAACAACTCTCCCAAGGATGAACAAAATATCGAAAAGCCACAAGAGAGGAAGTGGCACCAAGATCCCGCAACGCCGGAAGAAACTCTTCGAAGTACGCAAAAGAATTAGGAGCAAAGTGGCTAACACGCGACATCGAGGTCTGAAGCGGGGGGCTTGTGCTACCGAAGAAAATCGAGGAGTTTCCAACTTTTTTCTAGCTTTAATTTCTGGAAAAAAATCAGATGAACATTCCTGGTGTCCTAAATCAAAATCACTTCGTGATCAAAATCGACCACTTCAGCAAGCAAGAGAGGAAGAAGGAGGGGCAACAAGACACCCTTGGCCGAAATCCGACCGAGGCGGGGAGCCACGGCCAAACTCTGGCCGAAGCGTGCCTCGGCCATGCCACGATCCACCATCAACGGACCCCCGACGACGCCTCGTTGGATATTTTCTTAAAGTGCCTGACATCCTAAAATTCTTTCGGACTGGCGACTTGTTTCTGTTTTTTCCAGATTAACGAATGATGACTTTTGAAAGTCTAAAAACGAAAACTACTGCAAGGAAAGAGATGAAGAGCCATATACTCGAGCCAACTCGTTTCAACATTTTTTTTGGAATGTGGCTGAGACCAAGAAGACAGACCGAACAAAGCAAGAGGAAGAAAGTCAGAATATCCCACCAAGTTTGTACATAGAAGACAAGGAATCCCAACAAGGGAAGGAGTTGAACCAAGAGTAGTCTCAAAAGAGAAAGAGCCTATATGAAGAAGGGTCCCGAGAAGGAAGAAACCCGTGGCAGAAGTAGAAGGTCAAGGAAAAAGAGCCTAGTAGAAGAAGGAACAAGAAGAAAAAAGAGCTCTAGCAGGAGAGGGATTTGTGCCAAGAGGAATCCCAGAAGAGAAAGACTCTACATAAAAAAGGAGCATTATCAAGAAGAGGAAGATGAATCAGAATCAAATTATCTGTTAGAACTTCCAAATTTTTCAGAAGCATTTGGAAGTTGGGGGGCTACTAATAGTGCTAGAAATTGGAATTACTAAAATACCCTCAAGTGTACAATTATTTACCATTATGCCATAGGTAGTTATAGAAGTAGTGGGGTGATGCCAAATTACCAAGGCGCCCCTAGCAGTTAAATCTAGGCCGTTGGTTTGACAGCGGTTGAAGGACGATATTGTACTTTCACCCCATGTAATTTACTATAAATAGGGGGTGAAATCCTTTGTAAAGCAATCTCATTCATTTTTATACAAGTTTACTTTTCCTACTTTTGGAAGAGTTTTAAGAGTTGTTTTGCCTCGCGACGTCGTTTCGAGTCACCGTGCTTAGATCAACAGTCTCCCGAATCTTACACCATTAATTTGATTTAGGAAAGTTTCTAATTTCGAGTTCATATATATATTTGCTCGCAAAAATAGTTTGTAATTTATTGTGATTGTTATAATTTATTATCTTTTTTGTTTCGTCTGTTATAAAATTATTGAGTACTTGATAGGGTCATGAAATTATTGACATACTTGACAGGATTTTGCATATTTTGACCCCGGGAAAATTGAAATAGATACAAAATTCCCATGAACTGAAAAAATATGTATAAAATTAAAAGAAACACAAAGAAGCATCTAACCCTCCATTCTCCTTGTTTCTAACCCACCATTCTTCTTTTTTCTTTTTCTTTTTTTAAAGTAAAATCAGTGAATATTATTAACTGAAGTAAATCGATTACAATCAGTCGTGTCGAGTATCAATATCGAACAGAGACAATTACAACAAGTAAATCGATTACAATCAGTTTTGTTGAATATTAATATCTAACAGAAACAATTACAACAATAATACCCTGATCAACAATAGCGCATAAATTAAATCGAAACAACACCTTATTATTACAGTAAACAAACAATACGTACTATGCAATAGACTCATCTCACGCATTGGTGGGGTTTGAACCTATGATCTTGAAGGTCATAGGACCTCAACCTTAACCACTAGCCTAAAAGATCATTGGTCCCTCCATTCTCCTTGTTGCACAATTTGCAGTTGGTTTCATGCTTAAGCATGTATACTATGTATTTTGTCCTCGTTTACTAATTATAAGAGTTCAAATATTCAACTATCACTTAGTTTGTTTTCCATCTAGCTAACTAAACACGCTAAAAATGACACTTATTGAGGTTGAAGAAAATACTAAACTAAGTACCAGCTAAATATTTGAGTTTTTATAGTTAGTAATTAATAAATGATATATATATATATATATATCGGATAAATTACGATAGTCTCCCTTGAGATTTGCTATAATTACAAATATACATTCATTGTTTGAAAAATTATAAATACCCCTCGAAATTAATATCGTCTAACAAATACCATTCACGACAACCCATTGTAAGGGTTTATTTATTAGACTGCGGTTAATTCTAGGAGGTATTTATAACTTTCTAAATAATAAGGGTGTATTTGTAATTCTAACAAATTTAGGAAAGTTCATTGTAATTTATCATTTATATATATGTAGCCAAAACACGAGAATCAATCGCAAAATTGAGCAAATGAAAAACACAACAAAACGAAAGGGGGTCAAAATGTTTCTTTTTCCAAATATTAAGGTGCCTTTCGATGTTTATAGATAAATTCTTCTGTCTATCTTAATAAATTTTCATAGGAAAGGTAACTAATTCAGATTTTTCTAATTAAAATCGATGAACTTTATTAATTGATGAAAAGAGTCGTGAGTCCGCTTTTCTTAGGCGTGTTTTTCTTTAAAACTGTGTTTACTGGTTTGAGTCTTTGTAAGTCTGAAACACGATTTGTGAGTTAATTAGTTTGGTTTGTTTGGTTAGGCTGTTAAGTGCAGTTATTCTGTTTAGACTAAAACAGTTTAGTTTGGGCTCTATAAATTAGCAGCCTGATTGTAATCTTGACTCATCTCTCTCTCATAATTCAATTCAAAGTCTTGTTCTTCATTTTTCCTACCATGGATGCGTTTACTCTGGTAATCATCTGGGTTTTCTCACATGGTATCAGAGCCATCTAGTAGATGGTCTCTGGTACTTTTCCCCCTTTTTTTTTTCTTAAGAACCCTAATTTTGTAGAAGCAAGTCGACTGCCACCAAGAAACCCACAATGGCGAATGCAACCAAACAAGAAGGGAAAGGGAAGAATACAGAGGCGGAGCCTGAACAACTGAGGATACAATCTGCAGACAACCCAAGCACCGTATTGGTGTCAAATCTGCTTGATGGGCGAACTTTCTTCCATGGAGTCGCTCCATCAAGTTTGCCCTAAGGGCAAAAATGAAGCTGGGCTTCATCAATAGAAGAACGCCCAAACCACAAGAGTCAGACAAAGGCTACAAACAATGGGAAAGGGCGGACGGTATGGTTATTTCTTGGATATTAAATTCCATCTCAAAAGAAATCGTTGAATCCTTCCTGTACATTGAGACCGCGAGAGATCTCTGGCTTGAATTGGAGGCGCGGTATGGGGTCTCTAGTGGGCCTCTGGTGTACCAGCTGCAAAGAGAGATAGCTTCTGCGTCTCAGGGATCTCTCACAGTTTCCGCCTATTTTAGCAAACTTAGAAAGCTCTGGGATGAGCTGGGGTGTTTAGTAGGGGCACCGTCCTATAGTAACATCCCTGCCAAGGAAATAGCAATCTGTACCAAAGGGACCGTCTCATGTAGTTCCTAATGGGGTTGGATGAGTATTTTGATGGAATCAGAAATTAGATACTGATGATGGAACCGCTTCCAGATGTAACAAGGTCTTATGCTTTGGTGCTTCAGGCAGAAAGGCAGAGGGACATAAGCGCAAACTATGGAAGCAGCACCCCAAACATGGCAATGCAGACGAAGGGATATCAAGGCGGAACTGCTAACAACCAGTGGAAAAAAAAAAGGAATGCAAGATAAGAAAGGGCAATACTGCACTCATTGCAAGAAAACAGGACACCTAAGAGACTACTGCTTCGAAATACATGGGTTCCCAGATTGGTATAAAAATTTGGCGGAACAACGCAAGAAAACCTCTTCAAATTGCAGTCGTGCCTTGAGTACAACCAGTAGTCAGGTGACTGATCAGGATTCGGTACAAAACGCCTTCGATGATGAGGCCATAGCAGAGTTCATAAGGAATGGAATGAGAAGATTGTTGGAACGAAGTGGGGCTGATGCATCTGGGGAGGAGGACACCTTCAAAGAATTTAACGATTACGCAGGTATGGCCTCTATTAAATCAGACTTTTCTTGTGCTAAAACTTGGATTATTGATAGTGGGGCAACCTCCCACATGTGTAATAATGCTGCCATGTTTAATTAGACTAAGAAAAATAACCCTGGATCTTGCATTCACCTGGCTGCATCGAAACAAACTGTTGATATGATAGGGGAATTTATTCTACCTGGTGACTTAAATCTGGAAGGTGTATTATATGTTCCTTCTCTTAAATACAACTTATTATCTGTCAGTCGCTTATGTGAAAATAACTCTGTCAAAATCAATTTTCTGTCATCTTGTTGTGTACTGCAGGACCCCAAGGGTAAGAAGGTTGTGGGAATAGGAAAGCTTGTAGGGAAACTTTATGTTTTAGATGATTTTTCCTTTAATTCTCATACCATCAGTTGCATGTTGCCACGTATGCAAGAAATAGGGCTTTTAGCTAGCACTGCTGATGTAAATCTTTGGCACAAACGTCTTGGTCACACCTCCTCCACTGTACTTAGTCATTTGAATTTCCTGAAAGATAATAAAATTCATTTGAAACTGTGTGAAGTATGTCCTTTAGCCAAACAACAAAGGCTGGTTTTTTCAAAATAGCAAATCTAGGTCCGACAATCCTTTTGATCTTGTTCACGTAGATGTGTGGGGGCCCTATAATCAACACTCGGTATCTCGTTGTACATATATGTTAACTATAGTGGATGACTATAGTAGGACCACTTGGACATACTTGCTCAAATACAAATCCCAAAATGTATCTGCCCTCAAACAGTTTCATAACATGATAGTTACACAATATGAAAAGAGGATCAAAGTAATTAGCAGTGATAACGGGACATAATTTCTTAGTCAAGAGATTCAAGAATTCATTAAAAAAGAGGGAATCATTCACCAACGTACTTTTTTTTACACACCACAACAGAACGGCATAGTAGAAAGAAAACACAAACACTTACTACAAATTGCAAGGGCTCTTATGTTCCAAGCCAATTTACCTAGTATGTTTTGGTTAGAGGCTTTGCTCACTGCTACATATATCATAAATAGATTTCCTACGCAGATTTTGGACTGGAAAACTCCCTTTGAACTCCTAAACAAAAGAACTCCTACATATGAGCATTTGAGGGTCTTCGGTACCCTTTGTTTTGCCACTAACACACATCCACACAAAGGTAAATTTGAGGCTAGGGCTGTTAAAGGGATCTTCTTGGGATATGCAGTGGGGCAAAAGGGGTACAAAATATATGATCTTACTAATCATAACTTGTTTGTTTCACGTGATGTAGTGTTCCATGAGGAAGTATTCCCATATGCGGGGAGACAATTAGATCCTGTGACATGCCCTATTCCTAATATCCCTGAGGATGAGGGACTGGATTCAGAACCTTTGGTTGAAAACACTGAATCTACACCTCAACCTGTAGAAAACCTTAGAAAGTCTGTCAGGACTACTAATAAACTAGCTTGGACGTCAGTTTTTTATTGTAATCAGTCAGATTCTGAGAACCCATGTTTATCTGTTACAGCATTCACTCCTTGGCATACTTGTTTTGTTGCTTCCTTGACTAACATACAGGAACCAAGGAACTACAAGCAAGATTTTGCGCATAAAGACTGGAGGGCAGCAATGGGTAGTGAAATTGCAGCCTTAGAACAAAATGATACTTGGACAGTCACACCACTACCCGAAGGTAAAAAGGCTATTGGTTGTAGATGGATGTACAAGTTGAAATTGAATACGGATGGGTCTGTCAACAAACATAAGGCCAGATTGGTTGCAAAGGGATACAACCAGGTTGAAGGAATCGATTACATGCATAGCTTCTCTCCTGTGGCGAAGACAGTCACCGTACGACTTTTCCTAGCAGTGGCAGCCTCATGCAACTAGAGCTTGCACCATGTTGATGTTAATAATGCCTTTCTACATGGGCATCTCGATGAGGAAATCTTCATGCAACCTCCAGAAGGTTACGAAGTACCACAGGGACATGTATGCAAGCTGTCAAGATCCCTCTACGGGCTGAAACAAGCTTCCAGACAATGGAACGCTGAATTTACAGCTAAGGTGACAGCTATAGTCTTTGTGCAGTCAAGGAATGACTACTGCCTTTTTACAAAAAATACCTCAGCTGGCCCTTTGGTACTACTGGTTTATGTCGACGACATACTAATTGGAGGTAGCTCAGAAGAAAAGATACAACAACTAAAGGCATATTTGCACAAAGAATTCACCATTAAGGACCTCGGCTTGGCTAAATACTTCCTCGGACTGGAAATAGCTAGGGGAACAGAGGGTATTGTTGTTACTCAAACTAAATATATTAATGATTTGTTGTTGGATGCAGGTGTTGCAGATGAGGCAACAACCACACCTTTGCCCACAGGCATCAAATTCATTAGTGAGGTAGGTAATGCACTGTAACATCCTGAATTATTCCTACGACTCATTGGCAGAATTTTGTATTTAGGTTTCACCAGACCGGACATCTGTCATGCGGCACAACAGTTGAGTCAGTTTATGCAGACGCCTTGTAAGCAACATTGGGATGCCGCTGTACACCTGCTTAGATACCTCAAAGGCACAAACATAAAGGTCTTTTCTTTCCTTCGGACAGCTCCAAGGAATTGACGGCATATTGCGATGCAGATTGGGCGTCTTGCGTGGATACTAGGAGATCGTTAACTGGCTTTTGTATCTTTTTTGGAAGATACTTGGTGTCTTGGAAGACCAAGAAACAGCAGACGGTGTCACGATCGGCAGCAGAGGCGGAATACAGAAGTATGGCTTCGACTACTTGTGAGTTGATTTGGGTAAATAACCTGTTGCGCGACTTACAGATCACAGTACCAGCACCCATTCCCCTTATGCGTGACAATCAGGCAGCACTACACATTGTAGCGAATCCTGTCTTTCACGAGCGGACGAAACACTTAGAAATAGATTGTCATTTGGTAAGAGATAAATACAAAGAAGGATTTGTGGCTCCTAAGCACGTGACTTCAAGATCTCAGTTGGCGGACGTCTCATGAAAACACTGCCAGGACCTCTCTACTTGATGTTGATCTCCAAGTTTGGCTTGGTGGATTTACCACCAAGTCCAACTTGAGGAGGGGGTGAAAAGAGTCGTGAGTGCGTTTTTCTTAGGCGTGTTTTCCTTTAAAACCGTGTTTACTGGTTTGCGTCTTTGTAAGTTTGAAGCACGATTTGTGAGTTAATTAGTTTGGTTTGTTTGGTTAGGCTGTTAAGTGCAATTATTCTATTTAGACTAAAACAGTTTAGTTTGGGCTCTATAAATTAGCAGCCTAATTGTAATCTTGACTCATCTCTCTCTCGTAATTCAATTCAAAGGTTTGTTCTTCATTTTTTCCTACCACGTTTACTCTGGTAATCATCTGGGTTTTCTCACAATTGAAATAAAGTAATTACAATCGGTCCTGTCGAATATCAATATCTAATAGAAACAATTACAACAATCATATCCTTATCAAGAATATCACATAAATTAAATCTAAATAACACATTATTATTACAGTATACAAATAATTAGTGGTGGCAATCCAACCCCGACCCGGCAAAATCCGCCCCTAATGGGGCGGGTCCGCATCCAAAAAATTGAAGGTGGGGCGGGTAGCGGGTCCTTAGGTACTTGTTCAATAGTTGATTAATTGAAAAATTATATCACAATACTTAACGATGAGGAAGACGAAAAAGTTGTTACTAATGTATAATCAATAATTCAATATGAATTGTTTGAGTTGTTCTATTATGAACAATTCTATTTGTACTTGAAATTCTTTTTCGACTTGAATTTGAGTTAAATCATGAACAATTAATTTTATTTGTAATTGATATATTAAAATTTATTTTTTTAATTTGTTGAGCAAATAAAAAATAACAAATAAATTAAAAAAACCGGGTCTACTGGGTTAAACCCGCCCCGGCGGGTTTTGTACCGGGGCAAGGCGGGTCCCGGGTCCACCCAAACCCGCCCCGTTACCACCCCTACAAATAATACCTATTATGCAGTAACAACATTATTCCACACAGAGATTCGAATTCATGACCTCTAAAATCATGCTACATTAACTTTATCAATTGAATTAGAACTCATAAATAATTAATCCGAATTTAAGGCAATTAATAAATGTTTAAGGTTGCCGGCTGTGGCCGTCAACATATTTAATCCGGCAATGTTCCTATCATTACGGTCATAAATATAAAATTAGGTTGATCGACCAAGGAAATCTAGCTTTTTGAGAGGACCAAGAAAATCTAGTTGCAGCCCAACACAATTATACGTATGCGATTACGCATTAATTATACCACTCTGAATCTTCTGTTGTGATTTCGGATATTGACTTCATACACTTTTTTTGTATTAATTTTGTTATGAATACAATTAATATGCAATTTAATAAAGTTATCAGTATAATTCTTGCAGCAGTTGCATCTCTCTCACTCTCTTTTAATAATATGTGATTTATTACAATCACTCAATGCCTTCAAATACAAACACCGATTCAATAAATCGACAACGAATACATTCAAATAAAAAAAAAAAAAAAAAAAACTGTTATAATAGTAGACGTGCACACCCACATTCAGTGGGGTTAAATTACATAAAAACTCCCTGTATTTTAAAAAGTCGGCTAAAAATCTCTCTGTATTTTGAAAATAAGCGAAAGCATTCCCTGTGTTTTATAAAAAGTTAGCAAAAAACACCCGTTCCGTTATGAATTAACGGAAGGTGTACTGCACGCGCGTGTTGTGCGTGTGGTGCTGTTTTCTAACCGTTTTTTATGCCATTTTTATGCAATTTTGACAAAAATATCCTTATAGGGCCTAGATATTTGATTAAGTGCATCTTTGACTTGTTTTGAGTGTGTTTCTTTTACATTTTGAATACATGTAAAAATTTAAATATTTTTGTAAATATATTTACTTAAAAATACAAAAAAAGTATATAATCTGTTTGAAGTTTTATAATTTAAATTAAAATTATAGTACAAAGATTAATATAAGAAATTCATTTTTTAAATTTAAATATCTTAATGAATATAAGTGTTAATTAATTATAAAAATTATATATTATTAACTTTAAATTATTATGTAGTTAAAAATATTTAAATAAATTATCTTTATTTACTATAAATAATATTAAAATTAAAATTATTATTATATAAGTATTTAAACTAAATCTATTATAAATGGTAATAATTAAACAACTTTTTATAAATATATTTACTTCAAATATAAATATAATGTTAATAATTCATTATATATTATTAATTAATTTAAATTATTATTTAATTAAAAATATTTAAATAAATTATCTTTATTTACTATAAATAATATTAAAATTTAAATTATTATTATAGAAAACTGAATCTAAAAGTTTCTTGATTATTTTTTGAAACTAATTTAAAATTTTTTAAATGAATTAATTTAAATTTATAATTATTCTAAAATTAAAAAATTAGAAAACTAAAAATTAAAAAAATAAATAAAACTAAACCTGGGCGACGGGCAGCCGCCGTCGCCCAAAATGGGGGCAACGGCTGTCGCCCAGAACAGCGCTCCGTCGCCCACTTTTGTGGAGGGCGGCAAGTTGGGGTGGCGCCGTCACCCCCTTCTGTGGAGGGCGGTGAGTTGGGGTGGGGCGAGGGTGGGAGTGGGGTGGGGGGTGGCAGGTGGGTGAAGGTGGGGATGGCGGGCGGCGGGGGTAGGGGTGGGTGGGTGGGGGGCGATTTTTATTAAATTTATTTTTTAAATAATAATTTTATTTTTTTATAATATATGTTTAAAATTAGATAAATCAAAACCCCTGATTGTTTTTTATTATAAATTTTAGATCCAATGGTCAAGATTAATTGATCAGATCTAACGGCTATGATATAATCAATAAAGATGCAATAGTCATTACAATAAAGAATAATAGTTAATAAATAAGGGCATAACAGTCAATATATAAAAAAATTAACGCCGTTAGTGATTTTTAACGGAGAGGGGCGATTGAGCTGATTTTTACAAAACACAGGGGGTGTTTTCGCCTATTTTCGAAATAGAAGGAGGTTTTTAGCCGATTTTTCAAAACACAGGGGGGTTTTATGCATTTTAGCCCATTCAGTGGCGAAGCCAGAATATCAGCTTAGCCCTATCAAAATTTAATTAATTAGTTTGATAAATAAAAATATTAAATTCATAAAAATTTAAATTACTATAATAATTGTTACAAATTAAGTAAATACAATTATATAAGTATAATTAATTCTTATAACTATTATTTCGAAGAGGGACGGTTGAAATTTACGAGTAACAAATTTTGCATCTCTTAATAATAAATCTATCCATTTTTTGTTATTTAAAACATACATTTACATAATCATAAATTTCAAAAAAAAATTATAATTAATTTTTATATCTAACCTTGTTTATTTTTCCTGAGAGGCTTGAATAAAAAGTTACCAAATAAAATATGAATAATTAATTTAAAATTTTGAATAATGAACATTAAAAATTTGGCATAAACAATAAATTTCTAACTATCATTTCACACATTCTTTTGGGCGCTCTCTGCAAGAATCGAAAAAATAATCTAGAGAAACTAAAATTTATTTTATCTAATAAATAAAAAAGAATTACAAAACTATCAAAAGAAACAAATCGGTCATAAATCAAAATACATAAATTGAAAAGCAATAACATAAAACATAAAAGCAAGAGGAATTGGGAAGAACTATAAAATGGTGTTGAAAATTACAATATAGCAAATTTCTCTTCTTGACTAAGTGAGAACCGTGTGGTTCTAATTAGTTCAAAGAAACTAAAATGAGGATGTTGAAGATATTATTTTTTAAACAAGTTAATTTGTATATTTATTATTAATTTTTTAGGTAAATTATAGCTACTTCCCTTGAGGTTTGGCATAATTACAAATACCCCCTTGTTGTTTAAATAATTACAAATACCCCCTGAGGTTTGTAACCGTCTAACAAATAACTCATTTTCATTTATTTTTATGGGTTAACTGACCAAAATGCCCTTATGCACTGAATTATTTTTTATTTAATTCTTAAAAGTTTTTTGGACTATAATGCGTAGGGAGAGGTTTCTTAACTTCTCTACACAGAGGAGCAATAATGCAATTTACCTCGGTTGATTTTTCTATAATTTTAATAAAAAAAATTCAAAGGCAAAATGGTCAATTTCAAGCCTTTGGTTAAAAATTACAAACTCATGGGGTATTTGTAATATTTAAAACAACGAGAGAGTATTTGTAATTATGTCAAACCTCAGGGGGAAGTGGATGTAATTTATCCTAATTTTTTTAATAAACAAGACAAGTTCAAGCTTGAGACTTGATAGGCTAATAGCTCTATGTCGGAGCCAAGCCCTGACGGATGGCCGCTAGGGCTGCATGGGCCCTGGCTCCGCCCTTGCCCACATTCGTGAGGGTCGAGCCACAAGCTTTTGACGTTTAGAGCCTTAACCTTACAAATTGAGCAAGAACAAGACCTAATTGGCACAATAGTTGCGTCTCTGCATGGGACCATGCAATTGACTAATACTTTATTCCCAGTTGCAAGTTATATAAAAAGACCACCATTATTAGACATGTAATGTAGAATCCTTGAATAATTTAAGTTGAATCACGAGATATAGAACAAATCCAACCTACTCTCTGATCTGACCTGGAATCAACCATCTCTTCAAATTCATCTTTCTTGATTGATATTTTGAAAATTTGAACCTCTTAGCAAATTTTCAGGTCAGCAGTATACTTGCTAAGTTGTGCTGAAATGATAGAAAATGTAGATAGAAACAGCAGTGGCCAGCAGAGCAGAAACAGCAGTGGCCGGCAGAGCAGTTCCAACATATGGAGGAACACCTCCATGGATGTTTTCTCGAGGTCGTCTCGAGAGGAAGACGACGAAGAGGCACTGAAATGGGCTGCTCTGGAGAGGCTTCCGACGTATACTCGTATAAGGAGAGGCATATATGCTGATCAGGACGAGGGCCAACCGAGAGAAGTCGATGTCAAGAACCTTGGACTAATAGAGAGGAAGAATCTTCTGGAGAGGCTAGTGAAGATTGCACAAGAAGACAATGAGAAGTTTCTGTTGAAGATCAAACAGCGTATCGATAGGTAAGGTTTAGACTAGTTCTGCATTGATTTGATTGGATTGGAGGTTCTGTTTTGTGATGGGAGTTTGTGAATGATGCTAGAGTTGGGATTGATTTTCCGACCATTGAAGTTCGGTTCGAGGGGTTGAGTGTTGGTACAGAAGCTTATGTTGGTGGTAGAGCACTGCCCACAATATTCAACTTCACTGCTAATATCTTGGAGGTGATGGATTTTTGATGTCATGATAATCTTTCAGTTCCTCGAATTATAATTCAAGTTCGTTGTCGTTGTCGCTGTCGTCCTAAATTTTTCGTACTCTGTGAAGGGATTCTTGAGTTGGATACGTATTCTACCGAGTCGAAAGAAACCATTGTCGATTCTTCATGATCTCAATGGAGTCATTAAGCCTGGAAGGTGAGCATGAATGTTTGAAGTAATGAGTTTTTGACCTGATGATGATCAGCCCACTTGATATTTTCTTGACTGGGAATTGCAGAATGACTCTGCTTTTAGGGCCACCGGGCTCTGGGAAGACTACTTTGCTATCAGCATTGGCAGGAAGACTTGATTTAGATTTGAAGGTAAGAATGGAAATACTGTTTTTAGTACATCAGAAAAGTTGTTTGAGATCACAAGATTGTTGGTTTGATCAGGTATTAGGACGAATAACGTACAACGGGCACGAGATGGATGAGTTTATACCACAGCGGACAGCGGCTTACATAAGTCAGCACGACCTTCACTTGGGAGAAATGACAGTGAGAGAAACACTAGCTTTTTCAGCAAGGTGCCAAGGAGTTGGAGCCGGTTATGGTCAGCAAGAATTTTCATTTTAACTGTTCTTGAATGTGTGATCTTGTTTTGCATATCTGGAGAAGATTTTGAAGTCGGAATTCTTGAAATCTGCAGAAATGATAGCTGAGCTGCTGAGAAGAGAGAAAGAAGCAAACATTAAACCAGATCCTGATGTCGACATTTTCATGAAGGTAAACTATCGCACGAGCCCCTTTCTGCTCCTCCTTGCGCGTGAAAATGTGTAATACGATTCTTTTTTGTGTTGTAGGCTGTATCTATTGAAGGGCAGGAGGCGAGTGTTATGACCGATTACGTTCTGAAGGTAATGAGTCAAGAATTACTCTAAGCTCTGAAATCTGATGGAGATAAACGTGCAAGTTGCTTGTCCTTATGGTATTAGTCACTTACAGATCTTGGGGCTTGATATTTGTGCTGATACCTTTGTTGGGAATGAAATGTTCCGAGGAATATCTGGGGGGCAGAAGAAGAGAGTGACAATAGGTAACTGGAAAAGACATTGATTTTCCTTTGCAATCACTATAACGGTTTCTCATGAGTCTGTTTAATGTAATTCAGGGGAAATGTTGGTTGGACCAGCAAGAGCACTTTTTATGGATGAGATATCGACTGGATTGGACAGTTCGACAACGTTCCAGATTGTGAATTCGATAAAGCAATCCATCCACATTCTCCAAGGAACTGCTCTAATCTCCCTCCTGCAGCCTGCACCGGAGACTTATGAGCTATTTGATGACATAATTCTTTTATCAGATGGAAGAATTGTGTATCAAGGTCCTCGGGAGAATGTATTAGAGTTTTTCGGTAGCATGGGGTTCAAATGTCCTGAGAGAAAAGGAGTTGCAGACTTCTTGCAAGAAGTAAGTTCGATCACCTTACTGCTTTCTGTATGCATAGAGAAAGTCGAGACGTTATCAACTTTTGCTTGGTGCAGGTAACATCAAGGAAAGATCAGGAACAATACTGGGCTCGTAGAGATCAGCCTTATAGTTTTGTTTCTGTCAAGGAATTTTCAGAAGCATTTCAGTCGTTCCACGTTGGAAGAAAGATAGGTGATGAGCTTGCTGTTCCTTTTGACAAGGCTAAGAGCCACCCTGCTGCTCTAACTACTAACAAATACGGTCTCAGCAGAACGGAAGTATTGAAAGCTTGTAGCTCTCGAGAATTCCTGCTTATGAAGAGAAATTCTGCTGTCTACATTTTCAGGATGATGCAAGTAATTGGCACGAAACAACTCTAAACCTCTGATTCTTCTCTTAAACATTGGCAGATATCTAAACGTAATCTAATTGGTTGTTTCGTTTCGTTTTGTTTCATATTTCCAGCTTCTCGTCATGGGTATCATATCGATGACTGTATTCCTACGTACTAAGATGCCCAAGAATACAGTGACAGATGGTGGAATTTTCATGGGAGCTCTCTTTTATACGCTCGTTGCATTGATGTTTAATGGATTTTCAGAGATGGCACTAAGTATACTAAAACTTCCCGTCTTTTACAAGCAACGGGACCTGCTGTTCTTTCCAGCATGGGCATACTCATTGCCTGCATGGATCCTGAAAATTCCCATAACGTTCGTTGATGTCGCCATTTGGGTGCTTGTTACTTATTACCCCATCGGATTTGATTCTGATCCAACAAAGTACTATTCCATCAGTGAAAATTTACTTCCATACATTGTAGTTTCAAGTTAGTTTGATCTCACAGGTGGGATGAATTGCTGCAGGTTTTTCAGGCACTTTTTCCTTCTTATATGGGTGAATCAGATGGCTTCTGCACTATTCCGCTTGATGGGTGCACTCGGGAGAAACATGATCGTTGCGAATACATTTGGCTCTGGTTCATTAATCGCGGTTTTAGTGTTGGGTGGATTCGTTTTGACACGAGGTAGACCAAACCTACGTTGCATAAAACTAAATTTACCGTTCCTATATCCATTTATGAATAGACATAAGAGTTCACTCCTGATAATTGCTGTCAGAGAATATCAGAAAATGGTGGATATGGGGTTACTGGATCTCACCTATGATGTATGGACAGAATGCTATAGCAGTCAATGAATTTCTCGGAAAGAGTTGGAACTATGTAAGTGACTTCTGCTAAAGTTACATCAGGGATGAAATAAAAAGAACTTGTACAGTTTGACATCAGAGAATGCCTATTCCAGGTTCCTCCAGGCTCCAACGTATCAGTCGGTGTCTCAGTTTTGAAGTCGCGAGGGATCTTTCCACATGCGTATTGGTACTGGATTGGAGTTGGAGCTCTGATTGGATATGTTCTTCTTTTCAATTTCTTGTGCACTTTGGCTCTAACGTTCCTCAACCGTAAGGATACATCTTTTGTCATACGGTTTCATGCTGTTTTGCAAGGCCGAGATGATCTGAAATGACTTATTAAGTTGTGTACATGATGCAGCATTCGGGAAATCCCACGCAGTTCTATCTGAAGAATCATTGGCAGAAAGCAACTCAAGAATTTCAGGCAATGATACTCAACAATCATCAACAGGGGAGAGTCATTCTGGTGGGTTGTCAATTCAAGTTTGATAATAGTTCCTCATTGCAAATCAGGCAAATGGGTACTAACGTTTAAACATCGAAAGATCCAGGACGAGGCAACGACATTCAACAAAGCGTATCATCCAGGTCTGCATCATCAAGAGTGGACGGTATCAATGAAGCTGATCCAAATAGAAAGAAAGGAATGGTTCTACCCTTTCAACCACTGTCCATAACTTTTGAGGATATCCACTATGCAGTCGATATGCCACAGGTATATCAGTTTTCCCGTAGTTTCTTTTGTAACGAAGTCTCAGATGCTCACAGAATCCTTATGACACAGGAAATGAAAGCTCGTGGTGTTCAAGAGGATCGACTCCAGCTTCTGAAAGGCATAAATGGTGCTTTCAGACCAGGTGTTTTGACAGCCCTTATGGGAGTTACGGGGGCTGGTAAGACCACACTAATGGATGTGTTAGCAGGGAGGAAGACAAGTGGATATATCAATGGGACAATCACTATATCAGGGTACCCAAAGAAGCAAGAAACTTTTGCCCGCATTGCAGGATACTGTGAGCAAACCGACATTCACTCTCCTCATGTTACGGTGCACGAATCTCTGCAGTATTCTGCCTGGCTCCGCTTGCCTCGAGAAGTTGATACTGCAACACGAAAGGTAATCTCTAATCCCAGATATTTGTTCTTTTTCTTTGGTGAAAATACGTATCTTCCACTGAAAAACAAACTCCAGATGTTCGTTGAAGAGGTTATGGAACTTGTTGAGCTTACTCCACTAAGGGGAGGGCTCGTAGGCTTGCCTGGTGTGAACGGTCTCTCCACTGAGCAGCGGAAGAGGCTAACTATTGCAGTCGAACTTGTGGCCAATCCTTCTATTATATTCATGGACGAGCCAACTTCAGGGCTTGATGCTAGAGCCGCTGCAATAGTAATGAGAACAGTGAGAAACACAGTGGATACAGGTCGAACTGTTGTATGCACCATCCATCAACCAAGCATCGACATATTTGATGCTTTTGATGAGGTAAATGTTGTTTGTTTTGCAAATTTCTATCTACTTATCAAGGGAAAAAGCTAACCGGAAAACGGGTTCAGCTGCTGCTGCTAAAACGAGGAGGTGAAGAAATATATGTTGGTCCATTAGGATGGCATTGTTCTGAGCTCATCCAATACTTTGAGGTGAGATTCTTTAGTCGACGATGTTTTATAAGGATCCCGATACTCTCCATAATTACTTACGCGCACGCATGTCTTGAGTTCCTCCACTCCAGGGAATTTCTGGAGCTCCTAAAATTAAAGACGGTTATAATCCAGCTACATGGATGTTGGAGGTAACCTCAATAGCACAAGAAGTTGCTCTAGGAGTTGATTTTGCTGAAGTTTACAGGAACTCAGAACTATACAGGTAATAAACTAGATCAAAAACTCAGGATGTCTTCTGCTTGAGAACATGTGTAAAATTACAAATATCAATCCACTTTTATCTGTCCAAGAAGACAAAGAGCTAACATAAATTCAAACATTGCTGTTAGGTAAATTTATACAAATCAGGAGAAGTTATCTCACCATAGTACATTGATTTTAATATGTCTTGTCTTCCTTGATGACAACTCCAGGAGAAATAAAGCATTGATAGCAGAACTGAGTAAACCAATCCCTGGTTCAGAAGATCTACGCTTTCCTACACGTTACTCTCGGTCTTTCTTCACCCAATGCAAGGCGTGCCTTTGGAAACAGCATCTGTCATATTCGCGAAACCCACCATACATTGCTGTGAGACTCATGTTTACGACGTTCATTGCCCTCATGTTCGGAACTATATTCTGGGATCTTGGCTCCAAGAAGTAAGCAACATATGATGAAACCATGAAACCACAGTACCTCCAAAGTTTCCACATTCTTTTACTAATGTCTATCATTTGTCACCAGGAGAAATTCATTAGACATCATTAACGCCATGGGTTCCATGTATGCTGCGGTCCTATTTCTTGGAGTACAAAACGCTGCATCAGTGCAGCCAATTGTAGCAATTGAGAGAACAGTCTTTTACAGGGAAAGAGCAGCCGGGATGTACTCAGCTCTGCCATATGCTTTTGGACAGGTACTTGATAGTAGTTATTACAAGCCTAAAGATAAATTTTCAGACCAAGAATCAACTGTGGCTTAAAGAATCTGGGCTGTCTTGCTTCTCATGCAGGTTGTAGTAGAACTTCCCCACCTGTTGATTCAAACACTTGTCTACAGCGTGATAGTTTATTCCATGATCGGGTTTCACTGGACGCCTGCCAAGTTCTTCTGGTACATTTTCTTCATGTACTTCACCTTGTTGTACTTCACGTTGTACGGGATGATGACAGTGGCTGTAACACCTAACCATAACATAGCTGCCATAATCTCATCGGCGTTCTACGCAATATGGAACCTTTTCTCAGGATTCATCGTTCCAAAGACTGTAAGTTACTGGCAGACTTATATATATAATTGCAACAACATACATTGACGTTTATTTATCTATTTTTCGTTCTTTTTTTGGGTGTGGCAGAGAATTCCAAAGTGGTGGAGATGGTACTACTACTTGTGTCCAGTAGCATGGACATTGTACGGATTAGTAGCCTCACAATTCGGAGACATCCAGGATAAACTTGACACAGGTGAAACAGTGGAGCAATTTATTAGGAGTTATCTGGGATTCAGACATGACTTTGTTGGATATGTTGCTGTTATTATAGCTGGAATTGGTGTGCTTTTTGGCTTCATTTTTGCATTCTCCATCAAGGTATTTAACTTCCAGACACGATAGACAAGTTTGAAGATGCGTAGAAAACAGAGATTAGCACCACCATACTATGTATGCTCTCCACAGAAAAGTATACTCTCTTATCTTGTAATCTTAATTTTCTGGGCATTTTATTCATCTTGTTAGGCCCCTTTCTTGATTTCTCTCCTGTCCTGAATGAAAATGAGTGTTAATCCAGTTATTCTTTTCTACCATATCATTGAATACATCAGGACATGTGAATAGTTTCTGCTTTTGTTGAATCCGGAGTTCACGACCTTCTAAGAAAAAAGTTCGCAACCACAGGCAGCAACGGCAGGTGCCAGCCTGCCTGCATGCCGCCTGCATGCACGCCTCAGCAGCGCAAGCGACGAACTTCGTCATGCTTGTGTTAAGCGAAAACAAGACAAACAAGATACCATTTCACTATGTCGAAGTAAGTTAATGGTAACATTAGTTCAAATGTCAAATGCCAAATGCGACCTAGCCTGCATAACAATTAGCAGGATATACGACAAAGGGAAACGAAGAACGACCCCCAAAAAAAAAAGGAGAAGAAAAACATGTCAGATAGCCGCATATGTTACAGTTGGAAATTACATTCTCTCTCAACATCAAGCAAGAACAATAAAGAAAAGACTACTAAGGTAACAAATTGAGGCAGAGGCATGAAAGAGGAGAAGAGACGAAAGCCTTGATGATCATCATCTCAATTATCTAAGTTATCCAAGAAGCTTTGCAACTCCTTCAACCCTTCAGCAGAAATGCTCCGTTGTACTCTTCCACGAGGTACAATTAAGTTGGGGGGTGGTTGCGGCTTGAAACACACGACCACTACTGATAAGTTGTCTCCACTCTTTCGCTTCAAAGCCTCATCAACAAGATCCTTGCAACACATCACTGGATCATTGTGCTCCTGAAGCCTTCTACGAGCAAAATCCACAGCATTTTGGCTCATAAACACATCCCAGATGCCGTCACAGCCTATGATTAGGAACTCATCTTCTTCTGTTAGTTTTGTGCTCATAAGTTCAGGCTCCGCAGTTAGGGGTCCACCCTCTTGACCTTTCAATCCTTCCATATGCCAGTCTCCTAAAGCACGAGCAACATTGAGTTGTCCATTGAGGTAGCCATCATACACGTAGCCTCCAGAAGCTTCAATACGCCTTCTTTCCCTCAAACAAACAGGTTTATGGTCTCTTGACATCTCAATTGCCTTACCCCGGCGACAAAGCACTGCTCTGCAATCTCCAGCATTGGCCACCACCAGAGAGCTGCATTGGGTGAAGAGATGTTAAGAAGACAAATCAGTCGCAGATTTCTGCTGAAGAATAATCTCCAGTTTGAATCCAGAATCTCAAAAGCAAGTCAATTATCAATGTAATTACCAGAGTACTAACCTTCCAATGACAACAGCTGCCAAAGCAGTGGTCCCAGAAGCAAGATCTGTGTCCAAAGAGCAGGCTTCCGCAAAAGCAGTATCCGTCTGTAAAAATGCCGATGAAATTACTCTCTCAATCTCCTGTGGAAAATCTTCATCCTCAACAATGAGCCTTGGCAAATGATAGCATGCAAAGTCAGCAGCATGCTTTCCTCCATGTCCATCAAAAACCTGATCAAGATTTAGAAAACATATGTACTGAGTCGCAAGCTTACAAAACGACAGATGAATTGAACACCTTTCCATAAGATAAATATTGCAATTTCTCAATTCTGTGGGCCAAATTGAATGCTGACTTTACTAAGTGAACATAAAACTAACATTTAAACCAATTGAATTATCAGAAAACGGCTATTTCTGGATCAAAATATTTTTCCTGAAAAATGAAAAATGTATGAAGGAGCCTGCTGCATATAAGTCAAAATTAACAATCAAGTATCCCTATTAATGACAATTCTAAGAAACAATCACAGTAAGCAACAATCAGAACAATATATGAGGGAATAGGAAAGGGAACACTTAGGAGACAGTATGTCAGAGGAGAAGAGTTACCCCATAGAACGCACTAGGCCTCTCGTTCGAAGTATTTAAGCCATAATCATGCATCAAATTGTCTGCACAAACATAGACATCCTCCATGCTTGAGCGAGAACCAATGTCTGCCCATGCACCTGAGCGAAGCAGGGGCATATATTCAGCATCACCATCATCGCCACTCAGTCTCGGCTCAATTGAGATAACAGGGGACCTGATCTTCACCTGCTAAAGCTCTAGTTAAAATGTAATCCCCCGAAGAGTGGAAATAGAAAATTCACAAAACTTATAATCAGGGAGAAGATAAGCATGTGCTCACTCGAGTTGGAAAACATTTAGGGGGAGTGTAGATATGCCAAATTATTAACAGAGCAAGAGGAAAACAAAATTAGGTACTCTAACATCTAGTTCAAGAGGCAACATGCTATTAGTGCTAGAGGAAGGAAATGACCAAAATAGCCTATTAAACTGTCAGCAAAAGTAATAGTTTATGTATTTTCCATAGAACAAATATACATTTAAATTGTCACGAATAACAGTAAACCCAAGGCAGATTATTTGAATCCCCAAAGTTCACTTAGATAACTACTTCACCAAGTGAACAAGAAGAACCTCCATGTGGCATAGTGCGAATATTGCCAGAAGATTGTGTATATCTGTAGGAGTACTTATATAATCAATGCTCCAGACACTCTATAACTGACACCTCATGACACATCTAGCACCTAAAGATTTGCATATGATCTCACTCTTCTTATCGTCTTACTAAATTAGTTTTTTCCATATAATCTAACTAATAAGAGACTGACAAAAGAAATCGCACATCAAAAAGTAATGAACACCCCGAATAATTTTGGCAACACCCAAAATTGTCACGTCCCACATCAGCGCATTCCCTATAACAGAAGGGAAATTCCTCCCACCAGAAGTAAAGTTCACAAGCGTCCAAATTCAATAACCTCAATCCCAACACCATAGCTGAATAATCACAAAAAGAGCATCATCACACCAACTAACTTGTACACCGACAACAGGATCAATCCATCCTGGATTCGAATGCAGAACTGTTCTCAACAATAATGAACCGACAAATGAGTCCTACAAACTCACTAGATTAATAAATTTCGCATTGCTTTAAAACAACGTGAGGCACCCAATACAAACTTAAATTTTAATTAAACAAAAGGAAAGCCGAATTTGAACTGAAATTACCAAAGATGGGTGTCGAACTAAGGACTTAGTACACAAAGGCGTAGTCCCGTTAGAGTTCAAGCTGTGTCGGTAGGCGCCTCGGCCGCCTAGGGAGTTGGGAATCGGCGGCCGTCCGTCGCCAGAGCTGCAGTTCTCCCTGCTACCATCGACATTGTTGCTAATCACTCTACTGCCCTCCATTACAAATCTCAACCATCACTCCTCCAGGGAATTCCAAACTTCTGACTTAAAAACTAAAAACAACAAGAAAAAACGAGTTAAAAAAACGAAACCCAATTCCAATGATGCTCAAAATTCAAGACTTTGGCTAATCTTAGTAAGTTCTAGGGTTCCGATTTGGGGACTAGGGTTTTATAATGAAACAGTGAGATAAATAGATACAGATTCGTGTATGTAGATATAGAGAGAAGAGATCTGAGAGAGAGAGAGAGACGCGTTGAATATTGGTTTTTGGGTCGGTTTAGAGGAATTCTGCCGTTGCGAGTCGCGTATTTATACGGGAGATCGGGTGACGTGTAAACACCAAACGGTGTCGTGTGACGTTTGGCGAGTGACGTGTGTGCTTTTAAAGGGCATCTCTCTTTTTCACATGCAGATACATACGTATCCTTTTTACAACTCGCTTCCCTCACCTCAATTTCAACTTTGGATTTCCTCATTTCCATCCATTGCCACATGTCATATTTACCTTCATTCGAAAATATTTAATAAATTTATCTCAATTAAATTTAATCGTGATAATTGATTGATTATAATGTGAATATATAATAATCTTGCGATTATGGTGATGATTGATAGTACCCAATCATCATTCATTTGTGTTTAATCAGTCGAACAAGTATCTATTACTGAAGTGGGATGTTCATTTTAGTTGAAATGACGTGTCCATTGATAAAACGATACGTCCATTTATTTGAAATGGTATGTTTTTTGGTGAAATGTTGCGTCTATTCGTATGAAAAGTTATAACCTTTCAAAACCATCTTTTCAATCAGACATGTTCATTGAATAATAATATTTCAACTTCTATATATAGGCCGTTCTCATTTCATTTGATCAATGAAATCAATCCATTCCATGATTTTTAAGCAATAAAAATATTTTGTCTTTGGATAAAAGAGTTTTGAAATATTTTTTGATTCTTCATTATTAAAATTTGTAGTGCTACTATTTTGAAATTATAAGTCGTTATATCTTGAAAGATAGATTGTCGTTTTTATCAGTATTAGAGCGACAATAATTGTGTTAAAGATTAAAAATCTAATTTTTACCTTAATTTTACAATACATAACTCTAGCATATCTTTCATTTTCAAATAAAAATTAAATAAGAAAACAAAATCATACGCAAAATGACTATTATGCATTAGTAGGTTGTACAACTTATCAATGTCCCCATCCACCTGATCTTCATTTAAATTTGAGATAAGTATAAAGATATATCAACTTCTAAAACTATAAAAACTTCAGTAAGTTTCTACAAATTATATATATATATATATATATATATATATATAAAAACAAAGAAGCAATTGATGAAAAACTGAAAATTTTAAATGGCAAGACACGAATCAATGTATTCTCCCTCTTTAAATTACATCCCTTATTAATTTCTTGTTACATTTTTTTGATTTTGAGAATATTAATTCTAACATATATATATATATATATATCGGCCACCCCATATATATTTGTAATATACACTGTATATATCGAATTTTTTTTAAAGAGTTTAAATAATTGTTACAATGCATTCTATTTTTTTTTCTTAAATACATGGAGAACTTAGTGTCATTAATATAATTAAAAAATATAGTTAACTAATTTTATTTATATTTATCAATATTATTTATTTTAAATTTATACTTTTGAATATGATCTCCTTGATTTTAGTTCACCACTTAAATTTTCAAAATTTAATTAGTTATTCTTATTTATCAATAAAACATTCTTAGAAATATAACTTCCTCATAGAATTAGTATAGCTTTAGCGTTGGATTTAAAAATAGAGTAATTTGACTTTATATACATATATCAATATTATCTATTTGAAATTCATAATTTTGGATATGATCATTTTTATCTTAACTCAACACTTATTTTCAAAAGTTGGGGTAATTTTTTAATTTGACATTTTTGCAAATGCTAATTTGGGAAATTTTTGAATTTTTTAATTATAATAATATTCCTGTTGGTACATACAAATTCCATATATATAAATTTTGTAAAATCCAGTCATCTACTTTGTTGACGTCAAAATATTTTAGAATAAACTACCAATAAAGTCCAAATAAATCGGCTAATAATTGGGTTTCAAAATAAAAGTCCATAATAAATTTGGGCTTATCATAAATAAATTAAATTCATAAGCCCATATTAAATTTGGATTTTATGTAATTTATGTGTCGATCCAAAATAAATATAAAATTATTATTTTGGGTTGACTAAATTTGGCCAGATACATGTTCGAAATGCAGACCATCAGAAGACTAGTTCACATCAAAGCCCACGGTGATCAAGCCCAATGGAAGTGAGCCCAAGTTGTTTAATCCTTACTCACGCCTATAAAAAGGGGCCACCACTCAAGTTAAAGAGGATTCCATAGAGCATTGGAGCACAAGACAAGAAGCCACTCCATACAACACAAAAAATCCAAAGGGACCCAAGTCCAAAAGCTCTCTGCCACGACGAAGATCCACGACCACGAAGGTTCCACGTCTTCCTTGGCATCAAATTCATCGAGCCTTGATACCAAATTTCAAGGTGACGCGTAGTTCACTCCACAAATTCGGAGGAGATTACACATCAACGTCCAAGAACAAGCATTAGCCCTTGGATTGACATTCCAAAGGAAGAATCAGGGGATTACATCCAAATTAGAGATTGTATCCACTTTTCTTTTTAAATTAATAAAATCATTTGTTCATATTTTTCTTGTCTTGTAATTACTTTTTGCAGACACGAAATTTTGTGTGAACAAATTTCTGGCACGCCCAGTGGGACCATCTCTGCTCCTCATCTCTTCCTCCAACGCCAAAGTTCAAGTCATCACGTCATAGTATTCATTGGCGCCCAAGAAGGATCAAATCACTATCAACGCCACTACCGTCGGTCAATCCTCCACCGGGGCAAGATTGTTGACACAAGCCCTTCACACGGTTCAAACTTGACAAGTCCTAACGAGATTAACTCCAAGTCCACGCATTTCACTGTCGTCCCCGCCAAGATGGACGACGCGACTACAATGGAGAAACAACTAGCGCAAATGGCCGAAGCAATCGCTAATCTCTAGAAGATCGTCGAGGAAAAAGACCTCCAAATCACCCAATTGATGAGCAACCAAGAGCATACGAGCGTTGAAGAAACCAACGACAGCCACAAGCATGCCTCCTTCTCAAACTATGTTAAAAGTGAGAAGCAAGTGGATAAATCACCACCGACGCATGACTTCATGCAAAAGTCTACAAATTCTGAAACATCTATTGCTACATGATTTGTTCAACAATTGCAAGAGATGATCGCCAACACCATCAAAGCTCAATACGACGGAATGACCCAAAGCTCACCCGCGTATTCAAAACCATATACCAAGCGCATCGACGCATTGAGGATGCTAATGGGATACCTACCGCGGGAACTGCGACAGTTCGATGGAAGAGGCAACCCAACACAACACATCATCCACTTCCTCGAGACATGCAACAACGCCGGCACTGACGGTGACCTCTTGGTGAAGCAATTCGTTCGATCGCTTAAAGGAAATGCTTTCGATTGGTATGTCGATCTATAGCCCGAGTCAATTGACAGTTGGGATGAGATGGAGAGGAAATTCCTAAATCATTTCTATAGCACCTGTCGGACGGTGAGCATGTACGAACTCACCAACGCAAGGCAGTGGAAGGACGAGCCAGTGACCGACTATATCAACCGTTGGCGCGCTCTAAGTCTGAGTTTCAAAGATAAACTTTCGGAGGCCTCGGCGATAGAAATGTGCATCCAAGGTATGCATTGGGGTCAAGTTTACATCTTGTAGGGGCTCAAGCCAAGAAACATTGAGGAGTTGGCTACCCGCGCGCATAACATGGAGATAAGCATCACCAATCACAAACCTAAATTCG
Source organism: Sesamum alatum (assembly GCA_034509735.1). Classification (NCBI taxonomy): domain Eukaryota; kingdom Viridiplantae; phylum Streptophyta; class Magnoliopsida; order Lamiales; family Pedaliaceae; genus Sesamum; species Sesamum alatum. The sequence continues at coordinate 20,954,717 of JACGWO010000009.1, read as the reverse complement.
CAATTGACTACCAAAAGAAGGAGTCAAAAGAGGATGAAGACTTCGTGACACCTGACGTCGAAGAGTCCATGGCTATCAAAATAACTCATGTCAAGTTTCCTCCAAGCGAGAGAATGAGTGAAAGGCTTCAAAACCAACAACCGCCACGTTACAAAGGTTGGCTAACTTTGGGTGACGAAGACACGGCGAGCACGAACGTCGCCAGCGTCACTCCAACAAATAACTTGCATGTTTTGGAAAGCGAAGAAGAAGCTCTACCGGCAACGCCACCAAAACTTCAATTGGATAGTTTTGAACCTATACGAGTGGAGGCCTCTGATGCTGACATGAAGCCCTTCACCAAGGTGGAGTACGTTGTTGACGCCAAAACCCACGCCGAGAGAAATGAGATGCAAGAAGCAACACCTTCAATGATCCCAGTCTGTCAACCAATCAGGGAAACACACCCAAACCTATTCCTTCAGAAAGCGATGACAAAAAGATCGGCAAATTGACCATCGGTGAAGTGCCGACAAGCAGAAGTTATAAGTCAAAGAGGCCACCTTACTCGCTAGTATTCTTCTATGTGGTTCGGTCCGACGACAAAGACAAACAAAGCTCGTCACAAGACCATGCTCCTCCACTATCCAAAGGAATCAAATAACAAAGTAAGGTGAAATCCAACGACCCTCAAGGTGCCAAGGTTGAACTAATCAAGCCCGTCACCAGTCGACACTCGTTGGTCTCAAGTAAACTACTTCTGTTGAAAAATCAACCCGAAGAAATGTCAGGGGCATTTAGCTCAAAAGCTTACCACCTCTTGGCGAAAGCAGGGTATGACTTCTCCGCTCCGTCTCGACTCAACAAGTTAAATCCCGAGTTGACTGGTGAAAAGATCCATGGATTAACTGAAGCACAACACGAGTTGAGAAGAAAAGGCTTCCGCGTCAACCAACCACGCACTGGCTTAGGCTTCACTCCCGACGGACTTGTGCGCGATCACCTCGAAGATGGTTCTGCGCGACAACTGAAGAAAAGAAGTCAACGTGACCCAACAAACAAGTCGATAGAAAAAGTTGAAAGTCAAGAACTTCATCTTTCTCGGCTCCGGGGGAGTAAGACATTTTTCCTGCTCATCCCTTCGAACAAGCCAATCAAGGTGAAACGACGTATCGCCAGACGATTGCATGATCCAGAAAACACTTCAAATAAGGAGGACATAGAAAGCATGAAGCTACGTTCATCCAACCACGTCAGTGTTGATGAAGACTCTGACTTGAAGATCTTCAAAAATGAGATTCAAGACGCTCCCAAGCACAACTTGAAGATGGAGAACATGAAACCTCCATCATCTCAAATCAAAGATACGGCCTCGGCCTTACAAATAAAAGTTCATGAAGAAGTCGTTCCTTGACGCATGAGCCTAAACTGCATGTTACTCCTGGCCCGCATGAGTATAAACTGTGTACGGCATCCCTCCTGTTAAACAAAAAAAATGAGAAGAAAAGAAAATTCAAAGTTTCTTTGAACTACGTCTTGACTTGATCCCTTTACCGGGTACGTAGGCAGCTTGAATCTATTTTCAAGTTCAGTCATATCCTTAAACAAGTTTGGTTTATCTTAAAGTTAGCCAAGTTTGTTTTTAAGCTTAAAAAGTTCGTGAAATTGCAGTCATTTATATTCGACGGCAACAAGAAGAAATAAAGCCAGTGCTCAATCAAAAACATAGAGAGAAGTTCAGTAAAAAAATAAAGGTCATTTTATTGTGACGAAATGATATTTTACATTGACTGGCAATGAAGCAACAACAAAAAAAAAAAAATGCTAAATTCTAAATACTCAGACAGACAAATCGAAAGTTGTCAAATCTCGTCTCGAGTCTTCAAGACGCACTTCCATCTTCTTCAAAGCCCTCGATTGGATTCTTGAACGAATACAAAGTGTCCTCAAGCATTGAAGTTTTCTCTCTTGGCGACCACATCCTTCGAGGTTGAACAAGCCTCTACGGCTTCTTGGCGTGGGTCTTCTCGTTCAAGTAGAAAAGGTTTTTCATCAAATGCTTCACCGTTTGGGGGCAATGATCAACGTCAACAAGGGGAAGTGGCCAAGGTTGTTCGAGTATCGAAAAGCGGCTTTCACTCAAGAAATGCGTGAAGAAGACGCCACTTGAATGGAAGTCGATCCAATTGGAGGGTGAGCATGGCATTTGAAATCCTTAGGAAGTAGGTGAGCACCAAAAGTAAACGCTCACGACTTCATGGCACGGAGGGCTCACAAGCATCATCGCCTAGCAACTCCTTAGAAGAAAAGATGACATCTTTGTTGAATTCCCCATGTACAAGCAGTCGTGAACATTCGACGTTATCTAGAAACTCCTTTGATGGTGGAAGGCAAGACGTCACAGAAGGCACCATAGCTTGAAGAAAACTTGAAAGATGTCCTTGTACCAATGCAAGTGAAAAAAGACGCGCGGACGACGGCATGGATTTCGACTTCGTGAAAGACGCTTGGACGCTTCTTCTCTGGTGAGGATCTTGTTGCGGATGCACATGGAAGAGAAATGTGTGAACGACGGCATGATTCTCGGCTTCGTGAAGAATGCTTACTTGCATGTTAACCTAGCGCGTCTTCCGAGAAAAGGGATGTCTTGCAGAACTTGAACGGTGGAATTCTTCATGAGCTCTGTCGATGATGAGGTGACGACTTGGAAGTGCAAACTCAACATCGGCTTCACGTCACAAGGAGAAGGTTTGGCCACCAAGACCTTGGGTTGAGAAGGAATGATGGAGCGGGAGCCAAACATCTCTCTCGTCGTCTCTTCGAACCACCGATGGGTGTGCATGACTTGTGCAAAGACTAAACCTTGGATGGTGGAACGATGTCGGCCGGCCATGGATGTACAAAGGAGTGCCTTTCACCTTGAGATTTTCCTTACCGCTTTGGATGATGGTGCTTGGGAACGGCTTGGTACGATCTTCGAAGTCCATGTCTGAAAATTAAAGAAGAAATATGAAGAAATTAGAAGCCAAGAGCATGCTTACGTGTGCGTGTGTGTAAAAAAAAATGTGGCGTGGACAAAAGATCAAATGACCACTCTCATGGATAGTTTCACAAACTCGTGGCGAGCAGAATCTTCATGAAATTCGTGCGAGAAATTGGAGTTACGTACTCATTGATTTAAGGCAAAAACGACACAAAAGCCAAGGGATTACGTCAAGAAAAATGAAGGGATTGCAGAAAATTCGCATAAGATCGTTTGCTTGATGAAAATAAAGAGTCAAAGTCATCTTTTTATAGTGATTTTTCATAAAAGACGATTGGAAAATTTCCATACTCCTCAAATTCTGAAGAAGAAAGAGGATTGCAAATATGGAAATACAATTGTTAATTTCCAACTCGAGATGCTAGAATTTCCTTTTTTTATTTCTCAAATCGTCTACAACGGACTTGCAAAAGTGTTTCTCAAAAGTGAAACAAAAATATGTATTCTGCTGTGTTGTTGTTCGAACAAGCGAAGGCCAAGCCGATTGGGCCTTTTGGTGGCCCATTTTTGGAAGAAAAAAAAAAGCAAAAAAGATGAAACATGAAGATTAACTCAGCCGAAGGTGAATTACAAACAGACGCTCGGCGAAAAGGTGGAATTACAATGGATGGTTTAAGCCTTTGTTCAAAGGAAAATAGTTTGGGCCTTTGATGGGCCCACGCACACAAACAAAGAAGAAGAAGAAAAACGATGAATGAGAAAATTCAAGACTTCAAGTCACGCCTTCAATAACAATTGACATGTTCTTCGTCGAGTCTTGAAGTTGGAGTATCTGTTGACGTTAAAATATTTTTGAATAAATTATCAATTAAGGGCCAAATAAATCGGCTAATAATTGGGTTCCAAAATAAAAGTTCATAACAAATTTGGGTTTATCATAAATAAATTAAATTTATAAACTCATATTAACTTTGAGTTTTATGTATTTTATGGGTCGATCCAAAATAAATATAAAGTTATTATTTGGGTTGACTAAATTGGGCTAGATACATGTTCAAAATGCAGTCCATCAGAAAACTAGTTCACATCAAAGCCCACGATGATCAAGCCCAATGGAAGTGAGCCCAAGCTGTTTAAGCCTTACTCAACCCTATAGAAAGGGGCCTCCACCACTCAAGTTAAAGAGGATTCCATAGAGCATTGGAGCACAAGACAAGAAGCCACTCCATACAACACAAGAAATCCAAAGGGACCCAAGTCCAAAAGCTCTGTGCCACAACGAAGATCCATGACCACGAAGGTTCCACGTCTTCCTTGGCATCAAATTTATCAAGCCTTGATACCAAATTTCAAGGTGACAAGTAGTTCACTACACAAAATCGGAGGAGATTACACATCAATATCCAAGAACAAGCATTAGCTCTTGGATTGACATTCGGAAGGAAGAATCAGGGGATATACATCTAAATTAGAGATTGTGTCCACTTTTTTTTTTAAATTAATAAAATCATTTGTCCATAATTTTTTGTCTTGTAATTATTTTTTGCAGACACAAAATTTTGTGTGAACATACTTATTAAATGCCATTTATATCGGCTTAATTATTAAATTTTATATATTATAATTTGTGATATACTTTATATTATAATATAAGATTTTGTTTAGAAATTGTTTTCTTTCTATGGTTCCTAATTATAATATGACACCCTTATTCATAAAATGTTAATTTTGTGATTATCTTCCCTTTCATGTCTTTGTCTTTTATTATATATAACAATTTTGTTGATTGTTAACTTTGTCTTTTGTTTATTCAATCTACATATAAAATATGAAGGGATTTGTTGAGATTATATCTTTTATTTTATATATAATACTAAAATGTCATATTGGGTAGCGTAATTAGTTTTCGAATAATTGAATTCAATCACTAAAATTAATTTTTAATTGTGCTAAATAAATCTTTCTATGTATTTAACCATTTATGTATATGTCATATTGGATAGCATAACTAATTTTGGAATCATTGACTTCAATCATAAAAATAATTTCTAATTATGCTAAAATAATGTTTCAATGTATTAAACAATTTATGTTTCAAATCAATTATTTCTCCATAAATTCTTTCCAATTTTCTTTCATAATTTTTTGGGTATCTTATATAGAAATTATATAAATTAATTACTGAAATTGCGAAATCATTGTGTAACTAATAAATAATCACTAAAATTTTGCCTAATACCATGCAATCAATTAAGTATTTTTGTCGTTATTTGATGTCCACCTCTTCTCATCTCATTCAAGTATATATATAGTGGGATTTTTTTTATTTGTTCAAATTTTTGTCATATCCTACTTCTAATCTAATTTATTTTTTAGTTTTCCTGATGAATTTAACTTCTTTTGGATTTTTATTTGTTGTTTAATATTTTTTCTACTATTCAGGCTTAAGTTTTGAGCATGCTATTCCAAACAACATATGACAAATCCTTTTACTTATATATTAAGCATTTCAAATTTTAAAGAAGTCTTTTGATTTTGAGATTATAGGATGTTCACATTTTCTCATCTCATTTAACTATATATAGTGGGACGTTTTTTAATTTGTTCAAGATTTTGTCATAGCCTACTTCTAAATCTAATTTAATTACAAGTTTTTGTCATAGCTTACTTCTAATTGTAATTTATTTTTTAGTTTTCTCGACGAATTTAACTTCTATTTGAATTTTTATTTGTTGCTTAATGTATTTTCTACATTTCATGCTTAAGTTTATAGCATGCTATTCCAAGCAACTTATGACAAAGTCCATTTATTTTATTTTATGCGTTCACAAGTTTCAAAGAATTCTTTTGAGTTTGAGATTACGAACTAATATTTTAGTCTATGAGTGAAACAATAGCATGAGGGGCAATGAATATTTGGACCAAAAGTAGCAAAGAGTAAACAACGATAGAGATTTTACTATATAATTTTGATATTAGAAAAAAAATACAAATATTATATTAAATAGTCGAACAGAAAAAGCACAATTAATATTGAAAAGTCTCAACAAAATAAATAAAATAATATATATATATATTTCTACATAATAATTTAATAATTAATTGTATGCACAAGTAAGATATATGTATTTGATTCATTTTTATAGTGATAACTTCGTAAATTTGTCAGCAGACTTCTAGATATTAATTTGAAGAATTACATTAATTTTGTATTTTTGATCAATTGTTATTTTACTTATGATTTAGTGGGCTTCCATGACATCGAAGTTATGGAAATAGGATAATACATAATATCATTTAAGTAAAACTTAACTCATTATATTTGATATTTTATAATCTTATCTTTTGCAAAAATATTTTTTTGTTAGTTTCATTATATTTATATCTAATAATAATACATTGAGTATTGATTTGAAGTTCTGTAATATTCACATATTACTTTTCCCTTTTGGTAACAATTCTATAGAAGTAATGATAGCATACTATTAGTTTTATGATAGAAAATTATGTTATATAGTAACATTATATAATAAGACAATGTAATATTGATATGCGATTTTGTTACATAGATATTAGTATAAAAACTATATTTTTATTAAAATAATTTATGTTCCATCCAACAATTATATTAGAACAGTCAATATAATTAAACAATTAATGAAAATTTGAGTTTATTGGATGTATATCTATTCATTCTTATTTTAATAATTGTAAACTTTTGTAATTTTGTTGATATTGATTAATTGTGGTTTGGAGAAAAAAAAAATATATTATTGATCTCATTCAAATTAAAAAAAACACTAATTTTTACATAATTTTTTTTTGTGAGACATAATTTTAGCTATAATTAAATTAAACCCGTGCATAGTACAGGACACATGCAAGTATATATATAGGCACGACAATTTAATTTAGATAACAAAAATTAAAGTAAGAACCTGATATATATTATTCTTCTTGATTGGGCCTAATACAAAATACAAAGCAAACTGAAGTAGAGCCCAATGAATTGGGCCTGTATATAGAAGTATAAATCCTTTAATAATCGGATTAAGCTGTGTAATGGGCCAGTCCAGAGTAGTTAGGGTAGTAAATGAATTCGAGCGGAACGTATCATTGCCCAAATTTTTTTGAATTATTATCGAGTTTGGAAATTACGTACGCATTTAGTTTAATTAGTAATCTAATTGAGTTTAAATAAATTTTAATTGGATAAAACATTAATCGAGCTCAAATAATTTGATATGTCTTTAGTGGATTTATTATTTTTGAACTAATCAAATCGAGTTCAAGCCAAGCTTGGAAGCTTATTGAATGAAATTTTTTATTCCGGTTTGATTTATAAATTTAACAAATCAAATTCAAACGAGTTTTTATTAATAAATTTCAATTAAGTATTGAATATTTTGATTTATCTTTGGGTTAATTACACTTAGACCCCCTCTGAAAACGCGAAATTACACTTTCTTTTAAAAAAGTTTCAGAACTACACTTACACTCCTTCTTAAAATTCACCTTTTATACCTGACCCCCTTTCGTTGGGATTTTGACGAAAAATATTGCCATTAACAAACAAAATTACACAAATTTTTAATTTTACTCCTAATTTAACAACCTCATGTAATAATTTGGTATTTATAAAGAAAAAAATTATAATAATGTTAACTCAATCTCTATATGTACTTTACATTTATCCCCTTATAAGTACAAAAATATTCATAAAAATATTAAATAAGGGGCAAAATTGATTTTTTTTTTTTTTGTTGACGTAAATATTTTCCGTCCAAGTTCTAAGGGGAGGGGGTCGAGTATAAACAGAGAATTTTCGAAAAGGTGTAAGTGTAATTTTAAATTTATTTTGAAAAAAAATATAATTTTATATTTTCAGATGGAGTCTAAATATAATTTAACCCTGGTCTTTTAGCCTAAGACATTGATACGGATGCATGAGGAGAGTAGAGGGGTTAGGTGGGAATTAGAAGAAAGTGGAATTAAGCAATGAAAAGCAAGTGAAAAATATCAAAAGTGTGTGAAAAGGATAGGAGCATCAACATTCAACTCTCAGCTGCGTGTTCTATTTTTTCTTCTTTAATATCTATTTTTAAGGTCCTTCTTTTTTAAATTAAAAAAAAATCATGTCGAAATACAAGGAGAGTATATGAATACAACTTCAGACGGAGCATAATTAGAATTATGATATACAAAAAATACCTAATATACAGTAAAGCAACTTCAGATGGAGCATAATTATTTTTTTAAGTGAAAGCGATGAATTATTATTAATTGAAGCAAATCGATTACACTTAGTCCTGTCGAATACTAATATCTAACAGAGATAATTACAACAATTATACCCTGATCAATAATATCACATAAATTAAATTAAAATCTTACTGTTACACTATACAAATAATACCTACTATACAGTAGACAACATCTCATGTCTTGATGGGGTTCGACCCATGACCTCTAAGATTTTGGGACCTCAACCTTAATCATTAAGCTAAGAGATCATTGACTTCTTTGAGTAAATCATATTAACACCCTTTGAAATTAAATCGAAATAAACAAATATCCATTTATCTTTCAATATTATAAAGACATCACTTGAAATTGCACTTATAATTACACCTCCTTTTTAGAGACAAAAGCTTACACAAACACCTCCTAAAATCATTACATTAACACCTTTTATGGGGTGTCGAGATAAATTTTATAAAAAATACGAGGTGTTTGTGTATTTTCATAATAAGCTCGAGGGTGACCCTAATTATTTCTAATTTCTAATTCTTTAAAACGTGGACTAAATTATCACCCTAATTCCTAAAGTGTGTTGTATTTCTTACATCAATATCTCATTTTTTTTTAATTACGTTTATATATTTAATTTAAAAAAAAAAAAAGCAAAAATTGAAACGTGTACTACTCATGAACAAAGTACAAGGCACTTTTCAACAACACACGTCTAAGATTTGGAACAGTGTTGCAAGACAGCAAGTAAAAGTGCAAAATTACAAAACTAGTCAATATTTTAGGACTATTTCAAATTTAACCCTACAGTTTACGAAATTTTAAATTCAACCCTTATTCTGTTAAAAATTGTCAAAAAGGGGGTCAAAATGTTAAAAAAGAAAAAAACTCTCTCCCACTAATAGGCGTTAAAATTAATGCCTGACCATTTTTTTTTGACCCACGTGCACATAAATTTCATATGGGTTTTTCACCGTTAGTTTTCATGTCTATTACTGTTAGGCCATCTTCGCAAAATTTTGGCCTTTTTTTGATAATTTTTAACAAAATATGGGATTAAATTTAAAATTTTATAAAATGTGGGGTCAAGTTTGGAACGATCCTAAATTTTGGGATTAGTTTGCAATTTTGCCTAAAAGTCACTATATATAATAACACACTTTACAAGGAAAAATATCTAGAGAAAAATTTACAAAGGAAAAACAGAAAGAAAGAAATGGGTATTTCAACGTATTGCAGCCTCAATCGTTTCCCCCCTCCTCCTACTTCAATTTCTTCCCCAATTTCAAGACCTGCAGAAGTCGCATGGTGAGTTATTATTGGCAAAAACGTCACACAGTTGAAACACGATTCTTCTATTATTATCCATTATGCACTATTGATATCTGCCTTAATAACGATTTCTTCAAAATTTGGTTCAGCAGCAGCCCTGAAAGGGAGCGATCATGGAGAAGTCAATGTTTATTAGGGTTAACATGCGCGATTATTGGGTTGGAATTGGGAAATTTCGCAGTGGTGGGCGATCAAGATAGAGCCGTTGCAGTGGGTATGCAATCAGGGTCGTCGAAGATCATCATCAGGATCCCCAGGTGGAGCGACAAGAGAGCTTGCCAGCCGTGGCGGCCGAATTCACTCGAGACCATCGTGCCGGAGAACCTCCCCCGGCCGTCGGCCCGGCGGAGATGGGAGGCCACTGGCTTCTCCGAGTCTGCGCCGCCAGTGAAGGCGGTGGCGAAGGCGAAGTCCAGCGCTAAAAGTTGTTTCTATTTGTAACAGTTCTGGAAAGTGAAAATTGTATACTATACTGTACAGTAAGTTTTCTATCAGTTTGATTGGGGTGATTGAATAAAAACAGTGTTAGATCTTCCAAGTTAATCAAAACTAAGCAAATTTATGTAGTTGATTTTTATTTTTTATTTAGGGTAAATTACATCTACCTCCATGAGGTTTGACATAATTATAAATACTCCCTTGTTGTTTAAAAAATTACAAATACCCCCTAAGTTTGTAACAGTCAAATAAATAATCCATTTTCATCCATTTTTATGGGTCTACTGACCAAAATGCTCATATGCAATTTATTTAATTTTTTAAATTTTTTAAATTTTTTTGGACTACAATACATAAGGAGAGGTTCTTAAGTTTTTTACACAAAGGAGTTGATAATGCAATTTGTCTCGGCTAATTTTTCTGCAATTTAACTAAAAAATCAAGGGCAAAGTGGTCAGTTTCAGGCATTTAATTGAAAATTACAAACCTCAGGAGGATATTTGTAATTTTCCAAACAACGAGGGAGTATTTATAATTATACCAAACCTTAGGGGAGGTAAATACATTTTACCTTTTTATTTATTAAGTAAAAGTGATGAATTTTTTTTATAAATAAATTGGTTATAATAATCTTTTCAAATATTTATATCTAAGGACGACGATTATAACAATTATATATTAATTGTTAATATTAAATAATTGTATTTAATCAACACTCATATTTCTATTATTACACAACATTGCACGTATTAATGAGTTTCGATCGTGATCTTGAAATCATTAAACCTCAACTTTGTTGATTGAATTAAATTTCGTTGTTGATTTATAGATTAATCTTTGCAACGTGAATGTGATGATTGAATTGGAAGATATTTGGTGATGAAGGGTTGATGGATTAATTGATTGGATTTGTTGTCAGTACATGGAGAGTGCAGTACATGGAGAGTGCAGTACAACATACATTTAAAAGGAAAATTATATCTCTGCCCCAAAATAAATCCAAAGAAATAAAAGTAATACTTGCACGTGATACACGTTTGATTAATATGTATGTATAATTTAAATTTTTATTTAGGATTAAATATATTTTACGTCTCTAAATTATGTATAAAGTGTATTTATACTCTTAAACTATAAAATAAATAAAATGCCTCCTAATAATATGAACTATTCTTTTATAATGAAAATGTCCTTATTGTTTACATTCCTAAAATATATTTATTACCATTACTACACTAAACATAATTGGAATTATTATAAAACTTTTATTTAAAATAAGTACTACTTATGATTTTTATAAGTATGGCATCTGTATGAACTTTATAAATTAATAATTCTTATATTGTTTATATAATTGATAAAATATTTACATAATTTTTTCTTGTGTTATATATGTTGAACTTTTTTTAGAAATAAATTATCACTACAATTTTAAAACATAACATCAAACATATTTATATATATGTATATATACACTATAAAATATGTAAATTTATAATATAATTAATCTATAATATTTTATAATTTTTTGAGTAATGATGTGATATATTTTAATTATGTAGACATGTAATCGAATAAAAATTTATAAGTTATGTAACATACTTTTTATAAATTCATATGCATTATGTATTTACACATATTTACATGTATTGTTTTAACATAAATAATTTATTTTGTAAAACATATTTTCATATATTGAGCTTGTAAATATTTTTGTATAACATAATTAATAAAAAGTTATAAATAAATTAAATGTAAGTAAAATTTTAAATCACCAAAAATAATTTTTGGGGAGATTTTTTTAATAAAAACATAATTTAAAACGTAAAATAAAAGGTAGGGATAAATAAACTTTGCCTCTTGAATTATCATTGATGTAACATTTATTCTCCTAAATTATCAAATGTAACACTTACCTCCTAATTGGACAAAATTGCCCTCATGCTTTGCATAATTATATTAATCTCAATATGTTATAGTATTTTCACATTAATCATCAACAAATTATTTTCTAATTATTTTTTTTAATAAGTGAAGAATTTAAATAAAAAATAATATAATAAGTTATATATATATGATAGATACACAACATATAATATCCCAATAGCTCATATATACTTTCGAAAAGAATATATATATATATATATAGATGTTTAAGTTGCTTATGCAAAAGTTCAACACTTTTAGGGAAAAAAACCAAAAAACATTTTTTGTCATATTTTTCAAAAAAAAAAGAAAAACTATAATTAAAAAATAGATATGTAATTGCTCATTCTTATCTAAAAAATTAAATAGTTAATAACTTAAATTTATTATCAAATTAATAAAATCTTTTTACATGAAAGTTTTTTCTGCATTTATTTTACTAATTCATTACTTAACTTTAAATGTGTATAAATATAAATTATGTTTAATAAAAAAGTATGATTATTTATAGAAGAAAAAAATTATAATTACGAGCATCTATACTAATATAAAAAGAAAAGATCATTTTTACTCACAAAAAGTGGTTACTTACACCACGACATCAATTTTTTATTATGCCAATAATATCTCTAAGTTAGTTTCTTTTCTTTTTGTATTTCGTTCTTTCTTTCTTTTTTTTTTAAAATGTAATATGTTGATTTATATATATACATATTTATTTATATATTTAAAATATAAAATATTATTTATTATATGCACGTAAAGATAACTTGCCACGTCAACTAATTTTAAATTTATACTGTATCAACTGTAATAGTTACTTAGGGAGTCTTCTCCTTAATCAATAGTAATGATTTAAGTATTCTCGAAGCCCAATCTTGACGGGCCTTTTAGTCAAGAATATGATAAGTTTGGGCCAGTCCAGTTATCTGGTTGCCATCAGGCTTACTATTTTTGAACTTTTTAGCCAACTTGCCCCCAATATTTATTCGAATATCATGGACGCCCGAATATACATAATCCAAACAATGGGCAACGAATGCGTCAATATTAGAGGGGATTTTTTTTTCCACCACTTAGATTTGAATTCAAGATTTTTTGTAAACTTTTTTTAGCTCAAGCTACTCGACTGTCTCCTAGAGGACCATCAACATTACAGGGTGATATGGGAAGAAATAATGGTCAACCAACATTTATGCATGCCTCATCAAATGGCTAATCCAAGGAGGAATTATAGGAATCAAGGAGAGAGTTTAGCAATTAGAGCTCCATCCATGGAGTTCTAGCATTAATGAAGAATCAAGAAAAAACCGTTTAGACCTCTCAAAAGGTTTCCATGTATATCCGTTGTCGAAGGGATGAAGGGTAAAGCAGTCAAAGATCGATACTTGCCGTATATAGATCGATAGTATAAATATGAGCTGAATTCCTCATTTGAAGAGGAGGACACATAGACAAAGATAAAACTTAGTTAGAAAAAAAGAGATAGAACAACCTCAGATCAATTGTAACATTCAATTGAGTGTTATTTAAACTTTTATTTGTGCAATGTGAACTTGGCGCCGTCTGTCGGAACGCCACAATCACGATACTGAGAATACAAACCCGGTCCAAGGCAAGAGATCTTGGAATGAATGAGGGGAGGGGACAGGAGGAGCAACAGACTAACGAAAGAGAGCTTCCTTCCCTGGAAAACATGAACTTGGGTCCCCAGCATGACTGATGAAGAGAGCGTGTAGATAGAAGAGAAGAAGCGGACGAGCTGCCACCTCCCGCTCCATAGCCTCCTATACTCCAAATGACGCCCGAGGCACGCCCTCTGCCCCTAGGGATAACGAATCGAGGGAGGATGGCCCCCAGGACGTGTCGCTAGAAGAAGAAGAAATGAGCATCCGAGCCTCACAACCTCTTGACCACCCCCTCGAGGAGAGGAGTTGAAGAAAGGCAAGAAAGACAAGAAAGGAGGGGAGAAGTCGCGCAAAACAACGGAAGGGATGATAATTCTCACCTCCAACATACTTCGCGACTGCAGAACGCCCCCAAGACCTGATCCCGTTAATTGTAGCAACTGCCAGAAGAAGCCCGTTCTCGATGCAGATACTAGCCGAAGCTTTACCACAAACCTCACCTGGCGAATATGATGGAACGACTGACCCCGAAGACCATTTAGACAAATTTCTGGCGAAGGCTGATTTGCTTGATATGGGCGATGCAGGGTATTGCAAGGTATTCCGCACCACTTTAGCGAGAAAGGCCATGGCATGGTTCAACCAACTGCCAGCATACACCATCGAAAACTTCGAACAACTCTCCCAACGGTTCCTAAATTATTTTTCTATTAACAAGAGCCACCCAAAGACCGCCGCATACCTTTTCACAATAGTACAATAGAAACACGAGAGTTTGAGAGATTATGTACAAATATTTTTGAGAGTTGTCCTCGAAGTCCCCCACCTAAATCATGAATTGCTAGCAAGCATACTATAATAAGGATATTATCCGATTCCTCACATAAAGAACCCTACCCACAGACCATAAAGAAGCAAGGAAGATAAAGACGCATTTTGCTAGATTCACCCTAATAGATGGCGAACTTTACAGGAGAGGATTCTCCACCCTATTGCTAAAGTGTTTAGACCGCGTGGGAGCCGAGTATGTCCCAGGGGAAATACACGAAGGTAGTTGCGGAAATCATTCGGGGGCTCGTTCCTTGGCTAAGAAGGTCTTGAGGCAAGGATACTATTGGCGACCTTGTTAGAAGACGCGTCAGCCCTGATACGTAAATGCTCTCTCTGCCAGAAGCACGCTAACACATTTGCATAACCCCACTGCATTCATGAAAACCTTGGAGAGTCCTTGCATGTTCGACATGTGGGGACAATGGGACTCAGTTAGAAGGAAGCAAAATGAGGAATTGGCTAGAAGAGTTAAAAATAAAGCAACTGTTCACATCAGTAAACAATCCCCAAGCAAATGGCCAAGTAGAGGTGACCAATCGGACCATCCCCCATCAGCTAAAAACACGTCTGAGAGATGCTAAAGGAAATTGGGTGCACGAACTTTTGGGATTTCTATGGGCATATCGCACCACTCCCAGAGAACCGACCCAAGAATCTCCATTTAATCTGGTATATGGGACGGAAGCTGTATTCCCAGCAGAAATAGTGGAGGAAACTTGGAGGGTGAAAGTCTACAACAGAGAAGTAAACACTCAAGCAAGAAGAGAAGATTTAGACCTGATCGAGGAGACAAGGGAGGCAACAGAGAGAAGAATCTAAGCATACAAGCGTTTGATGACCAAAGTGTACGACAACAAAGTAAGCCCCCGCGGTTTTCAAGAAGGGGAGCTGGTATTGCGAAAGACAGAAGCCACATGACCAATAGAAAAACTAGATGCCAAGTGGGTTGGCCCCTATATAGTAACTGAAGTAGTAGGACTAGGTACGTAAGACTGATGAGGGAAGATGGAAAGCCACTCCCTAGAACCTGGAATGAAAAAAACTTGAAAAAAATACTACGTCTAACTATTTCATCCCTCTCAAATAAAAGATCCATTTATTCTTGGATTTATTGTGATGATTCTCCATGTATTAATTTTCAATTACTATCGCATGGTATTTCTTATCATTGTTACATAATATTACTGTTCAAAATAGAAAACTCCAACAGGCTAATCATGATATGTTAGCCCGAAAATGAGAGCCAAAATGTTATCTTGAGGGGAGGTACCCCCCCCCCCCCCCCCAGTAAAAGGCTAAAAATCCTTTGTATATAAAGAGAATTCCATAATATAGGAATTCCTCAAGCAAATTCTTAAGTCAAAAAGAAAATGAATAAACTTCAATGCGAGCACCAACATATAAAAACATGCGTAAAGGGAAAATCAACATAATACTAACAATGTTAAATTCAAAAAACGTAAAGGGAAAATTTCCATAGTACCAAAAAATATGGAATTCAAGAAAAACACAAAGAGCTAAAAGTAAGTAAAAATATGAAGTCCTATCAACTATGGTCCATTGGGGGCGGGTGCGTTAGCTTGCGCGGCTGTGGCCTCCCGGTTCAAAGAAACAGCGACTTGGCTGCCCTCCTTCGATCCTCCAAGCTCCGCCACTGAGGGATTAAGAAATAAGAAGTCTTCTCCTGGAAAACGACCGCTGGAACGCAAAGTAGCGAGACACTCCCGAATAGTCTGGTCATACACCTCCTTGGCCTTGGCAAGCGCCGCTAGCTCAAAATCTCCGGACTTCTCAAATTCCTCTCTGAAGTCAGCCTTAATGCACTCCAAGTAAATTTTTCCCGCTTCAGACTTACGGAATTGAGAACCCGAGGCTACTTCACGGTTAAGTGAATCTGTAAGCTCCTTTCCCAGCGCAATAGCATCAGCAAGCTCCCCCTCCAATCATTCCTTGGCCTTGTTGGACTCAGCCAAGGCCGAAGTCAGATGACTAATTTCCCCTTGATACTTCCGAAGTGTTTGAAAACAATCTCAACCAAAGTGTTTACCTACCAAGAAAAAAAATCCAAGAAAAGAAATAATAAACATTCCAAAAATCTAACATCAAGAAAGGAAAAAGAATAAAATACGTACCCTTGCAGACTCTTCGCAAAGCATGCTTACAAAACCATCATCTGAAAGAGAGGAAAACTTGGACACATCAAACTCGCTTATCGTAGGCCAAAGTTTCTCTCTCGCTATTTGGACATCAACGGTGTCCCAGTATGAAAAAATATTCCCCGATAATTGGTCCCATAGGTGAAGTATCCCTTCCCCATACTGTGGGGGGCAACATTAGAAGGTGTCCCGAGGACGTTCGGAGTCATTCCCCCTGTAACTAGGAAGAGGGGAATGCCGTTCACTAGAAGCATCCCTTGCTCATGAAGGACTGGAACCCCGCCTTTCGCCCTTACCATGCGGAGGCGGTGGAGGAAGGGGAGGACGGGCTCGAGCCGAAGTCCTAGAAGGCCCATTCTCCCGAGAAGCCTTGAATCGATGAACATCATCCAAAGACAATTTCTTTCCTGAAGACATGTACAAAAAAAAAAAAAAAAGAACAAAATACATAGATAACGGAAAAATAAGAAAAAAATAACAAGCAAGACAAATGAAAGTTAAAAGGAGATACCATCGAAGAACAAACCCATCACGTTGAAGACTTGATCAAACAGACCAGCCCCAATGAAAGACATCTTGAACCCCCCTATACCTAGAAGGCGACTCCATGACTCCCTCACAGTTATTATTAGACATTGAAACTATGACCAAAATCAGGAGAAGCAAGCAACAAAAAAAAAAAAAAAAAAGAATCGAAAGGAGCAACGAGAAATATATATAAACAAAATCCAAAGTGCATTTTTGATTAAAAAGTACCTTTTTGGTTTGACATCTGAAGAATGGTTGGGGAGCGAGATCGGCAGAACCTAAGAGGAAGCACAAGATAAGAAGGAGTCAATGACGAATAAGCTCGAAAGTTCTAAACCGCACAAATAACACGCATATATATAGATGATGAGGAGGTATGACTTTCCAAACGAGGAGGATTCTGGTTACCAAGTTCCAGTTATCCCCTTCCCAAAGGAAGAACTTTCCAAACAAGACGGATTTCAGTTACCAAGTTCCAATTATTTCCTTCCCAAATATTTGAAACTTGGGGGAGGGGGGCAGTTGATATGAGAAGAAGTAATGGCCAAACAACATTTATGCATGCCTCATCAAATGGCTAACCCATGGAGCTCTATAATTAATAAAGGATCAAGAAAAATACCGTTTAGACCTCTCAAAAGGTTTTCATATATATATATATATATATATATATCCGTTGTCAAAGGGATGTAGGGGAAAGCAGTCAAAGATCGATACTTGCCGTGTATAGATCGATTGTATAAATATGATCTCAATTCCTCATTTGAAGAGGAGGACACATAGAAAAAGATAAAACCTAGTTAGAAAAAAAGAGATAGAACAACCTCGGATCAATTGTAATATATCGGTGATTGTATCCACCTTTTAATTAATAAACTAATTATTTAACGTTCAATTGACTGTTATTTAAATTTTTATTTGTGCAATATCACAGGACTAGCATGCAACAATCAGCATGAATGATTAGGGTTTAGGATTGAGAGTTAAGTGTCGAGAGAATTTTAAATGATAATTGATAACTCACTGCCACTCGAATTAATTTCAAAATTCTAAATAGTTTAATAGGAAAAAGGGATTTAATGAAGTGATAATTGTATAGTTTTAAATGAGCCTTGTGAAGGGGTATTCATATGTGGGGTTTTATAATTAAAATAGAGGTTAAATTATAGTTATCTCCCCTGAGATTTGACATAATTACAAAAATTTTCTCATTGTTTGAAATATTACAAATACCATCCTCAAATTGAAAATAATTATGTGTTCCTAGACGAAAATGTGAAAAGCAGTACTTTCCCTTGCTGATTTTTTTATTTTTTTTAAAAAAATATTTGAAAAAATGTAAAAAAATCTGAGGGTGACTGAATAAATAATCCATAGAAAATATTAATCTATAAAAATATTTTAAAAAATTCTAAACAATATATAAAACTAAACTTATAATCCAAAATGGCATTTTGGGTAGTTCATTAGAAAAATTGGATGAAAACCTAAAAGAGTGGGATCATTGTTATACAAATGTTAAAATCAATGGAGTATTTGTAATTTTTCAAATATCGAGAAGATATTCATAATAATATAAAACTTCATGGGAGGTGATCTTAATATAACCCTAAAATTGGCATGCTAAAGTAGTTATCACTTTAGACAGCACCCTAGGGGTTCTTGGTAACATCTTATGAGGTAATTACACATTTCTACTTTGCTTCTTTCTTGATTAGCTCTTGCACAATTAATACTTACAATGCACAACTCTTATTTGTACTTAATGATTTTAATTATGAGGTCCAGTGCAAAATAATTTTGAAATCAACAATAAATATCAGTGGTGCTGGGTCATTGTCCAACAAAGACAATAAAATACTTTGATGGACAAATTAAAGATGGTCTACAGGTCAAATGATCAGAGGAAGTAAAGAAATCTTAAACAATGTAAGCCAACTTGAATACTGTGTTGGAAACTATTTATAGTTGGTGCCCGATGCACAAAAGTCACATTAGGGCCCCTAGATGGTGCCACATGCCTTTCTTTCAAGAGCTTAGATTTTGGGTCGTTAAGCCAAATCGTGCCAACTCAATTCTACCCATAACAAAATGATGCGGATCTTGGGTGCTACTTGGGTAATTTAACCATTTTAGCGGCTGCAAAACTATTTTACTATGATTACTATATTAATTTTCCTGGCACAAATATGTCATTATTAAATTTTCATCTAGCAACAATATTGATGTCTGATTCTAGTCGTACAAAACTATTTCTGTTATATGATTTTTTGATGTCAAAATATTTTGGAATAAATTATCGATTAAAACCTGAATAAATTGGGTAATAATTGAGTTCCGAAATGATAGTCCATAATAAATTTGGGTTATTGTAAAAAAGGAAATCAAATTCATAAGCCCATATTAAATTTAGGTCTTATGAATTTTGTGGGTCCATCCAAAATAAATATAAATTTATTATTTTGGGTTGACTAAATTGGGTCAGATACATGTTCAAAATACAATCCATCAGAAGATTAGTCCATGTCAAAGCCCACGGTTATCAAATCCAATAGAAGTGAGCCCAAGCTGTTTAAGCCCAATTCACGCCTATAAAAAGAGGCCTCAACCTCACAAAAAGATACATACAACACATAGCAAAAATCCAACAAAAGCAAGTCCAAAAGCTTTCTGCAAACGACGAAGCTCTGCAACCACAAGGCCTTGATACGATATTTCAAGGTAGCACGTGATCGCCTTCTACAAATCAGAGGGAGGTTATACATTCGATTCAAGAACAAGATCCAAACCCTTGAATCCATATCCGTAGAGAAGAATCAGGGGGTTCTTTTAAATTCAGAGATTATAAACCACTATTATTCAAATTTATAGATCTTATTTTGGTCAATTCTTGTCTAGTAACCACTTTTTGCAGACAACGAAATTTGTGTGAATAAATTTCTGGCACGCCCAGTGGGATAATCTCTGGCCCTCATCCCTTCTTTATACGCGAGAACTTAAATCATCACTCCCAAGCATTAGATGACACCAAAGAAGAACCAAGTTGCCATGAAGAAGAGCATCATCAACTTCACTACCGTCAGTCAATCCTCCACCAGGGGCAAGATCGTGGACACCATTCCTTCCGACGGTTCGAATTCGGCAAGTCCTACAGAGATAAACTCGAAGTCCACTCCTTTTGCCACTCTCCCCTCCATGATGACCGAAGCCATGACGATGGAAGAACAAGTCGCTCAAATGGCCCAAGCCATAGCCGACCTCCAAATGATTATGGAAGACAAAGATCTCCAAATTGCTCAGTTGATGAAAAACCTCGAGTATACAGATATTAGGGAATCAAGGCATAACCGTTAGTCCACTTCAAAACATGACGAGAAAGAGAAGCAAACGAAGGAAGAGCCACCAAAGTAAGAGTCCATCAAAAAATGTAGTCATTCCGCAACCTCCATTGGTGCGTTGTCCGTCCAACAGTTGCAAGTGATGATCGCCAACACCATCAAGGCCCAATACGGTGGATCTGCACAACACTCGCCCGCGTACTCGAAGCCATACACCAAGCGAGCAGACACCTTAAGGATGTCGATGGGTTACCAACCACCAAAGTTACAACAGTTCAACAAAGGCAACCCCAAATAGCTTATCGCCCACTTCATGGGGACGTGCAACAACGCCGGTACCGATAGCTACCTCTTGGTGAAATAATTCATCCAATCACTCAAAGATAATGTTTTTGATTGGTATGTGGACTTAAAGTTCGAGTCAACTGATAGTTGGGATGAGGTGGTGTAGCACCCTCTAACGGCACTACGACTATATCTTCCCTAAATATCACACTTAATGTAAACCCTAGTTATATGTATAATTAGGCACATAATGTAGTCCCTGTTGAGTATATATACACATAGTCTCATCATCACAACAAGAATATTTAATATCTCATCCGCAAGATCATATATACATATATATCAAGTACGTCAAAAATGGGACTATTATAATTAGTTCACATGCTATTCTCGCCTTTAATTCAAAATGAGACTTCTATTTCTATTTACAAGGAGGAGAAAACTGCATACTGGCCCGACCTGACTACGATGCAAAATGTGGACCTAGCTGTCGTGAGTAGGCACAACAAATCTACACCTGAAATTATTAGCAGAGGGATGAGCCTGCAACTCAATAAGTAAATAACCGGTACCACTATACACGCACCTCAATTATATCAACAAGACAAGAACAAACAATGTATATAAAATATAATTAATTTAATCAAGCACATTTCATTTCTTTACTCCACGTAGTCATCCATAACACGACAACCAATCAAACTTGTCTTTTCCTAGTTGGCTTACCAGAAAGGTGATATAGTGTTTTTCTCCACCAACTCAACCTCACTATTCATTCATATATATACATGAATCCCCTTGGCATGCCACACATGCTTATCAATCTCATTTCGCATCAAAGCTCTTTTTATTTCGCATCATAGCTCTTTTCATTTCATTTTGCCACATAGGCTATTCAACAACTTCAAGGGGTATTCATATTATAATTACATTTAATTTCCATTACTCCCTCGATTCCACATATCACCGTTCTTGTAAGCCAACTAGCCACATAAAACCACATAGCAGCATATTTCACGACATAGTCATCCAAAGTAATCATTAACCGCTCGTACAATTCAAAATATATTAGTCAAGCACGACTCATAGGCTCACATAAAAGTAATATCGCCAAGAAATGAAACACATATAGATAATACTAATTATTTACGTACACACTAATAGAAGTGAAGAACATATATATAAGTAGCACTAATTATTTACTTACCTCGATTTTATACAGATTTAGCTAGCTGATATGAAGTCGTACGATCATCTACTTTATCCCCGTGTCCTATCATAAGGTATAATACATATAATTAATATCTAGAATGTCAATTCCTAAATAAAATATTAAATAGTATTTATATATATATATATATTTCACCAATCTCTCAATATTTCATTAAACCCTTCATCCTATTATAATTACCATTCATAATAACAGTTCTTGGATTATATTTATCTCAAAATATACTTATCTTTATTAAATATAACATTTTCAAATATATTCTATAATATTTCTCAAATAAAATTTTCAACCCGATTAAAACTAAGCCAATGAATTGTAGAAATTATTAAATCTAGTAAATTAAGCAGTTTAAGCTATTAATTATAACACCCCTAATTTAATTGAGACATTTAATCAGACACTAATTATAAATACTCAAATTCATAAAATTCTCCGGTTAAACACTAAATCGAGGAGTATAAATAACATTTAATAAATGCACTTATTAAATAATATAATTATATAAATTAAAACTAATTAAAATATAATTATTTCTTACCTCAATTTGCGCCGATTTCATTTCTCTGTGTGTGTGTTTAGTGTATGTGTTTTAAAATGTGTGTGTGTGTTTAATGTATATTATAAAAAGTAAATTGATGGGTGCTGATGCACCCATCTTTATCCAATCTCTTTTTTTTTTATTTTTTTTTAAATTTTAATAAACTTTTTCAAAATACCCATTACGTCCTTTCTAATTTCTTAATTAATATAATTTGTTCCCAAATATTATATAAAGCTCCAATTCACTCCGTTCAAGTTTTAATATGATCACAATTTAATCTATAATATATCTACTAATTAACTAAATTTTCTTAAATAATTACGAATTAACCCCATAATTATGTATAAAAATTTGTGGGCGTCACAATTCTCCCCTCCTAATAAAAATTTCGTCCCGAAATTTAATTAACGTACCGGCTCATGGAATAAATATGGATACTTTTCTCTTATACTCTCCTCAACCTCCCAAGTAGCTTCTCTGGGAGAGTGATGACTCCATTTTACCTTCACCATTGGTATTTCTTTATTCCTCAACTTCTTTATACACCGATCCAAAATTTCTATCGGTTCTTCTATGTACGTTAACCCCTCTGATATTTCTATCTCTGGTTCCCGCAAAAATATGACTAGGATCAGATCGATATCGACGTAACATGGACACATGGAACACATCATGTATCTGAGACAACTCTGCTGGTAATGCTAATCGATAAGCTAGTGGTCCGACTCGCTCGATAATTTCATACGGCCCAATATATCTCGGACTTAACTTTCCTTGCTTACCGAATCTTAAGATTCCCCTCCATGGTGATACTTTCAGAAAAACTTTTTCTCCCACCTCATATTCCATCTCCCTACGATGTTTGTCAACATAACTTTTCTGCCGATCTTGAGCTGCCTTCAAACACTTTTTGACTGTTTGTATCTTATCCACCGTTTCTTGGATTAATTCGGGCCCTTCAAGTTGGCTCAATCCCTCAACATCCCAACATATTGGACTTCGACATTTTCTTCCATACAAAGCTTCATACGGAGCCATGCCAATACTAGAATGAAAACTATTATTATATGCAAATTCTATCAATGGTAAATGATCATCCCAGTTTCCTCTGAACTCAATCACGCAGGCTCTCATCATGTCCTCTAACGTCTGAATGGTCCTTTCTGATTGTCCATCTGTTTGAGGATGGAATGCTGTACTAAAGAGCAACCTGGTACCTAATGCCCTTTGCAAGCTTCCCCAAAAATGAGATGTAAACCGAGGATCTCTGTCGGAGACTATAGAAGTAGGAACCCCATGTAGTCTCACAATTTCCGAAACGTACAACTCAGCCAACTTATCTAAAGAATCACTTTGTCTTACTGGCAAAAAGTGAGCAGATTTAGTCAATCTATCCACGATCACCCAAATAGCATCATGTCTCTTAAACGTACGTGGTAGTCCAATGATAAAATCCATAGTAATCTTTTCCCATTTCCATTCAGGTATAGATAAAGGATGAAGCTTTACCGGCTGGTGCTTGGTGTTCTGCCTTAACTTGCTGACAAGTTAAACATTTAGCCACAAACTCTGCAACATCTTTCTTCATGGTTGGCCACCAATAATAGGGTCTCAGGTCTCGATACATCTTGGTACTGCCAGGATGCATCGCATACGGTGCATAGTGCGCCTCGTGCATAATCTCCGTTCTCAATTCCTCTACATTCAGCACACACATACGCTTCCCATTTAATAACATACCATCTTCTTGTATTACAAATTGATCGTTCTTTTCTTCTTGCACCTTGGATTTCATTTTCTGCAAGTACGGATCATTATTCTGTGCATTCTTAACTTTGTCCCTAAGGGAGGGCTTCACTTGAAGAGTGGCAAGTAAAAGATCATCACCAACGCTAAAACTCACATTCATTGCCCTGAGGGCAGCTAAATACTCCACATTATAGCAAATCATACCTGCTAATTGGTCCACCGTCTTTCTACTCAAAGCATCTGCAACTACATTTGCCTTTCCGGGGTAATAATCAATAGTACAATCATAGTCCTTCAATAACTCGATCCATCTTCTTTGCCTCAAATTCAACTCTTTTTGCGTTGGAATATATTTTAAACTTTTATGATCTATAAATATCTGAAACGTCTCTCCATACAGATAATGCCTCCAGATTTTCAATGCATGTACAATCGCTGCCAATTCCAGATCATGGGTCGGATAGTTCAATTCGTGCGGCCTCAACTGCCTCGAAGCATAAGTTATAACCCTTCCATGTTGCATCAAAACACATCCGAGTCCTTGCCGTGAAGCATCAGTATATACCACATATCCTCCATTCCCAGATGGCAATGCAAGAATAGGTGTTGAGGTAAGTCTTTTCTTCAACTCTTCAAAACTCTTATCACACATGTCATTCCAATTGAATGGTGCATTCTTCTTTAACAGATTCGTCAGGGGTCTCGCAATCACAGAGAAATCTTTCACAAATCTTCTATAATACCTAGCCAATCCTAGAAAACTGCGAACTTCCGATGCATTTTTAGGGGGCTCCCAATCTAAAATAGCCTTAACTTTTGCCGAATCAGGTTGTACCCCTTGCTTCGAAACAACATGACCTAAGAAAGCAATCTCTTCCATCCAAAATTCACATTTGCTAAATTTAGCATACAGTTGTTTTTCTCTCAAAATTTGTAAAACTGTCCTTAAATGTTGTTCATGTTCCCCGTGACTACTAGAGTATATCAAAATATCATCAATAAACACAATCACAAATTGATCAAGGAATGGCTGTAAGGTTTTGTTCATCAACGACATGAAAGCGGCAGGGGCATTTGTTAACCCAAATGGCATAACAACAAATTCATAATGGCCATACCTGGTTCGAAAAGCTGTCTTTGGAATAGACCCTTCTTCAATCCGCAATTGCCAATACCCTGATCTCAAATCAATTTTTGAAAACACAGTTGCACCCTTTAACTGGTCAAGCAGATCATCTATCCGTGGCAAAGGATACTTGTTCTTAATTGTGATCCGATTCAATTGCCTATAATCAACACATAATCTCATACTCCCATCCTTCTTCTTTACGAATAATACTGGTGCTCCCCAAGGCGAAATACTTGATCGTATAAACCCCTTATCGAGTAATTCTTCTAATTGCTTCTTTAATTCTTTCAGTTCAAGTGGAGCCATTCTATATGGTGCAATCGAAATAGGTGCTGGCCCAGGAATAGTTTCTATTTCAAAATCCACTTCTTGATGAGGTGGTAACCCAGGTAATTCTTCTGGAAAAACATCAGGAAATTCCCTAACTACTGGAACATCTGACACACCCGGACTAACCTTCGTAATATCACGTATACTAGCTAGATATGCTTCACACCCTTCTTTAATTAAATTAAAAGCAGTCATAGTAGAAATTAAACAGTTAGGTATAACTTTTCTCTCTCCCACTATAACCGTCTTCATTTGCCCATCGATTTCTACAGCCACCTCTTTTGTTTGACAGTCCACCAAAGCATGATTACTAGATAACCAATCCATCCCTAGGATAATATCAAACTCCCTAAGGTTTATCACAACCAAATCTGCATATAGTGTGACACTATCCACTACTATTGGACAAGATTTCACAACGGTATTAACAAATATAACCCCACCAGCAGGCATAGATACACATAAGTCATGCCCCAACTGTTCAATACTAGCATGCACACGTGATGCAAAATCATGTGATATAAATGAACAAGTAGATCCTGGATCAATTAACACATGCGCACCAGAATTGTAAATAGAAAAGGAACCAGTAATAACCTCAGGTGTAGTAGGAGCTCGTTCCCTGGTAATGGCATACACCCTTGCTTGTGGCTGAGATTGACTACTCTGTCCAGTCGATGTTGTAGAAATAGTCCCGCTACCTCGACCACCTCTTCCTCGACCCCTACTTATACTAGCCCGTTGCACATTTTCCCCCACACTACTTGGTCCTGAAATCTGGGATCCACTGGCGTCAACTCTCCACGTAGGACAATCCCTGACAATATGCCCCGGTTGGTGACAACGATAGCACACGATTGGCTGAACTCCCCAACATTCACCGGTGTGTTTCCTACCGCAATTCGTGCACGAGGGAATAGACCTTCCACTAAACGATCTGGTTGGACCTTGTCTTCCCCCAAATCCGACTGAGGTAGACCCGCCTCTACTTGACGACACTGATGGAGACCTATTAGTTTGACTCATTCCTCGGCCTCTGTACCTACCTCTCTGAAAACCAGAACTCCTAAAAGAAACTGCACCACTTGGTCCGCCTGTAAAGTTAGGATTACCTGTCCACTTCTTCCGTTTAGATTCAGCGGAATTCCTTTCTATGGATGTCTCTTCAGCTCTCAATGCTGCTTCCAAAAGTGCACTGTAACTCGGAGGTTTGATTGCTATCTTCTCTCGTATCTCAAGCCTCAGGCCTCTTTCAAATTGGTCTCGCCTCAACTCATCAGTACTTACCTCTTCTGGAGCATATTTTGACAACCTCACAAATTGCAGCTCATACTCAGCGACAGACAAATCATTTTGCTTTAACTCAAGAAATTCAACTTTCTTACGGTTTCTGTAGATCGGTGGAGTGTATTTCTCAGCAAATTCTCTCAAGTAGTCATTCCATGTTAAAGTGATTGGTCGATTCCTACTCCCTGGAACAGTTTCCCACCAATCCAACGCATCTTTCTCCAATAAAGACACCGCATACCTCAATTTTTGTTCAGAAGTGCATTCAATTCGATCTAGAACTCTTTCCGTATTTCTCAACCACTCTTCTGCTTCTGCAGGATCAGTTGTACCAGCAAATACCTTCGCACCCTGCCTTCTAACTATCTCATAGTTTTTATCAATAACTACCTCTTGTGGTTGGGGTTGGGATTGTGGTTGTGGAGCCATCCTCTGCATAAACTCTAGGAATTGTTGCATAAAAGGATTTACTTCTGGTTGGGGAACGTTTCTATTCTGGTCTTCTAACCCCTGATGTTCAGACGCATGATCATGACCCTGTACAGACTCTAATGACTCAGTTGGGCCAGCAGCGTTTTCACCTGACGCTTCCATCCTATATGAAATGCATATGTATAATTAGACTCATAATATATATGTTAATTATAATACCATATATTATCAAATAACCCCAGAAAATCTAATCCCTGCTCTGATACCACCAAATGTAGCACCCTCTAACGGCACTACGACTATATCTTCCCTAAATATCACACTTAATGTAAACCCTAGTTATATGTATAATTAGGCACATAATGTAGTCCCTGTTGAGTATATATACCATAGTCTCATCATCACAACAAGAATATTTAATATCTCATCCGCAAGATCATATATACATATATATCAAGTACGTCAAAAATGGGACTATTATAATTAGTTCACATGCTATTCTCGCCTTTAATTCAAAATGAGACTTCTATTTCTATTTACAAGGAGGAGAAAACTGCATACTGGCCCGACCTGACTACGATGCAAAATGTGGACCTAGCTGTCGTGAGTAGGCACAGCAAATCTACACCTGAAATTATTAGCAGAGGGATGAGCCTGCAACTCAATAAGTATATAACCGGCACCACTATACACGCACCTCAATCATATCAACAAGACAAGAACAAGCAATGTATATAAAATATAATCAATTTAATCAAGCATATTTCATTTCTTTACTCCACGTAATCATCCATAACACGACAACCAATCAAACTTGTCTTTTCCTAGTTGGCTTACCAGAAAGGTGATATAGTGTTTTTCTCCACCAACTCAACCTCACTATTCATTCATATATATACATGAATCCCCTTGGCATGCCACACATGCTTATCAATCTCATTTCGCATCAAAGCTCTTTTTATTTTGCATCATAGCTCTTTTTATTTCGCATCATAGCTCTTTTCATTTCATTTTGCCACATAGGCTATTCAACAACTTCAAGGGGTATTCATATTATAATTACATTTAATTTTCATTACTCCCTCGATTCCACATATCACCGTTCTTGTAAGCCAACTAGTCACATAAAACCACATAGCAGCATATTTCACGACATAGTCATCCAAAGTAATCATTAACCGCTCGTACAATTCAAAATATATTAGTCAAGCACGACTCATAGGCTCACATAAAAGTAATATCGCCAAGAAATGAAACATATATAGATAATACTAATTATTTACGTACACACTAATAGAAATGAAGAACATATATATAAGTAGCAATAATTATTTACTTACCTCGATTTTATACAGATTTAGCTAGCTGATATGAAGTCGTACGATCATCTACTTTATCCCGTGTCCTATCATAAGGTATAATACATATAATTAATATCTAGAATGTCAATTCCTAAATAAAATATTAAATAGTATTTATATATATATATATATATTTCACCAATCTCTCAATATTTCATTAAACCCTTCATCTTATTATAATTACCATTCATAATAACAATTCTTGGATTATATTTATCTCAAAATATACTTATCTTTACTAAATATAACATTTTCAAATATATTCTACAATATTTCTCAAATAAAATTTTCAACCTGATTAAACTAAGCCAATCAATTGTAGAAATTATTAAATCTAGTAAATTAAGCAGTTTAAGCTATTAATTATAACACCCCCTAATTTAATTGAGACATTTAACTAGACACTAATTATAAATACTCAAATTCATAAAATTCTCCGGTTAAACACTAAATCGAGGAGTATAAATAATATTTAATAAATGCACTTATTAAATAATATAATTATATAAATTAAAACTAATTAAAATATAATTATTTCTTACCTCAATTTGCGCCGATTTTGTTTCTGTGTGTCTGTTTAGTATATGTGTTTTAAAATGTGTGTGTGTTTAATGTATATTATAAAAAGTAAATTGATGGGTGCTGATGCACCCATCTTTATCCAATCTCTTTTTTTTTTATTTTTTTTTAAATTTTAATAAACTTTTTTCAAAATACCCATTACGTCCTTTCTAATTTCTTAATTAATATAATTTATTCCCAAATATTATATAAAACTCCAATTCACTCCGTTTAAGTTTTAATATGATCAGAATTTAATCTATAATATATCTACTAATTAACTAAATTTTCTTAAATAATTACGAATTAACCCCATAATTATGTATAAAAATTTGTGGGCGTCACAGGTGGAGAGAGAGTTCCTCAACTATATCTACAGCACTCGGCGCACGGTGAGCACGATTGAACTCTCCAATGCAAGAAAATAGAAGGATGAATCGGTTGTCGACTACATCAACCGCTGGCGTGCCTTGAGCTTGAACTGCAAGGACAAGCTTTCAGAGACGTCGGCAATAGAGATGTGCACCCAAGGTATGCACTGGGGGCTTCTCTACATTATCCAAGGAATCAAGCTAAGAAACTTCGACGATTGGCTACGCATGCCCACGATATGAAGTTGAGTATCGCTAACCATAAAACTGTTTTCCCGATCGATGATCAAAAGAAAGATAAGAAAGACGCAAAAAGAAGCGAGAGATTCACCAAACCAAACGTCAAGGAGTCCATGGCCATCAAGACACCTCCTGTCAAGATCTCTTCCAACGATAAAAAGAAGTTGGAGAAGCTCGAGGACCAATGTATGATGAATGATAGACGTCAGCCTATGTTGAAAGAACTGAAAGAGAAAAAATAACTGTTCCTCGACTCTGATGTACCCTACATTTTCAACGAACTATTGGAGAGAAAGTTAATTAAGTTGCCAGAGTCAAAGCGTCCGGATAAAGCCGGGAGGGTGAACAACGCCAAGTATTGTAAGTATCATCGTGTAGTTAGTCATCCCATAGAGAAGTGCGTCATGGTCAAGGAGAAAATCATGGCCCTAGCCAAAGAAGGGATGATAACCTTGGATGTTCACGAGACAACAACGGGAGCAAATGTCGAAAACATCACTTCGGCGAATAGTGTGCAAGTCTAAAAGAAAAAGCCAGAAGTTAAGTGATCCACCACAACATCATCATTGCTTCAGTTCGGAAGTCTTGAGTCAATACAAGTAGAAGCTTCACCCGTAACCATGAAGAAACAGGAAGCCACTGACGATGACGAAGGATGGACCCTCGTGACGTGTCGGCAAAGATAAAGACGGCATGTCAACAAGCTTCACCCTTCGCTCTCGAGAAATCCATGCTTGAACCAACACCACGAAAAACAAGTCAGAGAAGATGACCTGTCAGCGCCTTCCGGTGGCTTTAGAAAAGTTCTTCCCACAGACATTCTTTGAATGGAAGAATAAGACCGAGAGTGCTCCTCCACGCAAAGTTAGAGGACAACTGTTGGTATCTTGCTGGACCACCATATCCTTCACAGACGAGGACCTACTGCTTGGCTCAAAGCCGCACAACCGACCACTCTTCATCTTGGGGTTCATACAAGAACAAATGATAAATCGCATACTCGTAGATGGTGGGTCTGCTGTCAATATCATGCCGAAGTCCAACATGAAGAAATTGAGCTTAGCTTTGGAAGACTTGTCCCCTAGCCGATTGACCATCCAAGGCTTCAATCAAGGGACTCAACGAGCTATTGGCATGACCCGACTCAACCTTACTATGGGAGAATTAAAGGCAAACACCCTTTTCCACATTATTGATGCGAGAACCTCCTACAACTTATTGCTAGGAAGGTTGTGGCTGCATAAAAATGAAGTTGTTCCCTCCCCACTACACCAATGTTTCAAATACATAAAAAATGGGGAAATAGTGAAAGTTGACGTTGACATGAAACCTTTCACTGAGGCAGAGTCATATTTTGCTGACGTGAAGCTTTACCTTGATCCCGACACAATGCAAGAAGTGTTGCCCTTGAGATTTCCGATTGGTCATTCCATCGAAGAGATACACCCCGAGGCTATGCCCTCTGCAAGCAACAATGAGGAGCTCAGTAAGGCAACCACCAATGAAACCCCAACCTGTGAAACCAACGAGTTTAAGAAACCACCTTATTTGCTGGTATTCCGATATATAGTACGGTCTAACGGCGAAGGGAAACAAAACCCACTGAAGGATCATATTTCGCTGCTCTTCAAGGGAAGGAGACAATTCAAAGAGCCAAGAGTCAATGACTTTCAAGAGATCAAGAATGAGTTAGTCATGCCAATCATCGGTCTACATCTACTAATTTCGAGTGACTTTCCTCTTCCAAAATATCAACACAAAGACATGTAGGGGATATTTGGTCAGAAAGCTCACCACCTTTTGGCGAAGCCGGCTATGATTTCTCGGCTCCATCAAGACTCCAAATGCTGAATCTTGAACTAACCGGAGAAATAATCCAGGGACTGACGGAAGCACAACATAAATTGAGAAAACAAGGCTACCGTGTAGATCAACCCATACCGGCTTGGGTTTCACTCCAAACGAGCGTGTAACTACACAATATACTTCTGCAAATGATAAAAGCAATGAAGGTAAGTGGCCAAAAACAACAATGTCTCGGTATTCAATAGACTCGCCACTCCTGATGCGTGCACTTCTATTTTTGAATGACTAACAAGGCAGGCAGGACTTCATCCGACAACATGAGACAAAATGAGGGTTCATGTTTGACCGCCTTGGAGACGGCCATGCTCAACATTCTAAGAAAAAAGGTCGCTTTGGCGAGCCAAAAAGAGCTAAAAGAGAGTGACGTAGGTGAAACACTTCATCTATTTCAATCCCAAGGAGGTAAGACTTCACTATTAATCATCTTTTTAGGAGGACCGGTTAGAATAGCAACATGTCTCTAGGGGATCACACATTTCATCCGACGCTCCAAATGAAGAAGAGATAGAAGTCATCGTCGGCTCCAACCATGTCAACATTGATGAAGGTTCCGACTTGGACGCTCCCGAAGATGAAATCCAAAAATGCTCCTCCATAACTTCAAGATGGCGGGCAAGCAATCGTTGATGAGCTCAAGGACTTGAATCTTGGCACAACCGAGGTGCCGCACCCCGTATTTGTCAGCACACTCCTAAGCTCGGAAGACGAAGAGCAATACTTCAAAACCTTGAGCGAGCATAGGGATGTTTTCGCATGGACATACAAAGAGATGCCAGGTTTAGACCTAAAAGTTGCTATTAATCATCTCGGCATAAAACATGGAGTGCGTTCGGTAAAGCAGTCGCAAAGGGTTCTCCGCTCAGACCTCATCCCTCGCATCGAGATAGAAGTAAACAAGCTTATCGACATTGGGTTCATCAAAGAAGAATGACCAAATTCGCATTTGTGTTGACTTTCTAGACTTGAATAAAGCATGTCTGAAAGATGATTTTCCATTGCTTATCATCGGATTCATGGTCAACGCAACTACTGGACATGAAGCATTGTCTTTCATGAATGGCTCCTCCCGGTACAACCAAATCAGCATGTCGCCAAAAGACGGGGAATCACGGCCTTTGGTACTCCTAAGGGAATCTATTACTACAAGGTAATGCCCTTCGGATTGAAGAGCGTAGGCGCCACATCCCAACGTGCTACGTAGAACATCTTTGATGCTATGCTGCTCGACATGGTAAAATTCCATGTAGACGAACTAGTCGTCAAAACTAAGAAGAGAGAAGAACACTTAGCGGACGTTCGAATAGTATTTGACCGCTTGAGGAAATACAACCTAAAGATGAATCCTTTCAAGTGTGCCTTTGGCGTCGCGTTTGAAAAATTCCTTGGCTTCATTGTTCGCCAGCGGTATTGAAGTCAATCTTGCGAAGGTAGAAGCCATTCAGAAAATGCCCCTTTTTCAGTAGGATGAAGGATGTCAAAACGCCTTCGAAAGCATCAAGAAACATATGCTAAATCCACCAGTCTTGGGAGCTCCAAAACTCGTGGAGCCACTCATACTATACATAGCAGCGTAAGAATGGTATGTGGGCGTGCTCATGGAACAAGACGATGAAAAGGGAAAAGAGTAAGCACTGTACTATTTGAGTAGGACCTTGACGGAAAATGAATTGAAATAATCACCCATGGAGAGAATCTGCCCTAGCACTGTCTATGCCATTAAGAAGTTGAGGTATTATTTCAAGTCTTACTCTATAAGACTCATCTATTGCGCCGATCCAGTCAAGTTCGTGATGTCAAGACTTGTGCTCTCCGGGAGATTGGCAAAGTGTTCCATCGTTTCAATCAATGTGAGATAGAATATGTGTTCCAAAAAGCCATCAAAGGACAAGCTCTTGCCAACTTCCTAGCCGACCACCCTGTGCCTGCTGAATGAGAGATATCCGATGACTTTTCTGGCAAAGATTTCTTTTCTATCGAATCCTCCTGGCATGGACAATGTTCTTCTATGGGGCAGCGCGATCCGACGCAGTGGGGGCAGGCGTCGTATTTGTCTCACCAGAGAGGCAAGTATTGAACTACCCCATCGTCTTGAGTGAACTGTGCTCCAATAATGTTGCCGAGTACCAAGTCTTAATCATCGGCCTTCAGATGGCTTTGGAGATAGGGATCATGGAGATAGTTCTCTACAACGACTCAAAGTTGATCATCAATGAAATCCTCCACGTATATGAAGTGAAGAAAGACGACTTGGTGCCCTTCTTCTGGCAGGCGTCACACCTACTTAAAGGATTCGAGAGTGTAACTCTAAATCACATCCCAAGGAAAGAGAGCAAAATGGCAGACACACTAGCCAACTTAGCAATCACCTTGGCCCCGTCTGAAGGTGAAACGACCAACGTCCCTGTATGCAACCGATGGGTAATTCCTTCACTCGCTACATCCGATCCCGAGGATTCTCACGCCATCACGACTGCTACCATAGATGATGAAGATTAGAGAAAGCCATTGATGGAGTATTTGAAACATGGAAAGCTACCAGATGATGTTTGCCACAAAACAGAGGTGCGGCGGAGATCATCCTGTTTCATCCTGCATAAAGACATCTTATATCGACGGTCTTTCGAAGGTACTTACCAACGTTCCTTGAGCGGTGAGGAAATCTTCAGATCCATGATGGAAGCTCACTTGGGAGTGTGTGGCGCATATCAATCCGGCCCGAAGCTCCACTTTAGAATGGGTTACTATTAGCCCACAATGGTCAAGGATTGCATAAAATATGCGAAAAAGTGCGAGTCTTGCGAACTACATGCCAACTTCATCCATCAACCATCGGAGCCTCTACATCTTAAAGTTGCTCCATGGCCATTTGATGCATGGGGACTTGATGTCGTGAGGCCTATAACTCCTAAGTTGTCTGCCGGACATATCTACATACTTGCAACCACCGACTACTTCTCAAAATGGGCTGAAGCCATTCCACTAAAGAAAGTGAAGAACGAAACTGTAGTAGACTTCATCTGCGTCAGCATCATCTTCTGGTATGGGGTGCCTCGGTACATCATCAACGACAATGGAAGACCTTTCTACAGCAAGTCGATGGACAAGTTATGCACACAGTTCGGCTTCAAGCAACACAACTCTTCAATGTACAATGCCGTGAAGAATGACTTGGCGGAAGCTTTCAATAAAAATCTTTGCAACCTCTTGAAGAAGGTGGTGTTGAGTCGAAGAGGGACTAGCATGAAAGGATAGGCGAAGCACTATGGGCGTACCGGACGACCCATCGGACCGCTACTCAAGCTACTTCATATTCCTTAGTCTATGGCGTTGAAGTCGTGCTTCCCTGGGAGAGTCAAATACCTTCACTTCGCATCACGATACAAGAAGGACTCACCACTAAAGACAATGCTCATCTGAGGTTGGAGGAGTTAGAAGCATGGGATGAGAAAAGACTTGAGGCTCAACAACAACTTCAATGCTATCAAGCCCGCATGACGAGAGAATTCAACAAGAAAGTTCGACCTCGAAAATTTCGAGTTGGAGACTTGGTCCTGGCAGTAAGATGACCAATCACCCTCATCGAATGGGAAACAAGTTTGTGTCGAAATGGGATGGCCCTTACGTGGTGAAAAGAAGCCTACAAGTTGGTCGACGAAGATGGCTTGCGGATTGGTCCCATAAACGACAAGTTCTTGAAGCGTTACTACCCATGAAGACCATGCTGCTTGACGCACGAGCCTAAACTGTATGTTACTCCTGGCCCGCATGAGCATAAATTGTGCACGACACCCCTCCTATAATTAAAAGAAAAAAGAAAATTCAAATTTCTTTGAACTACGTTTTGACTGGATCTCTTCGCGGGGTACGTAGGCAGCTTGAGTATATTCGCTCAAGTTCAATCATATCTCCAAAAAGAAAAAAGAATTCTTTGTTGACATCTATGATACATCCTCTCGTCCATGAAGAAGAAAGAATCAAGGAAGAGAAAAGGTTCACCAAATGACTATGTCCAGATGAGGTTAAGAAACACTTGATCAAAGTATGGAATGCAACGATATGTCCAACCCCAACGACTGCGTTCAGAGGAGTTGCGCATATTAAGTCAAGTTGTGCATGCTAAGTGACGCATTTTCAACCGAACCAAAAATGTAAAACACGCCCAGACCGTGTTATATACGTTGAGTTGTGTAAAATAAAGCCAAACACGGCCTGGGAGTCTAAAAATAAGGCCGTATCGGAAAAAAATTCTCGCCAGCAAAAACACCGAGAGGAACATGCTCAGACCGTGTTCCCTGAGATGGTCGTGTTCCCGATTAGCCCAAAAAGAAAATGTCCCCTCTCTTTTTCAAAGAGCAATGTCTATGTTAGCCAATTTGCTTCCAAATTATAGTTTTGAAGTTCCAATTAATTTTATAGTGCACGTTGCATTTGTTCGTGGAAAAGATAATACAAGTAAAAGGAAAAAAAGGATGCTTTACGAGGTGTATAAAGAGATCGCGTAAATGAAATATTTTGTTATTGCATCAAGGAGATTCATCTACATTTAAAATGATGAAAAGACGAAAAATGAAGATGAACATCAAATTCTAAAGATTCAAGCAAATAAGCTAAAGTTTGCTAAGTCTTTTTTCGACTCCTCGAGAAGTGCTTCCATCTTCTCCAATACTTCAACCTCATTTCTAGAAAGATAAGGAGTAACTTTGAGCATTAGAATCTTCCCTTCTTGGTCGCTGCCTCTATCTGAAAATCGGTTAAGTTCCCTTTGGCATCATGAAGTAATGAGTTGACGGACTCCTCCTTGCATTGTAATTCCTCGAGTTGCCTCTTCAATATGCCTTGTTGGTTAACAACTTAGAGAATCTCAACATCAAGACTCTTCACCCCGTTCGTGTGGTCCTTCTCTCGTGCTTCGACAGCCAAAAGATCACCCTTGGCAAGTGAAAGAGACTCCTCGTAGACCTCCCGCGTGATCTTCCGAGTAGCTTCTAACTTGGTCTTCGCATAATTGGAAGTGCAGTCAAAGAAAAGATTCAAGTGACTCTCCAAAGGGGATACATCCTTCATGTACACGACCATCTTCTTGATCAAAGCGTCAACAACTTGTTTCACCTCAGAAAGTCATCCAAGAGGAGTCGTCTCAATCTTTTGGCCCATTCGTTCCCAATAGAAGTATGGGCAACACTTGGTCCGCTTTTGTCTTGATGACTCGGGGCAAAATCTTGATCTCCAATAGGAGAAGAGGGCCAAAATAGAGCCTCAAAAGTCTTCTTCATCTTCTTCGAGACATCCTCCACGGCTGTCAACTTCTCCACAATGGCAGTAGCACAATATTTAAACGCTTGCTAGGAGTTCCAATGGAAGGATGCTCGGTTCTTGAAATAGTTTGCAACTCACCATGACAAGTGACGATCGCGTCGGGTAAGTCAAATGCACTAATCCCGTTTAGCGAACCTATGCTACCTTCGGGAGTTGGAGGAACCCCTTCTTCAAGACCGGAAAGCTGCAACAAAAAAGGGTACAAGAGAAACGTAAGAGAGAAGATTTAAGAAAAGAAAAGAATACTAAAAGTGATGTGGTGATATATTTACGTAGAGCACCAACTCGTCTAAAGGCATGAAAGAACTTGGAACGTCCTCAAAGAATGAAGAATTCACACTAAAAGTGATTAAGTCAAAAACCTTCTCAAGTGGTTGAGAATTGCTAAGTTGCTTGTTCGAGATGGACAACGCAGAGATCTACGTTGTGCCTTCTCTTGGGAGCAGCATCGGTGGGCTTTGTCCCATCAACAGTGACGGTAAGAGCGGCTCAATTGTCTTTAGGTTCTTTCTCCAAACCGACGGGATGGTTGAGTTTAAGAACAACCCTCGTATTCTTCTTGGAATGAGTTCTAATGCACTTGGCCCACCAATCCATATACTCCTTCGTGACTAAGGGAGATGAAGAAATATTACCGGGAACAAAGAGTTTAGACGAGGTACCCGATAAAGTGTAAGATTGCCAAAGTCGCCCAAGTTCCTTCAAGTTGCAAGTCAAGATCTCCTTCTTCAAACGTCCAAAACGTCTTGGTAGAAACCAAATTGACGACTAAAACGATAGGGACCGTAAGCTTCATCAAGGGAGTCCGCCCTAAACCGAAGTGTCAAGTAGCTCGAGTGCAACACCACGAAGAGGTCCTTGTAGGTGTTCGATAGGCTCGTATCATCTACTAACAAAGTGAGGCCTTGATGATGAAAGTGAACATTCAGAAGCCTTGAAAGGTTGATATGATGAAATAATTCGCGCACCTCGGCAGGTTCGAGGTATCTAGCCATGTTCTCCCCCATGTACTTCACCATTTGGGCTTCAATGGGTTCAAACTTGGGAGGAAAATAAGTCTAAATTAATCGTCCAATCCAACTGTACACGTAGTGAATGGGAAAGACGGCGGAAGACTCGAACAGATTTGTGGAAATAGACATGTCCCTAAGGCCTCGATAGATACTCGCCAAGACGGGGATAGCCAAAAAAAAAAAATCACCATGAGCCATCCTACTTGCAACTTTGAAAACAGAAGCACGTACCTTGCCAACTTTGCCGTGTGGAAGGACAAAGTTACATAGCCAACACGAGAGAAAAGCCACCACATAGGTCTCATCTCGTATGTCCTCGGGAATCTGGAGTACGGTAAAAGGGCTCGTCATAGTTCTTGCTATGAGGTAGATTGGAAGCATCAACATCACCGTTGGGATTACGAGAAAGCTTGGGCTCGTTGGCTCTCTTTTGAGAAGAACGTAGAGTAGGTGCCCCATAGCGAAGAGGTCCCTTGAACCAAAAGCCAAACCAATCAGAAACAAACACTCCATTCGAGTCTTTGGAAAGACGGTGGTACGTCAAAAACAAGTACTTGCAGCTTCGTGGAACGGAGGGCTTACACACTTCATTGCCTAGCAAGTCCTTAGAAAAAAGGACGACCTCATCGTAAAACTCTCCACGCACGGGTAACCCACAAAATCCACGGATGTCCCACAAGAAAATGGATATCTCTCCAACGTCGACGTGCAAAGTATTCGTAGAAAGGCACCATAGCTCAGGGAAGGCCTGAAAGACATGCTTGTTGTAGACGTATATGAAAAGAGACGCGTGCATGGCTGCGTGAATCTTGGCAACATGAAGAATATTCGTGTGGTCGCTGAGCATGTCTTCAGTACATTCCCAATAGCCGGGGTTGAAGGATACTTCGCCATACTTGGATTGAGGAGTCCTCCATGAAGTCCTGTTGGTTGCAAGGTTGCGGTAGGAAGAGTGAATTTGGTATCGGCCTTGACGTCATAAAGGGAAGACTTGAGAAACAATGCCTTGATTTGAGAAAAAACGTTGGAACGAGGATCAAGCGTACCTCTCATCACCTCTTCGGACCACTCATGAACGTGCATTGACTTGGACAAAGAACGAGACTTGGAGAGACGGGTGATGTTGGACAACTTATGAATGCATAAAGTAGTACCTTTCACCTTGAGATTGTCCTTGCTGCTTCGGATGACGATGCTTGGGAACGGCTCGGTACGATCTTCGAAGTCCATGTCTAAGAATTAAAGAAGAAATACGAAAAAAATAGAAGTCAAGAGCATGCGTACGTTCGCATGTGTGTGAAAAAAAAAAAGCAATGTGAAGATCAAAGGACCACTTTCATGGATAGTTTCACAAATGCGTGGAGGGGGAATCTTCATGACAATCGTGCGAGAAATTGGAGTTACGCACTCACAATTCAAGGCAAAAACAACGCAAATGCTGTAAGCGAAGCGGATTGGCCGGGGAGAGGGCGCGTGCGGAAGCGCGGGGGGCGTTGGATACAAAATGAAAATGCAAACATGCATAATCAAGCGGAATTTAAAATCGACTAAGAGGTGTTCCCTTGATTCTCCCGGGCGTTCGATGTAACTCATGGATAAAATAAAACATGCAAAATTTCATGGAGGCCATAGGGTGGAACGAAGAGACAGCATCGTAACAAGTATACTCACCCTTGTAGCTTTCTTCGTTTGGCTACACGCGTTGTTCCCGAATTTGCCACCTAGATCCCGATATAGAGATCCTCCAAATCGTCCATGCAATTCATCGGAATCTTGATTCCCTCGTGCTAGCAAGAAAACAAAGAGAGGGAGAGAACAATCGACCAAATGCTATTGTTTAACGTGATCGATCATTCATATGTTTTCTTGTATCAACACAAAAAAACAAGAAAGGCTTTTGGAGGTGGAGAGAGGAGAGGAGGTGGCCGAGAAGAGGGGGCGCCGGTGTGTGTGAGATGAGAGTGAGAGTTGTTTGTGTTGTGTGTGTGTTTTGAGTTTATATAGAGTAGTACTCCTACTCCTGTCCAAACTCTTCTAAAGAGACACACTTTGATGACTATTAGGACTTTGACCTAGTCAAATTCTAGTCAACAAAGGCTTTGATTAAGTCAAACTTAATCAGAGGCCTTCATTTCATCTAGCCCCTGGATCAAATCTCGTCCATCTATCCTTGATGGGCTTTATGGAATGGACCTTTAAATCTAATTTAAATAGTCCAAAAGTCCTAATGGGCTTCTAGTATAAATCTAATAAATACTTAACCCCAAATGAACATTTCTACCTCTTTAATCTAATTAAAAGCGAATAGTCCATCTTCTAATCTCATAAATCTAATTTATGACTCGAGCCTAATTAATCCAATTAATTCTTAAAGCCTCGACACTCCAAAGGAGGACCAATTTAATCTAATTAAATTGTCCCATCTTCCGGAATTAATTAAATTGTCCATGGCACTAAGACTAGGTGAAATAATGGCGTGAATATTTAAGCTCCCGAATGCTTATGAGTATGGTCCTTCCTTCTACCATCTCACAGTTATAGTCTAGGGTATGGAATTTGGACATCGGTCCCCATCCTTGACTTAAGCCTTTACTCGTTCACCCACTAAAAACATCACTGGGATCCTATCCCACTATTCAGTTACTGTAGCCATAGATTTTATTGGGAACGAGTTTCAGAGTGTAAGTGAGACACTACCGTCAAACGTTGATAGGAGACGGGTTCTCTCTTGGGACTCACCATCCACACTGCACATTCTGACTGCACTAGATAGAGCTTATAGCAACAAAGTCTTTCGACCTGGTAGTCTTTCGCTAAACCTAAGCCACATACATAGTGTGTATGTGACTGCCATGGTCCCTCAAATTCGAGTATTAATCTCGTACTATCGGAGCCAGGAATACAAGACATACCGACCAACCCACTCAAGGCTTTCTATATGACGATTTCTGCGAGTCACCTCAGTCAGCCGGCACCGAGCCAACTAACCTATTAACATTGCATGGACGACCCTCGTCACTTGTCGATGAAACACGACTGCAATCCTTAGTGCAAGTCTTGTTCGGACCCTTGATACTCAATCTCAAGGTCCTTGTCTTGGAGGGTTTCAGACCGATCATCAGAGGCTAGATTCATGACTACCAACCTATGTGCAATCCAGCCTCTGGGATTAACGTATCCGGTCTGTAGGCTTTGCTTGTGCATTGAACAATAATACAAATAAGTGAACACAATCAAAGTATGAAATGTCATAAACTGAACATCACTTTTATTCAAAACAATTTTATTTATACCATAATTGTCAGAAACAAGATATATAAGCCCAATCAAATTAGCTTCACGGTCACCTATTCTAACGAACGTCAAGGGATTACGTCAAGGAAGATGAAGGGTTTACAAAAAAATTATCTAAGTTCGTTTGCTTGATGAAGATCAAAAGTCGAAGTCATCTTTTTATAATAGTTCATTATGAAAGAAAGTTGGAAAATTTCCATATTTCTCAAGTTTTGAAAGAGAAGGAAACGCAGGAGAAAAAGAACATTGTGAATTTCCATAAGTTGAAATTTTGTGATTTTTCATCTTGACCGCTCTCGAAATCCACGGCCGCAGTTGCAAAGAAGAAAAAAAGGAATGAAACAAATGATGCTATGTTTGTAAGCATGCATGGTGAAGAAATGCATGATTTCATGGTTCCTCTCTGCTACGGCCGTGTGATGGATGATGTATGATAAGCTTGGGCCTTGGTGGCCCACCTGCAAGGAAAAAAAATGATGAATGAAAAAAAAATGAAAAACTTTAGATCACGCTTTCGATAATAATTAGCATGTTCTTCATCAAATCTTGAAGTGATGACATCTGTTGACGTCAAAATATTTTGAAATAAATTATCGATTAAAGCATAAATAAATTGACTAATAATTCGATTATGAAATAGTAGTTCATAATAAATTTGGACTTATTGTAAAAAAAGAATCAAATTTATAAGCCCATATTAAATTAGGGTCTTATGTAGCCCATCCAAAATAAATATAAATTTATTATTTTGGATTAACTAAATTGGGCCAGATATATATTCAAAATGCAGTTCATCAGAAGACTAGTCAATATCAAAGCTCACGGTGATCCAGCCCAATAGAAGTGAGCCGAAACTGTTTAAGCCCTATTAACGCTTATAAAAAGGGGCCTCAACCTCATAAAAAGATACATACAACACATAGCAAAAATCCAGCAAGAGCAAGTCAAAAGCTTTCTACGAACGACGAAACTCTGCGACCATAATGCCTTGAGACGATGTCTCAAGGTAGCATGTGATCGCCTTCTACAAATCAGAGGGAGATTGCACATCCGATTCAAGTTTATGCTCCAAACCCTTGAATCCATATGCGTAGAGAAGAATCAAAGGGCTCCTTTAAATTCAAAGATTATAAATCACTATTATTTAAATTTATAAATTTTATTTTGGTTCATATTTTTTTTTTTGGTCTTATAACCACTTTTTGCAGACAACAAAATTGGTGTGAACAATTAATCAAACTTAAATTTTGACAAGAAAGGAAAAAAGAATAGTTCCCTTTACACCAAAATCATATATTCTAGTTTACTTTTTTCCTATCCATTAAAAGTTAAATTCTAAAGATAATTTCGAAAACCATTTTACATAAAAAAAAATGAAAAAATGAAAAAAAGATAAACAAGACTTCATTGTTGAATAAGTTATGCTTCCCTTGATGCACTAAAAATTGCTCAAATCAAAGGGGGAAATTCAAGCTCCGATCGAATATGACCAAACCTAAATAAATTACACAATAAGTATAATACATTTGTCAAGCAATTGATATACAGTTCAAAGAGAGCCGTCAATTAATACTTCACAATTGATGTGTTAATCTGTTATGTTCATTGAAACTTAATTTGAATAAAAACTTTTCAATTAATTGTTAGTGAGTGTGAATAAGAAAAGATTCAAAACGCTTTTCAATATACTGAATATACAAAAGTCTTTTTAAATTAGGTAAATATGAAATCACTAGAAAAGACAAGCAAATTTATACAAGGACAATTCAAATGAAGCAATGGATAAGGAATGTGTCACTTTTACGAACTATATAATTGTCGGAAGGCCTCCCCCTTTATATTAGGCTCCAAAGGCACATGAAAGGGTGTGATTTATCGAGAACGACCATTTTACGAGCCGTCAAGTGTTTTGGGACCATAATTTAGATGTCGTACTTAGAAGTTCCACGT
The DNA here is from genome assembly GCA_034509735.1 of Sesamum alatum. Taxonomy (NCBI): domain Eukaryota; kingdom Viridiplantae; phylum Streptophyta; class Magnoliopsida; order Lamiales; family Pedaliaceae; genus Sesamum; species Sesamum alatum. The sequence goes on along the minus strand of JACGWO010000009.1, from coordinate 20,911,372 downwards.
GGAAGAATAAGGTCCATGAGTGAGTGATGGGCTCCTCCAATTTTACGAATGGCCTTAAAATTTTGACCAAACTTGGAAAGTTGGAGTTGGGGGTCTGCACGTAACACTTGACGTTTCACATGTGATCCTGAGTGGTCTAATTTTTTTTTTGTCACGTAGTCTCTGCGTGTATATATAAAAAATTTATATTTTAAAATATATTATAAATAAGAATGAAAACATAAATTAACAAATCATATTTAAAAAGTTTTCGGTGCAATTTATTTCCTGTTAAATGAGCAAATTACCCTTATGAAAAAGAAATAACGATTTAGCTCCCTATGTTTTTTAAAATGAAACAATTTATCTCATTGTCTATGGAGACCCCTATAAAAAAGAAATAGTGATTTAACTCCCTATATTTTTTTAAAATAAAGCAATTTACCTCCTTGTCTATGGAGGTAAATTGTTTCATTTTAAAAAATACAGAGAGCTAAATTGCTTCATTTTAAAAAAATACAAGAAGGTAAATTGCTATTTTATTTTTTAGATCTTATTTGCAATATCACATAGGAATAAATTACAATTTATTCTATTTAAAAAAGAAAAAAAAATTAATGTTAGAGTATTACTATCACAATAAAAAAAAAGTAGTCAAGCAATATCACAAATCATCGATTATAATTTAAAAGCGCCTTATTTTTTATAACATTATAGATATTGGGGGGGGGGGGGGGGGGGTTGTAGCGTGCGTACTGTGGCTTATTTGAAAAACAATTTTAGTAATGAAAGGACTCTATAACTACATAATGATATGATTTCAAGTGAACAAAGAAAAATATTATTAGTGTCTTTTTTTTAAAGTAAAATTCAAGTCCAAACTCAGAAAAAAATATAAAAAAAAGTCGAGTGTTAAGGCCCCCACATTATCGATGAATTTTCTATTTTAAATCATATTTTATTTTCTATTTTATTTAATATATACACATCATATATATAAATATTATGTTATCTATTTTATTTAAAAGAATTACATAGAATGCATATATATATATGTATATTAAATAGAATAAATAATTGCCAATGAAGCCTAGTTCTGAGGCCCCATGATCCTAGAGGTTACGGGTTCGAATCCCCTGCGTGAGATGATTTGTTTCTACTGTATAGTAGGTTTATTTATTGTTGTAATAACAAAATGTTAGTTTCTGTGATATTGTTGAAATGATTGTTATATTTGTATCTGTCCAATATTGATACTGATAAGACTGATTGTAATTGCTTTATTTTTAATTAATAAAATTCACCACTTTCAACTTAAAAAATATAAAAATAAATAATTAATATAATTTAAAATAGAAAATCCAATTGTCCTCGCAACGCCTATAAAAAGGCGCACACCATCTTCTCATATAGTTGTCACCAAAAAGAGGTAAAGTTGGGCAAATTTTCATTTCAAAACCTATCTTTTGGTCGTCCAATTATGACTCAGCCTTCGATTCATCTTCTTCGTAGAGAGATGTGAAGTAGTAAGCAGCCAACCCCTGTTCATCACAACACCTCTGCGGAGAAGATGAATCAAAGAATGAATTGTAGATTGCGTAGATATATCACATGTAATTCTTTCCCTCTTTAGGAATTTCTAATTCAAATCGGGTCCGAGCCGAGCCTGAAAAATCATACGACAAGTGCGTGTGATTGTTATACAATTTAGGAAAAATAACCAATCACATGATAAGTGTATCACACTTAATCTGTGATTGATTTTGTTCGATCAAATCTTGTTCGAATAAGAATTTTCTCCCTCTTTATCTAGCTGCATACCTCATTTCAATAAAAAGACAATTGTTGTGCTATTTTCGTATTGGAGGTAGACGGCGGATATAGTTAATTAGGTGTACATATTTGTCCCAATTCTTTTTTCTCATGAGCAAAATATTTTTTCAGATATAGCTCGGCAAAAGCGAATAATACCTCGTATAACGGCTTCTCATCATATTTGCACATGCTTAACGGTATGGTATTTAATGTTTATAAATTTTTATTAAGTAGATAAATATCAGTTTAGATTTCCCTCTTAATCATCCCCCCCTTCTTAGTGTAAACCTTCAGACACCTGCATAAAACTTGTTGTTTATTGATTGATTAGTGTTAATTCATACATTACAATTACCACAATAATTCCATACTTGTAAGTTAAATTCCCAAAAAACCAAAGCCACTTGCGAACTTATTGTTCTATTAGTATAAAAATTCATTTTTTTTTGTTAGATGTGTATGTCAATAATTCTTGAACATAATTATATCTTTCGTATATTTTAGTACGAAATTGTTTTTAAGAAAATGATTTACGTTTAATGAGATGGTTAGTATAACAAATTTAAACATGTGTAACACTTTTTGAGATAATCATATTAAAATAAAATGCTTATTACATTGATACAAGATATAATGTAAATACATAGTTTATGTTGCTTTATTTTGTTCTGTCATCTTATATAATGCTAATATACATTGTACAATGATGAATAACTTGATGAAACTCCTTTAGATTTTCTTGTACTTGTTCAGTTGGTTCTACATTATGTCTAATGATACTTTGAATACTTGATTCTACATCATAGTATCAGTGTTTGAATTTTTCAAAAGTCTACAATGTCCGGAAAAATTGCAAATTTAGTCTCATAGGTTAGGCTCATTTTAAATTTGACTCTACATTTTTTGAAATTTTAATATTAGTCCCATATTTCGTTAAAAATAGTAAAAATAGTCCCAAACTTTGCAGAATACACCCTCCCCACTAACGCCGTTAAATAATTAACGGGGCTTCTGCACGTTAGGGAAATTGCAGGAGAAATGAAACCAAAAAAATGAATTTTTTCGCTATTTTTCACTTGTATTTCATTTTTTCACTTTGTGTTTATATTATTATGATTAGGTTGAAAGACATATATTTTTGTCAACTTTTAGGGATAGGTTTTAATTGCTTGTTTGATGAAGTGTTTAAGTGTTTTTTATGGTATAGGAACAATGCCATTACTTTTATCGTTTGTGACTTGGCAAAGCAATTGATGAAATATTTTATGGCTACTTCAACAATAGTGAAAAAATGAAATATAAGTGAAAAATGTGAAAAATAGTGATCAATAGCGAAAAAATGAAACATAAGTGAAAAATAGCGAAAAAATTTATTTTTTTGGTCTCATTTCTCCTGCAATTTTCCTAACGTGCAGAAGCCCTGTTAATTATTTAACGGCGTTAGTGGGGAGGGTGTATTCTGTAAAGTTTGGGACTATTTTTGCTATTTTTAACGAAACATGGAACTAATATTAAAATTTTGAAAAGCGTGGAGTCAAATTTAAAATGGGCCTAATTTATGGAACTAAGTTTGCAATTTTGCCATAATGTCCTGACGCAGATTTTCATTATTGAGTAAAGATTCTCATTGATTGATCGTAGAAGCTTGATTTTTTTTTTTTTAATTTTTTTGGTCCATATAGTTCCACAATAGTTATACAACTTCTATTCCTTTATCACATATAATTGTTTGAGTATGAACATGTCTTAAAGATCAGTTGCTTGAAATTATTGGGAACTTAATGCAAATGAAAATACACACTAAGAATTTTTTTCTTGTGGGGAAAAGAATTGGTGTTAAATTCCTTCTCATCTGCAATGAAGTATTACATATATAACATCTGTAAGGGCAATTTGAGAAAAAAGAGATTTTAATGGCTAATTAATAAAAAAAAAGTTACTTTGGACTATTCTCTATACTATTATATATATATATAAAAAAATCCTCTTTTTACTTACAGTTAATGATATCGCCGCACTATTTTTTTGTAATGCCAAAAATAACTATAAACTAATATGATAACTACTTTATTTAATTTTTTAAATTTTGTATTAATTGATAAATTAGTTTTTATTCTTTCTTTCTTTTTTTTAATGTGATGTGTTAGTTTATATATTTTACTCTTATTTATAATATAAAAAAATATTTATTATAAATATGCAGAAACGGTGTGCCAGGACGGTTAATTTACCTTATGAAAAGTGGGTTTTAAAGGGGTGTTTGACACCACCCATAGTAGAGAGGGTAAAATTAATTGAACCCTTTATGGAATTATAGAGTTCTCCATTGCATTCCTTTTTCCTTCTTTAGGTAAGTATTGCACTAGTCAGCCTCACGATTTAAATAATTTTTCTGTTCCTCTTTTATTAATCATCAATATATATATATATATACTGGTAATTTGTGGCACACTCTATATCTGTGCAACTTCTATAATATTTAAAATAAAATATTTATCAAATTTTATTATTTAATTAGGTATATACAAAATAATAAATTAATATTAAATTTATAAGAAAATGGGATAAGAAAAGATGAATGAAAATTAAAAAAAAAAAACTATTAGAAAATAATGGGGGAGTGGAAAGTTAGATGAGAAAATTAAAAAATATAAATTAAATGTGGAAAAACATACCAAAAAAAGAGAGACAAAGAGGTGCTTTCCTTTAATATATAGTACTAGCCGGAAACGCACACTTGATGCGTGTGCAGATAGAATGATATTTTTATTAAATTAACAATTTATGATCAAAATAGAATTGAGTAAAATAAAATAGAGAGAACAAATGGATAAAAGAAAATCTATATATAACCAAAAATATAGATGAGTGGGACAATAAGTGAGGGAGAAGTAGTTATTTCAACATGAAAAGGAAAAATAAAATAAATAAATAAATTCTAAAATAATAATGAAATTGAAAAAGAAAAAATTAGGAGATACCAAATTTGGCTCTCCCTTAATTATAAGGTATAGATAGATTAAATTTATAAAAACAAAAAACGTGATAGAAAATATGAAGGAAAATTAAAACAAAAATAACGATCAAAAGATAATGGGGAGTGGGAAATTAGATGAAAAGAATTTAAATATAAAATAAGAAAAAGACCAAAATTAGGAGAGACACCACTTTGGTGTCTCTCTCTTTTTTTTTTGATTTCGTATAATTCCATTAATGCTAAAACAGATCAAGGGATTTTGGTCCCTTGTCACAAAAAGTGTTTATAGGGAAGGGGGAGGGGGGGGGAGGATGTGTCCATCCCAATTCGCACCTTGTGCCCATTTCGACACACTGTGCGCAAATTCATTACATTCTCTAGGAATTTTCCTAAAATCCCATTTAGGCCTCTTTCTTCGGGCCTCTTGGATGAACTGGACGTCAATGTAGGCTGCCCTATCCACCGCTTCGAGCTTGGCACAAATCCAGTTAATTGCAACCTTTGAGTCCGATGCAAAGATAACGAATTGTGTTTCATATGAGGAAAGAAATTCCACTGCCATCCTCAGGGCTCTCAGTTCAGCAAGGTTTGGATCATAAATAGAGATTTCTGCAGCTTGAGCAAAGAGGAGGTAACTTTGTTGATCTCGGATCACAAAGGCAGCAGAACACCTGTTTTCCTTAAATGCAGCATCTGTATTGACTTTAATCCATCCTGCCGGTGGGGGTGTCCATTCGCAATTTGTAATTACTTTGACTCTTCTAGATTGTCTTGCATTGAAGAACTCAACAGCTCGTCTGTTGATGATCTTTGCCAGGTTTGTGGGGAGTGGTTGATCTTTCCAAATATCTTCGCATTCCGCTTTGTCCAGATTGTTTCTAGCATGACTGACCATGTAGTAATGAACTCTTGTTGCATGAGACAGTTCGGAAAAAGGCCGCCATTTGGTTCGGTCAGATGAAGGAACCAATCTCTAATCGACAAATGAGCCCATGAGTCCAATCTCACTTGCCACTTAGAGATAAGCCAGACTTGTTTCGAGACCGGGCAGCGAAGGAAAAGATGGTGTGTGCTCTCCACCTAAAATTGACAAAAGGGACATTCAGTAGCTTGAATATCAAAAAAATTGACAGATCTTACCCCTCGTTGGAAGTGTGTCAAAAAGGGCTCTCCACATGAAGACCTTCAACCGGTTGTGAATGTCCAGTCCCTAGATTCTCTTTTTCAAAATTTCACTTTCGTGGTCACTGGTGAGTGATTCATTCTGGATAGCTTGGAAAGCCGTTGTAAACAAATTTTCGTGTTCCTAAATTTAACGAAACAAGAAAATATTACAAATGAATTGAATATTTATGGGTGCGAAATCTCTACTTGAAACCTCTGATTCTTCTCTTCAAAAACGTGATCTTTGACTTCGGCAACTTCGGATGTGAAACTATGACATTTGATCTCCTTTGACGTTGACTTTGACTTTGAATAACGTTAATTTGGGGGTCGTTGACTTGTTCCTGGATCAAACGCTATAAACTTGACGATTCTTGACTTGAATTTGGGATGTTTTTGGTGGATTTGAGACTTTGATCTTCTGCCAAGGTGGACTTCGGTCTTGATAACATTAATTCACCGGTCTTCGGACTTCTTGTCGAATCAAACGCTGACTTTGGACGATTTCCGCGACGAACGCCTTGAATCTTGCCTAGAACGCCGTGAATCTTCCTTGATTGGTGCTTGAGAGGATTTCAAGACTTCTTGAATGCTCTCTTGCTTGTATTTGGGTGTGTGTGTTTTGAATGAGTTTCAAGGATCCCTTTATATAGCTGTCAAAGAGGTAGAGTTGTGGTGAACTTGAACACTTATTTTGTATTATCCCTTTATTTTAATTTAGAGAGATAAATACATTAAATATTTGGGAAGACATGATTGGTCAATTTCGATATTATCTCTTTAATTTTTGTATTTTTTAAGAGATAATATGAAAAATATTTGTCTTGATTGATTGGCCGGAACACCTCAATTCGACACGTGTTGACCGTTGATTTGATGACGAAATATATATTAAAATATCAATTAATTTAACTATTTATATTTAGAATTAATTTAGTAAATTCCAAAATATAAATAGAAAAATATAATATAATTGATAAATAATATATATATTTTTCATTTGTCGTCATTTAATTGGGCACAAAATTAATTTGTGTACAAATGCCCCCGTGAGACTCGTTCACGAATATATATTCAAAAATATAATTTTTAAAGTGAATGAGTCACGAAAAAAAAATATGAATCGAATTTTGTTGGATAAGGCGGCATCAATTTCCTTCTCCGTCTGAAGCTGCGGTGTATGTAGAGAGACCATTAGGAGCCAAAGATTTTTTTGTTTGCATAAGGATGAAAAGTACATCCTTTGAATCAACTGAATGTGGGTCATTAAGTTGATGCTGAGTAGGCAAGAAGGAGCCGAATTGCTATGAGCAGACACTAGTCTATATAGAAGACTTGCATGCCTTTATGTTAGCACTTTTATGTTCCCTGTATTTAAAAGTGTCACTCACTTAATGTAGCAACCTGTTGTAGTAGCACTTTTACTAGTAGGCTAGTAGCTTATTACGCCAGCATAGCAATTGGCTTTTAGTTAGCTTTTAGTTGCTCAACAGCTGCATACATATCCACTTTGCCATTCTTCAATTTCTTCAAGTTTTTCTCATTCAACACAGGGAGAGGTTTTTTTTTCAAATTTTTTTTTATGGATTTCGAAAAAATAGAGAAACCCACCATTGCTGCTTCTGTTGAGAACCCAAATATGTTTGTCAAATTGATGCCTTTTCTTTTTTTTTTTTAGATTTTTTTTCATGGATTCCGAAAAAATAGAGAAACCCACCGTTGCTGCTTCTGTTGAGTTGTGAACATGGCTGAGGCAACAGAGATATATGGAGGACTTAGGCACCACATCCCTGAGGCGTTGCAGCTGCACGACTCAAATTATCCTGGAATGGTGATTGTGAGTATACTTCTCACCAAGAACAACTACCTTGCCTGGAGTTTCGCAATCAAACGAGCTCTGTGCGCCAAGATGACAATATGCGTTGTTGATGGAACTTGTTCGAAGCTGACATCGACCGTTTCGTTCTTCGAGCAGTGGATTTGTATTGACAGCATGGTTAACGCAGTGGATCAGTGTTCGGACATCCCTTTTGTTGTTTCGAATTTCGATTGCTCTTTTGAATAGGACTCTTCGGCGAGGTGAGATATTCCCCTAGCATCATGTAATCCTTTTGACAATGAGACTCTTAATTGAATTGTGACTCCAAAACATGAATTCTACTAGAACTCAACATTTGATCAAGTATATATATAGACCTGCTTTGGCATTACCCCGACACCGTAAGTTTGATGGTTGGTCGATTCTGTGGCACAATTTGGTAGCAATTTTTTTTCTTTCAGTTTTCTACAACGCGCACCACATGGTCATTTAATGTCTCTATGATTCGCATTCCTTTAAACCCTTTTTTTTCTGCAGATTACACGCTATCCGTCATAGCTTTGCGGCGTATGTTTACTAATTGAATTGCAGAGTTTTCTTTGAACTTCGATTTTATGTCCGCAACAATCGTATCAGTAGTTTTTGGAGTAGTTACTGAGGCAATTTTTAAGACGATTTATGGAACTACTCAAAGTCTCCATTACCAGCGTTGACTGCTTTATTGAAGGTACGTTGTGAACCCTTTCTTATTCTCTTTTTTATTTTTTTTTTCAGTATCATCCTTCATATGTGAGCTTGAGTCTAGAGCTAGAGCTATCAGAGGTTGTGAATCACGAACTTGCTGTAAATTTAAAATTGGAACAGTAAGTGGCCGGATATTTACAGCAAGTGCACAGATTGACCTTTCCATCGTGGCTCTACCAACATTTGCTACATCAATTTGTCGCTTCTCTTTCCATTACCTTCGAGAAAACCGCCCAAGGATGATTACAAGTGATTAAAAAAAAAAACTCTCCAATTATGCACTATTTTTTTTTTCCAGCTAGCTCTTAGACTCAAGCACCGTTGTGAATCAATACGCTTCTCTGTTAAGTTTTTTTTGAACGAGACATGTTATCAATGTAAATTTGGCCCAAACATAAAAGAGTGTCGGGACTTATAGAAACCTTCACTTTCTAATTTGGGTAGCCAATAAATTCCAAATCCTTCACCATCATAGGTAGTGCTGCCCCACAATCCATAAAAAGAATCTTGGTTTGTAAATTTGTGGCTTTGAATTATCTCCTTTGCGAATCCATGTTTTTTTATAATTTAATTGAGTCTCTTTATTTTTTTGTTTTGTTTCAGAAAAAACTCAATTAAATTCTTCTTGTTTTGATAGCTTGAAATATGGTTTACTTCAAAGACGAGTCTTTTTCCTCCGGTCGACAAAGCCTGTCATTCTTGATGATGAAAGCCATCCCGTGGAGAAAGGAACAAGTTTGACGACTCACGCACCTCTCATCGGTCCATATGCAAAGCAATGACCGAGGTTGACGACTCCACTTCACACAGAGCAATGGTCTCGAGAAGTTTCATTGAGCAAGACTTCCAAGGTGTGGTTCTACAAGCGACTCATCACCGTTGTTCTGACGAACCAAGCTTTCTACCAACGTTGGGCCGCCGCATCATTGAAGGAAAAGCCAAGTGGGGCGACAATGTTCATTTTGCCGGCGAGTTCTGCTTCGTCAAAGGGTTTTGGGAGTGGATGGAAGACGTACTTAGCCGGTGCAAAGACAAGCTAGTCGCGACCCAAGTATATGATGCCGTATATGCCTCACTATTTACCTACGACCTCAATTCCGATATCATCAAGGCATTTTGCGCAGCGTGGTGCCCATCTATCAACACTCTTCTGACGTCCTTTGGAGAATTGTCTATTTCGTTGTGGGACGTGCATACCCTTTCCGGACTTCCTATGGGCAGGACTCCTTTATGACGAGGTTGTTCCAAGTGCCAAGGAGCTTAACCGGATTGACGAGACAGGACGGAGACTTGTGCCTCGTTCTTGCAAGTTCCTACTTCACGCCTACCATTTGCTTCAAAAGAGTAATAACGATGGTCAATCCTCTCAAGTTCCTGTCGATAAATGGGTCAAATTTTGGCTTAGAAGGGCGACGAAATACCGCGAGCCCCCTCCGCGTAAAGAGAAGAAGGCCGTTCGTCCTAAGTCAACCCACAACCCCTCCGGGACCTTTGGGGTACATGGCAAGTGGTCCATGGCGGACGAGGCATTGTTCTCGAGGCTTGGTATCGAAGGGAGTTCAAAGGAAGAGACATTCTTGGCGGCGTATTTGGCGTGTTGACTTTGTACTTTTGTCCTTCCCACTTAAGATGTTGGTTCAATACGCTCAAGTGTTTTCAAGGTGGCGAGTGCTATGCAGCCGGTCGAAGGATTGGTCTTGCAGTTCTTGTCTTGGCTAGTATCTACAGAGGTTTGAATTAGATCTCCAACTCCCAAAGGCCAACTCGTGTACACTCTCCATTTCCGATTCACTTTGTTTATAGTTGGATAGCTTATTATTTCAAGACTCATTATCAACTTGTGCAAAGCATTCGTGGGCCCAAGATGACGCTCTTTTCAGGCGAAGGAGGCACAAAGTACTACGATCCGCAAGAGGCGAGAAAGCGGCTACACAAAGGGGACTTTATCTCTTGGACTTGCAATATGATTGTGAGGGACAAGGGATTTTCATTCACAGTCGACGGGCATGCCATGGAATCTGAAGAAATCTATTTCATGGCCGTCTGTTCAAACTACCTTCCTCTGCGGCAAGGCGATCATTTCGTTGTTGAGCCCTATAGCTCTCATCGATTTAGTCGTCAATTAGGTTTCTTCCAAGAAGTGCCGAGAATTCTTTCGCAAGACGTTCGCGAAGCTTCTTTAGAGGGTGGAATCCGTTATTGGCGCATGTGCATTCTATCCAAGGCCATGGAAAAAGTGTTGTTCCCTCTCATGCCCCCAAATATGAAGAAGTTCTCCTCCGAGGCGTACAAAAGGTGGTGGCTCGGAGCTCACGGTGGATACTTTGAAGAAAACGTGGCGAAGTTGCTTGCCTTAGGCCCAAGTCAAGCTTCTCCAAAAGGCAAGAAGTATGGTTAAGGAGTCGCCCAAGATCATCCTTGCGAGCCGGCTACTTCCCCTCCCAAGCGAAATTCTCAAATGGTCGAACCCCTTGAAGTAGATAAGAAGCAAAGTGCTCCTCGTTCCTTAGAAGTAAGTGGGAGTAGCAATCCTGATCATCATTGGAAGAGGCCGAAGAGGGATTCGAAACCAATAAACATCAACGTTGATGATGAAGGCTCAAGTCATGAACCATCAACGTTGAACTTTGTCACGGAGGTTATTTTTTTCTTTATTCCTCTTCTTTTTTTTTTTTGGTGATAAGATTCTCTTTTGTTTCTAACTCTAGCTGATGCATCATCGTAGCTCGAAGCTGAGGTCTTAGCCGTTGAAGATGATGAAACTTCCCAAGATAGCCAAGGATCGACTTTGTTGGCTACGACCCGTCCTCTTGGAATGGGGCTTAAGAGAAAACAACCCTCCTGCCAAGCCGCTGTGTCGGTATTTGAATGCGAGAGGTTCTTTCTTAATTATCAAAAGGAGTTCCTTCAGAAGCTGTGGAGTAATCTTCTCGTGAAGATATCAAACATCCCAATTGATTTCATCTCATCAATCGAAGACGACGTTTACTTCGTTCTTGAGTCTATGAAGAGCTTTTAGAATTTTGACATCTCAAACGTGGAAGGATCAATGAACACGTTCTTCGCCGAGGCTGCTGCTTATGATGAGGCGAGGTCGTCGTCTTCTGAAAGGTTATCCAAAAATCTTTTTGACCGGAAGTTAAAGAAAGCCAACGATCGTATTCAAGAGGCCCGTGCTAAAGAAAATGGAGGAGCTTCCAAGGTCCAATCTACTACGGACGAGTTGAAGCGTATTGAGAAGCAGCTTGCGGATTTGAAAGAGCGAAGGAAGAACTTGTGTGCTACTCTGAAGGAAGAAAAACAACTTTTTCATGGTGCCCACGTTGGAGTTCGTGAAATTGTGGAGGAAATTGCAGTACTTGAGAATACCACCCCCCTAAAAAATGAAGTAGTTGCGAGTTTGCAGGCTTCAAGGACACACTTGGAAGCCCTCAAGGAAGGGTTGAAGGATTTGCGTCCCTTTGCTTGAGATTCGCTTAGGACCTTTTATTTTGTTGCATTTGATTCCCTTTTCTTTGTTCAATGTCATGAACTCCAATATTTCCTTGAGATTACGTTGTTAGGATAGATCTCATCACCGTTCCAAACACATTCTTAGACGCTACCATCTTCTTAGAGAAATGGTAGGAAGAGGTGACGTCCGGATGGACCGAGTCAACTCGGCAGACAACACAGCAGACCCGCTGACAAAGCCTATGTCGCAGAGCGCTCATACGCAACATCTTGAGAAGATGGGGATTAAGCATATGGGCAATTGGCTTTAAAGGTCAAGTGGGAGATTGTTAGAATAGGTGACCATGTAAGCCAATTTTGGCAGTAATAGTAACCTATGTCTAGACAATTTTTTGGTATTTGATAAAAATATTTATGACTAAAGAAGTGAAAATTCATATGGCAATACTTTGTTTACGTTCACTTATATCTGCATTTACATTTCTGTTCATTACGCAAACAAAGCCCACGGACTGAGAATCGATTTCGGGGACTGGGACTACGCTTGGAGGTAGGTCCATGAAATCAGTCTTGCCGAATCAGTCCGGAAATCTCCAAGTCAAGGAATCCCGAAAATGGGTACCGGGATTCCCTTTCAGACTTGCACTAAGCATCTGCTGTCGTATTTCATCGACGGGTGACGAAGGTCGTCTAAGCAGTGTTAGTGGGTCAGCATGCTAGGAAGCAGCTGACTGAGGTGACTCGCGGGAACCGTCTTACGGAGGACCTTGAGTATGGTCAGTAAGGTATGACGTGTATTCCCGGTTCCAACGGTACAGGCCAAGTCCTTTGACTTGAGGAACTGCTGAGTTTACCTATGCATCAGGTCTGTATCTTAGATATGGTGAGAGATTGCCTAAATATTCTTGAGTAGTCATAAGCCATGTCTAGTGCAGCTCGGGTGTACAGAGTGACAGTAGTTTTCAAGAAAGGATCTGTCTCCTGTCAAAAGGCATTGACAGTTGAGTCTCATGTATGCTCTGTGTCTTGTCCCTAAAATCTGTGGCCACAGTAACTGAACAGAAGGGAAGGTTTCCCTTGCGGCGTTTAGTAAGGACAGACCGACACTTAGGTCCAAAATGGGTACATGCATTTTCCGTGCCCTAGACTCTGAGTGATGAGACCGAAGACAGAAGGACAAGTGTACTGTTAGAGCCTAAATGTTCATCCCCAATTATTTCACCTAGTCTCTAGTGTCATGGACCGTTACTAGATGGCCACCCATGGTAACGGATGGATTCTAGGAATCCGACCAAGTCTAGCTGAAAGGTGAACCTAAAGAGTCACACACTATCCACACACACTTAGTATTTAATTTGGAATTAAATATTGGAGTAAAGGAATGATTAAATTATATTTAATCGGGTCCCATATTTTCTTGGAGAAATTAATTCCTTTTATTTGATAAAGGGAATTAAATTAATAAATAGGATTTATTAAAGGGTTGATTTAATGGGCTTAGAGTAAATATTAATATTTATTTATTATATTTATTTGGCCTTTTGGAATATTTAATGGGATTTAAATATTCCATCAAATTTAAATCAACGGTTGAGATGGAAAGGGGAGATGGAAGGCTATGATTTGTTTGACTAGGTCAAACACTAGTTTGATTAGGACTTTGACTAGGTCAAAATCCTAGTCAAATTAGGGTTCTTAGAGTTGGAGTTTAAAGAGGATTAAACTCCTCCTCTATAAATACCTCTAGCTTCCAACTATTGCATGATGATGATTCTTGAAATCACACACACAACACACACTCCCCTCTCTCCTACATCTCGTCCGCCCCTCTCTCTCTCACTCTCCAAGAAAATTATTTCTTGTTCTTTTGTTCTTGGAACATTAGAACTAAGGAAGATTAGTCCCGTTAATTCATAACGTGTGATTGATCTATCCTCTCCAAAAATACTTGTTCGTTGCTAGTACGACGTGCAAGATACGTGGGTGGATCGTGTGTCACGATTTGGAGGGTCTCAAGAAAGAGATCTCGGTGCAAAACGGGGAACAGCGCGTGTAGCCGTTGAAGACGAAAACGACAACGGTAGGTCTCGTTTTATTTTTCGTCCCTCTTTATTTTTCAACTCTATGGCCTCCATGATTTCTTTATATGTTATATGATCATGAGATACACCGAACGCCCGGGAACCTCAAGGGTACACCCCTTGAGCGTGTTCTTTTAAATTAAAAGCATGCTTTAATTTTTTGTATGTTTAATTTTATCGCGCTTCCGCATTCGCGCAATTCCCGGGACGATCCACCGATTTCTTTCAGTGGCATCAGAGCCCGGTTCGGTGTATAGGCCTAGGGTTAATGTGCGTTCTAAGCATGAAACGTGATATTGGCATGTTTTATATTAAGTCTTGATTTTTCTTGATTTTAAGCATGTCGGTTTTATTGCTTTTAATTCGTGTGAATTTCTGAATGTTGGTATTTTTTTGTTTTCTTGGGAAACAGGGTGGAAATTGAACGGAAGACGAGACACGACGCAGCCGGCCAGCCGGGAGGGCTGGCCGCGCGCAGCCGCGCGCTGCCGGCAGGGCAAACGCGCGCAGGCATCCAGTCGGTCGCGCAGGGGCAGCGCGCAGCCAGGGAGGCTGCGCGCGCGCACGCAAACAAGGGTGTCTGCGTGCATGCGCCCGGCAGGCGCGCTCATGCGCGCGCGGGCGCGCCTGAGAATCCGCGCGCGGACGGACTCTGAGCAGCGCCGCCAGGAGTGCGCGCACGCAGACGTCTGCGCGCGCACTGCGCACGGCACGGCCGACAGCCAGCAGGCCAGCGTGCGCGCAAGGCAAGGGAGCCTGCGCGCGCGACGGCCTGCCGGAATGCCAGGCCGTGCAGCGCGCTGCCGGCCAGGCGCGCGTGCACGCAGGCAAGGGGCCTGCGCACGCGCGCCCGGCCAGGCAGTGCCTGCGCGCGCGCAGGGGCGGCAGGCTGAGCCTGGTGCCCTGTGCGCGCGCCTGCGGGCCGCTGCTAGGGTTTTCAAAACCCTAGCATGTTTTTCTTTTATTTTTTTTTTAATTATTTTCACTTATAATTTTGAATTAATTCTGAAAAATCGTTTTTTGGTTCAATTATGCCTATTTTTCTAAAGACATTATTTTAGGAGTAAAATAAATTGGATTTGGAATCCCGGGGTTATTTTACTTAAAATAATGAGGAAAGGTTTTCCTAAAACGAGAAAATATTATTACCAATATTTATGTTTTATTTTCACACGTTATGCACATACTCATTTATTATTTTGGATATTCATGATTGGATATCATGTGTTGTTGGTATATTGTGATTATATGATTGGATCATGTGATTATGTGTGTTGGATGGAAATGGATGATCACGAGCCCTAGACCGGATGTATGGTTTACTTTCTGTTGGGCCTGTGTGCCTATTTTACTGTTTTTCTCCTTCTCTCTTTCTAGTTGCCTTGGAATAATAAGGCATTCTACCTCCCTCCTTATGTACTCCCCCTAGGTTTTCGCTGGGGTTTCTATTTTTTAATATGTAATGAGAGTAGACTAGGAGTGAGGTTTCTATTTTTTTTTGTAATTGGTGGAGAAGAAGGAAGGACCACATGGAGAGCCCAGACGGGAGGGTCCCTTGGAGTTTTTCCATGAAGTGAAGAAAGAGAAAAGAGACCAAGGCCCATCAGCATGATGATTGGGTTACTATTAATGTAATAGTATAGGACCAACCCTAGATTGACCATAGATCCACTGCGGGCTCAGTGGGTCGCATAGGATTCGGGCTCGTGATCATCCAACAGGGGCGTGCTAGGCTTTAATTTTGCATGTGGTTATGATGATGGATGGATGGGTTGTTTATTTATCATATAACTGCTATGGATGGTTTATTCACGCATTATGGATGTATGTGTAGATGTTTATTTATTTGAGATCTCGGTCATTTACTACTCTCACATTGGTTGGACCAATGTCAAAATATTAGACCCTAGACAAAGTGGACATAAACTCTAGGAGTTTGTCCATGCCTTCCAATCCATGGCATAGTGAGGAAGCTGCTTTGGTCAATAGCGTGGTCTCACGAGTCGTGGCACGTTATTCTAACTTAAAGGAAGCTGCACTATGTGA
The DNA here is from genome assembly GCA_034509735.1 of Sesamum alatum. Taxonomy (NCBI): domain Eukaryota; kingdom Viridiplantae; phylum Streptophyta; class Magnoliopsida; order Lamiales; family Pedaliaceae; genus Sesamum; species Sesamum alatum. The sequence goes on along the minus strand of JACGWO010000009.1, from coordinate 20,895,294 downwards.
TGAACGAAAAATGGGCTGCTGCTACCTGTTTCACGAGTCGTGGGGGTACCAGTGGGTCTGTGGCTCGGTCGATTGGGTCTAACGCCCAATTAACATGATTCGCTTGGAGTCCTCGGGATCATGTGAAAGGGTGAGGCAATAATCTTGGGAATCTCGTGGAACGAGAATGGTATGGAATACCTCCACAGGATCTTTTCCATGCGAATCGTAAAAGCGGGGTATAGGAAAAATCGCTGTGGATCCCAAGCCCACTTGGAAAGGATTTCCCGAAAATCACGTTTGAGAGTACCGTGTTTTCGTATAAATAGTGGGAGGATTAAATGACTAAAGTCCATGCATTTAATTATTTTATCAAAACCACCGTCTTTTATTTTCTGCTGATCGCGCGCTGTTTTCTAAAAATGTAGATTTTAAAATGTCTAAGAACCCACTTTCCACCATTCTTGAGACAAACAAATTCAATGGAACAAATTACAACGACTGGTTGCGCAATCTCAGGATAGTCCTAGATTACGAGAACCAAGGCTACGTCATGGACGAGCCTCTCCCTAGGACCTTGCCGGAAGGATCCACGCCAGAAGAATGTGAGACGTTCGAGACTTGGCATAAGGATAACCGGAAGGTCCGTAGCATCATACTTGCTTTGATGACCAATGAGATTCAGAAGCAATATGAAAGGCTAGACGATGTCCCTTCCATTATGGCTTGCCTTAAGGATTGCTATGCAGTCCTGGACCGGCATACTAGGTTTGTCGCGACCAAGGCGTTCTTTGGAACGAAAATGACAGAAGGATCCTCTGTACAAGAGCACGGGGTTAAAATGCTTACCCTGGTGGAAAAGCTCGAGGACCTAAAGCAGGTCTCGACAATGAAAACGTACATAGATGTGATCCTTCAGTCACTCCCACCCTCCTTTGACCAATTTATCATCAACTACAACATGAACGCACTTGAGAAGGGCATTCATGAGTTGATCAATATGTTGGTGCAATACGAGGCAACGACTAAGAAGTCCACGCCTTCGGTATTGTTTGGAGTTGCTTCGACTTCTAATACGAAAGGCAAGGGTGCCGGACGTTGGAAGAAGAAGAAAGGGAAGGGAAAGGCCGTCAAAGCAACTACGAACACTAAGAGTGTTTCCATTGCCAAAGAGGGGAAAGGCAAAGGAAAGGGAAAGGTAGTCTCCAAGCAACAGTCGAAGGCATATGACATATGTATCAACTGCCGTGAGAAAGGGCATTGGAAGAGAGAGTGCCCCAAACTCTTCTCGAACCAAGGTATATATGTGATTGAGGTTAATATGGTCACTAGTTCTGCCTCTTGGGTATTAGATACGGCTGTGGAGCTCACATTTGCAATGACTTGCAGGTGTTGAAAAGAAGCAGAAAACTGGGTAGCGGGGACATGATCCTGAAGCTTGGGAATGGCAATGCCATCTCGGCAGAAGCAGTAGGATCCGCCACTCTAGTGATTAGTGATAGTATTAGCATAGATTTGGAGCAAGTTTATTTTGTACCCAGTATGATTAAAAACATCATTTCCATTCCATTGTTGGACAATAGTGGTTATGAGTTTAGAATCAATAAAAATTGCTTTTATTTGATGAGGTGTGGAATTGCTCATCTACTTGGTACATTGCATAACGGACTCTATATCTTGCAACAAACGAATTTCATCCTCAATGCACAACACAAATGAAAATTAGATAATAACAGGAACGCACGTCTGTGGCACGCTAGGCTAGGTCACATATCCCAAGATAGGATGAAAAGGTTGGTAGACTCAAAGAACCTAGAGGTTGGGGACTTGAGCGATCTACCAACTTGTGAGTCCTGTCTAAAAGGGAAAATGACCAAGAAGCCCTTTGTAGGACAAAGCAGGCTTGCCACAGGTCTGTTGGACTTGGTCCATACAGACGTATGTGGACCACTAAGGACGCAGGCCCGAGGTGGGTTCTCCTACTTCATAACCTTCACCGATGATCATTCGCGGTATGGTTATGTTTACCTGATGAAGTACAAGTCTGAAGCTCTTGAGAGGTTTAAAGAATTCAGACTTGAAGTGGAGAACCAAACCAACTGCAAAATTAAAGTCCTTCGGTCGGACCGAGGCGGTGAGTACCTTAGTACGGAGTTCCTAGATTATCTAAAAGAACATGGTATAATATCAGAATGGACACCTCCAGGAACACCACAGTTAAATGGTGTCTCTGAAAGGAGGAATCGAACCCTGTTGGACATGGTTTGGTCCATGATGAGTTTTTACTAAATTGCCCTTATCGTTTTTGGGGCTAATGCACTAGAAACGGCGGCCAAATTGTTGAATTTAGCGCCTACTAGTACATTGACCCAAACGCCATATGAGATATGGCACGGCAAGCCTGCATCCTACAACTACTTGAAAGTGTGGGGTAGCCCCGCATACGTCAAGAGGTTAGTGGGAGATAAGTTACAATCTAGGTCTAGCTTATGCAGGTTCGTTGGATACCCTAAAGAAACTGCGGGTTATTACTTTTGTGACCCCTTGGAACAAAAGGTGTTTGTTTCAAGAAATACAGTATTCTTGGAGCAAGGCTTCCCGGAGGATATCCAACCTGATGAGCTGATCCTTGAGGAATCAAGTGATGGAATCCAGCCATCAGAGAGGCTGCGGAACCCTCACTTAGAGGATTCAGGATTAACAGCCGAAGGGCTGACCAACCTCGAGAAGTCCAACATGTTAGGCATGAAGGGCAGCCTCAGGAACAGCCAGTCCCGGTTCCTGAACTGCCGGCTCCGATACAGTCAGTGCCCACAGTCACCACTGACGTTCCCGTTCTCCGTAGGTCCACTAGAGAGTTCAGACCTCCAGTGAGATATGGCTTTCTAGGTGCGACCGATCTTTTGGATAACGATCCTAAGACTTATGGAGAAGCGATGTCTGACATCGACTCCGGGAAATGGCTTGAGGCCATGAAAGCCGAAATGGACTCCATGAGCGAGAAACCAAGTATGGAGTCTTGTAGATCCACCGAAAGGTGTTAAGCCAGTCGGCTGTAAGTGGGTCTACAAGTGCAAACTTGGCGTTGATGGAGAAGTCACAACCTTTAAGACTAGGCTTGTAGCTAAGGGATACACTCAACGACTCGGGGTCGATTTTGAGGATACCTACTTGCCAGTAGCCATGGCTAAATTCATTCGGATTCTGCTCGCCATAGCAGCATGGTATGACTATGAGATATGACAGATGGACGTAAAAACGGACTTCCTCAACGGTTTCGTTGAAGAAGAGATCTATATGGATTAGCCGCAGGGTTTCACGGTCACTGGAAAAGAACAAAAAAGTCTATCGTCTCCAGGTCCATCTATAGCCTCAAACAAGCCTCCCGAAGTTGGAACATTCGCTTTGATGAAGTAATACGGGGTTATGACTTCATCAAAAACGAATCCGACCCTTGTGTATACAAGAAGGTTAGTGGGAGCTCAATAGTGTTCCTAGTGCTTTATGTGGATGACATTCTGCTCATTGGTAATGACGTTAGAATGTTAGGAAACACAAAAGCATGGTTGTCAACCTAGTTTCCATGAAGGACTTGGTGAAGCCTCCTACATCCTAGGCATCCAGATTGTCAGGGACAGATCTAAAAGGATGTTAGGACTTACCCAAAACTCGTATATGGAGAAAGTCCTAAAGAGATATCGAATGGACAACTCCAAACGAGGATTCCTTTCAATGAGGCATGGGATCAAGTTATCCAAGAAACAGTCCCCACAGACTGATGAGGAACTTGAAAAGATGAAAGTCATGCCCTATGCTTCTTCTGTAGGTAGCATACAATATGCGGTCCACTGCACTAGGCCTGACATTGCATACGCTTTGAGCGTGACAAGCAGATATCAGTCCTGCGCAGGAGAGGCACATTGGAATGCTGTAAGGGCATCCTTAATACCTAAGGAGGACTAAGAAATGTTCCTAGTCTATGGCAATGGAGAACTAATTCTGGAAGGCTTTAGCGACGCTAGCTTCCAGTCTGATGACGATGATGCCAAGTCTCAATCGGGGTACGTATTCAAACTCAATGGAGGAGTAGTAGCTTGGAAAAAGTTCCAAGCAAGCAACCATTGGAAGCTGAATACATAGCAGCTTTAGAAGCTGCTAAGGAAGCGGTTTGGATGAGAAACTACATCCAAGAGTTGGGTGTGGTGGCCTAGCATCGCCGAGCCCGTTGTCATCTCTGTGATAACAACGGAAGCAATAGCGCAAGCAAAAGAACCGAGATCTCATCACCGTTCCAAACACATTCTTAGACGCTACCATCTTCTTAGAGAAATGGTAGGAAGAGGTGACGTCCGGATGGACCGAGTCAACTCGGCAGACAACACAGCAGACCCGCTGACAAAGCCTATGTCGCAGACCGCTCATACGCAACATCTTGAGAAGATGGGGATTAAGCATATGGGCAATTGGCTTTAAAGGTCAAGTGGGAGATTGTTAGAATAGGTGACCATGTAAGCCAATTTTGGCAGGAATATATAACCTATGTCTAGATAATTTTTTGGTATTTGATAAAAATATTTATGAATAAAGAAGTGAAAATTCATATGGCAATACATTGTTACGTTCATTTATATCTGCATTTACATTTCTGTTCACTATGCAAACAAAGCCCACGGACTGAGAATCGATTTCGGGGACTAGGACTACGCTTGGAGGTAGGTCCATGAAATCAGTCTTGCGAATCAGTCCGGAAATCTCCAAGTCAAGGAATTCCGAAAATGGGTACCGGGATTCCCTTTGAGACTTGCACTAAGCATCTGCTGTCGTATTTCATCGACGGGTGACGAAGGTCGTCTAAGCAGTGTAGTGGGTCAGCATGCTAGAAGCAGCTGACTGAGGTGACTCGCGGGAACCGTCTTACGGAGGACCTTGAGTATGGTCAGCAAGGTATGACGTGTATTCCCGGTTCCAACGGTACAGGCCAAGTCCTTTGACTTGAGGAACTGCTGAGTTTACCTATGCATCAGGTCTGTATCTTAGATATGGTGAGAGATTGCCTAAATACTCTTGAGTAGTCATAAGCCATGTCTAGTGCAGCTCGGGTGTACAGAGTGACAGTAGTTTCCAGAAAGGATTTGTCTCCTGTCAAAAGGCATTGACAGTTGAGTCTCATGTATGCTCTGTGTCTTGTCCCTAAAATCTGTGGCCACAGTAACTGAACAGAAGGGAAGGTTTCCCTTGCGGCGTTTAGTAAGGACAGACCGACACTTAGGTCAAAATGGGTACCTGCATTTTCCGTGCCCTAGACTCTAAGTGATGAGACCGAAGACAGAAGGACAAGTGTACTGTTAGAGCCTAAATGTTCATCCCCAATTATTTCACCTAGTCTCTAGTGCCATGGACCGTTGCTAGATGGCCACCCATGGTAACGGGCGGATTCTAGGAATCCGACCAAGTCTAGCTGAAAGGTAAACCTAAAGAGTCACACACTATCCACACACTTAGTATTTAATTTGGAATTAAATATTGGAGTAAACGAATGATTAAATTAGATTTAATCGGGTCCTATATTTTCTTGGAGAAATTAATTCCTTTTATTTGATAAAGGGAATTAAATTAATAAATAGGATTTATTAAAGGTTGATTTAATGGGCTTAGAGTAAATATTAATATTTATTTATTATATTTATTTGGCCTTTTGGAATATTTAATGGGATTTAAATATTCCATTCAAATTTAAATTAACGGTTTAGATGGAAAGGGGAGATGGAAGGCTAGATTTATTTGACTAGGTCAAACACTAGTTTGATTAGGACTTTAACTAGGTCAAAATCCTAGTCAAAATAGGGTTCTTAGAGTTGGAGTTTAAAGAGGATTAAACTCCTCCTCTATAAATACCTCTAGCTTCCAACTATTGCATGATGATGATTCTTGAAATCACACACACAACACACACTCCCTCTCTCCTACATCTCGTCCGCCCTCTCTCTCTCACTCTCCAAGAAAATTATTTCTTGTTCTTTTGTTCTTGGAACATTAGAACTAAGGAAGATTAGTCCCGTTAATTCATAACGTGTGATTGATCTATCATCTCCAAAAATACTTGTTCGTTGCTAGCACGACGTGCAAGATACGTGGGTGGATCGTGTGTCACGATTTGGAGGGTCTCAAGAACGAGATCTCGGTGCAAAACGGGGAACAACGCGTGTAGCCGTTGAAGACGAAAACGACAACGGGTAGGTTCGTTTTATTTCTCGTCCCTCTTTATTTTTCAACTCTATGGCCTCCATGATTTCTTTACATGTTATATGATCATGAGATATACCGAACGCCGGAACCTCAAGGGTACACCCCTTGAGCGTGTTCTTTTAAATTAAAAGCATGCTTTAATTTTTTGTATGTTTAATTTTTATCGCGCTTCCGCATTCGCGCAATTCCTGGGACGATCCACCGATTTCTTTCATACGTAATAGAAACTTCTTCTTTTCTTTCTATCTTGCAATCTTTGAGCACGTTTAAGTACTTCCACTCTCGACGACTTAATAAGAGGAATAAAACTCGTTTAAGTGTTATGACTGAACTTAGAATATCTAAGCTGCCTACGTACCTCATCAAGAGGATCAAGTCAATTCGTAGTTCAGGGGTACAAAATATTTGTTTGGAGAATAGAGGGGAGGGCCGTTCACAATTTATACTCATGTGGGCCAAGAGGTTTTGTCTTTTTTTTTTACTGTTTTGATTTTTTTCTTCTTTTTTTTTCTTTTTCTTCTCCCCTTTTTTTTCAGGCGTAATACCGCTTCAAGAACTTTCCATTTATCGGGCCTATCCTCAAGCCGTCTTCAACAACCAGCTTATATGCACCATTTGTGTAGACTTCTTTGACAACATACGGACCATCCCATTTTTGGCAGAACTTGTTTCCCGTTCGATGCGTTGTGATTATAGACCTTCTCACTGCGAGTACTAGATCACCAACTTCGAAAAGAGCGAAGGCGGACCTTCTTATTGAATGCTTTGGATAGTCGAACTTGATAACACTCGAGCCTTTGTTGTGCTTCCAACCTCTTCTCATCGAGAGCTTCTAGCTCTTCAAGCCGTATTCGAGCGTTTTTTTTCTTCAGTAAGCCCTTCTTGTGATCGCCACCCTAAATGAAGGGCATTTGTTGCTCAAAGTGGAGCGACTGCCTCAACTCCAATAAACCAAGGGCATAAGGAGTTGTCCTTGCTGTAAGCGGTTATGACAGTGGTTCTATATGCCCATTAGAGCTTCTCCAATTCTCTCGTGCCAATCCCGTTTTGACTTAGTTCACTACTTTCTTCAATAGGATGCACAAAGTTTTGTTAAAAGCTTCAGTAAGGTCCGTTGCGCAGCGACATAGTACATGGAGAGGTTATCTATTGTTGAATGCAACTTCTGGCACCAATTTGTCTATCAAGCTGTTACCCGAAGGGTTTTCCATTATCAGTGATGATATACCTAGGGCACTCCGTAGCGATATACGATGTGTGTACGCATGAAATCAGCAACATTCTCGTTCTTTACTTCTTTGAGGGGGAACTTGCCTTCAGCCCATTTAGAGAAGTAAGTCAAGTTGCCGCCAAGATATATACAGTGACCACGGAGGACTTTGTCATGGGTTCCTACGACATCCAAACCCCAAGTCACCGAAGGGCCATGAAGCTACAAGAGGGTGTAATGGCTCGGGTGGTTGGGTGGATAAAATTGGCAATGAATTTGACAGGCTTGACATCTCCGTCATAGTCCATCGCAATCTTTAACCATTGTAGGCCAGTATAATAACCCATTCTTTTTATACGGAAAGTGTAGCTTTGCGTCCGATTGGTGCGGGCACGACAAAACTCCAGAGTGAGGCTTCTTCCCATAGCTTGCATTTGCTCATTCATCTGTTTTAGGCAGCGTAAGAACAAATACCGAATCAAATGTAAAGTCTTGTAGAGCGTTGTCCTTTGAAATAGATGAAGCGAGACGCCCGCGCCGAATTTCAGTCCCTTCGTCGTATGTCGTCCGGTTAACTCTTGTAAGCTTCAAGTAATCGACGAGGTGGTTTGTCGCCAAATCTTCCTCTTACAATTTTGAAAACTTCCATGACATGATTTTCTTCTTCTTGGAATGGTGTCATTCTCATCATCAACTGAAGACCATGTGTGATGACCCGATTCTTACATATTTGTATGCGTGTCTCCTTACGGTCTCGAGAGGGTTTGAACGAGCTTGGCCAATGAATCGGCTTGTTATTATCTCTTTCCTCGAGCAGGTGGCTCAAGTTCTACATCTTCCTAGCCATCTTATCAGCCTTCTTGCCCGTTAGTTAAGTATGGAAGCAACTCAGGCTTTGACTATCTGTAAAGGACCAAGGGAAGCGTGATTTAATCACTAATTGAGAGTCTGCGCCCTGGTACTTTCCAGGTGTCGTTACTTTAATGTCCACTGCCATTTCCAATCCTAAGGATTAAAGCTTGGATATTCCGTCATATTATTTGAACAGTTCTGGGTTAAGTGAAGGAAATAAGGTAAGACTTCCCCTTCAGACGTGACAAAGACAACTCCAGCCCCAACTCCTCTCTAGGGCAGCTCCATCAAAGTACATTTTCCAGGGGCGTAACTTCAATCAGAAGACATCCTCGTCCGGCAAGTCATCAAACAATTCCCACTCGGCAGGCATGGGGTGATCGGCTAGAAAGTCTGCCTAAAACTTGTCCTTCACAGCCTTTTGAGGAACGTATGTGATCTCGAATGTTTGCAGCTGAAGATACCATCTTGCGAGTCTATCAGACAGTACTAGCTTTGCCATGACATATTTCAGGGATTGCTTTTTGAAACCAGATGGACGTTGTGTGACGAAAGTAATGCTTCAACTTTTGGATTGCGAAGATGAGCGCCAAACATAGCTTTTCGATGGTAAATGATTGAGCTTGTTGTATCATCGTTATGCTAAATAGTATAAAGCATTCTCTTTCCCCTCATCATTCTTCTGGCAAGTAAGATTCCCACTGAGCGCTCTTGAGCAGCAACGTACAAAATTACGGGGCGTCCGGGACGGTGCAACCAACACCGGAGGCTTCATCAAGTAGATTTTATGCTTCTGAACGCTTTATCCCAAGTCTCATCCCATTCGAAGGGCACATCCTTCTTCATGAACGACTGAATGGTTGACAATGGCCTGCTAGATGGAAATGAATCTCCAAAGATACGCGAGCTTTCCTTGCAAACTCTTGAGCTCATGGACATTCCTAGGTTCTGGAATTCTCAAAATGGCATTAATCTTGGCTTGCTCAATCTCTATACCCCGTTGACGAATGATGAACCCAAGGAATTTTCCGGATGTAACTCCGAATGCCTACTTGGAGGGATTCATCTTTAGTTGGTATCTTCTCAAACGTTCAAAAACCTTTCTCAAGTCATGAAGATGATCCTCTCGTTTCTTTGACTTCACGACCAAGTCATCAACGTAGCATTATACATTCTTGTGGAGCATGTCGTCGAAGATCTTTTGCATCGCCCTTTGATATGTGGCGCCGGCGTTCTTTAATCCGAAAGGCATGACTTTGTAGCAATATATACCTTTAGGAGTGCGAAATGTTGTCAATTCCTCATCCGCTGGTGCCATACGTATTTGGTTATATCCGGACCATCCATCCATAAAAGATACGGCTTCATGACCCGTAGTGGCGTCTATCATTAACCCGGCGATAGGTAATGGGAAGTCGTCCTTGGGACATGCGTTATTCAAGTCCCTGAAGTCAACACATACTCGTATCTGCCCATTTCTTCTTCCTCACGGGCACGATTGCTAGAGATCCACGTAGGATACTTGACTTCTCGAATAAAACCAACTTCAATAAGTTTGTTTACCTCACATTTCAATCAATGGGATTAGCTCAGGTCGAAACCTACGTTGAGCTTGTTTGACAGACGAGCCCCCTCTTTACGGATAAGTGGTGCACAGCTACTTTTGGATCTAGCCCGGGCATTTCTTTGTAGGACCATACAAATACGTCTTTATACTCATGGAGTAGCACGACATAAGCCTTATCTTCTTTCGGGGTTAGAGAAGCACTTGTGTAAATTGCCTGGGATCTTCGGCATTACCTAGATTGACTTCTTTCAACTCGTCAACGGTGGCTTTAATGCCTTCCTCAAGTTCTAGAGGAACGTCTTCAGGATCTTCTTCTTCAACCTCTTCATTTTCGATTAAGGTGATGTGATAGGCTAGGGCGATATCTTCTCCAGCATTGTCGTCAATATAATTGGATGATGCAACGCTTTTTCTGTCATCCTCGTCATCAAAGTTGAACTTGTGTGAAGACCGTTGTTCTTGTTTTAACTTTCAAGACTCTGCCACATGATATGTCTAGAGTTGTGTGGCGTCTCATTCTGGAAGGAACCAAACTGCTAAGTTTATGTGAGGATGTGATGTTTTCCTTTGATTGTGCAGTCACCTTGGACATGGCTTTCTTTTGTTCACCATTCTTTTCTGTGGACCAAGTCTATTAAAGACAGATTGATTGTTGGTCCTTCTGTGCACTAGTCTTTTACGTGGGCCGAGTCTATTGAAGACAGACTCCCGTGGATTTTCTTTCCTCTGATCATCTTCTGTTGAAGAGAGACTTTCACTGACATGGTTGCTGCTGGCCCTTTTATGGTTATGCGGATAGGCTTAGGAGGGATAAAGCCAAGACCCACACGTGAATCTGGGACTGCATGCCCTTTTTCTTTTTAACATCACTTGGGTGGCATTGAGTCCATGGAGCTTCTTGCCGGTGGCTTCGGGAGGAAGTTTTCCAAGGGCTAATCTTTCTTGTGGATTATACCCAAGGAAGTTTTCGAAGGCTTTAGGATCATATCCTTCTCCGTCTATAGCCTACGTTTCATGCCCCTCTTCTTCTTTTTGGGTTGAGGACACAAATCCTTCGAGTGGCGGTTTCGATGGTTGCTTCGTGTTGACTTGAGTCAATGGTAAAGTCAGACTCTTTGAAAATCCGGCCTCGACACTGCTCATTTCTCCTCACGCTTCCATCGTCATGTGACCTTGGTTTCTCAGAGGGTGAAATCTCTTTTCCTCTTTTGGCAGTTTCAACGTAGTACTTGGCGTTGGCGAAGTGTGACTCAGCTTCGGTAAAAGGCTTGGTATCACCGAGTACCCTTTTCACTATACCATTACAGCAGTATTTGAAGCATTGATGCCATGTTGAGGGGACCACAGAATTTTCATGCAACCAAGGACGACCAAGAAGCATGTTGTAAGAAGTCTTGGCGTTTATAACATGGAATAGTGCGGTTGACGCCATATCGTCCATCAACAATTCCATCCTGATAATGTCGACAGCCCTTTGTCCTCCTTGATTGAAGCCTTGAATCATGAGGCGGTTGTTTGCGAGTTCGTCCATCGGGATCCCCAAGTCTCTCAAGGTTCGTAGGGGTAAGATATTGACTGCAGAGCCTCCATCGATCAATATTCTATTCACCTTTTGTTCGCGTGCATATCCAGCGACGAACAAGGGGCGGTTATGCGGTTTTGACCCAAGAAGCAAATCTTCGTTAGTGAAGGTAATGGTGGACATGCATTCATCACTATCAGAGGAATCTTCTTTTTCAGACAGAGCGTCCTCTTTGATCGCAGTAGCATTCTCGTGTGAGGTATTGTAGGAGGCTTCACTATCGAAAGACCCACATTTGATCGAGGTCATGTTTGCTGCTGCAGTATCTTCTTCAAGAGAGATCTTGCCTTGGCGAGCTAATTGCATAACCTTGTCTTTGAACACAAAGCAATCTTGTATTGAATGCCCAACTAAACAATGCTACTTGCAATATTTTAGGTCATCTTTTTGTTCGGCTTCTTCAGGTCGTTTCGCTTCGGGTAGTTCGATGAGGTTGGCCTCCAACAAGTCATCAGATATCCCGGGGACATCGGAATCAAGGAAAGGATTGCTTTGCTCTCATTTCCTTTAAAGTTAGCTTTCTTTGCGGTCTTTCGTAAGGCGCATTTTGCTTCGGGCAATGTTGTCTTTTGCTGCGCTCCTAAGCTTGAGTGGCGCGACATTCACTGCCATCGATTCCTTGCTTGGAGGTTTGAAAAGGGTTTTCCCCCTTTCTTGATTTCTGGCCTTTCCTTGGTTCTGCGGGGCTCTTGGACAGGTGGTCCTTCTACTCCACTTGCTGCCATACTTAACTCTATGTCATGTGCTCGAGTGGCCAAATCTTCGAATGATCTGGGTAGGATTCCTTGAAGAATATACCGAAGACCCCAATGCATCCCTTGAATACACATCTCAATGGCGGAAGCTTCAGATAACCGGTCTTTGCAGTTGAGGCTCAAATTCCTCCACCTATTGATATAATCGATGACCGGCTCATCCTTCTATTGGCGGGAATTCGTAAGCTCAATCATGCTGACAGTGCGCCGAGTGCTATAGAAGCGATTCAGGAATTCTTGCTCTAGTTGGTCCCATCCATCAATTGAACCGGCTTCAAAATCAGTATATACCAATCAAATGCGTTGCCTTTCAGTGATCGGACGAACTGTTTGACTAGATGATCGCCATATGTTCCGGCATTATTGCACGTTTCGACGAAGTGAGCGACGTGCTGCTTAGGATTGCCTTTGCCATCAAATTGTTGGAACTTCAGCGGTTGGTAGCCCATTGATATCTTTAAGCTGTCAATTCTTGGAGTGTAGGGCTTGGAGTAAGTAAAGGATGACATTGAGCTTCCCTCAATCTTGCTCCTAATGGTCCCTTCGATGAATTCTTTCAATTGGTCCACAGGGATCAGTCCATTGGATGAGACTTGAAACCCCTTTATAGGTTCATCTTTCTCGGCGTAGTTCTCCTTTGTGGATATTTCTACTTCATTGTGAGTCTCAACTTGTTTTCCCCGAGCGTGGCTTGTCTCAATGTTGTCCGGCTTGTTGATCAACCTGGCGATTTGGGCATCTTGCTCTTGGACATGCTTGGCGAGTCCCTCGATAGCTCTTGTCAGGATTGCAATTTGCTCTTCTAAGGTGGTGGCATTCGTCACCATGACTGGGGTCACATTCGTTGCGAAGGAGTAGCTAGACTCGGAGCGAGGAGAGGACGGGGGATTTATCTTCGTCATCTTCGCTTGCGTGGTTAGGCACGAATGTGTCCTTCTGAGCAAACTCAATTGGAGGAGTCATGTGGGAAGATTCCTTAAGTTTCTTCGACATGCTCCTCGTAGTAACACCGAGACTCTTGGTACTTGCACTTGAAGACTTCGATGTGGCGAATTTGGCATTCACCGTCTTCATAACTTTTCCTTGAGTGTCCATTGAAATACTTCAGGTTTTGTTGAAGGGAAGAGATGAGAGGTAGAGCGGTCCCACCGGGTGTGCCAAAATTTATAAACAAATTTTTGTGTTCCTGAATTTAACGAAACAAGAAAATATTACAAATGAATTTCTTGAATTGAATTGAATATTTTTGGGTGCGAAATCTCTACTTGAAACCTCTGATTCTTCTCTTCAAGAACGTGATCTTTGACTTCGACAACTTCGGAGGTGAAACTGTGACATTTGATCTCCTTTGACTTTTTCTTTGACTTTGAATAACGTTAATTCGGGGGTCGTTGACTTGTTCTCGGATCAAACGCTATAAACTTGATGATTCTTGACTTGAATTTGGGATGTTCTTGGTGGATTTGAGACTTTGATCTTCTGCCAAGGTGGACTTCGGTCTTGATAACGTTAATTCGCCGGTCTTCAGACATCTTGTCGAATCAAACGCTGACTTTGGACGATTTCCGTGACGAACGCCTTGAATCTTGCCTAGAACGCCGTGGATCTTCCTTGATTCGTGCTTGAGAGGATTTCAAGACTTCTTGAATGCTCTCTTGCTTGTATGTGGGTGTGCGTGTTTTGAATGAGTTCCAAGGACCCCTTTATATAGCTGTCAAAGAGGTAGAGTTGTGGTGAACTTGAACACTTATTTTGTATTATTCCTTTATTTTAATTGAGAGATAAATACATTAAATATTTGGGAAGACATGATCGGTCAATTTCGATATTATCTCTTTAATTTTTGTATTTTTTTAAGAGATAATATGAGAAATATTTGTCTTGATTGATTGGCCGGAACACCTCAATTCGACACGTGTCGACCGTTGATTTGATGACGAAATATATATTAAAATATCAATTAATTTAATTATTTATATTTATAATTAATTTAGTAAATTCTAAAATATAAATAGAAAAATATAATATAATGATAAATAATATATATATTTTCCATTTGTCGTCATTTAATTGGGCACAAAATTAATTTGTCTACAGCCATCTTGGAGCAAAATTTCCTTGACTTGGAGGGAGCCTAAAATGGTTTGAGGGGTTCCACATTTCCTGAAATTTGGATTTTTTTTTTAATTTCCCGAACAGTTTCGTCATTGAAAATTTGTGCAAGAACATCAAGTTTCCACTGATTGGATTCGGTGTCAACGAGATCTCGCACAAATCTTGGTTCTCGTGGACTGTTCGGGTTGCATGGGACTGGGGAGAAATTTTGGATTGAAGGTATCCAGGGGTCCTCCCAAATTCAGGTGGCGGAATTTTTTGCTGCTGGAAACAAGCTCCCATCCGGACGAGTTTGCTGCACTTAACAACGTCTTGCCATATCCATGATGCTCCTTTAACATGCAGAGAAGAATTTAGGGTTGAGTCATTTTTAAGATACTTAGCACAAAGAATTTGACACCAAAGCTTATCCGATTTTTGAAAGATATCCCAAGATATTTTTGAGAGCAGTGCTTTGTTGAAATCATAGAATTTTCTGAAACCGAGCCCCTCCCCCTTTGTTTTTTGGTTTGCATATGGAGTGCCACGACTTGAATGCAAGAAAATGGTTGTTGCTTTCGGATGTCTCAGCTTTCCACCAAAACCTTCGGATGATGGAATCCATTTTACTGCACACCGCTTTTGGGAGTAGGAAGGTTGACATGTAGTAAACCGGGATCGCTTGGGCCACATTCTTGATGAGGATCATTTTTCTGGCTCTTGAGAAGTGTTTTGCCTTCCAAGCGGTCATTTTGCACTCGAGTTTCTCAATAATCTCTCCAAACGTGTGACTCCTAGAGATTGGCTTGCAGAACAGAAGTCCGAGGCGTTTACTGTTGTGGTTGCATTCGGTCATCTGGAGAATGTTGAGAATTTCTCTTTTTTTGGCCGTGGGAACATTGTGGCTGAAGTGGACAATTGATTTCTGACTGTTTGCAATTTGGCTCGACCATCTTCCAAATTTATCAAGGCATTCTCGGACTGTTTGGGTGTCCTTGGTCTCGGCCCTACAAAAGATCAAAATATCACCAGTATAACAAAGATGGGAGATTGGAGGGCATTCCTGCTGACTTTAATTCCTTTAATATTCCCCACTTCCTCCTCTTTAAGAAGTAAGCGGGACAAGATTTCCGCGTAAATAATGAAAAGATAGGGCGAGATAGGGTCTCCCTGTCTGATGCCTCTAGTTAGTCTGAAGAAACCAAAAGGAGCTCCATTAACCAGGATGGAGAAACTTGGTGTAGAGATGCATTGATAGACCCTGTCAATGAAATCATTACAGAAACCAAACTTATCCAGAATAAATCTCAAGAATGGCCATTCCACCCGCTCATAGGCTTTTGTAAGATCGACTTTAATTGCCATGAAACCTTTTTTTCCTTTTTTCTTATGAATATAATGTATGATTTCATGGGAAATGATGGAGTTCTCATTAATAGTACGACCCGGAACAACAGCCATTTGGTAGGGGGAAATAATTTTGGAGAGGATTGGTTTCATTCGATTTGTCAGTATCTTGGAAATTACTTTATATGTAGTGTTACAAAGGCTAATTGGTCGGAACTGGTCAACCGAGGCTGCTTTGAGATTTTTAGGATAAGTGTGATGAAAGTGTGATTTAGTGCCAGTGGAAGGAATCCTGTAGTGAAAAAATGTGTGATTGCTGCTATGACTTGTTCACCAACAATATGCCAATAATGTTTAAAAAGACTTGGGGGGAAACCGTCGGGGCCGGGACTTTTAAAAGGTGTCAAACCAAAAATAATATCTTTGATCTCTTCGGGGGAGGGTAATTGGCGTAAATCTTGATTTTCAGTTTCAGTTAAAACCGAATCAACAAGGTCGACATCAAAATCCGAAAAATTGGGGCACTGGTTGAGGAAATCAGATTGAAACAGCGCATAGTAAAATTCAACAAACTCCTTACCAATAGAATCCCAATCAGTGACAACCATACCTTCTCTTGTTCGGATGGAGTGGATGAAATTTGCTTTTGTTTGGAGAATTTTCGTAGGATGAAAGAATTTTATGTTGGCATCTCCTTCTTCAAGCGAGTGTTGCTTTGCCTTTTGTCTCCATTTGGAGTCCAATCGTCGGAACTGTTCATCGAGGTCTCCTTGGAGTTGTTCTTCAAGTGCAATCACTGCTTCTGTTTGATCTCTTTTCTATACCATCTCAATTTCCTGCTTGAGACGTGTGATCCGGTCCTGGCACCAACCGAACGTTTTCCTGTTCCATTTTCTTAATTCAGCCTGAAGGAGCTTTAACCTGTTATTGAGCATATCATTGGGGAACCTGTAAAATCATTCAACCACTCATCAGCAATAACAGATTCACAAGAGTAATCTCTACACCACATTTCTTCAAAGAAAAAAGGTCTCGGTTTTTTTTTTCCATGTTTGGGTGTCTATCAAGTAGCAGTGGGCAATGGTTAGAGGCGATGGCTAGGAGGTGGAGTATGAAAGCATTAGGGTAGAGGAGTCGCAGGAGACACCATTCAAAATTGGCGACTCCTCTGTCTAGTCTGGAGCGGATATTTGCACAACCAGGTTGTTTGTTTGTCCAAGTGTAAATGTTTCCAGTAAAACCTAAGTCAAAAAGGCTGCAATTATCAAGCTCATTTCCAAGTGAATACCTAGAACTAGATGCAAAAGGCTTTCCTCATTTTTTCTCATCTTGAGACAGTATTGCGTTGAAATCCCCCATTACCAACCATGGACCATCAAAAGTGTTGGAAATATAAGAAAATGTTTGCCAAAAAAGAGGTTTCAAAATAGGAACAGACGGACAGTGGATGCCTGTGAATTACCAAGGGCAGGATTCCGCATTTAGGTAAATGAGTACATTAATCATCCACGTATTATCCAAAACAACATTTACATCTAGGCTGGAGGACCATGCGAGGCAAAGTCCACCAGCTTTATTGAAACTAGGAACAAAATGAAAGGAGTGCAAATTAGCAGAATGGAAAAGAGAGGAAATCTTATCAGTATGCTGGGTTTTCACTTCACATAGGAAAACAAGATCAGGTTTGTGCAATTGCAGGATGTCCCGTAGTGTTCTCCTTGCCGCAGGCGGGCCAACCCACGGCAATTCCACGTGAGAATTTTCATCGTTGATCACTCCCGTGACCCCTCCGGGCCCTCGAAGAAGTTTGAGTTTTCCACAACAATTTCTTTCTTTCCAGTGTTTCCCAGATTCCAGCAGACCTTCGTTTCAGTCATGTCCGAATTTCCTTTTTGGACCTTGTATTTGTTTCTAGCTTTTTCCTTCATCCTTAGGATTTTCGTTTCTTTTTGGATTGTTGTTCTTTCTTCCACAAATTCCAGGGAGAAACCAGGGGGACTTTCATCTGAGTAGGAGTTTAGTAACCACATTGAATTTCCGGGAGTAAAGGTTGTGGACCAGTTTAAATGTTGGTTGAAATATTTTGTGCGTTTTGGTGTTTGGAGATTCTCAATGGGGGTGAGTGGGCCTCTTTTGGTCAGATTTATTTGTTTTGGCTTGTTTATTTCAGCTTCAAAAGTTAGAGTGGACTCCTTGTTTTCATTTGGGTAGTAGGTGGTGTGCAGATTGTTGTTTATGAGCTGGTTTCGGATTTTTAGGTTTGGGGTGATTGGGTTCTCTTTTTGTGGCCCAGCTAAAAATAATCATAGCTGGGGGGCCCATATGCTTTGTTTAACTGGGGGGCCCAATGGTGTTTGGCATGGGTGGAGTTTGAACTTTGGTTGCGTGACAAAGCTGGGGATTATCTTGACCTTGCTTATGGTGCAGATTTGGTCTTTGATTTGGTGGTTGGGGGTGGTCAGGGTTTTTAATGCTTGTTTCCAGAAATGATATAGGGTCATTTTCTGTCATAGTGGTGTCTACAGAAACTTCCCAAATATGTTAAGGAAGGGTATTTCGGGTGGTGTGCATTGGTAGGCTGTTTCTGGAGAAATTTTGGGTGGGGTCGCGATCGTGGGTTGTTTTTGGGTGGCTGGATGGTTTGCCAGCTTTTCTCCGGCCAATTTTGCTTTGTAATCAGGGACAAAAGGGTTTTTAATTTGGTTGTTTTCAGCTTTTAGCCAAGGGCCGAATTTGAAGATATCTTCAGTGGGTTTTGGGGATGGAGGCTTTCTAGGACAAGAGAAAAATTTGTGGCCCAGAACTCCACACACATGGCAAAAGTCTCCAAGGCGTTCATACCTGAGTTCGAGGACAATTTTCCGATTGGAATTGCACTGGAAAATGATATGATCCTTGAAGGATGCGTCCACAACCATCTCGACTCTAACAAAAAGAAATAACTATTAAAAGATAATGAGAGAGTGTAAAAAAGTAGACCAAAGAAGGGGAGACACCAAAGATGTGCTCTCCCTTAATATATAGTATAGATAGATATATTAGGGGTATTAATGTATGTTAGGACCCATGACTTTAACTCAACCCAACTAATTTTTGGTTGGGTTGGATTTTTTTTTTTTTAACAGAAAAAGATCATCATTTTATTGCTACAGATCAAATGCCATTACAAAATGGGAGGTCGTTGTTTGAGTATAAAAACTAGTGATATCAGAATTTAGAACTTCTTCAAGGCAAGGGGGCATTTCCAATAAGATCTGTAGTGGGGAACCATAAACAACGGCGGTATAGGCCAAAAGATCCGCTACTTTGTTAGCCTCTCGATAGCAAAAGCATGCCGACACCAATCAGAATTTAGATAAAATCTGCCTGGAATCCCTGAGCAATGGGATTAAATCCGTCTGCATCCCCTCCTCCCTGCGTAGAAGTCGAAGAAGAGTTTGAGAATCAAATTCAATGATAATTTTATCCATTCCATATCTTTGAGCAATGTGTCTCCTTCCCTTAATGCACGACATTCTGCCATATTATTTGTAGCAATTCCTATTGACAAAGATAGGGCAAGGACAAACTTACCTCCTGAATCTCTAATAATGCCACCACACACCGAGGGACTGGGATTACCAATGGATGAACCGTCAATATTAAGTTTAAGAAAGTTGTTCAGAGGAGGCAACCATTTTACAAATAATTGCATAAGTTCTACGAGCTACCTTATTACTGTTATGAAATCTTTGATTAGTAAGCATCTTCACATTACGCCAGATATTTGTTGTGTTTATAGTAGTATTACGAAAAATAGCCGCATTTCTCTTCTTCCAAATTAGCCACAAACTAGTGGCTAATAGGGATTGTCTGTACTGCTTGTGTCTAAGTTTATAGAAG
The DNA here is from genome assembly GCA_034509735.1 of Sesamum alatum. Classification (NCBI taxonomy): domain Eukaryota; kingdom Viridiplantae; phylum Streptophyta; class Magnoliopsida; order Lamiales; family Pedaliaceae; genus Sesamum; species Sesamum alatum. Next base: position 20,875,780 of record JACGWO010000009.1, on the reverse strand, counting down.
ATTAGCAATGATTTGTATGTAGTATGTCAGCAAGTTCAGGCAGATGTACTCTTGCAAAGATAGAGAAAAAATGGCATCGAACAAAAGTACGATACAAATCCTCCCACTCAGAGCTACACAAGGTGCAGATTGGGGAGGGGACTCGGTGTCATGTCTATAGGAATTGGGTTTTCAGGAGAGAGAAATGACAAAGAAACCAGAGTAATAATTTAATCTTAGGCTCCACATTGATTTTTCATAAAATATTCCAAGGGAGTGCGGGGAGTTGTGTTTCATAAGTATTAGACAGAAGCCCACTTGTAAGCACTCTTGATAGTAAATCTTCTTGTGGCATCCCAATTCCAAACAATTAAGTCAAGCTGGGATGTTAGAGGAATTGGGGTGTTAACAATTTTCTCAAAAATATGAAGGGGTAACAGATGAGCAATCGCAGTCAAATTTCATTGTTTATCCACAGAAATAAAACCATGAACTTTATGATTTTGCCATTCTACTAGGATATGGTGAATTTGGGAGGCTATAAAATAGTTATCAAATCATTGATCATACCAGAAGCTAATACATTTACCATCCCCCACGATCCATCTGCTGCAACTATAGATCAAAGGTATGATTTTGTGCAAGTTCCTCCATATATAGCTATGATAAGGCTTTACCTTAGATTTCACAAATTGATGATGAGGAAAGTATTTGGCTTTAAACATTTAGAAACAAAGTGATTTATCAGTAATGTGAAACCTCCAGCATAACTTGAGAAGACATGCCTGGTTTAGAATGCTTAAATTACTAATACCCAACCCACCCTTATCAACAGATGTGCAGACTATTTTCCAATCCAGTAGGTTAGTCCTCTTCATATTTCTTTGGGAAAAATGCACTTTTGGTCCAGTATGTTAGGGGTGATGGTACTTTTGGTCCAGGCCTTTCTCAAAAGTATGTTTGAAAAAGTGTCAATTTTCGTCCAAATAACCCTAATTTGGCCGGAAAACATCACGTGAGGCGTGCGTGAGCTGGTGAAATTGGGAATTTTTACACATATCCAACCAACTTATGTGCATGATATTTTTTTTTAAAAAAAATATTACGTGGCACAACTGAAGCAGAAAATTAACCACGTCAGCCATACCGCATAAGCCTTCTTCTCCCTTGTGTCTCGAGTTGTTGATAATGGTGACCCTCACGCCATTGAAATGCTGAAAAAGCTTCATGAACAATGGCGAGATCAATTTTATGATGAAAGCACCACCCCTTTTCCAAACATTGGTTCCATCCTCGTCGCGGCCGACGACGCCAGCCCTCAAGCCCGCGTCTGACCACATTCTGACGCCCTTTCGCCTTCCTCAGCTGGAGGCCCGTCGTGCTAGGAGAATCCTCATCGCCAGAAGGGTTTGTTCACCTTCCGTCGTCCGCGGCTACTAGGGTTTCTGAAACTTGTGTGACGATTCAACTTTCGCCACCGCCTGAAACTAGGGTTTCTAATTTTTGTGTGCCCCTTCAACTTCTGCAGCCGCCTGAAAATAGGGTTTGTGATTTTTGCGCGCCTCTTCAACTTTCGTCGCCGCCTGAAACTAGGTTTTCCCACTCTGAAATGTCGATTCATCTTCCGTCACCAGATGATGTATCGCCCGCGCATTCTGCTAGGGTTTTGGCCGCGCCTCTTCACATTCCGCCGATCGCTAGGGTTTCCATTGACAATGCTTCGCCTCCTTCGTATGACCTTACGCCTAAGGTTTGCCCTAGTGTTGCGCCGCCTTCATGCAACGTTTCACCTTCCTCGCTGCCACTAATCTGCAACGTCTCACCGCCACCGTCGCCGAAATAGCCCCCATCCCCATTGTTGCCTCTCCAAAGTGCACAAGTCTTATGTAGCATGGCCGACGTGGTTAATTTTCCACGTCAGTTGTGCCATGTAATATATTTTTTTAAAAAAATAACACGCGCATAAGTTGGCCGGACATGTGTACAAATCCCCAATTTCACCAGCTCACGCACGCCTCACGTGATGTTTTCCAGACAAATTAGGGTAATATGGACAAAAATTGATACTTTTTCAAACATATTGCCCTTAATTGCTATTTTGAGAAAGGCCTGGACCAAAAGTGCAATCACCCCTAACATACTGGACCAAAAATGCATTTTTCCCTATTTCTTTTAGCATTCTAAAGGAAACGTTTACTAATCCGGCTAATACTATCCAGAATGGATACCGAAATTTAAAAAACGTTCATATGATATAATGGTATAGTATTTTAACACATGTTTAATAAGTATATGACACCCCGCATAAGAGAGGAAACGATTATACCAAGTGTCTATTCGAGAGACCGTTCTATCTATAATCGAATGGAATTCAGATTTGGACATTCGTCCCATCACATAAGGGAGACCCAAGTATTTATCTTTTGTTTTGCAAAAAGGAATGTTTAAAGTATCAACAATATCCCGTTTAAGCAAGTTTAGACAATTAGGCGACAAATTAAAATTGGATTTATCCCAACAAACTTTCAAACCAGAAAAATTAGCATAAATTTCCAAAACATTATGAGTATATACAATAGATTTATGATTTTCTTTAAGGAACATTAAACAATCATCAGCATAATACAAAATTGGAATTTGGGGACCATTTCTACTAGGGCACATAGCATCGACATTGTGCTTTGGGCATCCAAAATAATTTTCTGAATCAGAAGTTCTAAGCATAGACTAAAAATATGCGGTGATAGTGGATCCCCTTGGCGAATTCCTCTGGAAGGGGTCCAACTTTGCGAATTCATACCATTTATACGTAGTGAGAATGTGACCGTGGATATGCATGTCATTATCTACTAAAAAAATTTCTTTGGGAAATTGTATTTAAGCAAACAAAATTTAATAGATCTCCAATCCAGTCTATCATATGCTTTTTCTAAGTCAAGTTTCAAAACCATGAAATATTATTTTTCTTTTTTGATTCTCATTGAATGAAGCATTTCATGAGCTATTGTAATATTATCAGATATAAGATGTTTAGGTACAAAAGCATTTTGAAATGGTGAAATAAGTTCGTTTATAAAAGGTTTAATACGACCCACTAGAATATATAAAATAACTTTATAAATCGTATTACAAAGGCTAATTGGACGATAGTGATTGTGCATGGACGCATTAGCACGTTTGGGGATAACAATTAAAGTAGTATGGTTAAGATAAGTTGGCATGTTACCCGTTTGGAAAAAAATAAGAAATGAGAGCAATAACACAATGCTTAACCACATCCCAAAAATAAAGAAAAAAGAGGGAATTTAAACCAACTGGCCCAGGGGCTTTAGTAGGCCCAATACGTTTAAGGGCCTTGAAAATTTCATCCTCTATAATGGGTGTAGTCAAGCAACTCTGTTGTGCTGGACTCAAAAGATAGGTTTGTTCATCAAAACATAAATGAGCCTCATTACAAGAGAAATCATTAATGGGTTGTACACTATTATCCGAACTTTTTTTTTGGAAGGAGGCGACTACTTCTTGTGGATCATAGATCCATTGGTTAGTACTAATTTTAACCCCCTGAATAAAGTTAATCCGTCGTCTATGACTAGCGAAAGCATGAAAGTATTTAGTATTCAGGTCCCCAAATTTACACCAGTGTGATTTAGCTTTCTGTTGCCAGAAAGCATTTTTTTGTAACATTAACTTTTGTAGTAGAACAGTAAGATGTCATTCTTTTTCTAACAAGAAGTCCGAAGGATGTATGAAAAAATCATTTCGAATGGATTTAATATCTGTCTCTATTTTATTAATATAAGAGTCAATATTACCAAAAAATTTTGATTTCCTTCTTTTCGAATTAGCACTAAGTTTAGAGCAATAACTCCTATAACCAAAATCACTGACTATTATTACAATTACCCCATCAATTTAATACCGCTGTTCTATAATCAGAGTGCCTAATCAATGCATTTTCAAATTAAAACTTTCGATGAGCTTTATGGGTAGTATCCAACATATTCAATAATAAAGGTGTATGATCAGAAATAGGGTTCGAAAAGTGTGTTATCGTCGCTGTAGTGAAAAAGGTTCATCCATTGGAGATTAACAAAACCATGGTCAAGCCGTTCACAAATAAAAGATCGACCATATTGTTTATTACTCCATGTAAATGGGTAGTCTCGAAATCCTAAGTCCATTAACTGACAAGCTTGTATGCAGTTATTAAAAGCAGATGATTTAGCATGCAGAAAGCGACCTCCAATTTTTTCATGCGGATGTAATATATTATTAAAATCCCCTAAGACACATCAAAAGAGATTATTAATGTTATCAGAGGAGTACGAAAGTAAAGAATCCCACACCTGGTGTTGGCGATGCGCCTGAGGATAGTTGTAGACGGCTGTCAAAAGGAAAGGCTAGTTCATGAACGGGAACTCCACTTCCAAGTGGATGGTACGAGGAACCAACTTTTGTTGGTGAACAGTCAGTTCTGAGGCATTCCATAGCACCCAAATACCTCCAGCCAGACCTACAGAAGAGGAAATAATACTAGCCGTAAAAGGTAAACGATATATTATATCAGGAGCACGATCAGCATGAACCCTAGTATCCATAACAATAAAAATATGTGGTTGATAGCGGTGGATCAAATCACGGGCCACAATCACAAATTTGGGGTGCACAACTCCTCTGCAGTTCCAGCTAAGAATCTTCATGTAGGGAATTGTACGAGTCGAGACATGGACTGAGGAACCATGCATATTTTGATCCTGAGGGTTCGCAATACTGTTTCCCAAGTGTGCCCGTATTGTGTTGAGGTAGATACCTCGCTGCCACTTCCACCATACCTTTGTATTCATCATCACCTACAACATGTTAAATATGAGCTCAACATGTTATTCTGTTACAAGTGTGGATCTATAGGCCACCTACTGAGCCAATGTCCATTCTCTTCCCTTAACTATCCTCCCCCAGGAAACATTGACAGTAATAATTTTGATAACAACCCTCCTTCATCAGACCAACCCCCTTCGCCTCCAGATGTTGGAGCCTCAACAAGAAATCAACTTTGGGACATTGTCTGTCCGCGAGCCCGTCGCCAACCATCGGGGTCAAATACACCCAGCATACTGCGCTCCTCAACAATAACATCTACTCACACGGCGACTTTGGAGGATAAAATTCCAGGTCGTATGGATTCCCTAAAACAAAAATGGATTCCTAAGGACTCACCCTCTACTTCATCCCACCCCAAACCTAATCTTCCCCTACCCACCATCACCTCGAACTCTTTCGATATCTTGTCCACTATGGAGGTGGAGACATCAGTAGAACTAATGGAGGGCAATGAAGAGCAATAGATTATTGCTCAGAATGTTTCATCACTACTAGATACGTACAGGAAATTAAACAGGACAAATGCCATGCATGCAAGCCACATCGACGCCACATTGGAGACATCTCAAAACAATATGACCAACCCAGGTAAGTCTTTCTTTTCTTTAACTGAAATGGAACCTTTAGAAATGAATGACTGCATACAAGTGGGATCCACGCCCCAGTCCGGTCAGGTATGTCCAGCACATGATCCATTGCCCATGGTTTCCGAGCCTCTGTTTTGTCCCCTTGTTTTGGCGGACACTTGTCCAGAAGAGGAGTTGCATGAGGGCCAACACGTGGCCACCGCTGCGCGACACTTGGCCAACACTTTTGTGTATGATGGCAACACCATGTTTTCACCCCCTAAACTCCACAAATCTACTGCCATGACCGACCTATTTTTACCACCTTTAAATTCGGTAGACTCCACCCAGGTAAATCATGAATTCCTCCAGATTACTTCAATTTCCTCTAGCCATGGCCCGCAACTACCCAGAACTCTAGGCAATTGAAACCATACAAATAGAGTAGATGGGGTATCGCGTGTAGGGCAGAAATTATGTTGCCATTGTTGGATATGAAAATAGTGGTTAAATAAGAACCATGGACCTACTGCCAATGCAAAGAAATAGTCTTCTAGTGATTGAAACTTTACCACATAGCACCCCTCGCCCAATTCTATCATAGTAACTGACGTAGAAACCTTCCATGATCGCCTTAGGTGTTGAGCCAAGTTAGGGATAGGTCGGTGTAGATTCAATGTCCGAATAATGAGCGCACGATTCTAGGGCTGACGAATGGGTAGGGTATAACTGGGGCTCTTCGTCAGAAGGTGGGATATCCCAGTTTTTAAGCCATGTTGGAAAGTAGTGCTCGTGATATTTCATAAAAAATTGAAAAATACCAACAAACCAACATCCATATTATAATAATTATTTGAATTATATAATAATAATGAACAAATTTATTAAACCCCTAACTAACTGTATTTTTATCTCCTATAATTATATAAGTTGCTAATTAAATCCATGATTAGTAGAATAAGACTTATATATTATTTTAAGATGGGAGATGCTAATTATTTACTGGCAATACAATTTAATTATACTTCTAATGGTAAATAATTCATTATTTTTTGTTAACAACATAATTTTTATATTTTTATTCTTGTCATAAAAACTTTAACATACTGGATTTTACTATCAAAATTTGAGATACTTTTAATTCCTATAGTAACTTAAAAAATTATATTTATATTTTTGTATTTTTTTATTCTTTTAATATATATTTATGTATTAATTTTTATTATGATATAATTAATGGTTAGACCATGACTCGACGGTGGTTGAACAAGTAATCCTTGATCCAGTCAATTTTTTTTATTCAATCAACAATTCCAAATTTTTTATTCAATCAAGAGTTCCAAATTTTAAAATATTGATGTACATGGTCATTAGCCGAAATGACGTATAATATAGCTATATTTTTGTACAACCCAAATATCGTCATTTATTCTTTTCATAGTGTGTAATTTTTAACACTTTTGAAATTCAAATTAATAAAACGGTTCATACTAACCCAACCCGATTGGATTGGACACGTTGATTTCAATCCATTTTGAGCCTGACCCATTCGGGCCCAACCAAAACCCAACCCAACCTGCTCATTTACCACCCCTACTATATATCATGTAATAAATAAACGTAACATTAATTAATTCCCCCTCGGGATACTAACAAAGGAATTCAATGAATTCCTACGACCCTGACCCTATTTTCAACCCAGGATAACTAATAAAAGAAAAAAAAAATTACACATAATTTTAACAAAAAATTACTGTTTAAATGGAGAATATATATATATATATATAAAACAAGATTTGAGGCCTATTTATACAAATATTATTAGAAAAATAAAAATTTGCACGTGTACCGCCAAAGTGGTACACTTTGCAAAAATATGGTCGGTCACTAGCCCAGCTGGCGACCGATCATTAAATTTTTTTTTATTAACTGGGTCGCCGACCCAGCCGGCGACCGACGACCGTGGATTTTTTTAATGTTTTAATTCATTTTTTATTATATTTAATATATAATTATGTTAATTGTTAATTTAAAGAAGTTACTAATTAAATCTTATTTTATTATTTCAAGCTAATTATGATCATCATTACAAAATAAAAATAATTGACTTTATGATAATTTAAAGAATTATGATTATAAAAATTTAGAATTAAAAATAATACACTAAAAAATTACATAAAAATGTGTATTCAAGTATTTGGTACATTATTTTGTTGTCTACGACCCTGCCTTTGGACGTTATTTTGGCTTGAAGGACCTTGGTTTCGTCGGGATTGACCGCGAATTTGTTGTCGTGCACGAGCTTGTGCCCAATCCATTTCATTAGGTATTCAGGTACTTTGGCGTCGACCCGGACGAGTTGATGTACGAAGAGTATCGTCGTGGAACAATTGAAAATTGAGAATATCCCAATAGTCTTCCACCATTATCAGTTGAGAATATTCAGAATATGTCATTTGGTAAGGCATCAAAGCATAATATTGCTTAACCATTGATGCGACGTTAAGCCTATATGCAGCGCATACCTTTTGAGCATGAGAGCATTGTATTCCAATTTGATTCCATTTGGCATATGAACACTCTTGCATTGAAATTTTTACAACGTGAGTGTTACACCCCTGTCCATAATAATGTCTCGTAACCACAGAGGCAGTCTGTTCAATTTGATCGAATGTTATGACCACATGCTCGACAGATCTGGCGGACCACCGTTGGAACATTTTATATGCATAGTCCATCCACGGTTGATTGTTGTTTATCATTGTAGTACTCTTAGCCACCCTCTCACGAAAATAATGGACTGAGCGATTAAAAGTCATTTCAACGGAAAAATCCTAGGGTGACCCTGTTTGGCCAAGTCACCCAGTAATAACACACCATGTGGAAAATTAAAATTTTTAATTAAAATAATTGAATTTTTAACTCTACCTAACTATGGTTAAGTCTTTTAAGCAATAATAAAAGGAAAAAAAAATCCCCAAATCTTCCGAAAAACTCTCGATCAGATTTCCTTCTCAGAACTCACCTCCAACCTCGCAAGAGTACGCCTCTCCGTACCACCATCACCACTGCCTTCCCCACACAACCCACTTCTCCGCCGCTGCTGCTTCCTTCCCCTCAAGTTTCATATTCATTTCTTTTGTTCTCTTGCAAGCTCCTCGAAATCAAAATTTCACTGTGTCATTGTTGTTTATGCATATTATCTCGATTCACAAACTTTGAGATTTGAAAATTGCACAGGCATTCACTATCTCTAATTGAAAGTTTAATAGTTCTTTTGATGTTTTCTCTCTCTGTCCTTTGTTTTCTTTTTTTTTTTTTCTTTTTTTCCGTGTTTATGCCGCAAGAAGGAATTCTTCAAGTTAGGAAGAAAATGAGATTCCAACACATCTCCCCACCCATAGATTGAACAATTTTTTTCTTGATTTTTGTGGATTGGCGATTTTTTCGTTTTCATTTTCATTGCCATTTCTTTGTTGTTTTGAGAATCGGAGATTTGAATTGGACAAACTAGGTTATGGATCGTCTCCGACAGCCGCAAGAGTCCGCCTATCCACCACCACCACAATACAACCCATTTCTCCACCGTCGGCACCGCTGCCTTCTGTGTTGGGTTTTAGTGGACCCTCTGCAAAGGCTGATTGTTGTAGGTATTACAATCACTTTAAAATATTGATCATCTATCTTTTTATGCTTTTATTAAACATGCAGGGTGTATAATTAAAAGAATTCCATTTCTTCCCTTCTCAGTCGTGCATATATCAGTGAGGAGCTTGCATTTAGTTGGCTTAGCACAATTTCCACCCAAGCAAAGATGGCTATAAGAGTTTGAATTTAGACCCCCCAAATAGACCAACTGCTGATGAGCTGCTGCATTATGAAATTTCACTAAGTTGTTAATGTTTCAAATCCTGTACTTTGATTATTTGAAACGTTGTGTGCAAATTAATAAGTTTCTTTTTGGATCTTTCTCCTGTTTCCCTGACAATTGTTAGAAAATTTAAATATATATGTAGTATGCATCTGTAAAATAGATTATCAGATAAACCATCAAATTGTAATAAAGATTGGAACTAGTTGTTGAATGTTAAGTAAATTTGAAAGCACATGTGAACTGTAAAAGTTTGCGAATGGAAAATTAACTTACAATGTAATTTGACAAGATGCTTGTGACAGAGACGATTGATAATGGTAAGCTCAACCAAGAAATAATGTTGACCTTTAATGCTTTCCCAGGAAAACCATCTTATTCCAATCTCCATTTTCTCCTTAACCAACACCCCTCTGTACACCACATTAAAGGCTCCCTTCCAAGCTTGTTTTTCTTATCAAAACTATTTGTTGCCTTTTTCATGTCCCTGAATTTGAACTCCCTCGGTGTTTCAAGAAGACATTTCAGTCTTCCCCAGTAAGTTGCTTTTTTATGTGTTTTTTAGTACAATGAAAACACGGCATAATTCAACAAATTAATCTATGTGACTTTAGTATTCTGCAATTCGTTCATTTCGATCAATTCGGAAGTCATGAAGAAATTAATGGTTATATGCTATAGAATAATATGAGTCTATAGAACTAGTAAACAATGTAGTTTAAAGTTAAGTCACTCAATGGAGTAATGTGAGCGAGCACCGCATATGAAATAGAATAATATGAGTCTATAGAACTAGAAAAACAACGTGGTTTTATAGTTAAGTCACTCAATGGAACAATGTGAGCGAGTATGAAATAGAATAATATGAGTCTATAGAACTAGTAAAACAATATAGCCTAAAGTTGAGTCAAAAGAATAGTTCTTGCTTTTGCATTATATATTTTACCTCCAAGTAGGACTCAATGGATCCTGTAAAAAATGAATAGAATAATTTATTAAGACAACAATCTAGTACAACATAAATTAAATAAAAAATAGTTGTAGGGAAGAAATAATTACCTGTGTTGAATTATTAATTTTGTTTAACTCTTGCATCATACTTGTAATGATTGGGGATTGTGCATGCCACTAGTAAAATTGGAAAACTAAATAAAGCAGCAAAGTAAGAAAATTTTTACAAGTTATGATATAAAAGAATAACAAGAACATTGTAAATCACTTTAACCCAGCGTTGAATTTCTGGAATAATATGACCCTTGCACATGAGTACCTGAAAAATATGCTTCAAATTTTTACTAATCCATTTTGATGGGATCCTCATAGTACTATAATTTATTAAACAAAAATACCTTTAGATAAATTCAACATTTAACACTTACCGAAAACTTGATTGCTTGGAGCCAAAATATTAGATGAATATTGGGTTTGTGCCATGATATTTGCAACATAATTCTAACAACTTGACAAATTAGAGGAGAGAAAACATGAGTAACCTACTCAACTCAAAAGAAACATAAATATCAGTATTTTTCTAGAACTTTCAAATACTACTTCAAATTAATAAATTTAGTATTTAATCAACTAGTATTTTCAAAAGGCATACGAGAATAACTAGATACGCAAGTTGTCAATATATTAAAGTTACAAATATAGCTACAACTTACCGATTGGTTATTTGAAGTTGGGATGGCTACAATTGATGTCGGTGAAGCGGGAACACTAATATCTTGAGATGTAGATATAACTTGCTTCTTAGCTTTTCCTTTTCAGAAAAACATTCTTTAAATTAGAATTATATACATAAACAGAATAAATTGGAAAAAAAAATGAAAATCAATTTAATACCTAATAGCTCTAAGTATGTAGACAATTCTAATTATGTTGATATAATTCCTCTTTTCAACTAGAAAAGAACTTTAAGAAATTTGTTCCTACAAACATTTGACATTATATCTTCCAACAATTAGTTGATAACAAATATAAAGCAAAATAACCTAAAGGTAAAAATAAATTGGTACAGAAGATAGTTAATACATGTACTTGTTGTCTTCGGCTTTCTCTTTTCAAAATGATTCTTGATTTTACCATTTCTAGTTCCTTTTGGTTTTGCTCGAAGAGGACCCAATATTGGTCTATCATCAAGTAGCTCGACAAAGTCATCTCTAACCTGTTTACCCTTCATTGCTAAAGTTGAATTTGAATTTTTCTTCTTAAGAAACTCATCTAGAAGTTTGCTTCCATCTGCAAAAGCTGTCAAGATAATATTTCTTGCTTCCTCACAATTTTCACATCTCATCATAAGATCATAAGCTAATCTCATTGCCCTATTAGTGTACATGACTCTTGCCTCCTTGTCATCCATTCTTGTAAGCTCACCTTCATCCAACATATAAACATTCTTTTTCACATCTTTAGTCCATCGAGTGTGAATATAATGTTGAGGAATTTCATGAACATTTTTTCGATGAAGAGCTACTAAAGCATGTGAACAAAGCGTTCCCATCTAAGTATATTTCTTGCAACTGCACTCAACTTCCAAAGTATTTATATCGAGAAATACAGTGTATACCCGTTTGTTCTTGCTCTCAGGATTGGTTAACTCGAATTCGTACACCGTATCTGCGAATGGAATTTCTTAATATGACAGAGCACCAGTTCCAGTTAGATAATCTTTCTCAAACTCCTTGTACATAGTGTTTGTGTAAATTTTGACTGCATGCTTCAGGATCATACTATATTGGACAGCAATTGTTGGGCTACTTTGGCTAGAAAAAAAGTCGGCATCGGCTTCATTTCTACACCATTTTCCAAGAAAATCCTTTTCATATTTAAGGACAAACTCATATAAAGGTATCATTTTGGTGGAGATCTCATTCAATGCATGATTAGTACTCTCGCTTCTAGATGTTGATTTAACTCCACCATGAAAGAAATCAGAATTGAAAGCAAGGGACCATTTACCTCTAATCTTATATAGATTGTTCAACCAACGATGATTTTGAGCATTAAACTTATTAACCATTTCCTCCCATGTCTTCTCAAACTCTTCCTTTGTCTCGCAATGATATAAGCATTTATTGAAAAAAAATTATGAAACTCTCGGCTAGAGTTAAAACTATTCAAGTGGGATGGAGCATTTTTTGATATATATGCCACAAGAAAAGACGATGACGAGCATTAGCAAAAACTCCTACAATTGCGTTAGCCATGGCCTGATCTTGGTCAGTAAATATTGATGAAGGAGCTTTACTTCCCATTGATTCCAAAAATGTGTTAAAGAGCCAATAGAATGATTCCGTAGTTTCATCTGATAAAAAAATACATCCAAATATTATGTTTTGCCAGTGATGATTAACACCAACAAAAGGAGCACATTAATTTGTCCTGTAAGTTGTATCGAAAATCACCAAATCCCCAAAGCAATCATAATCAATTCTTGATTGATTATCTCTCCAGAATACATTGGCTATCCGACCTTCTTGATTGAATTGAATGTCAAAGTAAAAGCCCGACTCCGTGTTTGCTTTACCTTTGAAATACCTGACCAAATTTTGAGCATCACCAGGTTCAATCAATGCAGTTTTTAACATGTTTATGAAATTATAGCAATCCTTTTTTGGAAAGCCCACATATTGAACACCATTACATTCTTCGGACACGTAGTTAAAGCAATCAATTGGATGCAATCCGGCCTTTTTCATTGACTCAATAGTAGCTCCTTTTTCAGTAGATATAGATTTTGCAGACCTTAAAGATGCTTACCATTCGGTGGAGCAAATTCGTGGTTGTGTTCTTTTAAAAATTTTGCAACTCTCCACAGGCCATCCTTATCGACATTAAACGCTGTCATTTTGCATTTTCACCTAATCATATTGGTCCCACTGACGTAATATTGTTTTCCTTTGCGAACACTGAAACCAACCAAATTAGCATAGTCTTGATACAATTCATATGCCTCATTTTCGGTCTGCGCAACTTGTACTAATAGTCTTTTTTCAACTTCTGCGATATACGCATTCATTGTTGACTTATTTCCAATGAGATTCTTCAATGGAATGAAGGCGATCGTCATCTTCCTGGTGACTATCTAAACGTACTTTCTCCTCAATCCCTCCATTTTCACAACTAGAATTCTGCATGTCTGCTAACAAAAAAAGGTCTTAGTATATAATTAATGCTAGTATAATGATACACAATAAATTAATTCTTCATGACTTCCGAACAGATCAAAATATACCACTTGCAGAGCACTAAAATCACACGGATTACTTTACTGAATTATGCCATACTTTTATTGTACTAAAGAACACATAAAAAACCAATTTGTCATCTCACGTTATTCTTGCACAATTGACTAATCAAGAAACATGGAATATGTGCACAATTGATTTTACTAAATTATCATGCGAGTCTTCGAACATTAAATTCTTAATAGAACATATATCTAGCCGTGCCATTCAAAAAATGGTAAATAAGTTACTTAGAATTGACTAATATACTGAATTCTTACAATTAAACATCGAACATATTTCGAACATATGTGCACAATTGACTTTACTGAATTATGTACATTATACTTAATTGATTTTTTTAAGGAAAAAATGTTATTCCTAATTGATTTTTTTAGGGAAAAACCAATGCATTATTCAGAAATTTTCGAAAATAGAATAGGAAGAGCATCTGATGGAGCATCACCAGTTCCTTCATGCAATCCATGAAAATTACGAGCTAAACTATGAGAATTAAGGTAAAACATCAAAACAAAAAGCAAACACTCTAAAGAATTAAAAAAAAAAAAAGAAGAATATGTCATCTAACTTCACATGAAGATAAAATTAATATCAACTTACTTGATTCAAATATCTGCAAATCAACTGTAGATGTTTTGTTATCTTCAAATCATTGAATTAATGGAAAAGACTATGAATAACTGAAGAAGAAGAAGAAGAAGAAGAAGAAGAAGAAGAAATAAAATAGTTTAGAACGATGAAATTCTATAGAGATTTTATTCCATATAGGACTCCACCTAAAATATTATTTTTTTCCAATTATAGATTTAACCATGGTTAAGCATTAAACTTAAAAAAACTAATTTTTCTAAAAACAATAATAAGTTTCCACATGGCGTGATATTAGTAGTTGGCTTGGCCGAACTGCGTTCGCCCTAGAATTTCCCCATTTCAACAATTGCAGTCACAGGAAGGCGGCGTGCCCCTTTTAAAACCCCATTGATGCATTCCGACATGTTGGTGGTCAGAATACCGCATCTCCATCCACTATCATGAGAAGCTGTCCACTTTTCCTTTTCAATTTGCTCTAGCCAGTGGTGTGCTTCTAGTTTTATACTCTTAATCTCTTCCATGGTGTGATTGAATTTTCTAATTTGATATTCTGAGCCAGCTCTCCAACAAATATCCTTCAATTGCACGTTCTTAAACTGATTGTTGAAGTTTGAAGACACGTGCCTCAAGCAATATCTATGCACACCACGAGGAGGAACAAAGTCAGGAATGTCTTTTACTGCGGATAAGAGGCCAGCATTGCGATCAAATATAAGACACATTCCCGACACGCCTCTGATGATGTGTCCACTCAGCATCTGAAGAAACCATTTCCAAGATAGATATAATTCTTCATCAACAATAGCAAATGCAAGGGGCAATACCTGTTGATTTGCATCCATTGCAGTTGCAATCAACATTTTGTGTTTGTACTTCGTATATAAATGGGTTCCATCTATACTTATGACTTTGCGACATATTGGAACCCTTCAATGCATGGTTTGAAAGCCCAAAATACATATTTGATCATATATGCACCAGTTGAGCGCTGGAATGATTTGTGCTCCCATTCAACAATTGTTTCATCGTTCCATTTTTTAAGTGCGCCAAAGGTAACTAGGGAGTTTTTGATTAGAGCTCTCCCACGTCCCATAGACAGTCTCACGGGCCATGTTCAAACTGTACCATGCCTTCGCATATGATACGTCGAAACTTAACTGGTCCTTCACAGTTTGATGACATTTTTTTATTCCATATGTAAGGTCGCATTTAACTTGTCGCAACAAAACCTCTATCTAAATTGCAATGCTCGAGTGACAATTCAGATATAACACATGTGTGGTTACCTCCATATTTCGTGATCATCCAACGTCCAAGCTTAGCTTTATCTATTTCTCGGAGGTACCACCTACACCACATTTTTGGAAAAGGAAAAAAAAAATATATTATCGAAGAAACTCGATTAATGAATGTGCATAAGTAAAAATTCGATTAATGAATGTCCATAAGTAAATATTCAACCAAGCTATTTACGAGTACCTAGGGTGTTATGTTTGCATACGACTTTCCATATCTTGAGAGTGCTCTCTAGAACAAAATACTCACGACGTGCATGTCGTATTGAGTAATCTTTCACAACACCTCTCAAATGTACTTTGGTTTTGAAAACCATGCCTATATCGAGCTTGCCTTGATTTGTATCATAATATTTTGCGTACTTCAAAGATGGAACATCGATGGAGTCCGCAGGTATCTCCGGAAAAGTTTGTTCAAGAAAAGGTATAGAACGATAAAACATATGAGCATTTTCTCGAGAGAACTTCAGATGAATGGGGGGAGTACTGTACTACATATTTAGGTTTCCAACCTCCCGCAAATTCCATTCGAGGTAGCCGTATAAGCGTAACTGCTATTATTAACCACATATCTAATATAGAAATCACGAACCACACTCCAAATATTGTTGTAGAACAATATGCACGTGCATTCACATTATTGCTGCTAGGGGGGTGATGTGTCCTGACTCATCCGACAACCGAATCCCTCTGCTATATCTCCAGAAAATAGAGGCGACGCACACAACTCGGTCATATAGTTGGGAAAGTGTTGTACTTGCATTTTTTTTATCGAGAACTATGCAATGCAAGTTCAAAAGGAAAAGAGGTCATTGCAGGCGCACTACCATTGCTTCAAGTAAGATTGAGTTATTATATTTATATTTGTACATTTGAACAACTTCCTTAAATCTTATTATTAATCACTCATCTACTGTTAATAGATTTGGGGATGGTCTCGCATCAGTCCATTGAAACCAATTGTAACAAAATGTTATGTTGACATGGAGCACTATGTTATTGATGAAAATCGTGTCCTCCCATTGCCACCATATGGTGCCTATTGGAGCGGCAAACTCAAATTTATATCAACAGTGCACCGGACCATTCAAGCTATGAGAGATGTATTGGATTGCATGCCGCATGATCAGGTATTTAAAAAAAAAATTAAACATTTATACTAGCACTAATTAAACTCAAGTTTACAATATTTTCTGTATTCCAGTTTTGCTGGCAGCCGTACAATATGAGCTTGCAATGCATTGGAGAGTTGCCACAAGAATGCAACCCACAATTGTGGACATCATCATGTCCTCTGATCTTCTACACAATTATGGGGATGCACCGTTCTGAACGAGTTCTTCGCTATTTGGGATGAGGCAAAATATTCCAGAAGTACAAAATGCACGCGACATGGAACTACATCGTATTTCTCGTTCATCATGTGTGGGAACAGATTGGTATCAGCGATACGCCTAATAAATCGTTCGATGGCAGAGACGAAATGGGACCATTGTGCTTCGATCCCCAATATCTAATGAAATGACTGTAGAAGATGGATATGAACAGTGGTATGATGAAATTACACGTCGTTTCATATCATCATCTGCTCAAATGCGTGTTGGAAATGGGTACCAATTGGACATGCAACATCGTGGCAAATGGTGGTACGTTATCTCGTAAACATATACTTATAGTATATTCGGTTCTCTTTAGCTTGACCAAATGGAAACTCTTCGAATAAGTAGTGAAACTACACCCGATCAACTACAGGCATATCGTCAAGCAATGACAACGCATTTGGACATATATCAAAATGTTGTTCAAATTGCAACAAATCAACGAGTGGGACAAGGTATGGCCCCTCAAAATTCATTGCCACAAGATGATGTTCCGTTCACATCCCACAGACAAACGCGAAATCGTAGCAAGAGATCAACTCGCACAGTAGAAAGAGATACACCTGAGGTTGACATAGCTGGGCCATCTACTGTGCATACCTCTCAATTTTTTATTGAAGATTGCTACATGCCTGAACCGCCTCAACAAGATGATTGGTTTCAATCGACTCCTTACATGTCAGTACATACTGAAGGTCATTATACAAATATTGAACTTGACCTTGGTCTTGGCATGAATCAAACATATGCACCAGTACATAATGTTTCACCTATCCAATTTTCATCATGGTGTGCATATCGTGATCCAATAGAGTTGAGCTCTACAGCATCATCTAGTAGTTTTAAAATTCATGCCGATATTGATGATCAAGAGCAAAATGAACCAACAAGTCCGTAAATACGACGACCTAGGCGACAACGACAAAGACGTAGTTATGGGACAAGCGGACATTATTAATTTTTGTAATTATATTTTTTTTACGTAAAATTTTAAGTTTATTAGTTATTGTAAAGAATTTTAAAATTGTAATTACATTATTTTATTGCAATAAATTAATCATAATTAGCTTGAAATAATAAAATAAGATTTAATTTGTAAATTAAAATATAAACTAACAATTAATATAATTATATATTAAATATAATAAAAAATAAATTAAAAAATTAAAAAAAAAAAAAAGGTTGCTGCCCCGGGTAGCGACCACCGGTCGCCGGCTGGATCGGCGACCCAATTAATAAAAAAGAAAATTAATGCCAGCTGGCGACCAACCATATTTATGCAAAGTGTACCTCTTTGACGGTACACGTGTAAATTTTTATTTTTTTTTAATAATATTTGTTAAAATTGGCCAAGATTCGAGTTCAAATTTTCTTGTTAATTATAAAAGTTTGAATATTCAACTTTACTAACGAGGCAACTGAATTATTCATACACCCTCTATTACCGTAATATGAAATCATCATATTTAAACTTGAAGAAAACTAATCTGACAATTAGAGTAATCAATATTGGTTGAGATAAATGAAATCTAGAAGTAGAGATGGCAATTTCAACCCAATTTTTCAGGGCCGGTTTGGGGCATGAAAAACCTGCCCTGGCCGGGTTCGGGGCGGGGTACGGGTCCTGTCCAAAACCTGCCCCGACCCCGCCCCACCCCGGGCCCGACCCTCCCCCGCCCCTACCCTGATCCCGCCTCTTTTTTATTATATATTATTAATATATATAATAAATAAAAAATTATAGTATTATATTTAAATCCTAAATAAGTTTTGCATATACCCAACTCTATATAAGAAATAAAAAAAATAACAAATTAATTGATAAAAATTTAATGATTATTTTAAATTTTAAATTGAAAACTATAGTTTATATTAAGTTATTTAAATCTAAATTAATATTATTTATTCAAAAATAAAATATTAGTTTAATGTATTCTTTGTATAATATAATTCATTGTAAATCGTAAAATGATATTACTTGAAAAGAAGATTAATAATTTAGATAAACATATTATTTGTCTTATACAATTCATTTTAGATATATATTATTATATAATGAGATCAAAAAGTTTAATTAATAATTACGATATCTTAAAATCCAGCCAGACGATTCATACCAAATTTTAATATATATAAGTGTGTCCATTAGATCATATTGGACGATACGATTAAAATCAAACGCCTCCAATTCTATGAAACAAAAAGTATAATTTTACGTCAAATTGATTGGGCACTACGCCACATCGTGGATGAACATGGTTCATAGGCTGAAAAAGGCAAAAGACTTTAATAGTTAATAAGCTAAACAACTTTAAAAGGAAGTTGACAATTTATAGCGTGCAGAAAAAGGAAAAAAGGATAAAAGAATTGACTGTTTCTATACACAAGTGAATATTTATCGACCGACCAGTTGTTGGTCCAATATTAAGTCCGTTGCAACCTAACACGAATTCTTGCTATTGAGTACACCGTCGAAAATGTTAAAGTTACATTATTGGATTTTTTACTTCCATCTAAACATGATTAGTTTCATCACTGATATGAAATAAGAATTCCTGTTGCTAAAACAAGAAAAAGAAAAAAAAAGTGAACATTTATTCCAAATCGAACATTTTGGTGATTGCCAATAGAATGTATTATTTTTGGGAATATTGTATTTTACGTCCCACAAATTGGTTCTTTTGTAATTTTGATTTTATTATTTTTGAACTCATCATATTGCATTACGTAAGCAAAAAAAAAATTGAACTTGTAGCACCAATTCTTAATTATGTTAAATTTACGATGAAAATAGCCTTAATTTTCCTCAAGACTTAACAGAGCTTGTGCAATGCCTTTACTGTTTCCGCCAGAAATTTGATAGAATTAAGATTTGATACTAAAAATTACAAATTATTTGGAGTTATGAGAGGCAATGTAACGACTAAAAAATAATTGAATCAAAATCAGAAAAGAACTAACTTGTGGAACGTAAAATACAGCTTTACCTATGATCCCCACTGAAGTCCAGCGGACAGTTACAACTTATATTTAATAGACGGATTTAATACAATTTACTTCCCTGTGATATTGCAAATGAGCAAATTACCCTTTATGATCTTTCCGTATGCTTTAGAATGGAGCAATTTACCTTCCAGAAATTGTTTCATTTTAAAAAACAATTTGATGTAAATTGATTTATTTTAAAAAATAAAGAGAAATAAATTACTATTTTATTTTTCATAAACGGATAATTTACATATTTTTCATACATTGCTGCAGACTCCGGAAGCGTGGAAAATTAGGATATCCTAATCATAATCCAAATAAGCAAAACGTCAGATCCACCTGTAACTGACACTGTACCTACACCATGACAAATTAATTAATAAATAGCTACGTACTTTCACAGTCTTATATACTTATTTTTCACCACCAATTTGCATTTCACAGAATCACGGAGATGTACCGCATGGACATGTTGTGCAATCAGAGCAGCGCAACAATCGAGCTAGTCGAAATACCCCACCTTGCTCCGCCAGGCCGGCATGGTCGCAGGATTCTTCTGCAGCCCCGCAGCCACCGCGTATTCCCAGCGGCGGAGTTCTACACTCGGAACCGCTATTCAGGGCGTCCCTCCACAATTCTCGTCTATGTTGACGGAAGGAAAGTGCCTCAGGCGCTGACGCCGCAGCAGTTCATGCGCTATGTCAAGATCACCTTCGACGTGGACCGCGAAGGAAGGGTGACCATCACCGGCGTGGAGCCCAAGCTCACCGATCTCTGTCGATTCTGGTAATTTATACATCTCCTTCTTCATGTCCTCTCACCAAGTTTGTTCTAGTACAGGATTTCTTCTAGTTCAAATCGATCCGGGAGAAACCGTCTGCAATGCATAAGCAGCAGCTAGCCTGCCTTTGGCCAAGGAAAGGGGAATCAGACAGACATAAACTTATTGTTGTAAGTAAAGCAGAGACGTTTCAGTCCTTTGAGTTGTGAGATTCTGATGTTTGTTCAACACTAATCCCCAGGGGCTTGGGATGGCTAGGCCGACAATACACGGGACGTCAACAGGTAATCATCGCTTAATTTGTTATAATTACTCTAGCCACACAGGCAAATTAAAGCTGGAAAATAGTTGTGACCCAAATCAGATTTTATCGAACCAAATTAATCACTATACTTACCATGTGATTAATTCAGGTTCGGACAAACTGGATTCAAGTTTAATACAAAAATATTAGTTAACAGTTGATTAGTCTTAATTTTTATTAATTAGGGCCATTAGAAATTACCTCAAGGTTGTTACATCAGGTCTTCCTCTATGTCAATACTGGAGAGTTTCGCTATCCTGATTCGTTTTCTCTCCTTCTTCTTCTTCTCTCTCTCTCTTTGTTGATAATTTTGAGAATTTTTCTGTATTTTTGCAAGATATATCAGATAGAGATTCAGATATTAGCCGGCCACGTAGGCCGTAGATTACAAAAGAAACGCTCGAGATCATTTAAATATTATTGTCGTGAAGACTAATAAGGGAGTGTCTTTCAATGAGCTTATAAACTATTTCAGACTTCTTATAACATCTTTGAGAGCTTCTAAAATATGATAAGTGTAAATTACAATGAGCTATTGATGAGATTTGTTATAATTACAAATAATTTCTCATTATTTGGAAAATTATTAATTATCCCTGATTTTAACGGTCGTCGTTAAGTTTCATTAGTCTCCATTAAGTTCCATCCATTTTTTGTGGCGAGCTGACCAAAACGTGCTTGTGAACAATGAATTACAATTTTACTTATTTTTAAAATTTCTAGTATTTTTGGACCAAGCGGGAAATTTTTTTACTATTTTTCATTTTTTTTCCATTCATCTTCTCTAATTTATTTTATAAATATTTATTTTTTTAAAAAAATAAAAAAAATATTACAAGGGCAAAGTCCTGCGTTCAAGAATTACACAATTTATCAAACATTAGGCGGGGTATTTGTAATTTTTCAAACAATGAGAGGTATTCGTAATTATGCTAAACTTTTGGGAGCTCATTGTAATTCATATTTATTATGAACTGTTTGATAATTTTTTCAGAAAAACATCTTATAAATTCTAAAAACACGATGCTAGGAGGATGTAATCTCTTTAAAAAAGTAAGGACACGCCAATTTATTTATGAGATCTTAACAACTTCCATTGCAATTTTCATCCGAAATTATAGAGTATTGCAGTGGTATGCAATATTAGTACTATACTTTCGAAATAATCATTTTTAGTCCTAAACTTTAACTCATTTTGTTCAAACTTAGTCCCGTCTTTAAGAATTTGATGGAAAGGCGATGCACTTAGCACGTGGCGGTTAATTTAAAAAATATCATTTTCCTTCCCATTGTCTTTCATATATGTCTCTCTTATCTCTATGTCTATCTCTCTCACTCTTTATCTCTCTAACTCTTATCCATCAGCATACTCTTCTGGAAAACAATTAAAGGTTGAAGTCTCCAAAAACACAAACACAAAGAGGTCAACGAGTTATGTAATATGATGAGGAGGTTACTGGTTAAGGACTTCGTGGACAACTGAAAATATGGGTACAGATTTCACACTTGTTCGAAATGCATGATACTCTGGAAGATTGTGGTTCTTTTTGTTGGAAAGATAAACCAATGTGTACGAGATAAAATGAGATAATTCCTGATTTATTGCGGCGTATAAATTGAATGCAAGGTGAAATTTAATATTTGAAGGAAAAACTAAAGAATTTGAAGACGAAAAATGGAATCTTGTAAAGACGGAGGAATTTATGTTATATTTTTGTTAATTTCGTGGACTCCATTTGTTTTTGAAAGAAACACGGTTTAAGGCCGAAAATGTAATTTCTGCACTATAATTTCTGTTGAAGGCTTGGAAATGTAATATTTGCACTGTAATTTTTTTTTTTTTTTTGAAATGTAATTTCTGCACTGTAATTTCTATTGAAGACTTGAAGATGTGATTTCTGTTTGAAAATTTTTTGCACTGTTATTTGTGTACTTATGTTGGATGTAATTTTATGATTTAAGCTTATTTTGGTGGGCCATTTATGATACTAGAAAGTATGACTTGCGATGCACGTGTAGAAATAAATTTTTAGAAGTAAATGTATTATTTATAGTTAGCTATAAAAACTATTAAGTCTATAATACTATTTATGTTTCTGCCATTGAAATCAACATTAGTATATACAATTCTATTTTCAAACGATTTGATAATAATTGTTTTAATTAATAAGGAATTATTTAATTTTATTATTTGTAATTCACTTTTTAAATTTAATTGGTATTGTTAAATAAAAACAATGTTCCCCAAAATTGAAATTTTGCGTTTTGTACTCACTAAGGGTTATATTTCATTATCATGTATCAAACTAATTAATACAAAAACAAAAATAATAATATTGAAAAATCTAATATTAGAATAAAATTAATTAGTCAAAGCTCCTTATTTTAGATTGTTTTTATAAGAAATTTCAGTTTTTGTAAAATTGATAATTTTTTAATTGTAGATTTTATTATACCTATTTGCTATTTTCTTAATTAAATTTTTTATATTATTTCTGTATACGTTATATTTTTTTTTACTATTCTAAATCTTAAATATCGTTTATTTTTAATTTATTGACATTGAATGATTTTAAATTAATTATTTATTAACAATTATTAATAAAAATATAATCTAATTGGACCATAGTACCACCATTTGTATTGCAAGGTCCTATTAAAGTATAATTATATTTCAATATCAATTTTTAAATATTGTCAAAGTATTATTTACATGCGTTATTACCTTCTAAAATTTGATATATTATTGCATAAAATTTTATTTCCGCTTTTATATTGGAATTTTTCTAATTTCATATTTTTAGTTGACTTCTGATTGATCTTATCCATATGCATCTATATATTCAATTTCTAATTCAGTAATATCTAATGTTACAATTTAATCTTTTATGTCATATTTGTTGTTGTAATACTTTTATGTTATTAAATGTAAAAAGCAATAGATAAAAGTAATAATGTGCGTTCAAGATTATCTCACACTAAAAAAAACAAAAAAATAATAATAAGAGATTCACTTAATAGTTGAATTTTCATGAGCAATTTCATACATCAATTTTTATTCTTAATACTCACACTTTTAAAAAATTTTAAGTTATTTTTATATATTCCTCAAAAGATATATTTCTCTTTGGTTTATTTATTTATCATTGTTTACTTCTAGTTTCAACATAATTAACTCATTTTGTATTTATTACTTTATTGTTACTACATTGATTTTAAATTTTTTTTAATTCAATTAATATGAAAATATAATTATACAATTGGATTTTAGTATATAATTAATGTGTTAGTATACGATTATTTTAAAATCTTCCTTTTAATTGTTATGTTTTTAATATTTATTTAGCACTTGACTTTTCCTTATTTTTATAATAAAAATTATACACCATACAATTTTTTTTTATGAATATCTTTTTGTTTCGGAATGTTTTTATAATTGATTGATATACCAATTGTTAGTCATATTTAAAAAAAAATAATTCAAAATGAATATACCCTTAGTATCCGAATAATTACATTTTACATCTAGAGGCCTAGTTATATTAATTATATTTCAATAGCAACTATTATATTTTGATCTTAACTTTAGTAATTTTATTGTAATTTTATCTACACTATTCTTCTAGCCCGACCCATTTCAATTGCTTTTATTGTTATTTAACTTGTATGATATTGTAAAGGGATAAACAAAACTAATTTATACTTTCATGCATCTTAGAGAATACTTTATTGAATTATGCTCTATTCTTTAGTTCCACTTCAAATAAAAAAGTTGATTCATGTGTAAATTCGATCTTGATAATTAGATTCATTATATATTCTAAAATAGTTTAAAAGTTTTATAGATTATGGTTCTATTTGTTTTATTATAAATCAAATTATAAATGTAAATAAATAACTATCAAGCAAAATAAATCAATTCATCAGAAATCACTCTTTTCAAAATTTTCAATAGCACATCTAATTTAATATATAAGATTGATAATTTTATTGCAATTAAATTTTGATATATATTCGTTATCATTAGTATATATATTTAAATTTAGATTAGTATTTATTTATTATTTATGTATTATTTATTTTAAACTTTAATGTGCCATAAGATTTTTTTTTAGCAAAGTAATTGTGTTAAAATATTATTTGTATATTTTTTTTTAGTTGGATATATTTTTCATTCTCTAAGTAGTTTACAACAGTCAGGAATTTAGAACTACTAAATAGTTTTCTTTTTTTTCTTAATAGAATTTTATTCTTTTATAATTAATTTTATGTATTATTAAAAGAAGTATTAAGTGAGGGTTTAAATTTAAAATTATGGTATTTATTGAAAATTTTATCGTGCCATAGTAAATTAAATTTTATTAAAATGTTTAAGACTTTTTTAGAAATGTAATTACATTGAAATATTATTTGCATATTTATTTGTTTTGATTGGATATATTATTTATTCTCTAAGTAGTTTAGAGAAATTAGAACTACTAATAGTTTAATCTTTTTATATATAATTTTGTTATTTTATAACTAAGTTTTACTTATTATGTACTTAAGTACGTGTAGATGTCCTTTCACAATGGGGAACAAACACTTATGCATTCACACTTTTATACATAGTATAGATATAGATTTAACAATCTGCCACAATTGGTCCATTTTCTGCATCATTAATGATGATAAAAACAGCAATTAAACACATATAACTCCAAATTGCTGATTTCATAATAGGGCTAAGAATGTTGTACCTTTCAAAATTAACAGTTTTGATGAACAAATACATACTTGTTATCAAACATTTGGTTCCCACATGTTTGATATCAAACAATATCGTTATGCACAAAAAGGCAAAATAAAAGTGCCAAATCACAAGAAACTAACCTAAAAAAGACAAAAGAATTTTCAATCCTTGCCACTTCCTCCTAGTCTTGACTTCTTTTATTTGAAGATTTGATTGATGCAGCTCCAACCTCAAATTTGACAAAGTCACAAACTTTTGCCTATTTTGAATAATGACTTGGAAAGAAGAGCCTTCAACGGGTGTTGATTTGAAATCGTGATTACTTGTTGATGAAAAACCATGGAGGAGGGTATTTGATTTGGACCCTTGGAGGATTGGATGCAGGATTGGGTGGGTGCTCTGCTTTTTGTTTACCTATTTCAACAACTACTAATTAATAAATAAGTACGTGTGAGCTTACAAACATCCCAATGACAAAATCAATTCAAACTTAGCATTTGGAGTGAGTACAGAATAACTTATATCCCTACTCCCATCATCCGAATCTCTATCAATGTCAAACTCATTACTACTTTCCATTTTATCATACTCCTCTTCCTCAGATGCAGCTTCTAGATCAGTTCCATTCCTCTCACTTGCACTACCAAAAAATGCGGGAATAGGAACAGTAAGGTATGATCGTTCCAGTTACCGTTCCACGTAGGAATGGTTGTAGGAACTGTTGTGGAACGGTAAATCGTTGATGACGTCAGAGTCGTGCTAATTGTAATACAAATTAATAGGAACGGTCGGACTGTTCCTATTAGAGTGCCAAAAATAGCGTGCCAATTTGTACACCTATAACCGTTCCTAAAGGGGACCTGATATATTTTGGACCTCAATTTAGAACACATGTGTGAGATTTGGAACGGTAGGCCGACCGGGAACACTGACCGTTACTGCCTGTGTTCCAAAGACCGTGTCAATATTGGACCGGTTGGCTGACCGTTCCAATATGTAGTCCTACAGGAGGCCCTTTTACGTCATGGGAAAAAATGTGATGCAATTACCGTTCAAATTACGGATATATAGTAAGTGAAACTGTGTTACAAGTACCGGTCCAAAATGTACTCCAAGTAGGAACGGTCCGTTTTGTTGTGCCTGATACCGTTCCTAATATGCGCTAACGGCTATATTACAACGGTAACTTTACCGTTCCTGTTACCTTTCCTGAGACCGTCCCTAAAGCTGGAACAACGACTATATTTTAACGGCTAGTTTTGTGTTCCAAATAGTATTCCAATGACCGTTCCAATAATTTCTATATATATGTCCCCCTTCTTTGTCATTGTTCTTATACTTACTCTCCAACTCATTTTGTATTTATAACTCCTCCCCCCCCTGATTCTTTATACGGAAAATCGAACATATCAACTACCGAGTGCGAATTTTGGATCGATATTGATAGGTATTTTGCTCAGGTAAGTATGCAAAATTCTGTTATTTTTGCATATATATATAATTTACTCTCGTCATTTAATTGTTGTTGTGAATTATACGTAGGACCAATCATGTTAAGACAGTTGAGGAAATGGATGTATGATCGAGACGTCCTGGGTGTGACGCCGGAGTTTGAGGATGGTGTTACAACATATTTAGAATGGGCCCAGTCTCAGCGTGCATATATGGACGGGGACAAGATTAAGTGTCCCTGCCGGAAGTGCAAAAACGAACGGTTCAAAACACCAGACGAGGTAAATTTTGATTTGTGTATGAAAGGGTTTATACCAGAGTATTACAATTGGATTTCACATGGTGAGGAAAGGGTGCAGGAATACTTTGAAGCATTGGGTTCCCCCTGTGCAGCATCAGCAAATGCCACCCATTCAGGAGGAGGGTAGTTCTCATTGGGGTGATGCGGCTCAGATGGATTGGGCGCAGAGGATGGTATTCGATGCCGCCGGACCGTCATTCTGGTCTTCGTACAACCAGGAGGGACCAACTGATGATGGTACTCGGTATTGTCCATCTGATGTGGGTCCTAGTTTATATTACGATTCGGGGCCCTATGATTATGTGTCTAGCTTGTCAGACCGTTTTTTTTGATGTAGTCCATGCTGCGGACCAACCTTTGTGGAATGGCTGCACCACCTCTCAGTTGGCGTCAATTGCCTCTTTGGTGAATATCAAGGCAGAAGGGGGGTTTTCCGAGCATATATATGATCGGTTATTCCGGTGGGCTGATACTGTAATGCCCCGCGATCACACTTTCCCCCCCCCCCCCCTCCCGATTATTACAATACGAAGAAATTGATAAGAGAATTGGGTTTACCAGTTCAGAAGATTAATGCTTGCAAAAACGGTTGCATGTTGTACTGGAAGGATGATATTGATTTGGAATATTTCAAGTTCTGTGGAGACGCTAGGTACAAGCCCACGAGGGATAGAAATCCTAAACGCAAGAAGTCCCCGTATGCCATTCTTAGGTATCTATCGATTACCCCTCGGCTGCAGAGGTTGTATGCATCGGAGGTCACAACAGAGCATATGACTTGGCATGCGAGCCATCAGACGGAGGAAGGATCCATGTGTCATCCATCGGATGCAGAGGCTTGGAAGCATTTTGACCGAACGTATCCTGATTTTGCAGCTGAACCGAGGAATGTTATACTTGGGTTGTACACGGATGGGTTTGCACCGCACGGTCAGTATGGTAAAACTTACTCATGTTGGCCCGTGATACTTACATCGTACAATCTCCCACCGGGAATGTGCATGAAGTCTGAGTATATGTTCCTATCCATGGTGATCCCTGGCCCATCGAATCCCAAACGTCTTATCGATATCTACTTGGAGCCGTTGATCGAGGAGTTGTAGAATTTATGGTATGTGGGTGTACGTACGCACGATACTGCGACAAACCAGGCATTCATTGAAGGACAAGCGGATCCGCCCGGGAGCGCGAGCGGAAGCGAGAAAGCAAGAAATATGCGTAAATTTAAATCTAATTTAAATAAACGAATCCCAAGGGGTGTACCCTTGGGTGCTCAACCGGGCGTTTGATGTAGGATATGTAAATATTAGAAACATATATTTAAACACAAAGGGCATAGATGTATATTAAATCAATCAAAGCGTAGTAAAACCGTTACCTTTAATTGTTTAGCGTATGCTCCCGGCTACTAGCGTTGTCCCTTCTCCGGAATGCTCACGAAATCCAAACGTATGGATTCTCCAAAGGTGATCCACACCACACCGGAAGAACACACGTTCTTCTTGCTAGAAAAGAACGGGTTTAAGAAGGAATCGGTTTAAGAGAAGAACACTATAAATTAGTGCTCTCTTAAACTTACTTTGTTCTTCCTGATGATTCAAAATCAAGTGAAGAACATAAGTGTGAGAGAGGGAGAGAGGCCGAGAGTTGAGAGAGAAGAGAGGTGATTCGAAAATTGTCTTCTCTTTTTCCTAGAAAAAGATGAATAATAAATCACTTTTGCTTGGTGTTGTATATTCTAATATATATACATAATTAATGTGATTATTGGAATGTGTCTAGGTTCATCCAAGGATATCAAGATTCATTCCAATCAATCACCATCAATTCTTCAATCAAGCCTACCAAAATTTATGGTATGATCAAATCATACCAAAAGGGAAGAGCTTGATTGGAGTTGATCTGTCTCTTTCCAAAAGAGATAAGTCAACATACCACCTAGCATGAAACATGGCTGATTTCGCTTCCTCCAAGGGAGCATGTCGGCCATGTTTAAATAATGGAAGAAGTCCAACTTTCTCCTATTCCAAATTAGGAATTATTTCTCCTCTCGAGTAAAAATTTAATGGACCAGGTTTTATCGTAATCCAATTATGACGTACCCAACATTAAATCCAATTTAATGTTCATTTAAATTATTATCGTTGATCTTATAATCCAATTAAAAGATCCAACGTCTCAACGTCTCAACTTTCCATATTTAATCAAAAATCCAATTTATCAATTAAATGAAAGCCCGATACAATATCGGCCCGTCCATCCAATGGACTTTCCCTTAAGTAATCCAATTACTTATTTATCCTTCGAGATTGACTCCAAGTCGATCTCTCAACCTCCTTGGTGATTTGTGTGTGACCCTTTAGGTTCACCCTCAGCTAGACTTGGGCCCGTGTCCCACAAGGGCCAAGTTACCATGGGTGGCCGTCTAGCAACGGTCCATGGCACTAGAGACTAGGTGAATTGGCGTGAACATTTAGGCGCCGATTTCGTACGGGTATGATCCTTCCGTCTACCGTCTCCCGGCCTTAGTCTAGGGTATGGAATTGGGCGTCGGTTCTCATCCTTGACTAGACATCTATGCTTAATACTCGAGACCACGTATGCTTTATTGCGTCGACACAGGAAACCATTCCCTATTCGACCAACCACTGTGGCCACAGCTTCAAACAGCATGAACGTGTTTCCGAGTACATTGGAGATACCTCTGTCACATACTGACAGGGGACGGATCCTCTTCTTAGAATCCACCGTCCTCGCTACATATTCCGACTGCACTGGACAAGGCTTATGATGATCATCTTACAGAATGATCACCTCTCGCTAGATCCAAGATACAGCCGTCATGTGCACGCGACTGCCATGATCCCTCAAGTCTAAGGATTACTCCCGTACTATTGGAATCGGGAAAAACCAATCATACCGACCAAGCCTCCAAGGCTTCCATATGATGATCCCCGCGAGTCAGTCCAGTTAGCTCAACCCCAGTCGACCAACCCATCAAGATCGTGTAGGCGTCCCACGCCTATCGCCGATAAAACACAGAACTCATCCAATGAACACGACTCTTGACGCAAGTCTCAATAGGACTCTCGATGCCCTGTCTCGAGGTCCTCGACTTGGAACATTTCAGACCCAACTCTTAATCAGTTGGTTTCATGACCACCATCCAATGTGTGGCCCAACTGCACGAGTTGTTATTCATGGTCTGTGGGCTTTGTTGCGATATAAGTTAAACACCATTTTAATAAATGTGAAATGAGCACAGCAAAGTAAGCACCAGAAGTGACAAATACTCATTTTATTCATTACATAATAATATTACATTTAAATCGAGTTATATAATAGGTTTCAAATCGCCAAACCTATTCGCTTTCTGATCACCTATTCTAACAATCTCCCACTTGACCTAAAGCCAATCACTCATTGACCTCAAACCCATCTTATCCAGATGCTGAGTATGGGCAACTTGCGACATAGGCTTAGTAAGTGGATCTGCTATGTTTTCTGCGGAGCTGACTCGGTCCATCCGAACGTCACCCCTACTAACCATCTCTCGGAGAGATGGTAGCGTCTAAGAATATGCTTAGATCGGTGATGAGATATCGGTTCCTTTGCTTGCGCTATAGACCCGTTGTTATCGCAGAAGATAACCACTGGCTCATTGATGCTAGGTACTACACCCAACTCTTGGATATAGCTCTTCATCCAAACCGCCTCCTTAGCAGCTTCCGAAGCTGCTATGTATTCAGACTCTATGGTGGAGTCCGCCGTGGTAGCCTGCTTGGAACTCTTCCAAGCAACCATGCCACTATTAAGTCTGAACGCATAACCAGACTGAGACTTGGCATCATCGTCATCCGACTGGAAGCTAGCGTCGCTATAGCCTTCCAGTATCAACTCTCCCCCGCCGTAGATCAAGAACATGTCCTTAGTCCTTTTCAAGTACTTCAGGATAGTCTTGACTGCACTCCAGTGTGCCTCCCCAGCACACGACTGATATCGATTTGTTACGCTCAAAGCGAAAGCCACATCAGGTCTAGTGCACTGAACAACATACTGTATGTTGCCTACGGCTGAAGCATAGGGGATGTCCAACATCCGTTTAAGCTCCTCATCAGGCTTAGGAGACTGCGTCTTAGATAACTTAATTCCATGCCTCATAGGAAGGAATCCTCGTTTTGAGTTCTCCATCTTGAATCTCTTCAAGACTTTCTCAATATACGAGGACCGGGCCATTCCTAACATCCTTCTAGATCTATCCCTGTAGATCTTGATGCCAAGGATGTAGGATGCCTCGCCCATATCCTTCATAGAGAATTGCGTTGACAACCAAGCTTTAGTGGTACCCAACATCTTAGCATCATTCCCAATGAGCAAGATGTCATCCACGTAAAGCACTAGAAACGCAATTGAGCTCCCACTGATCTTCTTGTATACACAAGGATCGGACTCGTTCTTGATGAAATCATATCCCCGTATGACTTCATCAAAACGTATGTTCCAACTTCGGGAAGCTTGTTTGAGGCCATAGATGGACCTTTGAGACGGCAGACCTTCTGCTCTTCTCCAACAGTTGTGAAACCTTCCGGTTGATCCATATAGATCTCTTCCTCTACGAAACTGTTGAGGAAGACTGTTTTCACGTCCATCTATCATATTTCATAGTCATACCATGCTGCTATGGCAAGCAGTATTCGAATGGACTTGGCCATTGCTACGGGCGAGTAGGTTTCCTCAAAATCGACCCCGGGTCGCTGAGTGTAACCTTTCGCCACAAGCCTGGCTTTGAAGGTTGTAACCTCCCTGTTAGCTCCAAGCTTACGTTTGTAGACCCATTTACACCCTACGGGTTTTACCCCTTTGGGTGGGTCTACTAGGGTCCAAACCTTGTTTGTACCCATCGAGTCCATCTCGGATTTCATGGCCTTAAGCCACTTGTCCGAATCGATATCCGACATCGCTTCTCCATATGTCTTTGGATATTATCCAACTGACCGGTCAGGCCCAGAAATCCATACCTATCAGGTGCATGGGATACTCTGGCCGACCTACGGAGGACCGGAACAATATCAGTGGGAACTACTGGCTCAGATGTCACTGCCGCCTCATGGGGTGCCTCACTTGATTCCTCAAGGAGCACCTCATCGCGTCGACTATCCGATAGAAAACCCTTTTCCAAGAACATTGCGGTTCGCGAGATAAAAACCTTTTGCTCGGAGGGATCATAGAAATAATACCCCGCAGTTTCTTTCGGATAGCCAATGAACCTGCATAAACTAGACCTTGAGTCCAGTTTATCTCCAACTAATCTCTTGACATATGCAGGGCAACCCCACACTTTCAAGTATTTTTAGGAGGCAGGCTTGTCATGCCATATCTCATATGCCGTCTGGGATACCTTTTTAGATGGCGCCAAGTTCAAAACTTTGGCCGCTGTCACAAGAGTGTATTCCCAGAAGGAAAGGGGGAGTTCGGTAAAACTCATCATGGATCGGACCACGTCCAACAAGGTCCGATTCCTCCTTTCAGACACACTATTAAGTTGTGGTGTTCCAGGAGGGGTCCACTGAGAGAGAATCCCATTCTCTTTTAGATAATCAGTAAACTCACCACTCAAATACTCTCCACCTCGGTCCGACCGAAGGGCTTTGATCTTTCGACCGGTTTGGTTCTCTACTTCAAGTCTGTATTCCTTAAACCTTCCAAAGGCTTCAGACTTGTACCTCATTAGGTAAACATAACCATACCGTGAGTGATCATCGGTGAAGGTTATGAAGTATAAGTACCCACCTCTAGCATGAGTATTTAGTGGGCCACAGACATCCGTATGGATCAAATCCAACAGACCACTGGCCAGCGTACTTTGTCCAACAAAGGGTTTCTTGGTCATCTTTGCCTTGAGACAGGATTCACAGGTCGGTAGGTTGTCCAAATTGTCTATTTCTAGACTCTTTGAGTCCACCAACCTTCTTATCCTATCTTTAGAGATGTGACCTAACCTTGCATGCCATATCTGTGCGTTATTATGATCATCACATTTTCGTTTGTGTTCTGCAGTCATAATCCAATTAGACTGTTGAAGTATGTACAGACCGTTGACCAATTACCAAGCAGATGAGAAATACCATCTTTAACAATGAAAAAATTATTTTTATTGATGGTAAACTCATATCTCTCCTTATCGAGGACCGGGATGGAAACAATGTTTTTAATCATGCTAGGTACATAGAAACAGTCGTTCAGTACAATCCTAACATGACTACTAATGGCTAACTCTAGTGATCCTACGGCCTCCGCAGCAACGGCCTTGCCATCGCCTAGCCTCAGGATCATCTCATCCTTGGTTAGCCTTCTGCTTCTTTCCAGTGCCTGCAAATCATTGCATATGTGAGCACCACACTCGGTATCCAATACACATGAAGCAGAATAGTAATCATATTTACTTCAACCACAGACATACCTGAGTTGGAGAGGAGTTGTGGGCACTCCCTCTTCCAATGCCCTTTCCCTTGGCAATGCATGCAGACATCATTTGCCTTGGACCGCTGAGAACCACGGGCCTTCCCTTTCCCTTTGCTCGGTCCAACCGGAGCAACAGGGACGCTCGGAGCGCGAGCAGGGGCCGCAACCGTCTTCCCTTTGCCCTTCTTCCTCTTCCAGCGTCCGACCCTCTTGCCATTCGCCTTGGAGGTCGAAGCCTCTCCTATCAATACCGCCGGCGCCAACTTGTGGGTCGTTGCCTCGTATTGGACCAGCATGTTGATCAACTCATGAATAGACTTCTCAAGTCCGTTCATGTTGTAGTTTACAACAAATGGGTCATAGGATGGAGGAAGCGACTGGAGGATCACGTCAATGTACGTGTCATTGTTAAGCCCAACTTTAAGGTCCTCGAGTTTCTCCACTAGGGAGAGCATCTTGACCCCATGACTTTGTACAGACGCTCCTTCAGCAAGCTTGGTGCCAAAGAATGCTTTTGTGGCGGCATATCTAATATGCCTATCCGGAACCGTATAAACCTCGTTCATCCGGAGCATTATGGCGGAGACGTTGTCCAGCCTCTCATACTGCTTCTGGATGTCGTTAGACATCAAAGCCAGTATGATACTGCGTACTTTCCGATTGTCCTCATGCCACTTCTCGAACGTCAAACGTTCTTCAGGCGTGGACCCCTCCGGTAAGTCGCTCAGTGGCGGCTCGTCCAAGACGTAGCCTTGGTTCTCGAAACCGAGGATAATCCTCAGGTTTCTCAGCCAGTCCGAGTAGTTCGTTCCGTTGAATTTGTTAGTCTCGAGAATCATGGTTAATGGGTTCTTAGACATATCTACATTAATGAAAATGTAAAGCAGAAATTAGCAGATGATGGTAATATTATTGTTCAAGTTGAAGACATGGTCTTTTAGTCTTTAACCCTCCCACTATCTATACGAAAGTCCGCCACTCTCAAGCGGAGTTTCGGGAAATCATTTCCTAGTGGGCTTGGGATCCACAAGCGTAATCTCCATGCCCCGCTTTTACGATTCACATGAAGAAGACCTCGTGGGAGATGATAGTCCCAAAAACAAGAGGCACGCAGGCCCCACCCAACAGAAAATAATTGATCATACATTCATCCATTATAAGGCCTAGGGCTCTTGTGATCATCCCATGTTGATCCCATCAACACACATAACATAATTATTCCAAATAATCATGCATAAATACCAATGGATATTCCAAATATCCAAGTGATGTCCAACATCACAAAAGCATAAACATATAAATAATATGCAAAATTCAAATTTCAAATTTAATGGACATTTTAAACAGTGCATCCAATGCATGTATTAATCCCAAATTAATTAAGCAAATTTAATTCAAGGAATAATCGAATTATTCCAAAATCAAAAATGCAAAATTAACATATTTTCAGAATATTGTGCAGAAAATACAGAAAATCAAATTTTCCGGAAAACGTCGAAAAACGGCACAAAATGGCCCAGCGGTTGTGCCAGCCGGCCACCCGCGCGCACAGGGCAGCAAGCCTGCGCGTCCTGCGCCCGCTGCCGTCCGATCTCAATTTTTTTTTTTTACTCAACATCCTTTTTCAGCACAATAACAGTAACAATTTTTTTTAAAATAAGCATGCAATTTTAGATCCAATCTAATAAAAATAAGCATGCTAAAGTCCATCAAATTCAAACAATTGAATCATCATATTATTCATACATTTATGTATAATCTAACATGCCAATAAAGCCATAAAAGCAAGTAGATCATGCCAAACACATAGATCATTCCCTCTGATACCACTTGAAGGACAAGTGGATCCGCCCGGGAGAATGAGCGGAAGCGAGAAAGCAAGAAATATGCGTAAATTTAAATCTAATTTAAATAAACGAATCCCAAGGGGTGTACCCTTGGGTGCTCAACCGGGCGTTTGATGTAGGATGTGTAAATATAAGAAACATATATTTAAACACATAGGGCATAGATGTATTTTAAATCAATCAAAGTGTAGTAAAACCGTTACCTTTGATTGTTCAGCGTATGCTCCCGGCTACTAGGTTGTTCCTTCTCCGGAATGCTCACGAAATCCAAACATATGGATTCTCCAAAGGTGATCCACACTACACCGGAAGAACACACGTTCTTCTTGCTAGAAAAGAACGGGTTTAAGAAGGAATCGGTTTAAAAGAAGAACGCGATGAATTAGTGCTCTCTTAAACTTACTTTGTTCTTCTTCTTGATTCAAAATCAAGTGAAGAACATAAGTGTGAGAGAGGAAAAGAGGCCGAGAGTTGAGAGAGAGGAGAGGGGATTCGAAAATTGTCTTCTCTTTTTCCTAGAAAAAGATGAATAATAAATCACTTTTGCTTGGTGTTGTATATTCTAATATATATACATAATTAATGTGATTATTGGAATGTGTCTAGGTTCATCCAAGGATGTCTAGATTCATTCCAATCAATCACCATCAGTTCTTCAATCAAGCCTACCAAAATTTATGGTATGATCAAATCATACCAAAAGGGAAGAGCTTGATTGGAGTTGATTTGTCTCTTTCCAAAAGAGATAAGTCAACATACCACATAGCATGAAACATGGTTGATTTTGCTTCCTCCAAGGGAGCATGTCGGCCATGTTTAAATAAGGGAAGAAGTCCAACTTCCTCCTATTCCAAATTAGGAATTATTTCTCCTCTCGAGTAAAATTTAACGGACCGGGTTTTATCGTAATCCAATTATGACGAACCCAACATTAAATCCAATTTAATGTCCATTTAAATTATTCTCGTTGATCTTATAATCCAATTAAAAGATCAAACGTTTCAACGTCTCAACTTTCCATATTTAATCGAAAATCCAATTTACCGATTAAATAAAAGCCCGATACAATATCGGCCCGTCCATCCAATGGACTTTCCCTTAAGTAATCCAATTACTTATTTATCCTTCGAGATTGACTCCAAGTCGATCTCTCAACCTCCTTGGTGATTTGTGTGTGACCCTTTAGGTTCACCCTCAGCCAGACTTGGGCCCGTGTCCCACAAGGGCCCGTTACCATGGCTGGCCGTCTAGCAACGGTCCATGGCACTAGAGACTAGGTGAATTGGCGTGAACATTTAGGCCCCGATTCTGTACGGGTACGATCCTTCCGTCTACCGTCTCCCGGCCTTAGTCTAGGGTATGGAATTAGGCGTCGGTTCCCATCCTTGACTAGACATCTATGCTTAATACTCGAGACCACGTATGCTTCATTGTGTCGACACAGGAAACAATTCCCTGTTTGACCAACCACTGTGGCCACAGCTTCAAACAGCATGAACGTGTCTCCGAGTGCATAGGAGATACCTCTGTCACATACTGACAGGGGACGGATCCTCTTCTTGGAATCCACCGTCCTAGCTACACATTCCGACTGCAGTGGACAAGGCTTATGATGATCATCTTACAGAATGATCACCTCTCGCCAAATCCAAGATACAACCGTCATGTCCACGCGACTGCCATGATCCCTCAAGTCTGAGGATTACTCCCGTACTATCGGAACCGGGAAAAATCAATCATACCGACCAAGCCTCCAAGGCTTCCATATGATGATCCCCGCGAGTCAGTCCAGTTGGCTCGACCCCAATCGACCAACCCATCAAGATCGTGTAGGCGTCCCACGCTTGTCGCCGATGAAACACGGCACTCATCCAATGAACACGACTCTTGACGCAAGTCTCAATAGGACTCTCGATGCCCTGTCTCAAGGTCCTCGACTTGGAACGTTACAGACCCAACTCTTAATCAGTTGGTTTCATGACCACCATCCAATGCGTGGCCCAACTGCACGAGTTGTTATTCATGGTCTGTGGGCTTTGTTGCGATATAAGTTAAACACCGTTTTAACAAATGTGAAATGAGCACAACAAAGTAAGCACCAGAAGTGATAAATGCTCATTTTATTCATCACATAATAATATTACATTTACATCGAGTTGTATAATAGGTTACAAATTGCCAAACATATTGGCTTTCTGGTCACCTATTTTAACATTCATTATGCATGCCGCATTGATGTGGACAGTAAACGACTTTCCTGCTTATGGTATGGCGTCTGGATGGAGTACCGTCGGTGTTATGGGGTGTCTAATTTATATGGAGGACACACGGGCATTCTATTTACAGCACGGTCGGAAGGCATGCTATTTTGACTGCCACAGGCAATTCCTACCACCGGGTCATCCTTATCGCAGGAACAAGAAAGCTTTCACTAAAAATCGAATGGAGAGGAAGGTTGCACGTCCGAGGCTGACTGGAGAACAGATCCGAACCCGTGTCGATGCATTTAGTGTTGCTGTCGAACAACCGTTGAGTGAACCAGAAGGCTACAGCGTCGACCATAAGTGGACGAAGAAAAGCATATTCTAGGAGCTTGAATACTGGGGGGCGCATCTGATACGACACAATCTTGATGTCATGCATATTGAGAAGAATGTGTTCGATAATATATTCAATACTATGATGGACATCAAGGGAAAAACGAAGGACAATCTGAATGCATGGAAGGATCTAAAGATCATATGTAATCGGCCAGAGCTTGAGGTGGACG
This sequence comes from Sesamum alatum, assembly GCA_034509735.1. NCBI lineage: Eukaryota > Viridiplantae > Streptophyta > Magnoliopsida > Lamiales > Pedaliaceae > Sesamum > Sesamum alatum. Next base: position 20,837,328 of record JACGWO010000009.1, on the reverse strand, counting down.
AAAGGAGACCGAACATGATGCCCAAGGCGGTATATACACTGACGAAGGAGCAAAAGAAGAAGATATATGAGTGGATTCGTTGTCTTAGATTTCCTGATGGGTATGCCTCTAACTTGGCCCGTTGCGTCGACCTGAAGGAGTTGAGGATGCACGGCATGAAGAGCCATGATTGCCATGTTTTCATGCAGAAATTGATTCTGGTTGCTTTCCGTGAAATGCTTCCAGTGCACGTGTGGGGGGCCTTGACGGAAGTCAGCCTTCTATTCCAGATACTATGCTCAACAACACTAAATGTGGCCAAGGTAAAAGAATTGGAAGATAGTGTAGCCGTCATCATGTGCAACCTCGAGAAAATTTGTCCTCCTTCATTTTTCCACTCAATGGAACATCTAATTGTTCACCTTCCATATGAGGCGTGCGTTGGGGGCCTCGTGCAATACAGGTGGATGTACCCATTTGAAAGGTAATTAAATAATTAATACTGTTAAATATATATTTATTATTGGCATTTTAATAAATTGTCATATGAATAGATTCCTACGCGATTTGAAGAAAAAGGTGAAAAACAAAGCACACGTCGAGGCGTCAATTGTAGAGGCTTATATTGTCGAAGAAATCGGACTTTTCTCCTCGCACTACTTCGAACTGCATATTCTATGCAAGCGAAACAGACCCGGTCGGAACGATGATCTCACGAGCAACGACGATCGAATTGTTCGGTCCATTTTCAATTACCCAGGCCGAGCAAGTGGTGCCTCGAAGAAGAGATGGCTGAGCGGGGAGGAACTTCATGCTATCGAGACATACGTCTTGTGTAATTGTGAAGTAGTTGCACCATACTACGAGTAAGTGTCTTATAAAAACGTAATTATTTCGCACGAATCATTTCAATTTCAATTACATGTATATTTATAACTATCATTTTTACTATAACAAGTCATTCCTAAATGAACTGTTCGAGCAACACAATTCGGAGGACCCCGATAATTGATCAACTAGTGGTGACACAATTCAAGAATTGGTTCAAGGCTCGTGTAAGTATCATCGATTTGTTGCAATTACCGCGATATGCTCATGAATTTGTAATCAATTATTTCAATTGCTATATATATCATTAATTGCAGGTGAAACCCGAATTGAATCACACAAACGAGGATTTGTTTAAGTTGCATTATTAGAGCAGAAGTCACGACATACCCATCTTACTTCGTCAATGGCTTCAATTTCACACTGAACGTCACAATGTCGGGAAGTCAACAATGAATTGTGGTATTTATGTCAAAAGCTCATCATATACAGACACAGATTCTGACTTCTGTGGAATTTTGGAAGAGATAATTCAGCTAGATTACCCACTAATTCCGTACATGCACATTGTACTGTTTAATTGTCGTTGGGTCGATCCGATCAGAGGCATGAAGATACACCCTCGTTATCACGTCGTTGATGTCAACTTCAAAAAGCTCTACCAAAAGAATGAACCATTCATACTGGTACAACAAGCAGTACAAGTATACTACGCGGATTACCCGAGCATGAAGAAGGACAAAGTCGACTGGAAAGCTGTTTGCAAAATCAAGGCTCGAAGAGTTATCGATGACTCGCGATGGACCGAGGTCGCCTATCAGATGGATGAAGTCGTACCTAATCCAGATATTGTAATAGATAACCAAACATTTGAACTGCATGACTCAACGGGAATACAATTGATCATTGATCATGGAGCAGGGCCATCGCGCTCGTCAGACAGTGAATCCGAAGATGAAGATGAAGATAGCTTTGACGAGGCTGAGTCCGATGAAGAGACTTTTTGAATTTTCCAATTCAAAAATTTCTGTAGTTTTTTTATCACAGTTATTATTAAAATTGTATTTGATAGATGTATTTTGATTATCAGGGCCGTTGCTATTTGAGGTACAATATTTACTTACCGTTCCTATTTGAGGTACAATATTTCAAATATGGCGGCTAATTAAAAAAAATGAGGGAAAATTGAATTAGGAACGGTACAAATATATACTTACCGTTCCTGTTTAAGGTACAATATTTCAAATATGGCGGCTAATTAAAAAAAATGAGGGAAATTTGAATTAGGAACGGTACAAATTTATCAGGACTGTTCCTATTTGAGGTACAATAATTCAAATATGGCACCTAATTAAAAAAATATGGAAAATTTGAATTAGGAACGGTAGGTGAAAACCTACTACCGTTCCTAACTGTAGCCCAATATTTCATTTTGGTGCCCAATGAAAAATTGGTGGGAAATTCAACTATTGAAACGGTAAGTCTACACATGACTGTTCCAGATTATAATAGGAACGGTAAATATGTGAGTGCATTAAAACGACATCGTTCTTTATAATAGGAACGGTATTGGGAACACTGTGTCTATTAGGTAACCGTTCCTAGTTGTACAACTCCAACCAATTTGTCCGATATCTCAACATCCGTCAGCTGGATCGACACCATTTTTTAACACGTACAAGGTTATGGATATGAATTGATGTCCAACGGTCGGATTTCCAATCAGTAACCTGGATTTAAGGATGCATCTGTTTTTGGTACGATGAATACTGACCGGATACGATAACTCGAGATCCGCACACCGAAATATTTCAAAACAACATATAATGTATTCTTTCGTGTGTTATATCATATCTAACGGTCTGATTGGAATTTTGACGGTCTGATTATGCCGTGCAGTACGACAATATAGGATGCTAGTTACATCTGTGAAATACTAACAAACATAAATATATAAAAATAGTTCATATTGTGAACGTGTGTCTATTTTTTGGAAATTATTATAGATTTTTTAAATCTTTAAACATCCAATTGTACACGTTTATTTAATATAATAAGTGTTCAAAACGTAGTTTTCTTAATTTATATTTATTATCTAAGAAAATAGCAAAAACATTGTAATACATATAGGAACGGTACGGTGTAGCAATAGGAACGGTAACTATGTACAGGTAAAGAAACGACGTCATTTTTAAATTTAGGAACGGTACCTGTAACACCGGGCATATTGCACGACCATTCCTAGTAAGTTTATTATAAATAATATGTAATCAAACGTCGTCGTTTTAAAAGCAAAACGACGTCTTTTTTCAATTTAGGGCTGGTCTTAGGAACGGTCAATACAAAATGTTACCGTTCCAAAATCCTAATATAAATTCACCCCTTGGCCGATTTTTACCCATTTTCTGCCTCTCCCTCTTCCCCTCACACTCTCCCCCTCAATCTGTCTTTCCCCCTCCGGCCGCCACTCAGCGCCTCTCCTATCGACGCCGCCGGCCGCCGCCAGCGCCCCGTCGTCAGCGCCCCCTCCCCCACAGCCCCATCGTCAGCGCCCCCTCCCCCCACAGCCCCGTCGTCAGTCGCCGCTGCAAGCCGCCGCCATCCCTCCGCCGTCGTCGTACAAAGTAGGGTTTCCAAAACCCCTACTTTTATTTTTCCTTTTTCTATTTTTATTTTCTGAAAATGCATGTAAGAATTATATTGTAATATTTGTAATTTTATGATGTAATTTCTGTAATTTTTGAATAGTTAGGGAATTTTCTGTAATTTCTGTTTAGTTAGGGGAGTAATCTGTAATTTTTGAATAGTTAGGGGAGTAATCTGTAATTTTTGAATAGTTAGGAAATTTTCTGGTATTATGTTGTAATTTTGTGTAAATTTTCTGTAAAATTTTCTAGGATTACTGATATTATCTTGTAATTTTGTGTAAATTTACTGGGATTTCTGTAAATTTTCTGTAAAATTTCTTGAAAATCTGGAATATATGCTATTATTTCTGTAATTTGATGGAATATAAGTAAATATGATGGAATATAGGATATTATTTCTGTAATTTGGGTATATTTCTGTAAATTTGAAAATTCGGAAAATATGGAAATTTGGAAATTTTTAAAATTCTGGAATTTTGTACTTTTTTTAATAATCTGGAAATTTGAATTTTATACAAATCTGAATTTTTGAATTTTCGAATTTTCTGGAAATTTGAATTTTTTAAAAATCTGTCAATTTGAATTTTTTAAAAATCTGAAAATTAGATTTTTTTTTTCAAAATCTGGAAATTTGAATTTTTTAAAAATCTGGAATTCTTAATTATATAGAAATTTGGAAATTTTTACTTTTTCAAAAATCTGGAATTTTTAATATTTTAAAAATCTGGAAATTTAAAATATTTAAAATCTGGAATTTTATTTTTTTAAAATCTGGAAATTTAAAATATTTAAAATCTGGAATTTAAATTTTTTAAAAAATCTGGAATTTTTAATTTTTTCAAAATCTGGAATTTTTAATAATTTCAAAATATGGAATTTTAATTTTTTTCAAAATCTGGAATTTTAAATTTTTTCAAAATCAAGAAATTTAAAATATTTAAAATCTGGAATTTTATTTTTTTAAAAATCTGGAAATTTAAAATATTTAAAATCTGGAATTTAAATTTTTTTAAAAATCTGGAATTTTTAATTTTTTAAAAATCTGAAATTTTTAATTTTTTAAAAATCTGAAAATTTGAATTTTTCAAAAAATTCAATAATTAAAAAGATGATCATTTGAAGGAATCGGTGCAATTTTAGGATAAAATTATGGTATTTAGTTTGCATATATATTAAATAAATTAGAAAATCTTCATTATTGAAATAAATTGATACTTATATGTATTTTTTAGATAATGTCTGGTCGGGATTTTCCACCTCGAGGAGGTGGACGTGGCCGTGGTCGTGGCCGCGGTCGCGGCGAACCGGCTATACCGCCGGCCGGTGTTGCTTCCCAGGATGGGGAAGCAGTTTTCCGACCACCACCACCACCGGCAGAGCAGGCACCCGCACCACCTGCGCCGGATCAGCAGCCTGGTGCGTCTACCGCTGCACCGGATCAGCAGCCCGGACCATTCACTACTACACCGGTGGTCGATCCGGCCCGTCCATGGGCTGCCCCACCACCACCACCCCACCGGCCCCACCACTCCCACCACCATCCGCGCACCAGTACATCACACTCGCCGATTCGAGGTATAATTTATGTTTTTAATTTTTTTTTTTTTGTAATTGAAATTAAAATTTTTAGACATACTAATTATTTTGTAATTTTAGTCGTGATCGGAAGATCCACGAGCGCATGTACGCGGTCGTGCGATGACACTATCCCCATCCTTGGGGCAGTTTGCGCACGGTGCCGCCAGAGCACCAGCATTTCTGGTTTGAGAGTCTGAAGGTAAGAGCAATTAATTTTTGTTTTTAAATATTTTAACAATCTATGTTAAAAAATATTTATATATATATTTTTAATACAGATGACGTACTGGTGGGACGCCAACGACGAGTCCATGTTCAAGATCTTCCATGTCTGGGTGGGGAAGTTCTTGAGGAAGAAGTTCGTCCTCGCCAGACAGTCGCTGCAGAAGCCTCTATGGCTGGCGAACGAGATTCCCCAGAGTTCTAGAAGGAGTGCGAGAAGAACAAGGCGAACCGGAACGCCAACCCAGCCGCATCCACTACTGTGTATCGCGGGGGATCTGTCTCCGTCCGTATGCACAAGCAGAAAATGGTAAGATATCTAATGTTATTTCAATTATTTATTACTATTAAATTAAAATTGTAATAACTGTTTCCCATTTATTTTTATAGGAGGAGCAGCTCGGCCGGCCGGTGAAGCAGATGGAGTTATTGTCCAGATGCTACAAGAAGAAGGCCGACGGCGGCTGGAGCGGGTCAAGGGCAGCGGAGGTGGCGGTAAGTTGTAATTAAAACATTCTAATTTATTTTTTTAAATATTTGAAAATTTTCTAATTTATTATAATTATTTTTGTAGGAGATGTTCCAGAAGATGATGGAGGATCATCAGTCTCAGGCCCCTGAGGATCCTGCTTCCGAATCAGAGGGCTCGGTGGCGCAGACTGAGCAACAGATGTGGCTCATTTGCGTCGGAGGCAAGAACAAGGGCCGGGTATTTGGTCTTGGTTTTGAGGCCCTGGGGCTCAGCCAGACCGTTATCGCCACCGCCACCGCCCGCGCCAGGGCCAGCCCTTTTGTCAAACATGGAGGTCGGTTGGGCCGCCTCGAGGAGATGATGGCGGACCTTATGGGCATAGTGAAGGACATGCAGACCAGTCGCTCCGGCGCCGGCCCGTCACGGCCTCCTAGAGACCACACCCGCCCAGACATTGACGAGATGGACGAGCCCGATGGGGACAAACAGTGAATTATGTATTATTTTTTATTTTTTGTAATCAAATCGGATAATATTCGTATTTAATATAATTTTTATTTCTAAATTATGCATTTTTTCATATTTAAATATTAATTATATAATCAAAATATTATTATTAATTTAATTTATATTTAAATGATAAAAACTAGTAATATAAAAAAATAATAATTCATTATTTAGGAACGGTACTATGGACGGTACGTCTTCGCAACTTAGCGTTCCTATATTTGACTTTTTCAAAAGACTTACCGTTCCCAATGCCGATGAAACAACCATTTCAACTGTACACGACAACCGTTCCTAAGACGGAACCTACCATGCCTAATTGTATTCCAAAATCAAACCTTTCATGGTTAGGCTTTCGTTCTAAAGACAATACCAAAAACAGGTCCAAAATTTTATTCCAAAGTTAGAGTGCAAAAACCGTTCCTAATCTCTACAACCCACCATTCCTATATGTATTCCAGACACCATGCTAAATTTTATCTACAACATAATTGGACTGTTCCGAACAAAGTTCCAAAGACCGTTCCTAATCGCGCGTTTTGGTTTCGATGCTACTGTTCCTAATATTTATAAAGTGTTCCAAATGCAAAAAAATCAAAATTATACGATCAAAGGTAATTAGGAACTGTAGAACCTAATGGTGACAAACACCGTTCCCCAATAGGAACGGTAGTCTCGGTATTGTTCCTAATAATTAGGATCGCCTCTTATTGCCACGGATAGTCTCCCGTTCCTCAACTGTTCCTAATTGCAGTCCAAAAGGTTCAAATGAATTATTTACCGTTCCAAATAATTAAAAAACCGTTCCTATTACCGTCCCAATCAGCACTTTTTTTTGTAGTGTTGGTCTAGCACATTCTACATCTTTATCAACATGTGCTTTAAAAAGTACATTATTAATCCCATTCCCCTCATTGTCCGCATCTCCTAAGTTGTAATCATTGTCATACAGCTCACTGTAATCCCCATCTTCATCATTGTTTATCCCATCTTATCACCTGCCCCATCTAACATGTGCTATGTGCAGTTTTCATGGTTTACAAGTTATTTTTCAACATCTAAATATAGGTTAATTTCTTGCCCATGACCATCCACCTACGGTCACAATTCTATTTCAAATTATATCTACCTGAATTTATGTAAACCATCAATTTTATAATTTAGTTTTGGTGTAACCTATTAGTTTAACAGACTCATCCAACACTTCATTGATAATGTGCACAAATCCAGACAATCAAAAGCACTCACCATCCCCCCATTATATATACACTACTCTAGATTGATGAATAAAAATACCCCCATAGTGAAATTAATTCAAAGTAACACGACCAGTGTCTTTTCCTGGATTACTAACAAAAAGAATAAGTTAGCACATACACATAAAAAAAACAAGGCACAATATATAGAGGGCATAAAAAAAATCAGAAACAATGCAAGTGACAATGACACATCCACAATGCAGATAAAATGCTCAGAGATTCCTAAAGAACCACAAAATAGATAAAAAAACAAAAATGCATAATTCATAACCACCTCTATAAAGCTGTAAACTAAACACAAAAATTTGACAAGCATAAAACATGATTTTTGCACAAACAAACATACAAACAAACAAATAAACAAAACAGATAACATAAAAAAAAAAAAATTACTTTAAATGGCTCATGATTGCAAAGCATTTCTCTCTATCAACAACCGATTCCTCACTCCTCTTGCGCAATTCTTTAAATGGCTTCACTTCGCCTCTGTGATTAATTGGAAGGAGATTAGAGATTAGGGTTATTTCGCTTTGAGGGAGAAATTTAGAGCATTTTTGTTAGGGTGATTTGGATTGCTTATAGTATATATTTATGTATTTGTGAAGATTGTGTTTTTTTTTCCCACTTTTGAGCAGGGAAAAGAGCTCTAGAATTCGAGGAGGAAGGAGACAGGATAATTTTGGTGACAAGATTTCTCATGTCATTTTTTATTGCCTTTTCCATGATAAATACAAGCTGAAAACAAATTTTGACGACATTGTACTAGCTATTTTTGGTATCTCTAACAGGTTTTGTCTTTATCTTATTTCTAGATATAAAAATCCTTTAGCCAAGTGGGCTTCCTGGATAAAAGATTAGGCAGCCTCTAAGTTGGGCTAGAAGGTTGGTTTGAGTTATCTTCAGGTTCATAAACTCTCTACTTGTCATTCTGAGTGGACTGAATCTTTGGGCCCGTATCATTGCCTCCTGCTTCAAAACTGACCGTGTCCTCGGCCTATTCCTGATCGGCCCATTGAACCAAAGTTTGATTCTGGGGGCCCGTAGTGTCGGTGACAATGCGATGGGCCAGAAATCGCACGTCTTGAGAGTTTGGTTCTTCGATTAGGGCATTGGGGGGAAGCTCGTCGGGGCAGGGCAGAGGGCTGGCATGGACTGCCTTCAGCAAGGAGGCGTGGAAGACAGGGAGAATTCGATAAGATTCCGACAATTCCAACTCATAGGCGACTGATCCAATTAGGCGTAATATGCGGAAGAGACTAAAATACCGCCAGCCAGTTTCTGCGAAGGGCGGGGTTTGACGGAGACCTGCCGGTAGGGTTGAAGGCGAAGAAGAACCCAATCCCCGACATCAAAAGAGATGTCCAGTCGATGTAAATCGGCATTCTGTTTCATGCGAAGCCGCGCCCGATTTAGGTGGTATCTGGCCATTGTGAAAGTGCGTTCGCGAAGGCTAAGGAGTTCATCCAGAGACTCAAAGGATGAAGAACCAAATACATAACAAACGATGCTGGAGGTTGGCGACCATAGAGAGCCTGAAAAGGCGCCATACCAATGGAGGAGTGGTGGGAGGTGTTGTACCAGTACTCGGCCAAATCCAATATACACGACCATAAGCGCGGTTCTTCGCTTACGAAACACCTCAGGTATGTTTCTAATACTCGATTCAGCACCTCCGTTTGGCCGTTGATTTGAGGGTGATAAGCGATGCTATAAGACAGAGTTGTGCCGCTTAAGTGGAAGAGTTCTTGCCAAAACCGACTGACAAAAAGGCGATCCCGATCACTAACTATAGTTTTTGGAATTCCATGTAGGCGAAATACTTCAACAGCAGAGATTGCAGCTAAAGAGGAAGCAGTAAACTTGGTAGGCAGAGCAATGAAATGGGCATACTTCGTCAGGCGATCCACTATGACCCAAACTACGGTTTAGTTATGCGAAATGGGAAGGTGAGTAATGAAGTCCATTGTTAATTCCTCCCAAACATGTTGAGGCATAGGAAAGGGTTGCAACAGCCCGCTTTGTTTCTGAGTTGGGTATTTGTTCTTTTGGCAGGTGTGACAAGTTCGAACAAAGTTCTTGACCTCTTGGAATATTTTTCGGCCAATAGAAGGAGGTAGGTAATCTGGCGAAGGTAGCTCGAGCTCCAAAATACCCTCCCAGTGGGGTGGAATGGAATTCTTCAAGCAAAGTAGGCCGGAGATCCATCTGTTCAGGTATAAAGAGGCGATTTTTGTAGTGAACTAGGCCTTGTTGTGGTGAATAACACAATGCCGAATTGGTGGTGTTCTGCAGGTGGCGAATTAAGGACTGACCAGCAGGGTGAGTAGTATAAAATTGCTGGAGTTGGGACAACAATATAGGAGTAGCTGAAGTAAGTGCAGCAAATAACATAACAGAGGTAGTAGTGTGCCGTGATAATGCATCGGCTACGATATTGTCTTTACCCGGAGTATATGTGATGTCGAAACATACCCGAGGAGTTTGGTGAGCCAACGATGTTGGGCCGGTGTCTGAATGGTCTGATTGAGTAGACCACAGAGGCTGCGTTGATCCGTATAGACATGAAAACGTCGGCCTACGAGATAATGTCGCCACTTGCGTACCGCCTCAGTAATTGCATACATTTCTCGTTCGTAGGCTGATGAACTCTGCATGTGTCGACTCATTTTCTTGCTAAAAAAGCAATGCGTTGATAGCGTTGGGATAGAACAGCCCCAACGATGACTTGGGAGGCATCCATGGTGACCTCAAATGGTAACGCAAAATCAGGCAGATGCAAGGAAGTAACAGAGATCATTGCATCCTTAAAAGCCTGAAATGCAGCCCCTGCGGCAGGTGTCCATTGAAATGAGCCAGTGCGTAATAGATCAGTCAACGGAGCAGCGATTGTGGCATACTGCCGAATAAACCGACGATAGTAGCCAGTAAGACCCAAAAATCCACGGAGGGTTGTAATGGACTGAGGGACCGACCAGTCCTTCATGGCTTGAATTTTGGAAGGGTCGGCAAATACTGTGACTGCTGAGATAATGTGCCCCAAATATTGCATTGAGGTAACTCTGAAACTGCATTTGGAAATTTTGAGAAATAAAGTATGAGTATATAAAAGCTGCAAAACTTCACGAAGGTGTTTTAAATGTGTAGGCCAATCCGATCTGTACACCAGGACGTCATCAAAGAAGACGAGGACGAAACAATGCAGCAGTGGCCGAAAAATGTCATTTATGACGGCCTGAAACGTGGAGGGGTATTTGTGAGTCTGAATGGCATAACGAGGAACTCGTAGTGGCCATCCACTGTCCGAAAGGCTGTTTTGTGGACATCCTCTGAGGCTACCCTAATTTGGTGATACCCGGACCGTAGGTCCAACTTACTGAAAACAATGGTAGTTCGCTACTCATCAATCAGTTCATCCACAGTGGGGATTGGAAAACGGTCCTTCACTGTGATAGCATTGAGGGCTCGGTAATCGGCACAAAACCTCTACGAGCCGTCCTTCTTTTTAACCAACAAGACGGGGGAGGAAAAGGGACTTATGCTGGGGCGAATAACCTCGGACTGTAACATCTCCTGGATAAGGGTCGCCATGATTTGTTTTTGGTAGTGAGGGTAATAGTATGGTTTAACGTCGACTGGTTTGTGGTTGGGTAATAGATGAATGTGATGGTCTTGGAGTCTTAGGGGTGGAAGGCTTTGAGGGATGGTGAATAAGTGTTGGAATTCTGTGAGGAAGGAGTAAAGATTTGAGGGTGTGAGGAATGGTTGTTGAATCTGGACTGGGTGGTGCATTATGGGGTTGGAGTGCGGATATGGTGAGGGTGAATATAGATGCGATAGAATATGTATGGATTAGGCGGCGGAGCTGAGAAAATGAGGCTATTTGAGGCGTTGGGGATTGAGAATCGGTTAAGGTAATAAGTGTATTGTGGTGGTAAAATTGCATGCTGGGAATGGAGTAATCGAATAGAAAGGGGCCAAGGGGTTCCCAACCACTTAACACCGAGGACAACATCTGCCCCATATATTGGTAAGACATAAAAGGAGATGGAGAAGTTGTGAGACTGCAGGGATATGGGCACATCCAAGCAGTAACTGGAGCACGATAGAGTTTCCCCATTGCCAATCATCACAACAAAAGCTAGTAGCGAAGTGAACACGAGGCCGAGGAAGGTAGCCACACAGGGTTGGATGATGTTGTGGGAGGTACCACTATCGATAAGAATGGAGTCTGACTAGCCATGAATAAACCCCCGAAGACACAAGGTGCGGGGAGAAACAACACCAACCACTGCAACGCGAGAAATTTGAAAGTGAGCACTGTCAGTCGGGTCCGTTGAATTGAGAAAACGAGGCTGAGGCAGTAGTTGGGAAGGATCCTCATCACTAATAGCAGGGTCTATAGCCTCCGAATCCTCGAGTAGAAGGAGTAAGAACTGTTTGGCCTTGCAATGATAACCGGGTCCACACTTCTCATCGCAATTAAAGCACAAGCCTTGTGCTTGGCGCGACTGTAACTCAGCCAGGAACAACCTCCTAAGAGGAAAAGGAGCTTTGGACGCGGGTGCGGGAAGCAGTGGTAGAGAACGGTTTGTCGACAATGAACGAGAGGAAGCACCCGAAGAAAGCCGACTATCCAAGAATTTAGCCTCAAGGAGTTTGACCAAGCCAATAGCTTGGCTGATGGAGGACGGATGTAATACAGCAAGCTCGCGCTGAATATCCGGTCGAAGAGCCAAAATGAAACAGTTGAGTAAAGCCTCTGGCGGTAAGCCCATAACACGATTACAAATGTGCTCAAATTCCACCTGAAGGTCTGCCACAGAACCTCGTTGGCGCAGTTTGAAAAGCACCATTTGGTGGTTGTCATAGGAAGAAGGTCCAAACCTGAGTTCAAAGGCACGAAGAAAGGCTTCCCACGAAGACAGTTGTTTGTTCATGTACATCCACTTGAACAAGCTAAAGGCATCACCCTTCATGTAAAAGGGGACGATGTTGAGGCATGCTCCAATGGGACTTGATAGTAAGTAAAAAACTGCTCAGCTTGAAACACCCAATCTAACGGGTCAGTGCCATCAAATGGTTGCATGTGCAACTTGGGAAGTTTGAGGGAGACAGGGGGCGATAAGAGCGGTGGTAGAGATGGAGGAAATTGAAAATGAGTGTGAGGGGGTGTGGTGGGGGCAGACGAAAGATTGGAAAGTTGTTGTTGGAGGTCAGCAATCACGGAGGTAAGGGAGTCATGTTTCTGGGTTACAGTGGCAACAAGGGCCTCATCTTTCTGTTCCATGAGCGCAGTGAAGTCGGCCATGCGCTCTGTGAGAGCGAGAATGGCATCCTCAAGAGCTTGTTTGGGAGGCATGGTAAGGAGAATGAGAGCACCAATGTTAGGGTATGATTTGGATTGCTTATAGTATTATACTTCTGTATTTGTGAAGATTGTGTTTGTTTTTTCCCACTTTGAGCATGGAAAATAGCTCCAAAATTCAAGGAGGAAGAAGACAGGATAATTTTGGTGACAAGATTTCTCATATCATTTTCTACTTTTCCATGATAAATACAAGCTGAAAAAAAAAATCTGACGACATTGTACTAGCTATTTTTGGTATCTCTAACAAATTTTGTCTTCATCTTATTGCTAGGTATAAAAATCCTTCAGCCAAGTGGGCTTCCTGGATAAATGATTGGGCTGCCTGTAAGTTGGGCCAGAAGGTTGGTTTGAGTTATCTTCAGGTTCAGAAACACTCTGCTTGTCATTTTGAGTGGGCTGAATCTTTGGGCCCGTATCAATTTTTCTCAAAGTAAGGCAACATTCGATTTTCACTTGTTGGTTTCTTTATTTCTTTGTTTTTTGTGTTTTTATTTTACACTTCGCCCATTATCACGTACATATCAAGTGATGCAAATTTTCCCCCAATACCATTTGAGCAGGTTGACAAAGCTCTTTGAGCTTGCAAACTTACTGCCACGTGCTAAAGAACTTGGCCTTTCTATCAAAATATTAACAGCGGACTAAATTGCACAAAAAAGGTTAATGTTTAGGATTAAAGATGACTATTTTCAAAAAGCATATGGATAATATTGTATACCACCCCATAATTTGGGACTAAAATTGTAATTTTATCCATTTGTCATTACTAACATTTATAAACTCTATAATCTTATTTTATCCAAACGCGTAATGAATTTATTTTTAAGATAAGATTTAACATCTTATAAATTCTAAAAACATCTTATAACATATGAGCTTTTTTTTTTTTTTTCAATAAGTGTAGCCAGATACCCTCTAATTAAGTTTCCTTATACCTTCCAAGAGAGAATAGGTTGAAAATCATGCATACTTCATTTATAAATTGGTCAAGAAAACTGAATTGCATAACGTGATTATTCCCTAAGGTAATTTGCATTAATATTTTTGAAGAAGGCTTAAATAATTTTTTGGTCATATAATTATTGACTTTTGACATTTTTATCCTTTATATTTCGAGGACTGATAATTGGTCCTGTAACTTTTTTACAATTCACGATTTCAGTCCTTCTAATGCCGAAAAGCTTTTACAATGGCTGGAATGACACACGCACTACAAAAAAAACAGGGCTATAGCAACGGACATTTTGCAACGGACCAATTCGTTGCAAATTTGCAACGACCTTTGCTACGATTTTGCAACGGATTCTGATTTTTTTTACATTTTTCGTTGCAACTTTTGTTTCAAATTAACAATGATATTTTGCAACGGACTATCCGTGGCAAAATTCCGTTGCACAATTTGGTCAACTTTAAGATGTCCGACATTCAATATAAGTCGTTGCAAAAGTCGTGGAAAAGTGTTGCAACGATACATTCCGTTGCAACTTCCAACGGTTTTTGCAACAGACGTCTTTCGTTGCATACTTTGCAACGAATATTCTAGTTAAATCCGTTGAAAAAAATGTGCAACGGAATTTGTAACGAACCCGTATCGTTGCAATTTGAATATTGTGATTTGCAACGGATTTAGCGGCGGCACATTGTCCGTTGAAAAAATTGCCGACAATTTTGCAACGGAGTTGCAATGACCTTTGAAGTCGTTGCAATCCGTACATACAGCTGTAAGCATTAATTATTGAGCCGTTGAGTTTGCAACGATTTTTGCAACGGATTTGTTCGTTGTAATATGTTTGTGACAGTTGTAACCCACTATTTTAAAATTCTATATGTTTTGCAACGGATTTTGCAACGGTAATATCATTTCGTTGCAAAGTCCGTTGCAAATTCGTTGCAAAATCCGTAATATATATTAGAAAACCCTCATTCTAGTTCACACATATTTTTATAATCATCCAACAACTTCTTCCTCTTCTCTCCTTCCATCCACACAACCGATTTTTTAATAAATCTTTGCATTAGACCGTTAATGATCACGTTAGTGCAACGAGTCACACATTTGGACATTTAGCTAACTTACATTAAGGTTAGTACAAAATTTTTACTAGTTTATTTGTATATATTCATTTTATTCTTGGAATTTTTAGTTTTTGTGTATGTATGTATGTTAATGAATATATGTATAATATTTGTTGGTTTTAGAACAAGATATGTTGAGAGAATTGAGAACATGAATTTATGAGAAGAATGTACCCGGTAATCGTCATCTTACAAAAGAATTTATAGATGGGGTCGCTGAGTTTATAGATTGGGCAAAAACACAACATGATTTTATGGATGGGGAGAAAATTTGTTGTCCATGTAGTGTATGTAAAAATCGTAAGTAGAAATCCACGAAGGAGGTGACATGCGACCTTTATAAGAAAGGTTTTAGGAAAGATTACTATAATTGGACATCTCATGGTGAGCCTATACAGATGGATTATGAGCATTCAATTTCAGCTGACAACTCTGTAGATCAAACGACAAATTGGAATAACTATGAGCAATTGAATTGGGATCACAGGATGGTGTTTGATGCAGCTGGTCCTGTATCTCGTCCACAGGGGGATGTATTCAATGATTCGACATATCCTAGTGATCAACCATATGCAAACGAGGCTGGTTCGAGTTCTAATTATGATAAGACTGACAATTTAGGAGCATTGGCTGAAAAGTTTTTTGATGTCGTGCGTGCTGCAGATCAGCCATTATATGCTGGGAGCGAAACTCACTCTCAGTTATTTGCGGTAGCGAGGTTAGTAAACATCAAATCTGAACACAATGTATCACAGAGTTGTCATGATCAGTACTTACAAATAATAGGGCAGATGTTGCCACCAGATCACACGTTGCCCAATGATTATTATAGTATGAAAAGGTTGGTAAGAGAGTTGGGTTTATCTGTTGAGAAAATTGACGCATGTAAGGCTGCTTGTATGTTATTCTCGAAAGAAGACAAACATTTGGAATTCTGCAAGTTTTGTGAGCAATCTAGGTATAAATCTGCCAGAGGTCAAAATCTTCGTCGTAAAAGAACTGCATATGCTACATTCCGGTATTTTTCGTTAACTCCCCGATTGCAAAGGTTGTATGCTTCCAATACAACAGTTGGGCACATGAGTTGGCATGCCACTTAGGGGTGGCAACGAGTCGAGCTCGAGCCGAGCTTGACGATTTTTCTCAAGCTCGAGCTCGAGCTCGATTTTTACTAGACGGGCTCGAGCTCGAGCTCAAATCTGGCATGATGAACTCGAGCTCGAGCTCGAGCTCGTCAGCTCGAACTCGAGCTCGTCATACCTGCTTTATATATCAATTCACATCTATATAACAATTTATTGTTAATCAACCAACCAAACAAACATATTTTACCAAATTCATAAAACCAAATAGAAACCACAAAACCATAATATATAAAGATTAAATTTTCCTAAATACCAATAAATCATTCAAATAAAAATAAATTAGTTACATTGGTCAAAATTGAAAAGTCTCAACCACCCAAATGTTTGTTCAAAAGCATAACAAGAGTCACTAAAGTACACATAACAAAGTCGTTCTTGTTGGTATCGTCTCAAACCTACATAAAATAAATGAGAATAAAGTAAATGAGAATAGCATAAGATTATTGATATAGTTTGCTAGAAAGTTAACAAACCCAACAAAAAAGAAAATAAAGTTACCACGTAATTTGATATCAATACCAATTGAAGTATCTAAACTCAAACCACCAATATCCAATCTCAAACCTCAAATCCACCACATTAAGTCATCTCTAACATAACACAACATGATGCAATTTAGAAGAAACAACCGAGATAATTTTCAGTAATTGAGTTACATGAAGGTACCTTTAGCACATCACCATCAAGACTCAAGAGGCAAATTTATATATATTGCTTTTTTGTCGCTCTGCAAATCCATGAATAAAATTCAATACGCTTATAATAAGTAGTAAACAATAGTGATATTTTCAAAACTTTTAAAATACAAAAGAACTTACCAAAGATTTTTTTCTTCACTCCAAAATATTTTCTCAGCCAATCTCCTCCGCACATCAACACTTGAACTGTGTCTGAAGTCAATGATGCGCGATATTTATCCATGACTCTACTTCCCGCACTAAATGTAGCCTCAGAAGCAACAGTGGTGATAGGGATAGCTAGAAGATCTCTTGCCATTATGGATAAAATCCTATACTTCAAGGCATGAACTCTCCACCATTCCAAAACATCAAAGTCTTTGCCATGCTTCTTATCCTTCTCAAATATATAACAATTTTCCTCAAGATATAAATCAAGTTCGGACTTTTGAGGCTGAATGGACTCCACTGACTTCAGATATTCAGCATACTCAGACCAACCACATTGAGTTTCAACATTTGTAAGATCTGGATTCGATAGTTTATTTCTTTGCACTTCTCCAATTGACATGTCTTCAATGTTGGAAATAGCCACATACTCAGAATACAGCTCCTATAATGTATTTCGACCGATAGCAATCTGCCTCTCAACATTCTCTGAAGAATATAGTCTTGGAAAGCAGAATTCAAGTGCTCTCAACTTACACCTTGGATCCAAAACAGCTGCTATAGACATGAGCAAATTGGTCTCTCCCCAATATTTGTCAAACTTGACTTTCATTCTTGCAACCATGTCCTGAATGAACATATCATTCTCCAATGTCTTCTTATCTAACAATAATTTCACTCTGCTCACCTCATTAAGAAACAAATTCGAAGTGGGATAATCACTTCCAGAAACAATGTGTGTAGCAGTCCAGAATAGTTCTAATACCGAGCACACTTTCTCAGCTTTTGTCCAATCCTCTGCACTTGGACAAATATCATAATGTGGCTCCCGATCAGCAAACCTTGGGAAGACATCTTTGAATTTGATTGCAGCAGCCAACATTTCATATGTTGAGTTCCACCTTGTTCGACAGTCATCAACTAACTTCTTGTCTGGTAAATTCAATTGCTTCACTATCTCAGAGAATATTTTAAGCCTGGCATCAGATCGTCGAACATACTCCATACTATCACGTATAACATCAAAAATATTCTTAATCTCAAAAAGTCCATCTTGAGCTATGAGATTAAGAATATGGGCACAACATCTTACGTGGAATAGTCTTCCCTCACAAAGCAGTCTCCTTTTATTTTTTACATACACCTTCAAATTTTCAATAGCTGAATCATTGGCAGAAGCATTATCCACAGATATGGTATGGATCTTACTCTCGATGCCCCAATCCTCCAAGCAGCGCCAAATAGCATTTGCAATTTCAAGACCTCGACGTGGAGGTGGAATGTGAACAAAGTTAAGCACGCGCTTCTGTAATTGCCAACTCTCGTCAATCCAATGCCCCGTTATGACCATGTACTCGATCTTTTGGTTCTTTGATTCCAACAGTCCGTTGTGAGGCTGATTTTGTTGATATTTTTCAATAGACTCTTCAACTTTTTCTTTTTCGACTCATAAACGTTGATGCAATAAGCTTTTACTGTGTTTCTTATCAAGCCTCGCCACTCAGGCATTCCTCTTCTTTGCATCAAATTGAATCATTCCTCTTCCACAATAGAAAAAGGGTGTTCGTGCATCATGATCCAATGAGCCACTGATTCTTTCATCTTCTCCATGTCAAACTTCCCAACATACAGACTTGGACAAGCACTTGGATCTACACTGCTGCTTACAAAGCCAAGTTGTGTTTGCAAAAGTCCATCTTTCGACTTGTCAGCTTTGCTTTAAGATAGTTTGCACAACTTTGCAAATGCCGAT
Organism: Sesamum alatum; assembly: GCA_034509735.1. Classification (NCBI taxonomy): domain Eukaryota; kingdom Viridiplantae; phylum Streptophyta; class Magnoliopsida; order Lamiales; family Pedaliaceae; genus Sesamum; species Sesamum alatum. The sequence continues at coordinate 20,818,648 of JACGWO010000009.1, read as the reverse complement.
GCAGTTTAGTTGTTGCAGCAGTCTTGCTTTTGGTATACATCCTCTTACAATGTATACAAGAGATCTTCATAACTCCATCGGCATCCTTCATTTCTGTGAAATTGCCAAACTGTTGATTTTTTTTTACGTTTGGGCTATGACCCCAAAGTATCATCATCTTTAGTGGCCTCAACATTCTCCTCTTGGCCAATAGTCCTCTCTTCATTAGTAGCATTGGTTGTATGTTCAAGTGTTTCCTCCTCGCTTTGCATTACTGGACTTGTTGAATCGGCCATAGAAAAAGACGTACTTGCTGAAACATTCATATCTAAAAAAAATAACAAAACTGCACATTAATAAAAAATGTTTCTACACCATACATTTGAATAAAAAAAAAGTAGTGCATCAATTGAATACAAACACAAAAACAGAACCAACTAAGTTGTAATCATAAAGACTGATAAGCAACTATGATTTGTGGAATTACCCCGTAGGGAGCATAAGTCTGTCTTCTCCATGTAAAACTTTAGCACATTTAGAAAAATATCAGATATATCTTCGCAGCTGTTTAGTTCTGGATGTATCCTAAGAAAATAGCATGCATTACTTGCTATCTCCAAAATATTAACTAATGGTTAATGCTGATAGTTCCATTTGTGACCTGAAGCATAATGGTTAAGCAGAAGTTTTCTTCGTGTGGTTTGCTTTTGAAAATGGCAAATTTTCTTTGATTCTATGTTCAATTTGATTAGCTCCTTACTGCTTCTTGCAGTTATATTGTACTCTGTGATAGAATCACTAAACCATACATGCCAATTACCAATATCACCAACAATCCATACATGCCAATTACCAATATCAAATTTTCCAATCACTAAACCATCACTGAAACTAATTGCAGCAATGAATCAAGTGCATACAACGGCTTTCTCCACATCAAAATCCATAATTTCAATTCAAAACAATAACAGGAAATCAGGGGTTCGAAAACTCACTTGGGAATTGCAAAACAATATCCCCAGAAACTGAATTTTCGCACAGAAAATTCAAAAACAAGCGCTTCTCTTGGTCACTTGGGCAGTTTCGGCGCAGGGGTTTCGGCGCGACGGGGTTTTGGGGGGGGGGGGGTTCTCGCGGCAGGGGTTTCGGCACGACGGGGTTTCGCGGCAAGGGTTTCGGCGTGGCGGCGAGGGTTTTCGGCATGGCGGCGAGAATTGGGATTCTGATTTCTAGGAATGAGATTATGTTTGTGTGAGAAGAGAAACAATTCTCTTAGTAATATTAAGTATATTTTTAAATTATTGAATATTGATATAATTTTTTAATTATTGCTAATTTTTTTAATAAAATTATATTATTATAAATTATAATAGTATATAAATATATATATAAGTTAATTGTTAAGACTTGTCAATTTAAAAAAGTATAAGAAATTACACATCAATATTAAAGTATAACATAAAATTTATATGTGTCATATTAAAAAAAAGTATTATAACTAACTAAATTAGTGATTAATTTTGTTCTTCTTCTTCTTCTTCTTCTTCTTCTTCTTCTTCTTCTTCTTATTATTATTATTATTATTATTATTATTATTATTACATTAATTCATGGGAATCACTAAGTTTTGACATAAATTTATAAGTAAAATTTACAGTTTGTATGTATACTATGTATTTTGATATAAATATAAAACACACACTTAGATATAAAAAAAATCATAAGTTAATTATTAGGACTTGTAAATTTAAAATATTATAAGAGGTTATAAATAGATATTAAAATATAACATAGAATTTATTATTATTATTATTATTATTATTATTATTATTATTATTATTATTATTATTATTATTATTATTGATTAAGTTTATTTTTATATAAACTATAAAAGTTAAATGTATAAATAAAAGTACCATAGTTTATTATTATCTAAAATAAAATGTATGATGTTGATTAATAATTACAATATATGGTCAATTTTAAGTATGAAATTGATAAAGTATTGAATATGAAATTAAACATATAAAAATTCTAAAAATCAAGCCGGCTTGACTCGCCTGCCACCCCTAATGCCACTCATGAGACAGAAAGTGGGGTTATGTGTCATCCATCTGATGCAGAGGCGTGGAAATATTTCAATGAGACACATCCAGATTTTGCTTTTAAACCCCGCAATGTTCGTCTTGGCCTTTGTGCTGATGGTTTTGCCCCTCATTGACAATATGGCAAATCATATTCTTGTTGGCCAGTTATCGTTACACCATACAACCTTCCTCCAGGGATGTGTATGAAATCTGAGTATATGTTTTTGTCGTTGATTATTCCTGGTCCTGCTAATCCCAAACGACTTATTGATGTATACTTGCAGCCTTTGATTGAGGAATTGATACAATTGTGGCAAGTAGGTGCACAAACGTATGATGCGTCTAAAAAAGATTTTTTCATGACGAGAGCGGCACTTATGTGGATTGTTAATGACTTTCCAGCTTATGGGATGTTATCTAGTTGGGTACTGCTGGGATAATGGGTTATCCAATATGTATGGATAATACACGGGCATTTCACCTTCAATACGGCAGAAAAGCAAGTTACTTTGATTGTCATCGACAGTTTTTAAGAACAGGACATCTTTATAGAAGAAATAAGAAAGCTTTCACCAAAGGTAGAGTTGAAAAGAATGAAGCTCCACCTAGAGCAAACGGGGAGAAGATATTGCATTCTGTGTGCCAGTTCAAATCTGTGGTTGAGGACCCTCTTAATTACCCTCCTGGATATGGAACCAAACACAAGTGGATAAAAAAAAAGTATTTTCTGGGATCTCTCGTATTGGACCAAAAATATGATTCGACACAACCTTGATGTCATGCACATAGAGAAGAATGTATTTGACAATATATTCAACACCGTAATGAACATCAAGGGAAAAACTAAGGATACTTTGAATGCAAGGAAAGATGTTGGGATCATTTGTAACCGGCCAGAAATTGCTGTGGATGAAGACCAATTGGGAAGCATGGCTAAAGCAGTGTATACATTGGACAAATATCAAAAGAGAAAAATATTTGAGTGGATTTTATCCTGCCGTGAGGTATTTTATCCTCCTTTCTTCTCTTCTCTTTCTCCTCTTTTATTCCTTCTACTTTTTTTTTCAACTTTTAAAATCTTTTTCAGAGCTCGCCGTCTCGCCCGCCGCCTTGAGGTATTTTATCTCCTCCTTTCTTCTCTTCTCTTTCTCCTCTTTTCTTTCTTCTACTTTTCTTTTTCAGTTTTTTGTTAACTTTCAGTTTTTGTCCTTCTTTTGTTCACTTTTAGTTTCAGCGTCGCCGCCCGCCGCCGCCAAGCTGCCGTGAAGGAGCTATTAACAGATTACTGTAATTTAAATACTGTAACTTATTATTAACAAATATTGGATCTATGTTTTCATTTCATTTTGGAGCAAGTGACTAAGGAATAATAGTCATTCTATCTTTTTTTATAGTCATATGTAATTAATTGATTATTTTGAATGTGAATATATGTTATGAGCTAAATTACATAAAACGAAAGCAATGATTGATTTATGTTATGAGCTAATATATTGAGTATTTGGTTGGTATATTGAGAATATATTGAGTATTTGGTTGGTATATTAAGTATGTATTTAATATAAAATTGTGTATGACAATGTAATATATTGAGTACTTGGTTGGTATATTGAGAATGTGCTTTGTATATTGAGGTGGATGGGAATGATAATTGTATTGATGAGGTTGGATGAGTGTTGTTGGTTATGATTGTAGATTAGGTTTTATAAATCTTTAACTAAACTAAATAAACTTAGTTATATCACAAGTTAAAAATTCAACTAAACTCGTGTAATTTTGTTAACTTTCAACTTAAAATCTTTACCTAAACTAAATAAACTTAGTTATATCACAAGTTAAAAATTCAACTAAACTAGTGTAATTTTGTTAACTTTCAACTTAAAATCTTTAACTAAACTAAATAAACTTAGTTATATCACAAGTTAAAAATTCAACTAAACTAGTGTAATTTTGTTAACTTTCAACTTAAAATCTTTACCTAAACTAAATAAACTTAGTTATCTCACAAGTTAAAAATTCAACTAAACTAGTGTAATTTTGTTAACTTCAACTTAAAATATTTACCTAAACTAAATAAACTTAGTTATCTCACAAGTTAAAAATTCAACTACACTAGTGTAATTTTATTAACTTTCAACTTAAAATCTTTAACTAAACTAAATAAACTTAGTTATATCACAAGTTAAAAATTCAACTAAACTCGTGTAATTTTGTTAACTTTTAACTTAAAATCTTTACCAAAACTAAATAAACATAGTTATATCACAAGTTAAAAATTCAACTAAACTAGTGTAATTTTTTTAACTTTCAACTTAAAATCTTTAACTAAACTAAATAAACTTAGTTATATCACAAGTTAAAAATTAAACTAAACTAGTGTAATTTTGTTAACTTTCAACTTAAAATCTTTACCTAAACTAAACAAACTTAGTTATATCACAAGTTAAAAATTCAACTAAACTAGTGTAATTTTGTTAACTTTCAACTTAAAATCTTTAACTAAACTAAATAAACTTAGTTATATCACAAGTTAAAAATTCAACTAAACTAGTGTAATTTTGTTAACTTTCAACTTAAAATCTTTAACTAAACTAAATAAATTTAGTTATATCACAAGTTAAAAATTCAACTAAACTAGTGTCATTTTGTTAACTTTCAACTTAAAATCTTTAACTAAACTAAATAAACTTAGTTATCTCACAAGTTAAAAATTCAACTAAACTAGTGTAATTTTGTTAACTTTCAACTTAAAATCATTTACCTAAACTAAATAAACTTAGTTATATCTCACAAGTTAAAAATTCAACTAAACTAGTGTAATTTTATTAACTTTCAACTTAAAATCTTTAACTAAACTAAATAAACTTAGTTATATCACAAGTTAAAAATTCAACTAAACTAGTGTAATTTTGTTAACTTTCAACTTAAAATCTTTAACTAAACTAAATAAACTTAGTTATATCACAAGTTAAAAATTCAACTAAACTAGTGTAATTTTGTTAACTTTCAACTTAAAATCTTTAACTAAACTAAATAAACTTAGTTATATCACAAGTTAAAAATTCAACTAAACTAGTGTAATTTTGTTAACTTTCAACTTAAAATCTTTAACTAAACTAAATAAACTTAGTTATATCACAAGTTAAAAATTCAACTAAACTAGTGTAATTTTGTTAACTTTCAACTTAAAATCTTTAACTAAACTAAATAAACTTAGTTATATCACAAGTTAAAAATTCAACTAAACTAGTGTAATTTTGTTAACTTTCAACTTAAAATCTTTAACTAAACTAAATAAACTTAGTTATATCACAAGTTAAAAATTCAACTAAACTAGTGTAATTTTGTTAACTTTCAACTTAAAATCTTTAACTAAACTAAATAAACTTAGTTATATCACAAGTTAAAAATTCAACTAAACTAGTGTAATTTTGTTAACTTTCAACTTAAAATCTTTACCTAAACTAAATAAACTTAGTTATATCACAAGTTAAAAATTCAACTAAACTAGTGTAATTTTGTTAACTTTCAACTTAAAATCTTTACCTAAACTAAATAAACTTAGTTATATCACAAGTTAAAAATTCAACTAAACTAGTGTAATTTTGTTAACTTTCAACTTAAAATCTTTAACTAAACTAAATAAACTTAGTTATATCACAAGTTAAAAATTCAACTAAACTAGTGTAATTTTGTTAACTTTCAACTTAAAATCTTTAACTAAACTAAATAAACTTAGTTATATCACAAGTTAAAAATTCAAACTAAACTAGTGTAATTTTGTTAACTTTCAACTTAAAATCTTTAACTAAACTAAATAAACTTAGTTATATCACAAGTTAAAAATTCAACTAAACTAGTGTAATTTTGTTAACTTTCAACTTAAAAATCTTTAACTAAACTAAATAAACTTAGTTATCTCACAAGTTAAAAATTCAACTAAACTAGTGTAATTTTGTTAACTTTCAACTTAAAATCTTTACCTAAACTAAATAAACTTAGTTATATCACAAGTTAAAAATTCAACTAAACTAGTGTAATTTTATTAACTTTCAACTTAAAATCTTTAACTAAATTAAATAAACTTAGTTATATCACAAGTTAAAAATTCAGCTAAACTAGTGTAATTTTGTTAACTTTCAACTTAAAATCTTTACCTAAACTAAATAAACTTAGTTATATCACAAGTTAAAAATTCAACTAAACTAGTGTAATTTTGTTAACTTTCAACTTAAAATCTTTAACTAAACTAAATAAACTTTGTTATATCACAAGTTAAAAATTCAACTAAACTAGTGTAATTTTGTTAACTTTCAACTTAAAATCTTTACCTAAACTAAATAAACTTAGTTATATCACAAGTTAAAAATTCAACTAAACTAGTGTAATTTTGTTAACTTTCAACTTAAAATCTTTAACTAAACTAAATAAACTTAGTTATATCACAAGTTAAAAATTCAACTAAACTAGTGTAATTTTGTTAACTTTCAACTTAAAATCTTTACCTAAACTAAATAAACTTAGTTATATCACAAGTTAAAAATTCAACTAAACTAGTGTAATTTTATTAACTTTCAACTTAAAATCTTTAACTAAATTAAATAAACTTAGTTATATCACAAGTTAAAAAATTCAACTAAACTAGTGTAATTTTGTTAACTTTCAACTTAAAATCTTTACCTAAACTAAAATAAACTTAGTTATATCACAAGTTAATACCTCAAATATGTTCATGTAGATATGGTACGAGGAGGATTTAGAGGAGGTAGGGGTCATAAGGCTAGACCATCATCTACCTCACCACTTGTTCCAACTACACATGTAGCTAGAGAGACACCTTCCTCATCTCCTACTCTACCTCGTTTTCATGTTGAGACGGGAAATACATGTGTAGCTCCATCACCATCACCTGCACTTTCCTCATCAGCATCACCACCACCACCACCACCATCTACATCAATGCCTGAAGTTGCCTCTAATGATGTCCCTTTCGATGCAACTCCATTGAAAGTCATTACTCCTGCGGATATCTTGTAAGGAAATCTAAAATGTTTGATTGTTTTAAAAATATTTTTAAACATTATATTATATTTGTTTTTACAATTATTTATTTGATACTTTGTAGGGATTCAAAAGTTCAAGAGGTCATCAAGGATATTATTACTAGCTATTATTTAAAGCCATGGCCTTGTTTCAAAAAGGTTCCCCCAGAGACTAAGGAGTTTCGGTTTCAAAAAATTAGTGTAAGATTTATATGTTTAACTCTTAGTTTATGTGAATACTAATTATTTTTTGTGTTGTTATCATATTGTTGTATTATATTTTTGTAAAAATGTTACACGTGGGATCCAATGCTTCAAACCCAAATCCGCAAAAGTTATAATTTTAGGATCGGGAAATGGATCGGAGAGGTGATGTCACGATGTAGGAAGACGAAAATGAGAGCTGGTTGGATGTCCGATGAAGTTTGAGCAGGTTTGCAAAAAGAGTGGGGTGATGAAAAATTTAAAGTCATCTCAAAAGTTAATAAGAAGAATCGTCAAACAAACATTGCATCTGCATCTACAATTTATAGAGGTGGTTCTGCTTCTTTTTCAGAACACAAACGAAAGTTGGTAAGATATAAAATTATTTATTTTTTATTTTCTAAATAATAATTGATTCTTTTACTCAAGATTATTCTTTGTTTTCTTTTTTTGAAAATTTTTTAGGAGGAATCACTCGGTCACCCGCCGACACTTATTGAGCAGGTGGAGAAGTGTTGGAAAACAAAATAAGGCAATTGGGCTGGTCCGAGAGTGGCGGATGCAGTTGTAAGTTTTTATTATTTACATTGAAATCAAAGTAAATAATTTAATTTCTTTTCAAATTATAATATTCTTAATTGTATAGGAAAAAATTCAAAAGCTGAGTGATCATCATAATACTGCTTCTCAAAGTCTACCGGAATCATCTTCGAGCACATCAGTTAACGATCAACAACTATAGTTGGAAGCAATTGGAGGAGCAAAGAAGGGTCGAGTATGGGGGATAGGCGAGGAGGCGAGGATTTATACTTGTTCTAACTCGACTAGAACAAGCAATCTCACTCCAGTACCGGAGCACCATGAATCAGAGTTGGTACAGAAGTTGTTTTGTGAAAACGAGAACATGAAACGACAAATAGAGCGCAACACTAAAAAGATGGAGAAAATAATGAGTTTCATGTCCGATAAATTTGGTACTGCGCTTGAAGGTGAATTGAGCGAATCTGAAGATAGTCTCGGTGATATCCCCCCCGACCACCCACCTTCACAAGATTGAGAAAATGAATTTGATCCCCCTCTTTAAATTTGTATGCTTTAAAATTGAATACTTTTATTTTGTGGATTGGAATGTTGAACTATCTTTATTATAAGTATTTTGCCTTAAATATATTGTCATATTTGAATTTTCTTGTTAGAGTTAAATTAAATATATTATTATTGAATATAAATTATGAAATTGTCGTTGCAATTATCGTAGTAAAATTTGTAACGGATTATCGTTGCAATTGTCGTTGTAAATGAAAATTATTTTGCAACGAATTGTAGTAAATTATGTCGTTGCAAATTTTACGACGGAATGTCGTTGCAAAAAATTATTGCAATATAGCAACGACTTCCATTGCAAATGTCGTTGCAAATAAAATGATTTTGCAACGAATTATAGCTAAATATTTCGTTGCAAAATTTGCAACGAAATGACGTTGCAAATATTCCATTGCAATATATTGCAACAACATTTCGTTGCAAATGCAGTTGCAAATAAAACCCGATTTTGCAACGAATTTCCATCAACTTTGCCACGAATATACCATCGCAAAGTTGTTGCAAAATATAAAAAGTTAACTTTTAAAATAACAAAATTTGCAACGAACTTTTGCAACAGATAAAAATCCATGGCAATATTTTGCAACGACCAAAAAATCCGTTGCTATGTAGCAATGGTACCTATAGCAACGGAAAATTTTCCGTTGCAAAAGTCCGTGGCAAATCTATTTTGCAACGAATTTTTCATAAAATTCATTGCAAAAATCTGTTGCTATAGGTTTGTTTTTTGGTAGTAACGTGCCCATGACATGTGTATTTTAAATTGGAATTTTAATTTAATTGGTCCCTTTTTTTCCAACCTGGACACAAATTAAAACAAAAAAAAAAAACCTAACATGGAAATAATTCCACATTAGCAATTGACTGGGGGGGGGGGGGGGGGGATTCGGTCGTGCCCTAATCCCTAATCTCTCTTTCTCACCAAATGTCAGTTTTCTCCGCCAAAAACGTTGTAGTCCTCTCCCCCAAAAATCGCTAATTTGATAAACCAAATCCCCATATTTCTCCATCCATTTGCCTAAGAAAATGGAAATCTTGTGCTCGTGGAAGAAGGAAATCTAGAGACAGAAGAATGGTGATGAAACGGTCTGCGCAACATGTGGGTTTGCCCTCACCTCTTTACTGAAGTGTTTTGTCCTTGGTAGACATTTTTTTTCCCTTTCAATGTACATATTCTACTTGTTTCTTGTGAAAAATATGCTTTCTTGCTTTCTTTATGGGTTTTTATTATGTGTCCCTTTCTTGCTTTGTATTGTCTATTCTTTCTATTTAAATAATGTTGTGATTGTTCTCGTTTTTTATTTTTTATTTTTCTTTTCCCATGTTATTGCACAGACCCAAACAATGATTCTATTACATTGAGTATTTATTACGGGGGTCTTGCTGTGAATATTCCTGAAGCGAAATATGTTGGTGGTAATGTAGTTAAATTTGATTATATGTCTGCGAATGAATGTTACATTAAGAGTTTGGATTAGTGGTGTGATAGTGTTGTAATATGCTCTTGAACAATGTATGTGAGACTTTCAATTTCATTATATTAGATGCAAGAGAAAAGCCTATATTAACTATGTTGGAAGGATAAGAGAAAAGCTCTTCCTCTTCAGTTCGACAGAAAGGAGCTAATTTTTCTAATTGCGTGTCCATGTTGAAGAAAAATGACCAATTAAATTAAAAGCCCCAATTTAAAATACACACGTGATGGGCACGTGCATCATTCCAGCTATTTTAAAATTTTCCATCACCAGAAGGACTGAAATAGTGAATGGTGAAAAAGTTATAGGACCAATTCTCAACCTTAGAAACGTAAATGATGAAAGTGCCAAAAGCCAATAGTTACAGAAAAATCATTTAAGCCTTTTGAAGAATATTCTTCTAACAAGTGAGGGCCTCATCTGGGACAAATACAAATGTAATTATTTGTGTTGAATTCAAGAAAATGATGGAGCATATATACCTGTAATACTAACAACAATAAGTGTTTAAGTATTTTAGTGAGTGTTTAAGGGTTCTGCCACTCCAAATGCTCAACCGCAAATCCTGCAGAGACTATGTTAGGGCCAAGGCGGAAGGGGTCTAACATAGACTCTCTAACGCTCAAGTCAGTCGGAGTTCAAGGTTTCAGAGATAGAGTGTGCGAGTAAGAGTAGCAAAAGTTGTACATACATATCGATTTGATTGTATGATTTCACGTGCACCCTTAATTTGAAGCATGATGAACGGTGTGTAGTGGGCCACACATATCAGTATTAGGACAATGAAAGGGAGTGGTCCTGACTAGAGATGGCAATTTGAACCCGGACCCGGGAAACCCGCCCCAAACCCATCCCGTATGGAGCGGGTTTGGGACCCGATTCTTCGAGGCCGGGGCGGGGTACGGGTCCTGTTCCTGCCCCGCCCCGGCCCCGCCCCGATTTTATTATATATTTCTAATATATATTATAAATAAAAAAATTATAATATTATATATAAATCCAAATAAGTTTTGCACGTACCCAACTCTATATAAGAAATAAAAAAAATAAAAATTTAGTTGATAAGAAATTTAATGATTATTTTAAATTTTAAATTGAAAATTATATAGTCTATATTAAGTTATTTAAATCTAAATTGATATTATTTATTAAAAAATAAAATATTAGTTTAATGTATTCTTTGTATAATATAATTCATTGTAAATTGTAAAATGATATTACTTGAAGAGAAGATTAATAATTTAGATAAACATATTATTTGTCTTATATAATTCATTTTAGATATATATTATATTATATAATTACATCAAAAAGTTTAATTAATAATTACGATATCTTAAAATCCAGCCACCCGATTCATACTAAATTTTAATATATATATATATATATATATAAGTATGTGTTCATTAGATCATATTAGACAGTACGATTTAAAATCACATGGTCTGATTCAATGATACGCCGTCTTAAATGATTACTCTTTTGTTACGAGTACGATATCTCAACATCCGTATACCCAATAAGTCTAAAACTTTACAAAATGTATTTTTCTGTAAGTTTGATCATATCTAACGGTTTGATCTGAATTTTAACGGTCCGATTAACCGATGTTGTTCAACAATATAATATGATAGTTACATCAATGTAATACTAACATTTATAAATATACAAATTTATTGCATATTGTGAACATATCAATCTCAACTATAAATATTTTTATGTATTTCAATTGCATTATTGCAGAAAATGGATATTTTCTACAATATTAAATTGTTCAATATATTTTTTTTTAGTATATTTAACTAATTATATTACTACTAAACTAAATTAACTAATTAGTAGTTTATATTTATAATATTAAAAACTAAATTTACTTTAACTAATATATATACTTTATTAAAATTAATATAAAAAACTAAGTTTATATATAACTAATACATTTACTTTATTAAAATTAATATTAAAAACTTAATATATTTACTTTAATATTATTTATCTTTTTTTCTCTTTTTTTAATTCGGGCCGGGCCGGGTTGGGGTCGGGACGGGGTATGGGGCTAGAATTTTGTAAGCGGGGCGGGTCTCGGGTCCGGGCGAACCCGTACCAGACCCACCCCGTTGCCATCACTAGCCCTGACAGACAATACAGACCTTTTTGTCAAGGAAAGAAGTCTCTGTCAAGAAGCACGAAAGTTCCATTAGATACATTGGTTACTTAAAATATTATGTTCCCATAAACGAGTCTCTGCGGTAACCTTAAACGTACCATTGTTGAAGGTCTCTCGTAGCCTTTTTCAGATAACCATGCACATAGACTCGTCGCTACTTGAAGGTCCCTAATTAATCGTCATAAATGTCATTACATAACATCATATATGTATATATATATATAGGCAATTGTCGTGAGATACGGAGTGATATAGCATCATCATCGGATGAAAAGAAATAACCAATTTGCCAACATGAACCAGTCACAAACTCCCACCAGTTCAATAAAGTATACTGCCAAGAATGTTTTCCACAGCCAATGTCGCCTTCACCCTTCTGCTCTTGCACATCTCAAAGGGTCACATTCAACAACCATTCCCTACACACACACACACACGACACATATCTGGGACTGTGCCTATTAATCTGATAGTACTCTGATATATTGACATATCAAAACCCCCAATCACCCACCTCCGGATCGACCGAATGGCTGCCAACATTAATCAAGAAGGACATGCTGACGATAACCGGCAATTTATCCAAGAAAGATTCGAGGAGCTGAAAGAACTCATAGGACAGCAAGAGACCCGAATCCAAAATCTCCAGACCAGCGCTTTCCAGTTGGCCAACTATTACTTTGTTTTCCAGGGAGTGGTGTTGGCAGCAATCTCCAACACTACATCCCTCACCTGCTCAGACGCCTGGTTCATTTTCACCCTCTCTTTTAGCAGCAACCCTCAATCTCTTCGCCCTCTTCTCCATCGGGTCCAAGTACGTCCGGGCCATGGGTCTGCACGATCAGACCTGGTCCGAATACAACTACACCGCCAGAATCCTGAATCAAACGGGGTCCCAACCTTTGGAGTTTTCCGGGTTTTTCTCTCCCGGAAATAACTACATAATTCAGCAGCAGCAGCAGATGGCGAACGCGGATGATCGGCAGTGGAGAGACCGTTTCACACAGAGAAGAAGGTACGCGGTTTTAGGTGTTTGCATGGTTTTGTTTATCGCATTTACAGGGGTGACGCTTTCGGGTCCTTGGCATGTAACATGCAAGCACGATCGTCAGCAGAGGAAGCATCCCCACCCCTATGATGATATGGATTGTTTGAAGTTTTGTGATGGGCCCAAGTGCTTGATTTTCTGTCAGGGTATGTAGCAATCCAAAATTAGAAACATATTATGTTGTAACAAGGGATACTTGATGTTGTACCAGTCGAATCACTTGTTCAAGTCACGTTTAATCTGAGAAGCTCAAATGGAAGGGTCCAAACGATGTGAGCCCTAATTTTGTTATTTGCTCTCTCTTATTAAAAGTTGCAGTTATAATCCCTCAAAAAATAAAGTATTTGTCTCTCGCATGCTAGAATTCCCTTCAACATGTTCTAACTTAATGGTCGCGTGAGTATCACGTGGCCGTTTCCATCAAATATTTAGAGGCAGGATGAAAAGTGAGAAAATCGTAAGTTATTGTCCTTTAACTGAGAAGCTCGTATTTATTGAAACCAAAAGTACACAAAGCCTAAGTTATGGGATCAAAAATGAGATTTTTCTGAGAGGTTAAATTCATTTTGACCCCTTGTGATATGGAAAAAATATCAAAAATTCCCCTATGAAAATTTTAAGATAAAAAACTACCCCTATATTATGAACAAAGAGTTACACAACCCTGATCAACCTAAATATATGTTTTTAAGAGCAATGACTAAAATGCCTTTCACATTTAAAATTCTATATTTATATAGTATATTATAATAAATTTTAATTAAAATATACTTATAAATATCTATAATATATAAAATTATATTTTTATAATTTATAAAATAAAATTATTATTTTAAAAAAAAACACCCCCCCCCCCTCCCCCTAACCCCCTTCCCCCACCACCCGTAGACCAGAGATAGGTCTGGGCGACGGCATTGCCCAGATTTCTAGGGCTGCTGGGCTACCACCGTCGCCAAGGGCTGAGAAGGGCGCGGCGTAGCTGCCTCGCCGCGCCCTCCTCTGCAGCGGGCGGCGAAACGCGGCGGCAATTCGTTGTCCGCCTTTTTCTTTCTTTTTTTTGTTAAAAAAAATTATATGTTTATATAATTATATATATAATATCTTTATATAAAATAATATTTTATTATTAATAATTATTTATCTACTATTTTAAAATTTGTAATATTTTATATTTTATATATTATATATTATATAATATTATGTCAAAATTATATTTTTGGTCCTATAACTTTAGGTCATTAGCACTTTTAGTCCTGTATCTTTCGCAGTTTACATATTTCATCCTTTTCTTGACACATTTGGTCCTGCACCTCTCAATTATAGTCCTTTATTAACAAATTTAGTCCTGCCTTTACATTTTTGGTCCACCGATAAATTTTCCGGCCAATTCGTTTGGCCGGAATGCCACGTCAATAACACGTGGCAGATGATGTGTTATTGACGTGGAATTCATTTGGCCGAAAATTTACCGGTGGACCAAAAATGTAAAGGCATGACTAAATTTGTTAAAAAAGGACCAAAATTGAGATGTACAGGACTAAATGTGTCAAAAAGAGGACGAAAAGTGCTAATGGCCTAAAGTTACAGGACAAAAAATATAATTTTGCTTTTTTCTTTCTTTTGTCGTGAAGGTGTGAATCTCAATTATAATGATGAATGTTTTTACTATGGTTCTTAGCCGTGGCAAATAAGTTTTTCATGGTGAAAAACCTAGTTTTTGTATCGATTTTATTAAATCGTAGTTAATAAAAGCTATTTCGCACGATTTTTAGTCATAGTCATTAAAAATGTAGCAATAGTAATTTTTTTTAGTGCACCATATGGTACATGAATTTTTTGAACAAAAACCCCCCCTTCAGGTCAAAAGAGACAAGTTAAGGAGGAGGAGGAAGACAACGATGACGAAGAAAAAGAAGATAATAAAGTGAAAAAAGCATAAAGCTCATTACCATAAGCTGCTCCTCTGATAATAAGGGAAGAGATGCTTCCCTATTGGCCCTTTTTTTTTAATAGTGAATAAAGCAAGTTGTGTTCCTTTTGAACTTTCTTTTGTGTGAATCAATAAATCATGTATACTTGTGTATTCAAATAACGGCCTATGGCACCTTTCAAAGTTCTATGTTCATTGTATCT
Organism: Sesamum alatum; assembly: GCA_034509735.1. Taxonomy (NCBI): domain Eukaryota; kingdom Viridiplantae; phylum Streptophyta; class Magnoliopsida; order Lamiales; family Pedaliaceae; genus Sesamum; species Sesamum alatum. Next base: position 20,803,409 of record JACGWO010000009.1, on the reverse strand, counting down.
CAATTTTTCATTTGTTATATATTTTTTCTTTAATCGGTGTACCAAAAAATATAAAGGCGGGACTAAATTTATTAAAAAAAATGACCAAAATTGAGATGTGCAGGACTAAATGTGTCAAAAAAAGGATGAAATGTGTAAACCGCGAAAGATACAGGACTAAAAATGTTAATGGCCTAAAGTTACAGGACCAAAAATGTAATTTTGCCTATCTACAAATCTCACGTGGCAGATGATGTGCTATTTGACGTGGCATTCTGGCCAATCGAATTGGCCGGAAATTTACCGGTGGACCAAAAGTGTAAAGGCAGGACTAAATGTGTTAAAAAAGGACCAAAATTGAGATGTGTAGGACTAAATGTGTCAAAAAAAAGGACGAAATCTGTAAACCGCGAAAGTTACAGGACTAAAAGTGCTAATGGCCTAAAGTTACAGGACCAAAAATATAATTTTGTCTAATATAATATATATTTTATGTAATATAAGGAGAGAGAGAGGGTAAAATTGTCAACAAAACACAAATTTAAGACGCCCAAGCGCAGTCAATGCGCGTGCATAACGAAATCTGGCCTCAGTGGGTTTTTTGAATTTTGTTTCACAACACAGGGGGTGTAATTGATATTTTATTTTTCACAGGGGTTTTTTGAACATTCCTATATCACGGGGGGTCCTTGTATTTTTCCCTTTTCCTAAGAGACATATGCCTCTTCCCTCCAAAACGCCCACTTAACGGCTATATTATAAGTCTTAGAAAGATGGCCGTTGAGTGGGCGTTTCTCTCTATTATTTAACAGCGGGACTAAAAGTGAGATAAAATGTTTGATATTATTCTTAAAGTGAAAGACTTCCATAATTATTGAGACCAAAAGTGAACAGGATCTAAATTATGAGATTAACAATGAAATTTTGCCTTAAATAAGACAAATACCCACACGTTTGGTGAGATACAAACATACCACGTCAAAGCTATCCACAATTCTTCAGCCTTAACTATTTGTCAAAGACATAATGGAATATTCATTTCATTTTCACCATTTCCCACATACATGTTGTCTACTGAACGAGTCCTGTCGTTAATTTGGATTAATGATTAATCAATAACTCATACGTATGATACCTATTATATATTAATGTAATTCAATAGATAAATGCATTAGTTAGAACGTCATTCGGAATTAAACCTGCAATTTTTTAACCTCCATCTAATGACCTAATACCTGCAAGTGAAATGTCAAAACATATGAAAAAGAAACAATTGTTTTTTTTTAATTCATGATTTGATATAAAATAGTATTTTATTCAACAATAAAAATAAATCTAAACATACAATAATATATTCCAATATATTCTACTTTATCTCCAAAAACAAATTTAAAACTACGAACTGCCAAAACATACCCACTTATCTTCTAATTTTTCTTTCTTTTTTTATAAAACAAGACAAATCAATTCAAAAATGTATCTAAACAAAGGCAAAGTAATATGAAGAAGCAACATTCCGTTGACAATGACCAAATCTAAAGGATTGCTTCTGCAAACAAGAAATACAACTCATTGTAAACTACGCCACTGATCAAATACTTACTTGTATCAATTATATATAATTAAGGGTGTAACAATTAAAGATATATGTATATATATAGCCCATGGCATTGCAAAGAGGTGTTTACTTTGGAATTAAAATGTAATTAATAGAGCTTGACTTTGAAGTTTAACAATGCAAGAAAATAGTTTAATAGTTATGAAATAATGCGTCGAACTAATTATCAAGTAAATTTCGTTGTTAATCTACACTATTAATATATATTTTAATAATTCGTTGCTAAATTCACTAGCAAGTAAATTTTTTTCTATTAAATTATGCAAATTAGCAACGAGAATTTTACCTGCTAATTAGTTCAATGCCAAATTTTTTTTTTTTTTTACTATTGAGCAAATTTCTTGTAGTGTAATCAGATTATTTAACAATTAGCGTCAGAAGTTACCTAGCAAGTATTTATAATATATATATATATAAGCAGCATAGTATATATTAAAGGAAAGTGCAGGGAAATTGTTGTTTTTCTTCCTGGAAAAACAACTTCCTGCAGACCAGGCATTTTATCCACAGATATATATATGGTCTCAATAAAAAGCTGGGAATACAATACCCCAAATCTTGTCTGCAATTTACATGAGAAAATGTGCTCAAATCTCACCTGCTTTTCTTCCTTGTATATACCTCTGCCTGAAACCATGCAATACTACATGCAGCTTGTTCCTCGCTTAACGTCGTGTCCTGATGAATTGAGATATAATTATTGAGGCCTTTCAATAATTTCTTCCTTGTTCTTTTCCACAGCACTCCTGCTAACATATCTTGCTGTAAGTACCTGATTCATTGATTGTCAATTAGCATGTAATTAGCACCCAAATCATGCAATTAGTATACATAGTGTCAGCAGGGATTCAATATTAATCCTTCTTGTTCAGGAGTGTAAACATATAATATATATATATATATATAATTTTAGTGAATCATCATTGATCTGAATATTGTCAAGTATCATGTTATTAGCACCCCGACGTCCCATTTTATGACGCATGCGAGCATGAGGAATAGAATCGAGAAGGCTCTCCAGACATCCAGAAACCAGTACAAAGAATTGACCAACATTATACACAAACAAGAGAAGAAAATCCAGTTTCTGGAGACTAAGGCTCTGCACCTTTCCATGTTTTACATCGCTTCCCAATTGCTCATATTCCTCTCCAGTTCCAAGCCATCATCATCAGCTTACCGGCCATGCGGGAATTGGTGGAAACCCTTCTTCATTTCTTTATCGATTGCTGTCGTGTTCGGGCTCAACTTCACGACCACCATCATCAAATACGTGCGGACAAAGTATGAACAAGATAGGAATTTTATCGACCAGGAAGAGAACTATCAGCAGATGGCCTATCTCGAAAGACGACACCGCACGACGACAGATGGCGGCTCAACGGGCAGCTTGGAAGTTGATATGTCAAAAGCATATACGCTGCTGCAGGTGCAGCCTGATATGTTTGCTGTATATCAGCGCTACGCCCATCTCGGGACATCGGTTGCTGTACTGCTGGCCTTCACGGCTCTGGTCCTGCATGCATGCCGATCTTCCGTTTGTGCAGATGCTCCTCTAGGTTGAAACCAAAGGGATTGTTATTTGAGCCTTATTTTTCCTAATCTTTTATTATGTCAGTTTATGTTGTAGATTTTTTATTTTTTTTTTTTTGATGATTTGTTTATGTTGTAGATACGGCTTGGTTTGTGTTTATATATCTGTCAAAGTAATTCACGTATGAAATATCAATTTAGTAAGTAACAATGTTTACGATGATGAAATAAATTTAATAAGTTACAATTTAATTCTAATCGTTTATTTATTGTTGTTATGTACGTCGAACTAAAAAGATAAATTTAATTTGTGATGCGTACTGGAGCCCAATAGCACTACATGGATCGAAGGATTTTTAGTGAGATCTTAAGATTAAGGGAGGACTAACTTGTAAAATAGGGGTTACCACTCCGATACTAAATTCAATAAACTGATTTAAAAGATAAATGATTAGGAAACTTAAAATGTAATGAGAATAATGATAAAATATGATAAGGAGATAAAAGTCGTGCGGAGTGCGAAAATATGTTGAACGTCAGATGAAAATCGGGAGAGAAATGAGTTGAGAGTGTAGGATACTTATACAATTATGGCTGCACAATGGCATCTTTATAGGCCGATGGGGGTCGTATTTCGGAAGTGGTTGCAGCTTGTGACACACTGTTAGAAAGCTGCATGAGTTAGCTAAGTAACAAAAAACCGAATTGCGATTTGCTCTTATCTTGAAGAAGTTGCGATTGTTTGAACAAGTCTTACCAATTAACCTAATTTCTATGAATTTCGTTTTATCTGATGCTGCCAGGTCAGCTACCATCAACTTAGGAAGAGTTTGTTGAAGATTTTTTCATATGTCTTACATGTACAAAAATGTGACATGTCATCCTTGTTGTGTCATCCTGTTAGATTAGACTTATTTTTTAGCCTGTCAAGTTAGTAAAAATAAATGGGCTATAAGCTTAATACATTAGTATATTGCTCATGAACCAACAGGATTAAACTTATTGGTTTGTTTGGTTGGAGAATTCATCTCTTTAGCCTTGGGCTTGAGAAAACATGTTTAAGGCATCAAGGGGCATAAAGAATGTTAAACTATTTTTACCACATCAATTTCGCATCACAACTATATCACTATTAAATTTTTATCTAGCAACAATATTGATTCAGGTTCTAAATTCATTCACGTACAAAAACTATTCATGACAAGAAACATACATTAAAGAATAGTTCCCCTTACACCAAAACCATATAATTTTCTTGTTTAGATCTTTCGTATACACCATTAAAAGTTAAATTCTAAAGAAGACTTCAAAAAGCATTTGACACCCCCAAAAAAGAAAAACAACTCTTCAACGTTGAAATTCTTATTTTCGTATTGGATGCACACGACGGACTCAATTAATTAAGGGGAAAAATGCAAGAAACCCTCCTTTAATATTACAAATGAGCAAATTATCTCCCTATGAAAAATAAATAGCAATTTACTTTCTTGTGTTTTTCAAAATAAAGCTATTTTCCCCCCCTGTGTTTTTCAAAATGAAGCGATTTACCTCCCTGCCTAGGGGGGTAAATTGTTTCATTTTTAAAAACATAGGGGGATAAATTAATTTTTTTTTTCACAGAGGGATAATTTGCTCATTTGCAATATCATAGGAGGGTAAATTATATTAAACTCATTAATTAAATGTATTATATATTTGTCATAATTCTTCTTTTTTATGAGTAAAATATCTTTCCATAACATATCATGTAATTTTACGAAAACCGACAATACCTCGTACAACAGCCTCCCATTTTCGCAGGAGGTCATCATATGCTTCGTAAAGCCAAGTTCTTTTGGGTGGACTCATGAGTTTTTATAATTTTTCATGAGGTAGATAATATTTTGTTTTTTTAAGGAAAGTTGTTTGTGCCTAGACAAAGTGTTAGGTGTAAACCCTTACCCATTCATTGAAGCTCAAATATATCAATACAAATTGTAAATCATTAATAGACTTAAATATATTTTTGGGCCTGTAATGTTGAAATTTCGGCATTTTAATTTTTTATTTTTCAACGGTTGCAATATGGTTCTGTAATTTTTTCAACATTTCATAATTTTTTATCCTTTCAATACCGGATTTTGTAAAAGTTGTCGGAATAAACCATTGTCACTCACAATTTTGGCATTTTTATTGTTTATCTTTCTAGAGGTTGTGCAATAGTCCTGTAACTTTTTTATATTTCGCAGGTTTGGTCTTTACGGTGCCGGATGTTGCCAATGTTGCTGGAATAAATCATGTGTTACATCATGTTTTGTTTTTTTTTGTCTTTCATGTTGGAAAAAGTGGACTAATCAGAACAAAGCCCCAATTCAAATGAACCACGTGAGGTGCACATGATTTATTCCGTGGACTTTGGCAAAATTCGGTATCATAAGGACCAAAATTGCGAAATGTCAAAAAATTACAAAATTTTTTTACAATCCTAAAAAATAAAGGATAAAAGTATCAAAATATCAAAATTACAGGACCAAAAATATATTTAAGCATCATTAATATATATTAGCATGAAAATGGACCCTTCATTTCACATGCATGGCTGTGTAATTGTATGCAGATCTACATCAGCTAGCACAACCAGAATAGACCAATCATCTCTTGGGGAAAATATTAGTTTTTCTATAGTAGCTTATAGAACAACTAGCAAAATAATTAAAGCTGACATTCATAGTTTGGAAACTTCTTACCCAAAAAAATTTAATTGAATCAATTCAATTACAGAGCAAGTATAATATAATTATTATATGATTGATCACGTTAGATCTCTGAATTGTACACAAATCACGATAAATATATTATATTACCATATAATTGATTCAGCTCTGATCAAACCCGATCTGGATTAAAAAAAATTCTCCATTGTAAAGGGCCAAATTAGAAAATGATGCCTTAATTAATTAATCTAGATTAGGATATCCGAATCCGATCATAATCCAAATAAGCAAAACGTGAGATCTCTCTGTATTATACATTCATGCTAGGTACTTTCACAGTCTTATACATATACATAATTTTTTGGGTTAATTATACCTAAACTCTCTCTAAAAATGCAAAACTATAAAAAGTTTTAAAATTACACTTACAAGCCTTTTGAAAAATTTTCGTTTACACCTAATTTCCTTTCGTTAGAGTTTGGACGGAAAATGTTTAAGTTAACAAAATAAATTACATAAATTTTTAATTTGCCAGTCAGTTAACATTCTCATGTATATTTTTGTACTTATGAGAAGATAAATGTAATGTATATATATGGAGTGAGGTTAACATTATTCGTTTTTTCTTTATAAGTGCAAAACTATTACATGAGAATGTTAAATGAGGGGTAAAATTGAAGACATATGTAATTTTTTTTGCTAACGTCAATATTTTTCATCCAAATTCTAACAAAATGGGGTCAAGTGTAAACAGAGAATTTTCAAACATGGTGTAAGTGTAATTTCAAAAGTTTTTTTGGAAAAAAGTGTAATTTTATATTTTTAGAGAGGGTTTAAGTGTAATTGATCCTTCATTCTTTTTTGGCCAAATTGCATATTACCTCCCTGTGTTTTAAAAACTCAGCTGAAAACCCCCTCATGTTTTAGAAATAAGCAAAAAACCCCCCTATTTTGTAAAACTATGCACACGTGCCCATCACCGTTAGTCAAAGCTAACGGCGTTAATTTTTTTCTTAGAAGACCATTATGCCCCTATTTATTATGTATTATGTCTTTTTTTAATGACCGTTGATCTTTTTTTATTGGATTAAAGCCATTGTATCTAATCAATCCATATCAACCGTTAGATTTTAAATTTATAAAAGATCGATGGTCCAAATTTAATCATTCTTTTATATACATTATTATTATAAATTATAAAAATAAATTATTTAAAAAAAATTATTTATTAGAGCCCAAACCCCACCCCATCCCCCCGCCCCCGCGCCACCAGGCACCCCTCCCCAACCCCTCTGCCCGCAACCCCCCAGCCCCCAACCCCCCGCCACAGCCCGCCGCAGAGGGGGCGACGGTGACGTCGCCAACGTCGTCGTCGCCCCCAACCTGGGTACGGTAACCGCTGTCGTGGTGCCCAGGTTCATCGCGGCAGCCGCGAACCTGGGCTCCGCGACTGTCGCAGTCACCCTTTGGGTGTCTGGGCAACGGGGACGGCTGCCGTCGCGGTCGCCCAGACCCATGGGTTTCTGGACGACGACGACGGCTGCCGTCGCCCAGATTTTTTGTTCTTTTATTTTTTTTTAATTTTAAAAAAATTGATTTTATTTAAAAATTAAAGAAACTGATTTATATTTACATAAAAATTTAAATTTAAATATTATTTAAATAAATAGTAAAATTAATTATGTATATTTAATCTAAATAATAATTTCAATTAATTAATAATATATAGTTATTAATTTTTATATTCATAAAAATAATTAAAATATGGTAAAAAAATACATATATTTGTGATCTTTTAATTTAAAATTTAATTTTTAAAATATATTTAAATTTTATATATTTTTTGGTATATGAAAAAAAAAGGAGTCAAAGCAAGTAAAAAAAAGTCCCAAACAAATATATACTCACGCAAGGGCATTTTAGTCATAAAATAATGAAAAAAAACGTGCAGAAATAAGAAAAATTTCTCCCAGACGCATCAAGGGCGCGTGTCCTACACCTTCCGTCAGTTTATGACAGAGTGGGGATTTCGCCCTTAATTAAACAAAACACGGGGAATTTTTTACTTATTTCCAAAACACAAGGAAGTTTTCAATATTTTGAGGAAAACACGAAGAGGTAAAATAGAGTTTGGCCTTCTTTTTTACTATCTACATGTGATTATACCTGCACAGGGGCAAATAAGCAAATGCTTCTGTCTTTAGGCATTTCTGATGGGCCCGTATAATAGTTTCGGTATTGTCTAAATCTTACTCAATCACCCCCAAACATTTGGGCCTTACAACGGTCATGATTCGGTCCACCATCGCTAAACGATTCGACGCCCCCATCTAATACTAGTTTCGGGGAAATACTGGCCTAACTTAACTCGATCCAACTTAATAAATTATATGACAGGTGTAATGCATTTGTCGTATTATCGGTGTACAGTTCAGAAAAAGTGATCAATCATATATTAAATATATCACATTTGTTCTATAATTGATTTGGTTCGGTCAAACCTATTCGAACGAGAATTTTCCTCAATTTCTTTTGCATTTTTTATTCAAAAATATTGATTGCGTTTAATAAGTTCCTGATTCATTTTTCTTCATGAAGTTCTGGAATTTTTACTATTTTAAATCTCACAATTCATTACTTATCTCACTACATGAAAAGGAAACATCACCATTCTTGTAAAGATTAGCTTTCATGCATATTTATTGTCACTAATTAATGTGTACCGAAGTCTAGCAAAACTACGAGGGTTGAAGGATTTTTACAAAAAAATTTAAATTAAGGGAGGACTAACCTACAAAGAGGAATTAGCACTCCAATACTTAAGTCAGTAATGTTGTTACTGAAGAAAATAAATGGAAAAACTCGAATATAAGTGAGAATAATGGTAAAATGTGATACTGAAGTGATAAAAACCGTGTGGAATCAGCCCAATATAACTTTATAATCGAGAGAGAGTGTAAGTGATAGTAGAAATTGTAGAATAAAATGATGTTACCAAAATGGCTGTACAAGGGGTCCATTTATAAACTATCGTGGAGCAAGACTCGGAGGATAGTTGCAAATATTCGTCGCCGTTTGAAAGCTACGTGTGTTGGCTATCCAACCGAAGAACTACCTACTCTTGCCCAGTCTACCCACATTTTCAGAGAGTTGTTATTTGTTATTTAAAAATCTGATTACAATCGAATAATTAGAAATTTGTTGGAGATCTTTTGGTATGATGTTTCCTTTCCCCACGTGTCAGTGACCTGTGTGATGTGTCATCCTTGCTATATGCTGACTCGACCTGCTGGAATGAGTTTTTTTTTTGGGTCTGCCAAATTAGTAAAGATAATGTTGTTTTATGAGCTAAAGGTCATGCTCCTATCCTTGCCAGGTTTATTTTCTGGGCTGTTTGATTAGCGACTCACCTTATTTTTGGCTTTTAAGATAAATATTTAAGGGAACATCACTTATCATTATCAAAATTGCTCTCAATTAATATAAATTTGTAATGATAATTTTAAAATTATCATTTGAAATTTTGTCACAAATTTTATTTTTAATTGCAGCGTCTCTCGAAAAAAAAAATGATGGTTTATTTTATGGGGCAAAAGAGAAAAGGGAAGTAGGCCGAAAGTGCTGGTAATAGTATAGGGCAGTCAGTGTAGGAAGGCAGGCAGTTTTCATACCAAAAATATACATATAGGTATATGTCCTAATGTCAAATGTCAAGTAATTTAATTGATGTACCCGCCATCTTTTCTATATGGTACGTGTCATTCCAGGATTACCATAGGAGAGGGGGACCCTCCTCTTACACCTCTCACATTCTCAACAATTCCTCACATTAAGTTTTCCAATTCTATTCCTACTCCTACCACACCTACCTCTCTCTATATATATATATAAAAGTTGTCTTTTCGTATTTATAATAAATAATATTTTAAATTTTAAAATATATTATAAATAAAAGTTTATGTAAATTAATATATTACATTTCAAAAAAAAAAAAAAAGAAAAGAAAAGAAATCAACTTATGGGTGTTATTGGCATAACAGAAATGGTAAATTACAATTATCTTCCCTAAGATTTGATATAATTATAAATACATTCTTATTGTTTGAGAAATTACAAATACCTCATTGACTTTAATGTCCGTTTAACAACGAGCTCATTCCGTTAGTTTTCCATCCAATTTTTGTAATGAAATGCCCACAATACCCTTTTGGATTATAAATTATAATTTATATATTTTTATAAAATATTTTTATGAACCAATATGGTCTCTGGATTAATTATTTTACACACCCTTTGATTTTTTTTTACATTTTTTTGAATATTTTTCTAAAAAAAAATCCAACAAGAGTAAAAATACTACTTTTCACACCTCCATCTAGGGACTATATAATTATTTTCAATTTTAAGAAAATATTTATAATTTTACAAATAACGAATGGTATTTATAATTATTCCAAACTGAGTTGTAATTTACCCTAACAAAAAATTGTCATCGCGGTGAAGTACCCTCTCATTATAGATGAAAATCGAGTTTTCTTTTTATAAAAATGTGTATATATATATATATATATATATATATTTGACATTTCCCTCCCAATCCCAAATCCCCATTTCACTCTTCTTACATGTATCTATTTTTTAAATATAATTTACCCTCATGTGATATAAGAAATAAACAAAAATTCTTCTGTGAAAAAATAATTAGTAAATTACCTTCTGTGATTTTAAAATGAAGCAAATTACCCCCTTGTGTTTTCCCTTGATAAGGAGGTAATTTACTTCATTTCTCAAAACATAAGGAGATAATTTGCTAATTATTTTTTTCGGGGGGATTTTGCTTATTTCTTATATTACATGGGGGTAAATTGCATTTATCCCCATTTTTCAATTTCAGATACTTCTTTGCACTGCCCTCTTTTTTTCTAATTTTTATTAATGTCTCTAATTAATTGTTCCTGTATAGGTTACCCTCCCAAAGCATGTATTTTTCTTTAATTAGGAATTATAAATTTTGTGGACCGATACTGCATCTAATCAAATAACACACTTCAGACGACCCTTCTATATATTTTTCGACCACAATCTTTTAATTCTAAGGCATACGTTAATGTTCTTAACAGCCTTTGTGAAAGAATTCATCATATGCTTTTATTTTGGGTAAACTATAGCTATCTTTTTTTAGATTTAGCATAATTATAAATACCTCTCCATTATTTGAAAAATTACAAATACCTCCCCTAAAGTTTATAATTGTCTAACAAATAACTCATTTCCATCTATTTTTATGAGTAAACTGACCAAAATACCCTTATAGACTGAATTATTTTTTATTTAATTCTTAAAAAAAGATTAGACCACAATACGCAGGGAGAGATTTCTTAAGTTTTTTACACATAGAAGCAATAATGCAATTTGATTTTTCTACATTTTTAATTAAAAAATTCAAGGGCAAAATGGTTAATTTCAGGCCTTTAGTTAAAAATTACAAACCTTAAGAGGTATTTATAATTTTTCCAACAATGATTGAGTATTTATAATTATATCAAACCTTAATAGATGTGATAATTTACCCTTTCATTTTCGGTACATGTGTCGTTTGGAGAGGATCATTATAATACAACATGATTTTACGAGAAATTATTAAACAAATATAATGGTGCTAAACGACCACCGGTGGGTGTCAATTGAATTTGAACCCATGATTTTTTATTATTTGATCTGCTTTTGTACTATATTAAATAATTAATTCATCTAAAAATTTAAATAGAGGAATAATTATTTAGTATTAATATCTGTTGTAATTGGTATGATTAGATATCAATTTAATACAATTTTTATCTAATAAGTTGGATGTCGGTTAAGATGAATACATAGATGGGATGGTGAATGAGAATGAAAGTGCGTGTTATCCCGCGTCGAAAGTTTGATGGATTGAGTTGAACTTTGAAAAGTATATAAAGACATAGGGTTGTAAATTAACTCTTAGTTTGTCCTGCATTGAAAATCCTATAAAGAAAGGATCTCTTCATATTAAGTCCAAAACTTTTTCAAAATCAATATTGATGGTGCTTCTAAGGGTAATCCTGATTTTGTTGGGGCCGAAGGAGTGATTAGAGATTGAAATGAGGACTTTGTGGCAGCATTCTCATATTATCTTGGAAAAGCATCCAATCACAAAGCGGAAATGTGGGCTCTTTACAAAGGACTTCAACTAGTTCAATCACTGGACATTAAAGATATTATTATTCACACTGACTCCATGTACCTTCTGCACTCGTTTCACAGGCATCCTCATCAGCTTTACTGAACGAAGACAACCCTCATGCAGGACTGACGAATGATCTTGACCACTCGACTACTCTCAGCTTTTGTTTTAGGGAACTAAATGGTTCGGTTGACCATCTTGCTCAATTAGCAGCTACTAGTAAATCCAACGGTGATTTTGATCTCTGTTCGCAATTTGTGTTATCCTTACTTCATGCGGATATGGCGAAAGTGTTTGTAAGAAATACCACTGCGTTTTGTAACAAACATATTTCTCTTGAATAATATATGATGCCTACTTAGTATTTGGGGTGGGGGGGGAGGGGGGGTTCAAAAACTCAACACTATTTGAAGTGTTGACTATTATAGACTATAGTGGACTTGTGAAAACTCCACATGTGTGCGCCGTTGTTGCCTGCTTGTCCCATCTCAGATTCACTAGAAGAAAATTTACTATTGGCTAAAATTTTATTGGCTATGGACTAAAATTATGGTAAATAATTATTATTAACCATGATTAAATAAAATCGTTGTAAAAATCTGGATTATCCACTGTGGTAATTATTTTTGCCATGGCTATGAGACATAGCAAATATTTTTGCCATAGCTTTTAACCATGACAAATATTTTCACCACACTCGTAAAAACCATAGCCAACAATCGTTGCGCGACCACGATGAATGACTATTTACTGCTATTGATTTTAGACCATGACATCAGCCGTGATTAAATGATAAACTTTTTCTCGTGATTGAGCGCGATCGTCAAGGTAAATGTCTTAATATCTATTTTTTGACAAAACGTTTTTTAGGTTTCTAAAATGTTCTAATGTTTTTCTTGGTTTTGAAAACGATTTTACAGTTTTGAAACATTAGTTTAAATCCAAGTTGTCTACCTCTACATTTTCTCCCTCTCTCTCACTGATTCTCGAATTGGAAAATATTATATATATTCTCAAACTTTGGTGACTAAAATATTTATTGAGGAGATTCCTACGTGGCGCAACATTGTAGTCTTGTACCGTCTTATCCTGAAAATAGTGACGTAGCACTCAATCCACTTATGAACGGGACGTCTAATTTCTTCAAGGCAAGCAGATTACTCCGCATTCAATTAATGTACACGAACTGCTATTATACGTACAACCCGTACCCCCACAAAGTTTACTATTATGGTATTTCGTTGTAAACAACATATCTAAGTGTTTCGTTGTTTTGTTCCTAACTGTTTCCAACAGAACTGTAAATTTAGAAATATTAAATTTATTTATTCTTCAAGCGTTCAATTGTTCAAAATACTGCCTTGAAATATTATTGTTTACAACAACATCATACACATACATAACAAACGTGGTCTCCTGCAATCATAGATAGTACTAGAGATGTATATATAGCTAGGTACTCCAAATAGTGTGGGGAAAAGAAGAAAACGCATTTAAGAAAGAGTCGCAAAAGCACTCATTCTTGGAGTGGAATAAGTTGCATGGGCATGAGAGCGTTTTCTTCTTATAATGGGGAAAACTATTGCATGACAGAAGTGAGATGCATGATATTAGTAAAGATACTCTCCCAGAATTGGTGGGGACCCGTTGTTTGAGGATCGCTGATTGCAATCACGCTTTCATCATTATCGCTGTGGAAATTAATAAGTGTTTGGACTGAGATAGAGCGAGTTTTCAAATTATTAGTTTTGTTGGTGTTGTCTTGTTTTGTAGCTGTTCTTTCCGACATGCATTATGATTTTTGGTAATAAAGAGTTTGATTGAATTTGATCATGGAGGGAGCATCTATGTGTGTGTGTGTGTTTTTTTTTTTTTTTTTTTATGTTTTTAAATGAAGTGAAAAATTTGATTAGGGTTGTTCCTTTTATTTCAAAAATATCCTCAAGAAAGGCAGAAATTATGCTAAAACCATTAGGATTGCGCACTTTCCAGTTAAGTCGGGTACAGTCGATTCGACCCGGACGTGTGGGTCCACCAGACGCCGTCGATTTTGTTAGTAAGAAATCACCAAGATTGTGCCACGTGAACCGGATAAATCCGTACACATGGCCCTATAAATAGATGACATTCTCATTTATTATAGCTGGAACTACTCTTGGTTGATTTCCTCTATCTCGAATACCATCCGACTTAAGTATCGAAGAGTCTTCGTAGGAGACCATCCCCGCTAGACTCACGTTTGCTCTCTTCTCAGGGACCTCATTTTATGGGACGAATTGTTGGATCAAGCTCATTGGGAATAATCGAAGTGGCTTTGGACTAACTAGTGAGATCGAGTATTCGACCCAGGTCAGAACTATGATTTTATTTTGAATAAATCGATTACAATCACTCATATCAAATATTTTGTATCTAATAACTTACCAACAATTATAATAATCTATACTAATCACATATGATTAAGTAGAATAACATCATACGCTTGTAGGGTTTCAATCCATAACCATAAAAGTCATTGGACTTTAACTTCGCCAATTAAACTAGGCCTCGTTGGCTGGATGTGTGTGTTGTTGAGCATTTGTTTCTGGATTATTTGATGTCCCTACTATGATTCAGGATGTTACCATGATGAAAAAGTGTTCATCAATCACTTTGTGGATCATTGGCTGGCTCTTATATATTTTATGTACGTACTAGATTTTCTGTCATACATTCGTTCTTCTTTGCATCAGACTTTATCATGTGGACGTGTATTGTACATGCTTCTCGTTTTAAAATCTTAATAAGGATAAATTGTATTTATTGTCCTGTACGTTAGGAGTGACAATTTAACAATTTTTCATATAGGGTAGTAAATTATAACTCATAATTTATTAATTTCAGCAATTAGAGAATTTCGATTATTAGAGTTTTAAAACTTACATGAAAGAGCGGAGGACGTGGACAAACTAGGGCAATTTCTAGCAAGTTTTTTAAACTACGGTGACTTGACTCCTCTAATTGCTAAAATTAATGAATTATGAGTTATAATTTGTCACCGCTATATCTGGAGTATTTAAATTCCCAAACCACCCCTAAAAAAAAAAAACATACACGGAAGTAAAATGCAATTTAGCCATTTTAATAATATTATTTGATGTCAAGAATATAGTATTTAATTGGATTAACTCATAAACAATTTAAAATAATTTATAGGGATAATTACATACACTGTCCTCATAAAATTTGGTTTAATCACACGTACACCCTCTTGGCTTGAAAATTTATATTTAGAATCTCTGTCATTTGTTTCTATGCAACGAATAGATCATTTAGTGAAATTCACATAATTTGTTGACATCAACAAAAAATTAAATAAAAATATATTTTTATACTTGATTAATTTATTATATTTTATTGCAAGTCAAACAAATCTTTTCTGCCAAACTACTCTTATAAACTCCATATTTTTATTTAACTAAAATACTTCATTATCTCATCTTAAAACAAGCTCTGGTATCTTTTATAAGCTCAAAAAATATTTAATTACAAAAATATATGAATATATAAAATCTTTTAAACAAGCTTAGTCGCGTACACTTAAAGTAATATTTTATGAAAATAGTTTCAAAATTTAAAATTTTTGAATTTCTACATGTTCATAAAAATATGATACGTTTTTTTAAGTGAAAGCGATGAATATTATTAATTGAACTAAATCGATTACAATCAGTCCTGACGATTATCAATCTCTAATAGAAACACTTACAACAATCACATATTGATCAACAATATTACATAAATTAAACCTAAACAACCCCTTACTATTACAGTATACGAACAATCCTACTATACAGTAAACTATCATCTCAAGTATTGGTGGGGTTCGAACCCATGACTTCTAAGATCATGGGACTTCAACCTTAATCACTAGGCAAATAGATCATTGTTAAAAATATTATTTGTTAGTAAAAAGTCAATAACCACGGCCACGCAACAGTTGTTGGCCGTGATTTTTACGAGTATGGCTAATGCATTTGTCATAATTAAAAGTCATGGCAAAAATATTTATCATTGCTCATAGTCATGGCAAAATCATTTTCATGGTGGATAAGCTAAGTATTTGCATCGATTTTTATTTAGCCGCGGTTAATAATAATTATTTACCACGATTTTAGTTCATAGCCGATAAAATCGTAGACAATAGTAATATTTTTTCTAGTGACGCAATGATTGTTGTTCGTGGTTTTTGTTAGTGTAGTTAAAATATTTATCAGGACTAAAAATCATGACAAAAATAATTTTTATGGTGAATAATTTATGTTTTTCATCGTTAATAATTACTATTTTAGTCCATAGCCTATAAAATCATAATCAATAAGAAACTTTCTTCTAGTGCGTCATATATAACATAATTGTTTCACTTAATTGTTATGACATGCATGTAACTCAAAAACTTGAATCAAAAATGAACATTATGTTTGATTTTATTTTTAGAATATTTTATTTTATTTTGTGTAGATAAATAGATAAAAATAAAAATAAATAAATGACTAAAAGTATTTTGAATGATATTATTTTTAATTTTATTTTCTCGTCGTATAAAAAATAGAAAGAAAATGAAATCACACATAACGGAAAGATCCGAGTCCGAATACTTTTGTCTGTTGATAATATGAAATCGAACTGAATCATGATCATCATTACCTAATCAATGGTCCTAATAATTTTCACACTAATTAACAGTACCGTACATTTTTTTCTTTGCAGTAATCATAGCTTTTATAATTGCGAACGGAGGAGATTCATTTCATAATGACAACATGCATCCATCCACCGTTGCTTCCTTTCCTCCTAAAATGATCTCGTCTGAGCTTGTCAAGCAATCAAACACAGCAAATCAAACGTTGTCAAGAACAAAGAGTCGTCTAACGTTGGTAGTGTCAGATGCAGTGCGCAGCCGTTTGATGAACGTCGGATTCCGCGCGATGCGACGTTGATCACAGCCTTCCATCCGACGGCTCTGAGGCGCCAAAGCCGATAACCACCACCATTTTTATACCCGCAATCAAATATTTCCAAAACAGGCAACAAAAATGGGCAAAAGGGTCATCGACACGTGTCCCTGTGGGATGACCAAAGCGCAAGCGACTGTCAACTCAATTACATAATCAGTCAGCAGTTTCATTTTGTTGTTGTTGTAGTAATAATAGTTTATATATATATGTTGTCAGTGCCTCCCATTGCACGGATGCAGTTTTTGATTAATTAGAACATGCTTTTGTACAAGGGAAATTGGGAAGAAATTAAGGTGATGAAGTGAAAGTTGAACTCAATATATATATATATGAAAGGTAATTATAAATTCTTATGTCAACTATTTTAATTATATATATTATTATTGTGTGATTCGAATATATTATAATTTGGGATAGGAGATTGAGTTGCTTCAGGAATATCCAAGATGCAGTATGAGACTTAAGAAAAGAACAAATTGTTAGGCTTGTTGGGCAGCTCGAAATCGAGATAGAACGATTCGAACTTTGACTATTTAATGCTGGTAGCTAAAAGAAATGTGTCTTACCAAAATGAAGCATAATGAATGTATTTATAGATTCAAATGTGCCTATTGCCTGATCAACGGGACGCCATCTCCAGCTAGATGTAGTTAGGTGATCAACGGCTCAGATTGCTGGTCATTCAGAGTGGATTTTGGAGCGGGTCGGGATGAGCGACCTGGCCCGAGACCCATGGGCATGGATCCTAACGATTTTTGTGATATTTATCCTGAGTAGAAGGGTATTTGTATCCTTTTAAGTATAATTATAATATACCCCTATCATATTACAACATATAATAAGCCAAGAACATTATCATATGTTAAAAACATGTCTTTAACAAGATCGTTCGAGCTAGGAGAAACAAACGAGATAGTTGTTTCAAAACTTTATAGTATTTTATATTAATTTTGATAATTGATTAAAATTTTATATTGCATGTATTAATTTGCAAAGCCATAGCCACCAGCCAACAGAGAAAGAGGAGAGGCGAAGGCAAAAGCCGTGGCGGAAAGCTTAAACGTCGATCGACTGTTGTCGGTACGTTCACCAAGCGATCCATGGGATACTTAGACAAAAGAGAAGTCGTAGCAGACTCAAAAATGGTGAACGGTGTTGAGAAATTAAGTTGTAGACACTATCATAGCTTTGTAGGCCGATCCTCCATTTGTAGGACAAGCGGATCTGCCCGGGAGTGTGAGCAGAAGCGAGAAAGCGTAGAAGTGCGTAAATTTAAATCAAATTTAAATAAATGTATCACAAGGGGTGTACCCTTGGGTGCTCAAACGGGCGTTCGATGTAGGATGTGTTAATGTTAAAAGCATACATATAACACATAGGGCATAGATGAAAAGTTAAAATCTACTAAAGCGTAATAAACCGTTACCTTGTAGATTTCACATGTGTTCAGGTACTTGCGTTGTTCCTTCTCCGGAATGCTCACAAATCCAAACGTATGGGTTCTCCAAAGGTGATCCACACCACACCGGAAGAAACTCATATTTTTCTTGCTAGAAGAAAACGGGTTTATGAAGGAATCGGTTTAAGAGAAGAACACTATGAATAAGTGTTCTCTTAAACCTACTTTGTTCTTCATTTTGATTCAAAATCAAGTGAAGAACACAAGTGGGAAGGGAGAGAGATGGCAGAGAGTGAGAGAGAGAGAGAGGAGAGGCCGAAAATTCTTCTTCCTTTTTCCTTGAAAAAGGTGAATAATAATTCTCATACACAAGGTGTTGTATATACTCCTATATATACATAATTAATGTGATTATTGGAATGTGTCTAGGTTCATCCAAGGATGTCTAGATACATCCCAATCAATCACCATTAATTCTTCAATCAAGCTTATCAACTTTTAAGGTATGATCAAATCATACCAAAAGGGAATGGCTTGATTGGAGTTGATTTGTATCTTACCAAAAGAGACAAGTCAACCGCCACCTTGCATGGAACATGGCTGAATTTTGCTTCCTCCAAGGGAGCATTTCGGCCATGCTCATTATGGGAAGAAGTCCAACTTCTTCCTATTTCAAAATAGGAATTATTTCTCCTCTCAGGTCTAAATTTAAAGGACCAGGTTTTATCGTAATCCAATTACAACGAACCCAAAATTAAATCCAATTTGATGTCCACTTAAATTATTCCCGTTGATTTTTTAATTCAATCAAAAGATCCAACATCTCAACTTTCCATATTAATCGATAAATCCAATTTATCGATTAAACGAGGGCCCGATACAATATCGGCCTGTCCATCCAATGGACTATCCCTTAAGTAATCTAATTACTTATTTATTCTTCGAGATTGACTCCAAGTCAATCTCTCAACCTTCTCTGTGATTTGTGTGTGACCCTTTAGGTTCACCCTCAGCTAGACTTGGGCCCGTGTCCCACAAGGGCCCGTTACCATGGGCGGCCGTCTAGCAACGGTCTATGGCACTAGAGACTAGGTGAATGTTGGCGTGAACATTTAGGCAGCGATTCCGTACGGGTACGGTCCTTCCGTCTACCGTCTCCCGGCCTTAGTCTAGGGTATGGAATTGGGCGTCGGTTCCCATCCTTGACTAGGCATCTATGCTTAATACTCGAGACTATGTATGCTTCATTGCGTCGACACAGGAAACCATTCCCTGTTCGGCCAACCACTGTGGCCACAGCATCAACGTGTCTCCAAGTGCATAGGAGATACCTCTGTCACATACTGACAGGGAACGGATCCTCTTCTTGAAATCCACCGTCCTTGCTACACATTCTGACTGCACTGGACAAGGCTTATAATGATTATCTTACAGAATGGTCACCTCTCGTCAGATCCAAGATACAGCCGTCCTGTGCACGCGACTGCCATGGTTCCTCAAGTCTGAGGACTACTCCCGTACTATTGGAACCGAGGAAATCCAATCATACCGACCAAGCCTCCAAGGCTTCCATATGATAATCCTCGCGAGTCAGTCCAATTGGCTCGACCCCAGTCGACCAACCCATCAAGATCGTGTAGGCGTCCCACCCCTATCGCCGATGAAACACGACACTCATCCAATGAACACAACTCTTGATGCAAGCCTCAATAGGACTCTCGATGCCCTGTCTCGAGGTCCTCGACTTGGAACGTTTCAGACCCAACTCCCAATCAGTTGGTTTCATGACCACCATCCAATGCGTGGCCCAACTGCATGAGTTGTTAAACATGGTATGTGCGCTTTGTTGCAATACAAGTAAAACACCATTTTAACATATGTTAAATGAACGCAACAAAGTAAGCACCGATAGTGACGAACACTCATTTTATTCATCACATAATAATATTACATTCACATCAAGTTGTCAAATAGGTTACAAATCGTCAAACCTATTGGCTTTTTGGTCACCTATTCTAACACCCTTTTCTTTTCACGAGACCCTTGTGAATTTTTTTATTTGTTTTTATGTTTGAGATGATGGATTTTTTTATTATATATTTATCTTTCAAATATTTTTGTTTGTTTTTAATTAGACACATAATGTGAAGATTATAGATTACACATATAACATTAGTAATTAAATTATATGTAGCATAAATCATATCATACTGTTAATTTATCGACCAAACATAATTTGAAAAAATGAAAAACAAATTCTCTAGTATTCAAATTCATGATATGGATCTTGAACCAAAATATAAACGGTTGTTAAGATCCATCCATAAGACTCACATTTAGAGACCCTATCCCATTAGAATAGTGCGTAATTTTCTAAAATCTATACTAATATAAAAAAAAAAAGACTAAATATGATTATCACTATTAAAGTATCCATTTCATATCAATTACTCTCCTAAAGTATTAAAACATTCAAAAAAAACCTGACCTTTAATTTTTAAGTTTGAAAGGTGTATTTTACCCTTACAAAAATTGCTTTTTGAAAAAATAATTAAAGGAATTTTTAAAATGCCAAAATGACCCTTTGTCCACATTTTGCCAAATTCTAGTTTCACTTGTTTAGCGAGCTCTTTTTATTTTGGTAATACTAAAGTACTTTGAGCTCAATTTATTTTAATTTCACTTGTTTGTCTAACCAAGTTAAATATAAATTTATACATGCATATAATTACCATACATATATAAATGTATATTTATTGTAGATTTTTTTATCAGCCCTTTCGATTATATTAATTCATATTTATATAATTACCATATATACATATTATAAATATATATTAGTTATATATTTTTTGTTTAATTCATTAGCCTTTCAATTTTATTAATTGTGATTTTTTTAATTAAGTAAATATAGAAATATATATAATTACCATATATACATATATAAATATATATTAGTTGTATATTTTTTTATTAGTTCATCAACCCTTTCGATTTTATTAATTGTGAATTTTTTTTAAGTAAATATATAAATATATATAATTACTATATATAATATATATTAACTGTATATTTTTTTTATCAGCCTTTTGATTTTATTGATTGTGAATTTTTTTAAGTAAATATATAAATATATATGCATGTATAAATTTATATTTAACTTGGTTTGACAAATAAGTGAAATTAAAATAAAATAACCTCCAAGTACTTTAGAATTATGAAAATAAAAAGAGTTCGATAAACAAATGAAACTAGAATTAAACAAAACTTGGACAGAAGGTAATTTTGGAATTTTAGAAATTCCTCTTTTTCACAAAACAATTTTTGTAAGGGTAAAATGAACTTTTCAAACTTAATAATTAAAAGTTAGGGGGGCTTTTGAAGGTTTTAATACTTTACGGGGATAATTACTGTTTGGGTAGATAGTTCAGGGGTGATAACTGTATTTAATCCTAAAAATAAAGGTCATTCTCACTTATAAATGACAGTTTATGACACCCAGACACCAATAATACCCTTAAGTTAATTTTTTTTTCTTTTCTTTTTTTTTTAAATATAACGTGTTGGTTTATAAATACATATATTTTATTATTTACAACAAATTTAAAGCGTGTAATATCATTGTCTATGCACGCAGGAACGGCGCGCCATGACGGCTAGTAATATAAAAGAAATGGCTTCCACACTCACAAACGGCAGTTAATGACACCATTGCACCAATTTTTTTGTGAAGTCAAAAACACCCTAAAACTGATAAGATACCTAACCTATTCAATTTTCAAAGTTTACATTAACTGATAAATTAGCTTTCTTTTATTTATTTCTTTAATGTAATATATCGATTTCTATATTTTGTTCTTAATTACAATACATTTTAAAAGTGTTTAAAATTATTTATTATATACACGCTGAAACGACGTGCCACAATAGCTAACAAGTAACAAATAAAATGATTAAGGAGCAGATCGAATTTTTTATTGTAAATTTTATTTAATTTTTTACTTCATTCAACATACACACGTTATATATATAATAATTCTCTAAATTAAATATTTATACACGTGTCACGTGTATATTGAACCAAGTAAAAAATGTTAAAAAGTTACAACCCAAAGTCCAAGATTGGGGTGATTTTGTGAATTGATGAAAGAAATATAGAAGAGGAAGGGGGGAGGGGGCCCGGGGAGAGAAGGAAAAGAGTACTGAGGGGGACACGTGAGTGGTGATGGTGGGATGAGGTCACGTGACATCAAAATTCCAACTTGGTCTGCGCCTGCCCCCAAAACTGACGCCTCCTGCCCTTCTTAACCTTCACTACCCTCTACACCCCACCCCCCTCTCTGTCCGTACCTAGGCTTATTATCCATCACTCTCCCCATTTTATTTTTTTAAAAAAAAAGAAAATTTCTAAAAATACCTTTTTCTTTTTGAAAAAAAAAAGAAATATCTGGATATTATTTCATTTTCACTTTTGGCAGAGAGACTATTCCTCTTAAAAATTGAGCTGCGCCTATGATTATTTGAATCATCATTATTAACGAGTGACCAATGATTATCATCAGCCTCACCATATATATACAAATTAGGGGTTAAATACATTTAATTCTCTATTTTATGAAATTTTTAAAATAATTTTAAATTTAAAAAAATTAGACGTATTTAGTCATCCAATTTACCGAAATTTCAAAATAATCGCATTATTGAGAAAACTCAACATATTTAACCATATGTTTTATGGGATTTTGGGACTAAATATGAATTTTTTTAATTTTCAAATTATTTTATAAAATTTCGTAAAATAGAAAAATAAAAGCATTGAACTCCCTATTCCACGAGACTAAAAATATAATTTCACTAAACAAAATGATCAGATAATTACCACAAATTAAGTTCGAATTGGATCGATACGACCCAAATAAAAATATGTCGATCTTTTACATGTTTTACAATTAAAAACGCAACACATTAAAAAATAAATAAATTAAAAACCAACGTTACGTGTATCCAAGTGAAAAGCAAATATTTGTAATTAATGAAGTTTTAAATATTTGGTGTTCCCGAGTTAGAGAAAAATAATCCAACCAACCAACCAAAGATTTATTCAAAACAGCAAACCGAGTTGAAATTAAAGTGTAGACATGAAAAGAAGGGAAATTAATCATGACATGATAGATGTAGATTGTGAGATGGTGTGATGATATCATCATATTTACTAACACGAGTGTAGTGGGAGCCAGCCAACTATATATGTGTAAATATTCTCAACATCACCTCCTTTTATTACATTAGATCTTATGCCTATATTCTTAGATTTTCTCCCCTATATATATATATATATATTCTCTTTTAATTTATGGATAAATTACATCTAACTCTCATGAGATATGAATAAATTACAAATACTCTCCTCTTGCTTAAAAAATTATAAATACCCCCCTTAATTGCAAAATAATTGTGAACCCCCTAGCTGAAAATGGTGAAATTACTTATATACCCTCAACTTTTTTAAAAAAAATATATATTTGAAAAATTATAAAAATCACAGATTTAGCAAATACATATTTGCCCCTCTGTGTTTGGTGAAGATATTTCACCATTCCCGCCGCTGAACTTCCATTTGCAACCCTTCACCGAAGAAACCCTCCCCAAGCACAGCCCCATAACGACGTCTTCTCCTCTCACATTTGCCTCTATTTGGTCTGTTTCTTGGTCGATCCTAGTGGAGGCGGTGTTTGACGGTTGAAGAACTGAAGCTCGAGGTGTTTCACCAAAGAAAAAGGTATGCATGAACCCCTCTTTGGTTTGATCATGGATAATAGTTGATAGTTTTGGTATTTTTAGTGGTTTGAAGTAGTTTCTCATGTTTATGGTAACAAAATTTTAGTTTTTTGCTAAGTTTAAAAGTTTAACCGATAGTATATTTTAGGGTTTTCTATATTTATGTTTTTTTCTCCATAATGTGTTGATGAAAATATGTTTTTCATTGTATGTTGTATATGTTTTTATTTTTAGAAAATTTTATTGTATTTTCTGAGAAAGCCCTAATTTCAGTTTCAATTTTCTGCATATAATTTGGGGGTTTTGTGAAACTTGTGATTGGGTTGCAAATTTCTGAATATAGTTTCAAAACACTATGTACGTATGCATGTGATTGAATATAAAAATTGATAACATTTGTATTTCTGTTTTCTGTTGTATACATTTTCTATTTCTGTTTTGTGTTGTTACATTTACTAAATATGTTTTATTTTTGCTGTTTTTATTTTTTCCCTACAGAAATGGTGGACAAATTATATACATTGCCCATATATTGTAGGGGCAAGTGCAAAAGGTTGAAAAATATTGATGAAGATAAGTATAGTTACATTGATTTGCTTTCAGATATTAGGGAGATTCACAATGTTTGTGATGATGATATGCTTCAAATATCTTGTAGTGTGGATGACAATGATGTGTTGATGAACATAAGTGGTGATAAAGATGTATTAAACATGTTTAGTAAGAATGAAAATATGACTCAAATTGAAGTTTATGTTGAGTTATGTGGAGTGGATGAGGGACTGAATGAGGGAGAAGGTGTTGAGAAAGAGGGTGAAGTTGAAAAAGAGAGTGGGGAGTCTGAAAAGGAGGGAGGGGATTCTGAAAATGAGACTAAGGGGAGTGAAAATGAAACTGGGGAGTCTGATTCTGAAAAAAAGAGTGAAGAAAATGGTTATGAAACTGGGGATGAATTGAGTAATTACTCCTCTGATGATCACTGTGAGAGTAAAAATGAGAGTGATTCTGAATTTGAGGATGATCCACTTCAAGGTTCCTTAAATAGGGATGCTAGTGTGTTGGCAGAGAGTAGAGAGAAAATTAAGTTAGAAAAGGGAATGGTGTTTGTAAACATTAATGCGTTTAGGACAACTTTAAAAGAATTTGTGATTCAGGAGGGATTCAAAATTATGAGGATGAGGAATGAAAAAACTAGAGTGACTGGCCATTGTAGTGTGAAGGACTGCCCTTGGAGAATTCATGCTTCTCCATTGGCAGATGGTGAGACTTTCCAGATTAAGACATATGTGCCTACTCACACATGTGTTAGGTCTAATGTCACTAAAGAGGCTAGTGCTGAGTGGATAGCCGGAAAAATTGAGAATGTGTTGAGGGAAAACCCAGAAATGAAGCCTAGAGGGATTAGAAATGAAATGTTATATTATATATTCTGTTGGACTGATATGTTATATACATGTGTAGGGTTTGGTGGAAACCATAAATGAGGTTGTCCCTCATGCTGTAAATAGGAGGTGTGCAAGGCATATTTATGCCAATTTCAGAGGCCAGTTTGCAGGAGCAACATTGAAGAGGTATTTCTGGCAAGCAGCTAGATCATACAATGCTGCAGGCTTCAACTTTGCATTAAATAAGATCAAGGAGTTGAAGCCTGCAGCATATGATTGGTTGCTCAAAATTCCTGCTGAAATGTGGTCTAGGCATGCCTTTGATGAAAGGCTGAAAAATGATCATGTCACCAACAACATTTCAGAATCATTTAACCATTAGGTTGGGGACCTTAGGAGCAAGCCTGTGCTTACATTAGTTGATGGGTTGAGGACAAAATTGATGAGCAGGCTTCAAAAAAGAAAGCTGAAAGGGTTGAAAATGAATGGGGATATTGTACCAAATGCAGTGAAAGAATTGAACAAAAATCAAGGAAGAGTCCAGAAAGTGTCATCTTTTAGTAGCTGGGGAACATGAGTTTGAGGTTCAAGATCAAAACATCAATTACATTGTAAACCTGAGAAGTAGAACCTGTAATTGTAGGGTTTGGAATATTTCTGGTATTCCTTGTAAGCATGCTGTATTAGGGATATCTCATATGAGAGAGTCTATGGAGTCTTATTATGATAGCAGATTCTCCAAAAAAAACTATATGAAAGCATATAGATATTCTATTCATCCAGTGTTTGATCCAACATTTTGGCCTCAAGAATTGGAGGTTGAACCCACCAATCTATTACCTCCAATTATTAGAAGAATGTCAGGCGGGCCTAAAAAAAATAGGAGAAAGGAACCTAGTGAGGCTCATAATGTTGTGAGGAGATCAAACTAGGAGAAAGGAACCTAGTGGAGCTTGATGTTCCTCTAGCACGACTAGCTGGTAGGAAAAGGAAGGCCAAGGGAAGTTCATCCCAACCTGTTGCTCCAACAAGAGCAAACAAGAAGACAAAATCACAACCAGTCCCCAAGTCACCAATTTCTTCATCTCAACCATTGCCCAACACAGAACATGGCCCTTCAATGCCTGTTGCATCATCATCATCACAACCATCATCAAATCTTGGAGCATCGTATCTACCACCAAGCTTTTGGAGAGGACTAGGAGTCTCCCCACAAATGAAGATAAGGAGCAAGAAGAACCAGGACAACAAGTCATTCAACCCCAATGCTTGCAAGCAACAATGAATGTCATTTGAACTAATGTGAATTTGTGTTTTGAAAGTAATATGTGCAGAATACTATAGATTGGTATGTGGTTGTTGGGATGTTTTTGAACCAATATTTTTGGATGGCAATGTATTTTGAACAATGTGTTTGTCATTGTTTGAATGTGACTTATGGAATGAACATGATCATTTTGTCTATACTATGAAATCCTCTATTTTCTTTTGTACATTTTGGTACTTGTGTATATTGGAATGAACAGGATTTTGTTACTTATGGAATGAGTAGGATTTTGTACACCAACAAGAAACTATCATTTCAAAATTTTCAAAAAAAAAAATTTACAATTTCATCCTATTATAAATATCAACATAACAATTACACACCATCTGACACTTAATATCTTACATTAAGGTTTAGAGGGCAATTTAGTCCATAAATTTTTAAAAAAATATATAAAAATTATAATTAATAATCCGTAAGGGCATTTTTGTCCGTTCACATTGAAAATTGGATGAAAATGTAATGGAAGGGGCTCGTTGTTAGACGATAGTTAAAATCAGGGGAGTATTTATAATTTTTCAAACAAAAGGGGGGTATTTATAATTTACCCATACCTCAAAAGAGGTAGATGTAATTTACCCTTAATTTATTTATTAGGTCAACCCAATCTCCTTAGATTCCGAATCACATTGCCTCAATTCTAATACAATCAAATCAATTTAAATACATTTTTAACTTATAATAGTAAATTTTATTTAATTATGGAAAGTGGTTTTGATCCACTTTATATTTGAATTTGAATGAATTGTGGTGGGGGTTGTGGTGGTTTTAAGGGTAATATGATGCAAAGGTGCTTGGGATATGAGAATACGAGCAGATCGTTAGGCTTGCCCTAAGAAGCACAAACTAAATTCTTAAATTTTAGGGATAATTACATTTTCCTTTTCTGAGGTTTGGTGTAATTACACGTAAATTTTCTGAGGTTTGAAAAAATTATATTTTAACACCCCTGAGATTTGCTTTTGTCTAATAAATAGGTCCCTCCGTTAGTTAAAATTCATCGAATTTGTTGATATTAACAAAAAAACAGAATGAAAATCAATATTTATCTTGATTGACTTATTAATGATATAATGCAGGCTAAACAAATATTTTATGACTAAATTTTTTTTATAACGGTGAAGATATATTTCCTCTCATGCATTAACGTGTGGCAATATATAAGGATAGTTTGGTTATAAAAAGATTCATTTGAGCTACAATAAGTCGGTAACAAGTCAATTGATGGCAAATATCACATTTAATTCAACTTTTTTTTTTGCTAACATCAACAAATTCAGTGAATTTTGACTAACGGATGAACCTATTTGTTAGACAGAACAAATGTTACGTCATGATCTCAATCTTTCAAGTGTTGGGAGATTGATGATTGTGGTTCTAGGTCACCGAACCCAATCCGGTTTGAAAGTGCGCATATTCTTATCCTGGTTGGGTATTTTAAGGTTCTACAGGAGGTAATTTTATCTTTTTAAAAAATACCTCGTATTAAACCCATGTTACTAATAATCACGATTTAAACCAAACAATAAAAGAGAATTGTTATGTCAACTGTCATTCTCCTATATTTCTATGGTAAAAACAAAACAAAGAAGGATTTGGTTAATGAGATTATAATCTGCTCTTAGTAATGTGTTTCTTGTCTCATTTATGCCTACCACTACAATAATTACAAGACCTTATTGTTTTGAAAGCTTCCTACTCATAGTTAGCCTTTTGTGTCTTATACTAGTGATTTTAGCTTGCACTTCAAACATAAAAAAGGTTCATAATGTTCCCTCCCATGCAACAATTCTCAAGTGCATAGTTGAAATTCAACTGGTTCTATTAATAAAATTAAGGAATAATTATATTTACACCTACTGATCTATAGTTTATTTACACAAATTATCTATATCTTTTATATAATTACAAAAACTATTTTTGATAGCTAAAAAAAGTGATAGTTTGTGTAATAATATCAATACTTTTGAGGGGTGCAAGTGTAATTTTCTAAAAAATAAGGGTGGTTTGTGTGAATGATGCTTATATTTCTAGTGAGTGTATGTAATTATTCAAAAAGCAGGGGTAATTTGTGTAAACAGACCATAGATTAGGGAGTGTAAATGTAATTATTTCTAAAACTAACATATTACCTTCCCCTATTTGTTCATTATGCCATGAAGCTTGTGATTCTATCACACACATATATACACAATGTAAATTTTTTTCTTACATTTATGCAATCTTTTATTCCTGAAATTTTATCTTTGTCCACTCAAAAATTTATCTGTTTATTGCACTCTTTGAGGACAAAACCTGAAAAACAATTGCTTATCGCCATATCTGTTTGGTAAATCTGGAAGGTACGAAATCTTACTCTTTTTTATAATAAACCTATTAATCTGCAGCAAATATGGAGAATATCCAACATGTACAGCCTAATGTTGCATTAGGAGCTCCAAGAGAAAAATATTATTATAACACCCCCTACAACATTACACTTTAATATCACTAATTATAATACATCTCCATAATTAAACCCATTTTCAAGAAATGTATATTAAAAGAAATAATTCCTGAAATACAAATTCAAATAAAAATCTAGTATCTCTGTAGTTATGTAGCTAAAGATCTCAACCCGAGATATCACTGCTGACCCACCTAATAAGACTGGCAGCAACGCTTATGATCCAATTCAGCTAGTCACTATGACTATATCCTAAAAAATATTGGCAAGGGATGAGCTGCCTACTCAATAAGTATAGCTAATTGAGTTATACATATACACGCGCATACATAATAAAATGAATATCATGCAATACAACAAATATAAGAAATGACATACGCCAACAATCATATAGCAAATTACACATAATACTCGACTTTATTGTTTATTTCCTTAGGGCCCTGCTTACCCATGCTGGAATACATCACTCAATGGTCTTTGACGGCTATCATCCACTCAATCATAATCTCTTTTTCTTTCCTCGGTACCACACAACACACAGCTCGTATGATACCCCATAATCAATGATACCACACAGCACACAGCTCGTATGATATCCCATCGTCAATCATATCATACAACACACAGCTCGTATGATATGTCACATCATCTCCACTGCTCAATGACAGCACACAGCTCGTCATTAATCATATTATCATAAGCCATTGTAGTATGCCCCCCAGTTACGTAAGCCATCTTTTGATCTCAATTCACAATACTCTCATTAGATATTCTCATCATTCGTTTTCATTCATTCAACAAGCAAATCCCCATCAGTAACTTCAACGTTCAATTTCATTTAACAATCACATATAGTACACACCATCACCCAAATAACTTCCATACCCCATAATCACATATAATCACATAATGGCAACTTCACAGAATAACAAGTAATCCAGACAAATAGCCAACAATTCATAATTTCATATACAACACAAAAAAATATTTATCCATATATATATATATATATATATATATAAATTCAATGAACTATACTTACCTCCAACTTAAAGATCACGTTAATAGGAGAAACTGCTCAGCCCTCTACTCTACCTTCACGTCCCATAGCAGGATATAATATACATTATTAATATAACAAAACTATTGTCAATTTTGAATAAAATTATTAATTAATATTTTATTTATATGGAAATTCAAACCTTCGTTCCTTTTTCGTTTAAATATTAGACACTATAAACTTCCCCGGTATATATCTAATTTATCTATTAACTCATAAGAGCTTATTCTATCAAACCCTCATGTTTTTATAATTATTGTCCTCTATACCATCTCTAAATGAAATTACTACAAATATTCCATATTTCTTTTTAATAAATATAATATTATCAAATACAATTCCCTAATATTTTTCAAATATAATTTTGTACTATCCTATTAATTTCTACCAAATCTTCACTATAATAATAATGATTTAAACACTAGTAATACAATTATGTATTTGGTTAATAAACCCGATCAATTTGAGTAAATTTATTTTAATAATAGCTAAATCTAATAGATTAAATAAATTCTAATTTATCGGCTATAATGTCACTAGTCCAATTAAATATATCCCCGATCACTAATTTATATAAATACTCAAATTCAATAAATTTTCTGATTAAATAGTAAATTGAATAGTACAAATCATATTTAATAAATACACTAATTAAATAATATTAATATAATAATTAATTTATAATTTATAATAAAATACACTAACCTGTTTTCGACGTCTGAAAATCACACATTTGAGTGTGTGTAAATGTGTGTGTTTAATAGTTAATGGCTATTGAATTTTATTCTCTTTATTTGTAAGTTAAAATGCATGTGTGTTGAATTGGTGAGGCAGCCACGTGTGGCTGCCGAAATATATCTCTTTCTTTTTTTATTAAAATTGCAATTTAGTCCTCATTTCTTAAGTGTATATATAATTTAACCACAAATATTTAATAAAACTCCAATTTAATCCTTTCAAGTTTTAATATATTCAAATTTCAATCTATAACTTATAATTTAAATTTATTTATTTTTAATAGTTATCAATTAGTCTCTCAATTATGTATATAATTCTATGGACGTCACAATTATGTCTGGATGAGATGGGATAACCCTTCGCATAATTGGATTAAACTTGAGGTAGATGGATCTTCTCATAAAAATTCAGTTTGAGAAGGTTGTGGTGGACTGTTTCGGGATCATAATGGGAGTTTCATTTTAGGCTTTGCTCATTCTATTGGGATCAATACAAACACTATAGTTGAACTCTGGGCATGCAACCATGGACTAAATCTTGCAAAGCTACATGGAATCACACACTTGATTATTGAGACAGACTGTTTAATGGTTTTTAACATTCTCTGCAGGGAAGCAGTTCCATCCAAACACCTCGTACAGATGTTGTGGGACTGTCGGAAGAGATTGACTGAATTTCTGGATGTTAAAATCACTTTTTGTCCAAGGGAAGTGAACCGGGCCGTCGATACGTTGGCGAAGTTTGCTGCAGCACATCACTTTGAAAGTTTCGTTTTTTACTCTTGCCCGGTTGTTTTTGCAAAATATTTTGGCTTAGGATTTGGTGACAATGTATCCTAAACTTTGTAAGAAATCCTATAAAAACTTATATAACTTTCCCTAGCTGCAGATATAAATAAATGAATGCTTTTGCTTTTGTTCAAAAAAACAAACAAACATATTAATCCCGATCTATATTTGCTAAAAAAAATGACGTGGATTTTATACATATGATATATATATATATATAAATTATCAGAGTAAAAATTTGAACATTATGAAATTCAGTTTCTTGAAAGTCATTGCTGCTGTACCTTTTTTCCCTCGACCTAAGATGTGTCTGAAATAACATGAAAATAGTCAATATTCGCTGACTTCACGTCTTCAAAAACAAATAACAGCACGAGAAAAGTAATGGAAATTAATAAAAAGTTTTTCAAAAATGTTTATGCTACGGAATTGAAGTATAGTCGCATTTCCCCACATTAATTAACTGCAGAAGCGTGTGTTGAGGACAGGAGGAAAGCGCGAGTGGGACGTGAGCTCAATTGAATCTCCTCCCTTCAACACTCAACACTATTTATGCGCGCGTATAAATTCTTCACACAGACACAGAGACTAAAGCAGATAAACAGTGTATTTTATTATTATTATTATTAGCGATAATTACATTTTTACCCCAAAAAAATTAAAATTACACTTATACCCCTTCTGAAAATTCACCATTTACACATGATCCTCTTTTGTTAGGATTTGGACGAAAAATGCTGATTTATAGCAAAAAATTACATAAATTTATAATTTTATACTTAATTTAATATTCTCATGTAATAATTTTATACTTACGAGCTACAAAATATAATAATGTTAACCTCACTTCATATATATACATTCATTCATCCCTATATAAGTACAGAACTACATATAAAAATATTAAATAAGGGGTAAAATTAAAAATTTCTATAATTTTTTTGACTGACATGAATATTCCCCTTCTAAATTCTAACGGAAGAGGATCAAATATTAATAAAGAATTTTTAAATAAGATGTAAATATAATTTTAAAATTTTTTAATTTTATATTTTTAAAGGGACTCTAGTAATTAACCCTTCTTATTATTGAGTTCTTTCTCTTTCTCTTCTTCCGATTGCCAATAAAACACACAGCTCCTCAATTCTGCAGAGAAGAAAAAGCCTTGAGAAACAGAAAACCAAATCCTTTCCTTAACCTATACGCCTCCCCCCCGCCATTACTCCTTCTCAAAAACCCTCTTTCTTTCTCTCTCTCTCTCTTTCTCTCTCTCTGTCCTATACATATATATATATATATATATTATGCATTGAAAGAAAAGAAAGAAACACGCAGTGGAAAGAAGCTTACATTCTCCATATTTCTCACCCTTTAAATGCAGGCCACCACGCTTTCTCAGGTAGAACATCAGAGTTCTTCAGCAGACCGCAAACACGGAGAAGCTATTACGCCCTGAAAAAGTTGTGCCTTTCTTTCTTTCTTTTCTTGAGCTTTCTTTTCAGTTCCTCTCTTTTCTTGGCTCATTTTTCTAAATGGCTTCTCTTCGCAAACAAGAAGAAGATAACGATGAATTGAACTGCCTGTTTGTTCACGGCCCTATCATCGTAGGCGCAGGGCCCTCGGGCCTGGCAGTCGCCGCCTGTCTTCAAGAACACGCCGTCCCTTCTCTAATTCTTGAAAGAAGCGATTGCATAGCTTCTTTATGGCAGCAAAGAACCTACGATCGACTCAAACTCCACCTCCCTAAACAATTCTGCCAACTCCCTTTACTAAATTTCCCTGATTACTTCCCCAAATACCCCACCAAACGTCAGTTCATTTCTTACATGGAGTCCTACGCCAAACACTTCTCAATTGACCCTAAATTCAGACAGCCCGTTTTACGGGCCGAGTTTGATCCTCTCACCGGCCTCTGGACCGTGCAAACTCAAGATTTCCACTACTTTTCCAGGTGGTTGATAGTCGCCACCGGCGAAAATGCCGAGCCCGTCATACCCGAAATTCCAGGGATTGACAGGTTTCGGGGCCCCGTCTTGCATACCAGCGTCTACAAGTCGGGCTCGGAGTTTCAAAAGCAAAGGGTTTTGGTTGTCGGCTGTGGGAATTCCGGCATGGAAGTTAGTTTGGACCTCTGTCGGCATAATGCAAACCCACACATGGTCGTCAGAAACTCCGTAAGTACACTAATTTTTTCATACATGAATCAGAAAATCTGACCGATCACAACTTTTTATGATAAAATCTATGTTGTAATAATGATTCAGGTTCATATTCTACCGAGGGAAATGTTCGGGGTTTCGACGTTTTCCGTTGCGATGTTGCTCATCAAATGGCTGCCGTTAAGACTAGTCGACAAGTTCCTCCTCCTGGTGGCTAACTTCACCTTAGGCAACACCGACAAGCTCGGCCTCCGGCGGCCCAAAACCGGCCCTATAGAGCTCAAGAACGCCACCGGAAAAACCCCCGTGCTCGACGTCGGAGCTCTCTCACAAATTAAAGCTGGAAAAATCAAGGTAAATTAACAACAAACCCTCAAATTCAGACACAAACACATGCAAGAATTCCATTGAT
Source organism: Sesamum alatum (assembly GCA_034509735.1). NCBI lineage: Eukaryota > Viridiplantae > Streptophyta > Magnoliopsida > Lamiales > Pedaliaceae > Sesamum > Sesamum alatum. The sequence continues at coordinate 20,768,892 of JACGWO010000009.1, read as the reverse complement.
AATTAATGAAAAATAAGTGCAGGTCGTGGAAGGAGTGAAGGAAATAACAAGAAACGGGGCGAAATTCGTCGACGGACAAGAACGAGAATTTGACTCCATAATTCTTGCAACGGGGTACAAGAGCAATGTGCCCAGTTGGCTCAAGGTATCATCATTCCTAACAGTGACAAATCTTCATGCTCTTCGTCTATTTTTTTTTTCAAATTTTAAAGAATAAATATATATATTTATTTATTTTTATCTTTTTTCACAATCACATATCGCTTTCCTTCTTACACATGCAGTGGGCTACAAAACGTTTTCTTATACTGTTACAGAAAAGAGAAAATCTGACGGCATTTGTTTGGATCATTCCCTCCCTAATGTTAAAATATATTTTTGTTTCGATTTCACGATCTGTTGCTGTCATAGAAAAAATATTTTGTTTTATATGTGACCCTCCTGCATTTTTTCCTCCTTTCTAGACCCCTCAATCGAATTTTCAGTTTTAAAGTCTGGTCGAACCACAGATTACGGAATAAGTGTGATATACTTGTGATTAGTTCAGATTTAATCGAGTCAGACCTGTGCTAGAATTTTTCTAAACTCTATTAGTATACGTACGTTGATTAAAAAATGAAACAAACTTTACAACAGAAAATTCAAATTCATCTTTCCCTACTTCAATGTTGTGCTGTTTATATCAATCCAATTCTTCTCTATCCCGCAAATTCATATATTTACGAAAAATATGTTATGCATGTAAATAAGATGCAAATAAAATATGGGGTATGTATAAATATGTAAAATTTGAAAAAATTAAAATTATCTATAAAGTAGGCATGGACTAGTCTGAGGAGCAATTAATTTAAGGCTGAATTGTGACGTAATTATGGTTCATAAATGTCTTGGTATAATAACCAAATTATCACTTTGACCAATTGACAAAAGTTGTAGGTTTATTTTGATCATCGTAGAATTATGGGTTAAATACACTTACCATTCTTGAAGTATTCATTCCACATTAATTACCCCTAAAGTATTAAAATTTTCAAAAACCTCCTTGACTTTCTAACTCATTTTATTTTTAAATTCAAAAGGTCCATTTTACCTTTACTGAAAATTGCTTTTTCGAAAAAAAAATTAAGGAGATTTTTAAAATACCAAAATCGCTCTTTTGTGAAGCTTTTGTCTGATTTTAGTTTCACTTGTTCATCGAGCTCTTTTTATTTTCGAAATCCTAAAATATTTGGAGTTTATTTTATTTTAATTTCCTTTATTTGTTAAATCAAATTAAAAATAAATTCATATATATATATGGTAATTATATCAATGTATAAATTTTTTTTTGACTTGGTTTGACAAATAAGTGAAACTAAAATAAAATGAGTTTCAAATATTTTAGAATTATAAAATAAAAAGATCTCGATGAAAAAGTGAAAATAGAATTAGATAAAACTTCAAAAAGAGTGGTTTTGGTATTTTAAAAAACCCTTTAATTTTTTTTTCCATAAATCAATTTTTACAAGGGTAAAATGGAATTTTAGAACTTCAAAGTTAAAAGTGTTAGAAGGTTAGGGGGCTTTTTGAAAGTTTTAATATTTTAGGGAATAATTGATGTAGGGTGAATACTTTAGGGGTGGTAACTGTATTTAACCCTAGAATTATTCGTACGTTTTTCTCATTTTTATTAATTCTTTTAAAAAATTAAATGGAAATTAATTTTTGACTTGTCATTCTCATCTCAGGGTACCGATTTCTTCACACAAGATGGGATGCCTAAGCCACCTTTCCCTAATGGTTGGAAGGGTGAGAATGGATTGTATGCGGTGGGGTTCACGAGAAGAGGCCTCCTTGGGACTTCATCCGACGCACGGAATATCGCCACAGACATTGCTGATCAATGGAGGATAATCAACAAAGATATCCGCAAAAAGGAGCAATTGTGAAGATAGTGACAAATGCTGGGGCAAAAAAGAAAGAGACAGAAAATTTTGGGGGGGAAAAAGTGAAAAGTAAACGTTTTTAGGCTTATAATGTCACCATTATGCTAGCAAGTTTTTTTTCTTTTTCCTTTTTTTCTTTTTTTGTAAATCAATTTAATCAGTTTTGTATGATGGGGGCTGGTCTATCGTTCGTGGTGTATAATAGAATTAAATGTTTAATTATATATATATTTCGGGTAAATTGCAGTCATCTCTTTTGAAGTTTGGCATAATTATTAATACTCTCTTATTGTTTGAAACATCACAAATATCCTCTGAGGTTTGTACTTTTTTAACCAAAAGTCTGAAACTAACCATTTTACTCTTGAATTTTTTTATTGAAATCGTAGAAAAATTAGTCGAGGCAAATTACATTATTACTTATTTGTGTAAAAAAATTAAGAAACATTTTCCTGCACATTGTAGTCCAAAAAATTGTTAAGAATGAAATAAAAAATAATTCAATGAATAAAAGACATTTTGGTCAATTTACTTATAAAAATGGATTTATTTGTTAAACGATTACAAACATCAAGAGTATTTGTGGGGGTATTTGTAATCTTTCAAATAATAAAAAAATATTTTTAATTATTTCAAACCTTATTAGATATAATTATAATTTATCCTATATATTTATAATTTAGTATTTGCTATATGCAGATTATTGGGAAAATAAATATGAAAATGAAGAGTCGTGAAAAATAAATGAGCATTTAATTATAAGGGGATCGATAGGCATAGTGATAGATGTTATTTTGAGGCGAAAGAGGTCGATGTGGTGGGACCAAATTTACATATATTATGACAGAAACAAATATTGCTATTTTCAAGGACAAAAAGAATTGTCAACTTCGGATAGTTAAGAGAGAACTTTGCACATCATTTAATGCATAAGACAAATAAAATATTTACATATCATCCTTCCTACCTAGTGATGCTGACTCCATTACCATGCTACCCTTTTCAATTTTATTTTTTATATTATCTATTTTGATAAAATATTAATTATTATATGTGTAAGTACTATGATGAAGTTGGATACTGAGAGTTTGATATTATTATAAAATAAAATAATGACTATATTTATTGTGTTTTTGAAGAAGTAGAACTCATGTGTTGATGCTGTTTGGTAATTTGATTGGTATCTCGTTGTGTGAGGTTGTTTGACCTTATCTGACTGTTTTGTTTTGAAAAATACTTCACTAGGAAGATGATACGTTCGTTATAAGAAAATCGTTCAATAACAACGAAAAAAAATCAGTATCGAGCTAATTAGCAAGTAAAATTTTTGTTGCTAATTTACATTATTTAATACAAGAAGTTTACTTGATAATGAATTTAGCAACGAATTGTTTAATATATATATTAAGTAGTGTAGAATTAGCGACGGGACTTTTACTTGCTAATTAGCTCGACACTAATTTCAGGAACACATGTTTTCGTTACTATTGAACTATTTTCTTGTAGTAGTTGGGGCTTTAAGATATGTCGGGGCTGTTTATTTGTGTTTTTATTTTCAATTTTCAATTTTTCAAACAACAATTAAAGTGAAAATATATTTGTTTAAGCGTACTTTTATTGAAATTTATGGATTTAACAACACAACTCAATACAAAACACAATTTCATCAACTAATCCGATCATGTTCTCGTTCCGCACAAAAACCCATTATGTGTTTTCTAGTGGAAATCGAAAAGTGAAAATAGAATTATAAATAAATAGGTTATCATCTGCAATTAATGTGAAGCGCGAGTCTACGTTTTGTTTCAGCTATGATGAGTGGGGTGGTGAGTTGTAAGGAGGAGGATGATTTCATTGGCGCTTGCCAAAGAGAGGTGGAGGTTTCTGTAGTAAGAAGGGAGTTGATAGTTAGCTACTTTGGGGAATTCTCAATGGTTTTTAACACCATTAGTTATTTCGGTTATCAAGTACGTTTTTACACGCAAAAGTGAGAATCTATGGAAATTGCTTTTTCTGAGTTAATGATTGCTACTAGATTGCATCACACCCACTTCCCAAACTTTTTCCCACTTTCCTCTTTTTTTTAATTAATTTTTTTTTTTGTTCTTGTTTGCCTTGTTTTTTTTTTTTTCCCCAATTTCAAAGTTGCAAACAAAGTCCACTCATTTATTTTGTGCAAATAACATTTTACTTCAAATTTTGTGTTCGAAAATGTTGAAATAAGTTTCAAATTGATAGGGGAGAAGGATTCAAATGTCCCTTGAAAAACAAGAAAATATCCAAATACTTCAAGAATCTGAGTACTTTTTAGAGGGTCGGACTGCACTTGACCCGTCTGATCTGATAACTTGTTTTGACAACACTGATCTAAAATCCACCTGAGGGCTCTGTTGATACGGTATTTGACACATAAACTATATGGAAGGCCCATTGGATAGGTATGTATTTATTACTATTAGATTGCATTCTACTACCACGATAACCTTGAGTTCAAACTAACTTAAGCATTAAAGGGTTTTAACTATTGGACACCTTTGCTAGCCTAACGTTTTGTATGCATGCCTTTACCAGTCTAATTCGAAATACTTATGAAGACCTGTACCATAGTAATATAGATTAGTATGATATGGTGGGGTTATATATATATATATAATGAAGTAGAATTGAAAGAGTAATTAAATGAGGTGATAGTAGTGCGAATCCAACATGAGAGAGTCTAAAAGATCTTTCATATTTGAAATGTATCTTTGTCAGAAGTAAGGGTGAGGACGACACATTTGGCTCATCTTGCAGTACTACCCTCCACCCCCCACACTTAATCCTACCCTTAGAACAAAATCAGAGACAAGCCTAGTAATTTCGTGGTGCTTGTACTATCATCAACATAGGTGTCCCTGAAAGCATGTTTGTACCTTAACCCCCTTTAGTCCTTCGTGGTAAATTCTACTTCGAATCCAACTCGATGAAACCTGAATCAATCATATGGTAAGTATAATACACTTATCGTATAATTAATGTACAGTTCAGAGAAAATGATCAATCACATGGTAAATATATCTTATTTGTTCTATAATTAATTTTATTCGGTCGAATTTAATTCTTACAAGAATTTTATTATTATTATTTATTCATTTTTTTGAAATAAAAGAAATAGATAAAAAGTTGATACACATATATGATGTAGTAGTAGTGTAAGAGGGGCATGATGCAAATGCAGGGAGGAGGCAGTAAGTAGTAGTACGTAGTGTGTGTCACGCTGATTATTGAGACAATGATGGGCCTCTGACATCCCTTTGTACCGCATACTTCACAAGTCCTCGCTTCATCGTGTGATTGGTCTATAATTTAAATAAAATTATTAATTAACATATATTTTATTTATAATTGCGGTAGATTGAATAAATAAAAATGAATTTATAAGTTTTAATCACGAATAACTATATTTACACCCCCTAATCCATTAGTTTATTTACACAAATCACTCATACTTTTTATATAATTACAGAAACTATCATTGACAACAAAAAAATAGGAATAATTTGTATAATAATGTCGACACTTTTGAGGGGTGTAAGCGTATTTTCTAAAAATAAAGGAATGATTTTTGTAAATGGTGCTTACATTCTAGTGGATGTATATGTAATTATATAAAAGACAGGGGATAATTTATGTAAACAGACCATAAATTAGGAGTGTAAATGTAACTATCTTTTTTAATTAAGCAGAAGAAATAGAAAGAAAAGTTCGGAATAATTACATTTTCACCCACAAACCACCCATTTCTTTTGGATATTACACATGTATCTATCAGAAACATCAATATTATTTATATAAATCATTGTTATTTTTTGGAAAATTAAACATGCATCCCCCAAAAAATGTTAATATTATTATAAAAATTATTTTTATTTTTTGATCATTAGGGTGATTTTTATAATTATTTAAAAAATAAAAATAATTTATACAAATAAATCATAAATTTAGGAGTATAAATGTAAATTATCCCGGGAAAGTCCAAGAGGTGAGTTAAAATGGTACTGGTGGCATTAATTGAGAGAAATTTGTGATGAGTCTGACACGCATCAAAATCAAAATCAAAATCCAAAGCACGCCTTAGCCTTACGGTGAGAATTGCGTCATTCCCTTCCTCCATCCATCCATATTACTAATACTACTGCTGCATCTTCTGACACCCACTGCTCTACTCTGCCCTGCTCACACACACTTCCATTTTCTTCTCTCTCTCTCTCTCTCTCTCTCTCTCTCTCTCTCTCTCTCTCTCTCTCTCTCTCTCTCTCTCTCTCTCGCAATTTGATTATGTATTATTGATTTGAGAGAAAATTAATTAAAATGATAAATTACTGCTAGTTCCTCTAAGATTTAGTATAACGATAAATACTTCGTTGTTGTTTGAATGATTATAAATACTCTCCTCATATTAAAAATTATTATGTAGTCCCTAAATGGAAATATGAAAAAATATTATTTTATCCTTGTTGGATTTTTTTATTTTAAAAAAACACGTTTGAGAAAATGTAAAAAAATATAAGGATAGGTAAAATAAATAATTCAAAAAAGCATTTTGAGCGTTTTATTATAAAATTTGGATGAAAACCTAATGGAATGGGCTCGTTGTTAGACGGACGTTAAAATCATGAGAGTATTTGTAATTTTTCAAACAACGAAAAATGTATTTATAATTATGTCAAATTTCAGGAGAGATGGTTGTAATTTACCCTTAATTAAATGAATAAATGATAGCTCCTCCCTCCCAATCTCCTTTTTAAATATTTATTGCACCATACATCTATTAATATACACGAACACACTAGAAAAAAAAAAACACTATTAGCTACAATTTTAATGACTATAACTAAAAATTATGGTAATTAATTATTATTAACTATCATTTAATAAAAACCAATGCAAAAGCTAGTTTTTCCACCTTGAAAAATTTATTTGCCACAACTAAGAGCCGTAGTAAAAAAAATTCGTTGTGGCTAAATGCTTTAGCCACCCTCGCAAAAACCACATCTAATAACCATTGCTTGACCGTGGTCAATGACTATTCTCTACGACTATTTAGTATTAATTATGACAATTAACCATAGTTAAATGTCATATTTCTTGTAGTGCCCCCTAACCTGACGTGACTTGAAGTGTTTAAATAAAATAAGGTTATGAAACTTATAAAATGTTAGTAACCACGATATTATACTTCATATGATATTCAAACTCGAAAGAAATCTTTCTCAAGATTTTAATTCTTACTTTTTTTGCTAAACAAGCTTAATTATATATATATAAACTCCTAATATTATCATAAACACTCATTATTCAAGAATGTTATCTACGTATCATAAACTATCAAATATTTTATAAGATAGCTAAATATTATAAGGTGATGACCGGTGGAGACATCCCGGATAAAATCTCATTCAAAACTCTGCTCGTGCATGTAATGTTAATCTTCAGACTATATAAGTCAAACTGTCATGTTGGGTTGGTAGTAATGGCATGCATGCCATATTGCCATGCATGCAATAATCAGAGGACAAATCGTTATTACATCTCTCTCTATTTCCTCCTGTCAATTTCTTGCATCTCAACCTTCAATTTCGTCGTTGCTGTGTGTAGTGTGTGTAGTAATATGGTCCACTACGTAGGGGGGGGGGGGGGGTAGGGGTAGGGCTTAGATATACAGGGTTTTGTGTTTGTGTATGTGGGGTGGGGTGGGGTGGGGTGGGGGGAGGGGGTGCACTGCAGCAGCAGGAATTGGGAAATTCCGTTGTCTGTGTGTGTGTAAGATCATGATCGGGGCAGGGCGCTGCTGAACTAATGAATATATATATATATATGATTTGGGTCCACTTGGTTTTTCCACACACTGTTTAAGTTCAGTGCCATGTTGCTTTTCACCCCTGCCTGCAAATTTCACTCTCCTTCCTTCTCCACAATTTTTCTTGTTTTTCAATTTCCTTAACTTGTATTATTGCTAATTGATTCAGGCCGGAAGTCGAGGTCACTACAAGAGTATCTCGAATAGTGAATGGAACCTGAGAAAAAGAATTGATCGTTGGGTTTGTTGGGAGATTCCAACTAAAATCCTTCGATACTTAAATCAATTCGAGATCGAGATATATATAATTGAACTGGAGATATTAACTGATGATGATTGTAGTAAATGTGTCTTACCTTAAATGAAGCGCAGTAAAGTATTTATAGGATCAGATGTGCTCACTTGCCTGGTTTATGTGGCGTCATCTCCAACTAGCTATGGTCAAATGATGAGCGGCCCTGATTGTGGGTCATTTGGAGCGGATGGTCGGTGCGGGGTGGGTCAGGTGATCGGACCCGAGAGTCAAAGGGCCCAGATCCTAGCACCTGTATGGCATTTTTCTTCATTTGAGTGGGTATTTATGTCATTCTAGACACATTTACAATATACCCCTATCACTAAATTAAATATTTTTACTAAATTTCTTTTTTCCTTTTGTTTTCTAGTCAATAATTTATAGGAATAACTTGTCTTTTCTTGGTGGAATAAATTTTGTCGGTAGAGAATTGGGTTGAAGTTTTCAGGAAAATGAATCAGGAACTCGTGCATGTTTTGGGCTTACTTGTTAAATGGGCTCAACTAAATCTTAATGGGCTTCCTATTACGATTTTTGTTTTCAGCTAAAAATACCTAAGTCTATGGTCTGTAACAAGATTGGGCCCTTTTTTCTTAATTGAATGAGTGAATATTCTTTATGATCTATTCAAATATAAATCTTGGTTGAGTTGTATATTATTCTTTTTGAATTTTTCCCTTTTTTTTTAACAATTTGTGTTTAAGAAATATAAATGACATAGGCCTCATTTACTTTGTGTTACGGAGATAACTATATGAAACCGTGACTAGATCTGGCCTGATGTTCAAACTCGGGCCTCCATTAAAGCAAGTAAACGGTCGTGTTCTATTAAATTTTGACTGATTATCTTACCCAAATAATGAAAATAAACGGGGCGTTATTGTAAAAAGGTAACTCATTAGTTAGTGGGCAGTCTTGGTGTTGTAATTTGTGGCCCATGTTCCCTTTTTTGGCCCAGCCCAAAAACCCCTACAAGCCCTCCACCTTGGATAGCTGCCTCATCTCGCTCGGCCCACTCCCTCATCCACTAAAGCCCACACTTTTGTGGCTCGACCCGGTCCGCTTGTCTTCCTTAAATTTGCTGCTCCTCTAATTTGCTGAAAGCCCTAACCCCTTCCTCTTCCAAGTTGCCTCCTCATCTCTCTCTCTCACTCACACTCAATACCACAGCCACCTCATCCCTATGTCGCCGGAATTGGTGTTATCTTTTCCGATTATTTCACCCCTCGCCCTATATATATACCTAGTATGGCTTCTCGGTGGAATAATCTGAAAAGATCTCACCCTCTCTTCTCTCTTCTTCGTCTCGGTTTACAAGTTCTTAGTGAACTACCTATGTGGTGTTTGTGTGGTCCTTTGTGGATGAAGGTTGCTGTGTTTTAGGGCCAAGCAACCGTGGAGGTTGCCGGCTTTTGGGGTATTTGGGCTCCCTCCACCGGATCTGGCGATTTCAGCCATTTTTCTCTCTCTCTTGTTCTTTACTGATATATATATATATATATCTTTTTCTGATTCACTAAAAAAATTATCTCTGTGTTTTTTTTTTCTGTTTTTTTTATGAATTATTTATCTGTAATTTTGAGGGTTTTGTAAACCCAATCCCCCAAGTAATAGTAATATAGGACCCTTTAATTTTGTACTGCTTTGGGCTTATCACTGAGGGACTTCCGTTCAACAATGGTGTCAGAGCCGGTTCAGGCTCGTCTCCTCCGGTGCCGGTAAGACCGATCCGAAACCCTCTCTACTAGATCTAGTTTATTTTCTATTTATTTCTGGCTTTGTGAAATTTTTTAGTTTACGTCGGCTTTGTGCGATTATTTAGTTTAATTTCGCTTTGTGTGATTATTCGGTTTATTTTGGCTTTGTACGATTATCCTGTTGGTGCAAATTTTTCTGTCTTGGGCGTATTCTGATTATCCTAATGTGTGCGCTTATACTGCTTTGTGCTATTATCTCGTTTTGTGCGACTATATTCTGCTTAGTGCTATTTTTGCAACTATCTCTGTTTTCTCGGCTTAGTGCTATTTTTCTGCGATTATCCCTTGCTTTGTGCGAATATCTTGCTTTGTGCGACTATATTCTGCTTAGTGCAATTTTTTTCAACTAAGACCGATCCCTCGCTTATCCCTCACTTGGCCGGGCCCTTGAGGTTGTCGGGTATCTGGTTGAGGTTAAGCTGAGAAACCTTTTTGTTAATTCTGAAATTACCATTCGTAATCTGTTGATATTTGCTGCAGTTAATACTTGAACTGCATTTGTTACTATTATTCTACTTTAATATATTGTTTTAAAATGGCTGGTTGCAATTTGCAACATTTTGATGGAAAATTAGACTTTTCTATTTGGCAACAAAGAATTAAAGGAATTTTAATTCAACAAAAAGGTTTTCAAATCTATTGATCGAAAATATTCTGAAAACGTTTATGAAAAAAAGGAGACTTGAAAATATGAATATGCCTATTCCTCTATAATCTTAAATATTTCTGATATTGTTTTAAGAAAAGTAGGAAAACAAGATTCAGCTAAAGATTTATGGGATAAACCAGAAGAGTTATATACTGAAACTTCATTACCTAGTAAATTTTTTCTATTTGAAAAAATTTCCGATATAAATTGGATTTATCTAAAATTATTGAACAAAATTTGGATGACTTTACAAAACTTATTCAAGAAATAAAAATGACTAGAGATAAAAACATTGATCATTATTCTCCTAGTGTCTTATTGAATGTTATTGTTGAACCTAGAGTGATGTAAAAGCTGCTATAAAATATGGAAAAGATAATGTTAATTTAGACACCGCTATTAACGGGTTAAGAAACAAAGAAATGGATCTTAAAACTAATAACTCCAGTCAGATTCAAAATGAGGTAAATCATGTTAGGGGAAGAACAAAGAATAGAAACTTGGATTATAAATATAGAAGACATAGTAAAGGTAGAAGAAGAAGTAGGTCAAAGTCAAGAAATAGGGATGATAGAATTAAGGAAAGAAGATGTTATAATTCTGATGGTAAAGGACATTATATAAAAGATTGCAAAAATCCTAAAAAAGATAAGAATAAAAAAGATGCAAACGTAATAACTGAAGAAAATTCTGGAGAAGTTTATATGGTGTGTTATGTTGATTCTGCTCAAACTTCTTTAAATATGAACAAATGGCTTATTGACTCTAGTTGTACTTTTCATATGACTCCTTTTAGAGAAATTTTCACAAATTATAAATCTTGCAATATGGGTTGTGTGTCCATGACTAATGAAAAATTTTGTGAAATAAAAGGTCTTGGTGATGAAAGAATCGGGTACGGCCCGGGAACGCAACGAAAACGTAAAAGCGTAAATTTAAGACATAAATTAAATCGGATTCAAAGGGGTGTTCCCGGGCATTTGATGTTTGTCAAAGCATAAATAACAAAAGAAAACATGATGGACATATGGTTTAAAAGGAGAAGAACAAAGGTACATAAAATGTAAAAGGAAACCAACCTTTGTTCGTTTATGTAGAAAGGGTTCGTGCGTTGTTCCTTTCTTTTCCTTCTTCGTTCGTCCACTTGAGAGCTCAACGTAGAACTCCTCTAATGCGTTCCACACCACACTATGAATTTATTTCTACTCTATTGCTAGATAGAAAATAGAAACAAAGAAGAAGAAACAATTCCAAAGAAAGCACTATCAATTAGTGTACCTTGGAATGTTTTTGTTTAATCCTCTCTAAGAAGTATGAATACTAAAAGAGAAAATTTCATAGTGTTTTTGGCCTAAAAGCTCCAGTAAAAAATGAAGCAAGTTAAGTCAATAGAGACTAGCAAAGTAGTTTTGTGTATCTAGATTGTAGTGTTAAAAAAACCACCTACAAAAGTAACCTCCAAAGCAATTTCCACATACACATACTTCTAGCACATCCACAACACATGATAACAAGAAAAACCACCCACAAAAGAGCAAAAATTCGTGAATATCATGTACACATGTGGAAGAGTTGAAACTCCTCCTTAACTAGCTTCAACTTTCATGAAAAATGGACTTGGACTTGTATTTAATCAAATTAAATAAAGTCCAAACATGTATCCATTGGGCATTAATTAATCGAATTAATTTCAATCCAATTGAAGCCCAATTATTTATTTAATCCAATTAAATAAACATAAGTCCAAATTAAGAATAATTGATCCAATCAACTATTCTAGCCAAAACCCAATAAATTAATCCAATTAATTTAAAGGTCCTTAGTCCAAAAAATTAACTAATCAAATTAATTAATTCTTGGACCATACATAAAATGGATTTCTCAATTAATGATCCAATCATTTATTTTTCTCTTGAATAAATTTAATCCGATTAAATTTATTCGCTTCTTGTAGAATTAATTCCAAATTCATTCCGCCAAATCCAAAGTGATTTGTGTGTGACTCATTAGGTTCACCCTCAGCTAGACTTGGGCTTGTGTCCAACACAATTGGTCAATGAAATCCAATTTAATTAACACTTTTTCGATTAACCATTAATCGAAAAAACACCCGTCACCATGGGTGGTCGTCTAGCAATGGTCCATGGCACTAGAGACTAGGTGAATGTTGGCGTGAACATTTAGGCTCCCGAGTTCCATACGAGTACGGTCCCTCCATTATCTGTCTCCCGGTCTAAGTCTAGGGCATGGAATTGGGCGTCAGTTCCCATCCTGGACTAGACAACTATGCTCAGTAACTCGAGACGCGTTTACTCTATTGATCGACGTAGGAAACCATTCCCTACTCGACCAATCGCTGTGGCCACATACTTATAAGAGTTTAAACTGTCTCAGAGGGCATAGGAGACTCGACTGTCATATACTGACAGGTGTGACAGATCCTATCTTGGAATCCACCATCCTCAATGCATATTCCGACTGCACTGTATAAGGTTTATGATGAATGTATCCCAGATACGGACATCTCTTGCCAGATGCTAGATAAAGCCATCATATGCATGTGACTGCCATGATTCCTCAAGTCCGAGGACTAATCTCGTACTATCGGAGTCTGGAATGCCAGTCATACCGACCAAACCTCTAAGGCTTCCATATGATGATTCCCGCGAGTCAGTTCAGTCAGCTGACATCCTTGTCAACTAACCCACTAATATTGCATAGACGTCCAACGTCTGTCGCCGATGAAACACGACACTCATCCAATGAATGCAATCCTTAGTGCAAGTCTGTATAGGACTCTCGATGCCATGTCTCGAGGTCCTCGACTTGGAACGTTTCAGACCTAACCCTTAGAAGTTGGTTTCATAGCTGACATCCAATGCGCAACCCAACTACATGCGTTGTATGTTTGACCTGTGGGCTTTGTTGTGATGTTAATAGAATAAACATAAATAGCGAGCACAATAAATGGAACTGCCAAACATGAATACTCACTTTATTCATATAACAATATTACAATTACAATGACATTGTTAGAAATAGATTACATCAAGGCCAATCTAATTGGCTTTCCGGTTACCTATTCTAACAGGTGACATATATTTAACTTTTGAAAATGATTATAAGTTAACCATAAAAATGTAAGATATGTCCCTGATTTATGCCATAACCTCATTTCTTGTGCTGCCTTGAAGAAGAAGAGTTTGAGGGTAGATGGGGTAAAGGCATAACGAAAATAATGAAAGGATCTATGATAATTTTCAAAGCTGAAAGAAAAAAGAGATCTTTATGTTTGTTCAGTGTCATATGATTCTCTTGCTGCAACTGCTTTGAAAAATGATAAAACTGTTTTATGGCAGAAAAGATTAGGTCATTTCAATTTAAGAGGACTTGAATTATTGCATAAAGAAGGTATTTTAACTGATAAAATAAACAAAATGGATTTCTGTGATGATTGTGATTTAGAAAAACAACATAAAGTATATGTTCCTACATCGCCTCACCCAAACCCCCCATCATCATCTTGTGTGCTTGACTATGTTCATGCTGATGTATGGGGTCCTGCTAATGTTATGACTCATGGTGGTAATAAGTATTTCTTGTCTATTATTGACAATTATGCTAGAAAAGTATTTGTGTTCTTAACGAAACATATAAAGCTTTAAGAATTGGAAAACCTTTGTGGAAAACCAAACCGATAGGAAAGTAAAAGTCTTGAGAACTGATAATGGGTTAGAATTTTGTAATCAACAATTTTCTGACTTATGCAATGAGTTTGGTATAAAAAAACCATAAAACTACTCCCTATACACCTCAGCAAAATGGAGTAGCTAGAAGAATGAATAGAACCCTTTTGAATAAAGTTAGATATGTGCTTATAAGTTAAGGTTTGTCAAAAACTTTTTGGGGTGAAGCTGTCTTAACTGATGCATATCTAATAAATAGATCACCTTCGGTTTCTTTGTTTGGAAAAATACCTGAATCTGTGTGGTCTAACAAAACTGTTGATCTTGCTTCCTTGCGCATTTTTGGATGTTCTATTTTTCTGTTACAAAATAATGATAAACTTTATCCCCGCTCCCAAATATCACCTTTAATGAACTTGAAGTGCCATGTCTTACTAATACACCTAGAAAAGATGAAGAAGTTGACATTGAATGTACCTTTAATAAGGTGGAGGAACCTTCAAATAATAACCAACATGGGTAACGAGATTAGGGAAGAAAATCAACAAGAAAATTATGAACATGAAAATGAGAATAATGAACCTGAGGATGAAATTAGGAAAATATCTTACGAAATTACCAACTAGCAAAAGATAGGGAAAGAAGCAAATGTAGGCTTCCTTCTAAATTTAAGACTTTGTGTTAAATACTGAAAATTCTGAATCTAATCTGGCAGATATGGGTACTAAGTGTTTAACTATAGAAAAATTTAGAACTTGCCTTAAGATTCTAAACCTAGAATAACAGTTTTTCTTCACTCTTCAAACCCAAACACACGAGTTTTTTCTATCTATTTTGCAGGAACTATCTCACTATCCCGACAATTGGCAATGATGAAACCAGATCCAGTGTTTGGACGTGTTCCTTTAATTGGGTCCATGGTCCAAGGTGGAGAATCTTGTAATTTGTGGCCCATGTTCCCTTTTCTGGCCCAGCCCAAAAACCCCTACGAGCCCTCCACCTTGGATGGCTGGCCCATCTCGTTCTCCCTACTCCTTCATCCACTAAAGCCCACACTTTTGTGGCCCGACCCGATCCGCTTTGTCTCCCTTAACTTTGTTGCTCCTCTCATTTGCTGAAAACCCTAACCCCTTCCCTCTTCCAAGTCGCCTCCTCGTCTCTCTCTCACTCGATCCCACCACGGTCTCTTCCCTATGTCACCGAAATTGGTGTTGTCTTATCCGATTATCTCACCCCTCGCCCTATATATATACCGACTATGGCTTCTCGGTGGAATAATCTGAAAAGATCTCACCTTCTCTTCTCTCTTCTTTTTCTCAGTTTACAAGTTCTTAGTGAACTACCTGTGTGGTGTTTGTGTAGTCCTTTATGGATGAAGGCCGCAGTGTTTTAGGGCCAAGCAACCGTGGAGGTTGCTGGCTTTAGGGGTTGTTGGGCTCCCTCCACCAGATCTGGCAATTTGAGCCATTTTCTTCTCTCTCTCTCGTTCTTTACTGATATATATATATATATATATATATCTTTTTCTAATTCACTAACAAATTTCCCTCGATTTGTTTTTTATGTATTTTATTTCCCGAATGATTTATCTTTAATTTTGAGGGTCTATTTGTAAATCCAATCCCTTGTCTGTAATAGTAATATAGGACCCTTTAATTTTGTACTTTCCGTCCTACACTTGGCAATGGCATGATACACAAGTTGACCCTTTGATGCCATGTTTTGATGATGTAAAATGCTTCATTCTTCTATTTATAATCAAAACATAGTTTTGGATGGATTCAATGTGTAATGTGTTTGAGGTCACCCTAAGAGACAAACACATTTAACTACTTTATTCCCTTTTCCTATTTTCAAATTTAACTATATTATTATACTTAAAGTCAAAAGTCAAAAATTGCTTACCCTTTTGGTCGTAGAGTTATTCTTACCCAAATTCATACTCGCTCATTATCAATTTATTGCATTATTTTGAAATACTTTCCATTGTAACAATAACTAGGGGTGTGTTTTGCAAAAAATTAAATTAAGTATATTTTTTGAATCATAGCCATTAAGCTTGAAGAAGTTGATTGGAAATACAACTTTTATTTGTGCTTCTTTTAAATTGTGGTAAAATAAACCAAAAGTTATAAATTGGTGCGAAGCAACTTAGGGCGTCCTTGTAAACAAATTGAACTTTTTTACGATTTTTTGTCCTAATTATTTTTTATATATTTCAAAAATACTCATTTTTCAGTAATGGTTAAAATTTACACATCAATTAGGATAGTTAAGTAATTTCACAAATAAGCCGGTAATGTACCATTTTTTTAATCAAACACTTCCATATGATATTCTTTAACTTACTAGCGGTTGATGCACGTGGCCCCCACAAGCAAAAGAAAATAAACATAGATAAAAGTAAGTGCATAAATTAATCTAATTTTAAGCAAAATAAAGTTATTCATTTTGAATTTTGGTGCGGACATTTTTCATACTAATAAATTCTTTAATTATAATTCGTTATAATCGATATAGCATGATTTCATATTGAAGAAATATCCAAAATTACACATGAAATATAAAATTATATTAGTAACTCACAACATAAAGAAAAAACATCCAATAACTAAAATTAAAAAAAATCAAATACCTAATAAACTATTAATGAACAACGAAAACCACATATAGTTAGTGTCCCACATAAAAGCACTACAAAAAAAAAAAAAAAAAAAAAACATGTATGAGCATTTCTTTGTTTTTCACCTTGGTGCTTGGACAACCTAATTACAAAAGTCTCTATAATATGCAATTTAAAGAAATAAATTTAGTAATTTTATTCATAAATGAAAGTCAAAAGAAAAAATAGTAGTGAGGAAATGATTTTTCTTAAAACCCATGTACAATGTGGGTACTTGTGAGAAATTTGTCAAAAGATTAGATAACTTGGCATCATAGAAAAAACTCCAAATAAGAATATTTTCATGTAAAAGATAAATTTTAGTTTCAAAATTAAGTACAAATAAAAATTTAATCATGTGCGTAAAGATGTATATATATTAAGAAAATACTTAAGTGTTAATGTCATAAAAAAGAAAATCATTAAAACTAATTAATTGGTTTCAGACAACTTGTATAATATCAATTCATAATCTAAAGTTCAACAAATTTTTAAGCTAATTGTGATGGATATGCACTTGATTCAGAACAAATAAAAAATAAATATTTTTTATTGATAATTAACCATTATTAATTGGTTTTTTTTTTTTTTTTGCATAGAGAGAGAGTAAGTGAGTGAGGTGGTATTGGTTTCGGAGAGAGAAAGGGAAGGGAGAGTTTGAAGAGGGTTGGATATGGGTAGAGAGAACATGGTTGAAAATATATGATAAGGGTATTTTTGATAATTTTAAAATTGGTATGAGAACTATCTTAATATATAAAAAAATTATTTTATTCTTTATAAATTAATAAATTCATTTTGCAAGAAAAAAAGGAATGAGGGTATTATGCAAAAGTAAAGGGCAAATTATATAAAAATTACCTAATAACTTCACGTTATACAAAAGAATATTTCTTTTTATAACTAGTATAGATAACTATTAGTTTCAAACACTCCCAACTTTTACATTACACTATAAAAAAATATAATACTAGTGACAAAATATCAAATGACAATTTTACAGTTGTCACTAAAAATATACATTAAGGGACAATATTTTTTATCCTGACACTATATAATTATTAGTGACAAGAATTATGTATAAAGTTGCACTAAATACAATTAGTGACTCATGTATAGTGACAACTTAGTGACAACACAATATAGTGACAACAATTATTTTTTGTCACTAGGTTATCACTATATATGAGTCACTAATTGTATTTAGTGACAACTTTGTGCATATTTTTTTATCACTAATACCAATTTTTACAAAATAATAGCAATTATTAAAATCATAAAATTTATTATTGTGACAAAATAAACATTCTTGTCACTAAATATATATAATTAGTGACAATATTAAAATTATCACTTGATTTTTTTGTCGCTAATCTTTTATTTTCTTGTAGTGTTACTTATCCATTTTCTTTTAAAAATTAATCACTCTTGAAAAAGCATAAATATTTGCAAACATCCCCTAAAAGTGTTTCTCAACAAAGTAAGAAGTTCAAAAATACATTTTTATTTATAGACAATAGCACAAATGCTCTTTTTAGAGTGTCTTCACAAAACTTTTTTTTAAATAAAATAATATTAAAGTAAAAAAGGTAAAAAAATTCACAATGGACATAATTCACATGTAAATCCACCTATTATTAGTAATTAAGATTTGGCAAGAAAAAAAATAAAATCCTTGTATGTTTTATTAAACCACATGCATGCCAAACTAAAAGCAAAAAGCATATGGTAAGGACATGTTTGGTTTTCCCATAATTAAGTACAATTAATATTTGAAGTTTATTGGTCAATGAAAAATAATAAAAGCGTAAATTGGACGTAAGTAATAAATATATTAAAATTGACACGAAACAAATATAAATTTAAAATTTTCTCAATTCCTTTGAAAATATAATTAATCGGGAAAAATAGTTCTAGTCGATTCACAAAAATCAGTGAGATATAAATGTACGTGAGTCTGGTGGGTGTAGATGCATGTGAATGAATGCAATTATGAGAGAAAAAAATAGTTTTTTCGCATAATTTTTTTTATTATCAAACCATATTAATTAATAGTTATCTATGATTCGACGATGCAATTATATTTTTATTTTATTTTATTATAACGTGGGGATTGTTGTATTAATATACTAACATTTTCCTTTTAATTTATTAATTATTTACTAATATTGGATGCTATCATTATTCCTACCTAATTAACAAATTATACAATACTCAAACAACACAAGACAACATTCTAGTCCCACTATGTTGACCCTCTCAAGACCAAGGCTAAAACCGTCATTTCAGCTCATCAACTTCAAAGGCTAAGAATGCGAAAAATTAAGATAATCTGGAAACTGTCAAAAAGCAGTGCAAAACACTCAAACTTAAGGGGCTGAATCATAAATACGCTAAAGTACAAGCCCCACGTTAAAAAAGCCTGTTCCAAAAGCAAAATACTAAGGGAATTGACGTTATAATCCCCGTTTCTTCTCATAACTCGAGAGTTTACCGGGGGTGTTTTTGGTATTTCATTCGCCTCCCTGCAGCAGTGGCCTTAAACAGCAAATTTGACCAACTGAAAGGGACTTGAGCGTAAATATTATTCTGAGAGCCATTATGATATCTGCAACAGCCCCTTCAATCCACCAAGAAAGCTAATCAGAAATAAAGAGAATTTCTTTTAGTTCTCTGCAAAAACGAAACAGTTCCTGCTACTTTCATCCAAGAAAAAAAAAAAAGAACTCACAGAGGAAATATACACAAGGGTTCTTTCTTTTTTTCCTTATTTATGTTTATGGGGTGTAGGTAATCTCTGTTCATATTTGTTTTTTTCAATTTTTTTTGTCAATAAGTCATAATATTGATGGGATGTGGATAAAATAGCAAATATATGTGTTTGTGTTACCAGTAGTATATAGTATATTGTGTTTTGCATTCTGGACTTTTACTTGTGTTTTTCAAGATTTCTTGTGTCTGAACCCCAATTGGTGTAGTGTGTTAACTCTGGGCTTTAGATTTTGTTTTTACTTGTCTGCTGTTCTACTGATTGTAAATACCCAGTTGCTCTGATTTTTTCCTTCTCTTCTATGGGTTTATAGAGGCTAAGGGGGATGAAATAGAAGGAAAGATTGTTCCAAGGATCTGACAATCTGTATTCTGCGTTATTGGACTGCAAAAGATGTCTCAAACCAACTGGGAAGCGGACAAAATGTAAGTTCTTGCGTTCTATTTTGCAATACTCAAAGGTCTCACCTTTTGTTGTTTGGTGTGTGTTTTGAATATTTTCTTATAGGGTTCAAGATTCATGTTTTGTGCATTATTTTTGCGTTTCTATTAGATTTCGGAGGTGGGGTGGTTTTGGGTCGGTGAGTTTT
This sequence comes from Sesamum alatum, assembly GCA_034509735.1. Taxonomy (NCBI): domain Eukaryota; kingdom Viridiplantae; phylum Streptophyta; class Magnoliopsida; order Lamiales; family Pedaliaceae; genus Sesamum; species Sesamum alatum. The sequence goes on along the minus strand of JACGWO010000009.1, from coordinate 20,748,720 downwards.
GGGAGAAGTGTTGAGTATTGGCTTGAAGTTTTAGTCTTTATGTTCATGTCGCTCGTGTTCTTTAACCCTTTTCCTAGTGTTTGTTGTATAGGGTTTTCTCTGGGTTGCCGGTGTCCGGTCTGAATTTGCACTTCTTTTCTAGTTTGTGGGAAGTGTAGAAGTTGTGTGTGTGTGTTTTGTTATAAAGCTCCATATAATTTTTCTAGAGTGTTCTTGGTTCTTGGCAATGCCATTGTTTTTTTCTTTTGTTGGATAGACAAGTATTCTCTCTCTCTCTCTGTCCGCTTTTTTGATTGGTAGACATGTATTCTTCTAAGTTGCCTATTGGAATTATGTTGATTCTGTTACTTGCATCTACTTTCCTTGTATGATTCTGGAGTTATCTTTAGGGTTTCTGTTTTACCTTTTCTTTTGACTTGCCTATTGGAATTTTGTTGATTCTGTTCTGTTGCTTCCATCTACTTTCCTGATATGATGTTGGAGTTACCGTTAGGGTTTTGTATTTTCCCCTTTAATGTGCATGTTTCCCGGGACTGTTGCGCACAATTTTATGCTGATGTCTTGACTTCTTATTTCTAGGTTGGATGTCTATATTCACGATTATTTAGTTAAGAGAGATTTGAAGGCCACTGCTCAGGCTTTCCAAGCTGAAGGGAAAGTATCGTCTGACCCTGTTGGTGCGTATGCAGAAAGGCGACTTCAAAGGGGATAACATTTCTTATTTAATGAGTTCCCTTTTTTAAGTTTTTATTTCTTTTTGTGCGTGTTTCAGCTATCGACGCTCCTGGTGGGTTTCTCTTTGAATGGTGGTCGGTGTTTTGGGATATATTTATTGCCCGGACAAATGAGAAGCACTCCGAAGTTGCTGCCTCTTACATTGAGGTTGGCGACACATCTAAAAATAATTCCATCAACTTCCGTTTTACCTGTTTTTTGAAGCTTTATTTGCCTGAGCTCTTGTCACGAGTGTCTTATGTCGCATCAATTGTACATATGGCAGTTTTTTAAGGCTTGATCAAGACTGCATAATATTTTGTTTTGTATGCTTAACATCATAGTGTTTTTATTATGAATTTTGGTCTGTCTTCAAGTTACTTGTCAGACTCCATGCTCCTCCTATTTAGTTGTCCTGGGAACTAACCTGATCAAGTATGTGCATGGTGTTCCACAAAAGTAGCCAGTGTGTTGTCTAATGCTATTGTAGTTTTGACCTCTGATCAGTTGTTTTACCTATTTGCGAAAAGCAGACTCAGTTAATGAAAGCAAGGGAGCAGCAACAACAGCAGCAACAGCCATCACAGTCACAAAACTCACAGCAGCAGCAGCAGCAGCACCAACTGCAGATGCAGCAGCTTTTATTGCAGAGGCAAGTTCAGCAGCAGCAGCAACAGCAGCAGCAACAACAGCAGCAACAACAGCAGCAACAGCATCAGCAGCAACAACAGCAGCAGCAGCAGCAGCAGCAACAGCAGCAGCAGCAACAACAACAGCAGCAGCAACAACAGCAACAGCAACAGCAGCAGCAACAGGCACATCAGCAACAGCAACGGCGTGAGGGTGGCCACCTCCTGAATGGTACAGCCAATGGGATTGTTGGAAATGATCCTCTCATGAGACAGAATCCTGGCACTGCCAGTGCATTGGCGACAAAGATGTATGAGGAGAACTTAAAGCTCCCTGTTCAAAGGGATTCTTTGGGAGATGCAGCTGCGTTGAAGGTACAAATTATATGTAAGGGCATAGAAGAAGAATATGTGACTTCTCATTGAGGTCCTAACAGTACAATGTCTATTTTCAGCAAAGATTTGGTGATAATGTGGGCCAGCTTTTGGATCAAAATCATGCTTCAATCTTGAAATCAGCTGCAGCAGCTGGCCAGCCATCTGGGTATGCTCAATATGATATCTGTTAACATTGTTCATTATATTATCTGTTGTAGAAATATGGTTATGGGTTTTTGTCCTCTCTTTACGTCCGTCTACCCCAGATACATCTGCATGTTTGTTCTAGGGCGATTGTATGTTCTCGGTCTTTATATGGAGTACTGAAGTTGTTCAACTTTGTGGTCACATTCCTAATTCTTCTTATAATTTTTCTAGTGTACGAGCATAAATCTTATCTTTTGAATTGAGAAGAAGAAAAGATGGTGTGGTAAACATAAGAATCCTCATTTTATTTAGGTTATATAATATTTACTGTTAATTTAGTCATGGTATTCACCCCTCATCCTTGATTCATTAGCACTTAAAATTCATTTTCAGGCAAGTTTTGCATGGTTCTGCTGGTGGTATGTCTCCCCAGGTTCAAACAAGAAGCCAGCAATTTCCAGGGTCTACACCAGTCAGTTCTTTCTTTCTTTCTTTATTTCTTCGGATAAAATTTTGCTGGTTGTGTTTGGACTTGCGTGTGGTATTCATATATATGTATATATTTGTGTGAATGAACAGGACATTAAAACTGAAATGAATCCTATCCTGAACCCGAGAGCTCCTGGCCCTGATGGATCACTGATTGGAATTCCTGGTATAGTCAATCATCCTTTGGCTTCAAGTGATATTTGTTGTTAAACACAGAGATGCACTCGTCAGATAATTGCTATAGGTAGATCAACAAATACTAACAAGGTGAAAAAGGATTTGCACGACCAGGATTGGAACACAGTAGTGCCATTTGTTTAATTGATGGATGTTCCCTGTATTTCTTGATGTTAATATCCTTGTGTTTGTTTTAGGATCAAATCAAGGTGGTAACAATTTGACATTGAAAGGATGGCCTCTAACAGTAAGTATATTATGGTTCTTACATATCTTTAAGGCTCTTGTTGTTTCATGGATATTCTGATTGGAGTACTGTTTTGTTGACGTGTGTAACTTGTGAGGTGATATTGCATCATAGGGTTCAGATTTGTCTGATCTTAGAAATCCATATATGTCATCTTAAATGATGCTGAAAACTATATACCCAGATGTGGCAAGAAAGTTGCTTGAAATTCCTTGCAAGGGGTTCGCAAATTGAAGAACCTGAAAGGTCTTTTTGCTTTTGTTTGCTTAGTCTTAATGTCAGCCCAGATAGTGATGTCTAGGTTGATAGTTTGTTTTGCAACAAAATGATGGATGCTTGTTTCTGATATTAAAGTTCGTGATGCTGCTTGATGTTCATTGCCTCGGCAGATAATCACCTTTTAGGCAGTCACATTTTAGGTCCACAACTTTCAATGCGTATAAACCTGTGAAGGCACAATATTTACATGGATGCATGTTTAAATCTTTCCATGTTTTCTAAGAATTCCTTGCATCTTAAAGTTTGGTGTCAGTGCAGGCATCTACTTTTGGGTTTTTAAGGACTCCACTTGCATTTGCTTCTTGGTTTTATGTTATATTCAGATAAGGAATATCAAAGGATTTTGTTCTGTTTGCTCTGAATCTGTTCCTCATTACCATCTTCTCCTTTGTATTTTTTATTATTTGATAGGGTTTTGATCATCTTCGCTCTGGGCTTCTCCAGCAGCCAAAGTCATTTATGCAAGGTCCTCAGCCCTTTCATCAACTACAGATGCTAACACCTCAGCACCAGCAGCAGCTTATGCTTGCACAGCAGAGTTTAACTTCTCCATCTGCCAGTGATGTAGAGAGCAGAAGGCTGAGAATGCTTCTGAACAACCGAAGTTTGTCTATGGGGAAAGATGGGCTCTCTAATTCAGTTGGCGATGTAGTTCCTAACATTGGATCCCCCTTGCCAGCTGGCTGCCCAGTTTTGCCTCGTGCAGATCCAGAGATGTTAATGAAGGTGGCTAATCTTCCTTAATCAATGTCTTCATTCAAGTTTGCACCTGGTTGTTTCTTGGTGACTCGACCAAATCTTGCTATTGTAACCAAAAGAACGAGTCCTTCAACTGTTGAATCATTCATGACACCCATGTTGTTCATTTCTTGTGTAGTTAAAAATTGCACAACTGCAGCAGCAGCAGCAACAGCAGCAACAGCACCAGCAACAGCAGAGCAATAATCAAACAGCACAGCAGCAGCTTCAACAGCAACCTCAGAGTTCTAATCACAATCTCCAGCAAGATAAAATTATGGGTACTGGCAGTGTCACTGGCGATGGAAGCATGTCGAATTCCTTCCGCGGAAATGATCAGGTCTTTCCTTTTCCACGTTATTGGATACAACTCCCGTCTCCCCCCTCTTTTTTATTTTTGAACTGTGTACATGGTTTATATACTTTGCTTGAGCATCCACTTCTCATACTTCAGGTCATAGTGGACAATTTAGTGCACTCATCGAGTTGTGACTATAAAAGTTTTGCATTGCCCTTGTCATCATTTAGCATGATGAATCAAACAATCAACTTTCTATCTTTGTTGAATTCACTGACAATACCTCTGAACAGTTGCTTAAAAGAACTATCAATAACTTTGGTAATTATTACTTCCTCTGTCTTCAATTTCAGGTGATTAATCTATGCTTGTTTGATGCTGATCCATTTAAATTTATCCAATCCAATTATAGATTTGTTCAAAAGCTCTTAAGTTGCGCATAGATCTTGTAAGCATTGCACGATATGAGTGTTGATATGAATCTTGCTGAAGTTTATGGATCTGAATTTTCTGGAGTAGATTCCTAATATGGTCTTTCATGAAATTCAAGGCTTCAAAAAACCAGACTGGAAGAAAGAGAAAGCAGCCTGTATCATCTTCTGGCCCTGCCAATAGCTCTGGGACTGCAAACACAGCTGGCCCATCTCCAAGTTCTGCTCCATCAACGCCCTCGACTCATACACCTGGAGATGTGATGTCAATGCCTGCATTGCCACATAGTGGCAGTTCTTCGAAGCCCATGATGATGTTTGGAGCTGATAACAGTGGTACTCTTACATCACCATCAAACCAACTGGTAAACGTAGTCGGGATGTCCTAAACTTTTGTGAATAAAGTTTTTACTTAGTGCTGAAACTTCTCATATACATACTATTTTGACAGTGGGATGATAAAGATCTTGTTCAAGCTGATATGGATCGTTTTGTGGATGATGTTGAAGACAATGTAGAATCTTTTTTGTCACATGATGATGCTGACCCCCGAGATGCAGGCGGTCGGTGTATGGATGTTAGCAAAGGTAAGTAAAAGATATAATATTCAGTTGCTCGAACCTATATTCAGAATTTCTGCACTTTATGTTTTTGAAGCTTTCTGAGATGATTTATTGTGGTAAACGTTTTCTGTAAGCAAACACTGGAGATTTTTATGAGGTTTGAAGATGTAAATTGATGGAATTATTTTTTTGCAATTTCTTATAATTGCTGGTAATAATTTATTTAAATTGATTTTACCTCTCAACATATGGTGATAGCACATTGCTGTGCTTCTTAGCTTACTGACTCTAAGCATAAAGAATTTCTTATGTCTAGGAGGCTTGAAAAAATTCGAATTCTATTTCTTCCCTAAAATATCAATCAGTACGTCTTGATTCTGAATTTCATGCTATTCAGGGTTTACATTTACTGAAGTCAGTTCCGTTCGTGCTAGTACCAGTAAAGTTATTTGTTGCCACTTCTCATCGGATGGGAAGCTGCTTGCTAGTGGCGGTCATGACAAAAAGGTAAGTGCTAGAATCGAGAAAGGCTATTCAAAATTAAGAGGACAAGTATTAAGTAGACTTTAATTTACGTATCTCAATTGTCTTAATGTTGCTAACGTTGATTTGCTAGCTCACAGCAATAATGAAATTATATTAATGCAGGCTGTCTTGTGGTTCACGGACACCTTGAAGCCAAAGACTACACTTGAGGAACACTCATCACTGATTACTGATGTTCGATTCAGTCCTAGCATGGCTCGCCTTGCCACATCATCCTTTGACAAAACTGTCAGAGTCTGGGATGCAGATAATGTTAGTTGGTCTTTTATATAATGACATTACTTCTGGTCTATTTTTAAGACTTCACTTTCTCTAATATTTCTTTAAAATTTTAGTCTTGATCATCTTGTCTCTCTTTGCTAACAAGATCTTTCTATGCTTTGCCATCAGCATACTTGTCTGATTTATCTACCAGCATGGTGACCATATTGTATTATTTGATTGGCATAATGTTTTTTCTCTTAACTTTACCACCATTCCTTGTAATGTTTTCCCACATTTTAAACTGAAAATTACCAGGTGCAGGATGTTGCTTTTCTTTGATATGTTGCTTTTAATGTGGGAAGTCAAGAGAATATGACGATGTGGACCACTGCATTCTTTAAGAATATTTAGATATCGTGTAAATGCTATTTTGTCTTATTGTCATCAAAAGTATCTGGAAATATGACTTTACTTTGAATACTTTCGTCATATCCTTTTGGACTCTTAGAAGATACGCTCGTAGCTTTGTACAATGTCCACTTACTTTTGGGCTTGTATTGCAGCCTGGCTATTCACTTCGCACCTTTACTGGGCATTCTTCTGGAGTAATGTCGTTGGATTTTCATCCCAACAAAGAAGATTTGATATGCTCCTGTGATGGTGATGGTGAGATAAGATACTGGAGTATCAATAATGGAAGCTGTGCAAGAGTTTTCAAGGTACAAACAAAAGGATGTGTTTCATTCTAAACCCTCGACTATTTTCTTTCTCCATGTTTGTATATATGTCTTACATTGTCGTGGAGTGAAGACGGCAACAATCAATTTTCCTGATTTTCCCATCTCTGGTTGGACTAGGGTGGGACTGCCCAAGTGAGATTCCAACCCCGTCTTGGAAGATATCTTGCAGCTGCTGCTGAGAATGTTGTGTCAATTCTGGATGCGGAAACACAGACTTGTCGACATTCACTAAAGGTCCGTTTTCTTCCAGCTCCTTCGGGTTTTGGTGGTTGCCTATATGCGCATCAGTGCTTTACTATATATGAATCTTCTCTGTCATCTTTCCGGTCACTTGTTCTTCTGCTGTTCAGTGTATTCCTAATTCATACCCGATTCACCTTCATTCTTGTCTTAATGGGGCGTTGTTTGTCCATATTGATACTGCTGCAGGGCCACACGAAACCTATTCATTCTGTTTGCTGGGACCCTTCTGGCGAGCTGCTGGCATCTGTTAGTGAGGATTCAGTGAGAGTTTGGACACTGAGATCTGGAAGCGAAGGGGATTGTTTGCACGAACTTAGTTGTAATGGCAACAAATTCCATTCATGCGTTTTCCATCCTACATATTCATCATTGCTGGTTATCGGTTGTTATCAGGCAAGTCAGCCCAGCCCTTCTTCTCTTCAAACCTTTTTAACTTACTGGAATCACACGTCTTCAAGTGAAAAAACGAACAAGAATTTCTCGAAATTGAAATAAAAAAAGAAAACACTTTTTCTGAATTGTGAGGTGTTTATTGGCAGTCCCTGGAGCTTTGGAACATGACGGAGAACAAGACTATGACGCTTTCCGCACACGAAGGATTGATCGCATCGTTGGCCGTATCAACGGTGGCTGGCTTGGTTGCTTCTGCTAGTCATGACAAGATTGTCAAACTATGGAAATGATTAGAGTATGAGGTCTGTCTTGTTGTCCCAAAATACATTGTTCCTTTTTAGCTGGGGTTTCGACTGACCGACCGACCGTCCGACCGTATTTTTCTGCTGCTATGTATTTTCGTCAAGTTGATGGAACCTAAACAATAGATAGGAACTAACAGTTGTGGTGTTTCTGGTGATGGTTGTGAGTTCTGAGTCTCATAACTCCACAGTTGCAGGTTTTCTTTTATAGTTGTTGACATTTGGGACTTGTTATTCTAACACTTCTCCAATCCAACCTTTTCATTTTGGACTTTCTCAAATGCTCTTCTTTTATTTATAGATATATATATATTGTTTTTCTTAAATATTTGTTGCAGAACTTTGCTGGTAAAAAACAATTGTCATGTACAAAAAGGGATAATTACAGTGAGGATTTTTTTCTTTTTTTGATAAAGTTACAGTGAGGTTTGCTTTTGGATGGGAGCTCAAATTCAGTTTTAATCAATATAAAAAAAATGTATGCACATCAATACACACCAGTATAGTCATGTATATATATATATTCATATATAAAAGAAAAGGCATATTTCACTCGTAAACGACAGTTTATGAAATTTGAATACTAATTTTTTGATTATGTTGATAATACTCTTAAATTGGTTTTTTTTTTTTAAATGTAATGTGTTGGTTTATAATAATTTTAAAAAGTAACGATATTATCTTATATGTACATAGAGATAGCGTGCCGCGACGGTTAATATATATATATATATATATATATATATATATATAAGAAGATTAGTGTTGGAAATTAAATTAACAAAAGGCAATATTTATGTGTCAAAAAGAAAAAAACATATTAAGCACGATATTTATTAGACTTGGGGGGTTTGATAAGTTATTTTGGGCTGCTCAAATTTTAGTCTCATCATTACTTTTACATTTTTTGTCCCTCATTTGAAACTGAAATTACATACATATAAAATTAGCATTGGATTAATAGAAGAGTTTTCTAAATTATAGTGGTTAGTAATTAATCCAAACTTTTGTTTCAGCTCTCATAATTCTTAATTTATTTGGAATTGATTATTAGATTTTAGGCATTTAAATTAATTATTTGGAGCTTTAACTGATTCCCAATAATTCTTTGGAATTGATTATTTAGAGCAATTAATTATTTGAATTTGATTAATTAGAATTTCAAATAATTAATTTATTTGGAATTGATTATTAGAGTTAAAATCTATCGTTATAGTAGCCAATTTAATTCATATTGTTTTCAACTTACTCTTTTAAATTTTGTAATTAATTATTAGAGTTAGAGAATAATCTCCAAATGCTAAAAAGAAGTAGACTTTTTATATTAAAAAAAAAAAATTGATTTAATTCATTATACAATGCAAAATATAAAATTTCATGATCGATGAGGTTTTAGGATTGACTATATGTAGCTTTCAATTAATCAAACAATCTCTAATTTTCTTTAACAATTAAATTGCGTACTATTCCTTTGAAGTAAAATTAAAGCCGCTATTCGATATTGTAAACGATCTTCACTAAAATTCTTTTCAAGGTTAACATACAACACACACACCATAAGCCACTATAAAAAAATTGATGAATTTTGAAGTAGTTAAAGTTTAAAATATCAGATATAAAGGGTTGTTCTGCAATTTGATACTTAACCCATAATATTTGTCATACAATGTTAATAACCACCCATTTTACGGAGTAACAAAACCGCACCACTAAACCAAAAAGTCAACATTGAAAAAACTATTAAGATTATTCTATCCAACTATTTATCTAAACGGACCTTATCCACCACTTTTTCCAACTAAAACAGTACATGACCCATACAGTTTATCTTAATAAAATATCTTAAATATTTAAAATTATTTTTTAAGTCTATAAAATATATAACAAAGCAACTTATTTTTTCAGGAAAGAAGTAATATAACATAAAAAAGGGTTAAATACAGTTATCACCCCTAAAGTATCCACCCTACATCAATTACACCCCTAAAGTATTAAAACCTTAAAAAAAAACTCTGACCTTCTACACCTTTAATTTTGAAGTTCAAAAAGTCCATTTTACCCTTACTAAAAATTGATTTATGAAAAAAAAATAAAAGAATTTTTAAAATACCAAAACCACTTTGTTTTTAAGTTTTATCTAGTTCTATTTTCACATCAAGCTCTTTTTATTTATATAATTCTAAAGTATTTGAAGCTTATTTATTTTGGTTTCACTTATTTGTCAAACCAAGTTAAAAATAAATTTATGCATTCATATAATTACCACATTTATATAATTACCATATATATAAATATATATTAATTGTATTTTTTCTTATTAGCTCATGATCAGCTCTTTCGATTTTATTAATTGTATATTTGTTTAAGTAAATATATATATGTGCATGTATAAATTTATTTTTAATTTGATTTGACAAACAAGGGAAACTAAAATAAAATGAGCTCCAAGTACTTTAGGATTATGAAAATAAAAAGAGCTCGATAAACAAGCACTAGAATTTGACAAAGTTCCAAAAAAGAGTGGTTTTGGTATTTTAAAAATTCCTTTAATTTTTTTTCAATTTTTTTTTTAGTAAGAGTAAAATGGACTTTTTGAACTTAAAAATGAAAGGAGTTAGAAGGCCAGAGTTTTTTTTGAAGGTTTAAATACTTTAGGGGGGGTAATTGATGTAAGGTGAATACTTCAGGGGTGATAATTGTATTTAACCCTATAAAAAATGAAGGGGTAATTACACTGTCCTCTCTTGAGGTTTTGTGTAATTACTTATACGTAGATCCTATGTGGTTTGAAAAGTTACGTCTAATACCTCTCACGTTTTCTCTGTCCAACCAAAAAGCCCCTCAATTTGTCAAAATTTACAGATTTTGCTGATATTAGGAAAAAACTTGAATAAAAATTCATATTTACCTCAATTGACTTAGTATTGATGTATTGCAGGTCAACGAATCTTTTCTGGTTAAACTACCAGTGGTCAAGATATACCTCTTCACATGCATTAGCTCGTGTGAAGATGTATAAGAGAGTAGTTTGATTGGAAAAGATGTGTTTCACCTACAATAAGTCAATAATAAGTCAATTGGGGTGAAATATAGATTTTCATTTACTTTGTTTTGCTAATATAAAAAAAGGATAAATTACAACTATCTCCGTTGAGGTTTAGTTTAATTACCAATACCACCTTATTATTTCAAAAATTGCAAATACCTCCATGTAGTTTGATAAAATCATGTAAGCCTTATACGATGGACATGGAATGTCACTTTTAGCCTTGTGATAGTTTTTATTTTTCTTAATGAGGGGAAAAATGTAAAAATTAAATAAATCTGACTTTGTGTAAAGTCTATTTCAGAGAAAACGAGGGAGAAGGTAGAGAGACACCAAATGAAGAGGTGCATAGGGCTTTCAGTCAAATAGGCAGAGGCGGGTCGGGGTTACGGGAAACGGGTTGGGCTTGAGCAATTAGGGTTATTGATAATGGGCCAACCTATTAAGTGGGCTCAAAGAGAGGGCCTGCCATCCAGTGAAACATGGGCTTGGGCCGAGTGGATTTAGGCCATACAATTTTACATTTTCCACCTTGGATCGAATCCAAGAGGCCGGAAACAGGGTGTCACCATGGCCATACCGTCGGGGCCCTTTAGAGTACCCGCAAGAACATAGAGCAAAGCAAAGATTGCAAAGACAATAATTAAATTAAGTGCAAGATGCTGTCACAATTTTTAAATTTTTCTCAGGAAAGACTTTTTGTGCCCATATCTGCAGGATTATCTTCTGAAGAAATTTTATCAAGGTTGCTAATTTCTTTTCCAACAATATCTCTGATAAAATGATATCTTACATCAATATATTTTGTTCGATCATGAAATACTGGGTTTTTGCACAACCGAATACTAGATTGACTATCAGAAAATACAATTACCTTTTTGTTTAAGAAACCAATTTCAATTAACAGTCCTTTAAGCCAGATGGCTTCTTTAGAAGCTTCTGTGGTGGCAATGTATTCTGCATCAGTAGTAGATAATGCAACAATGTTTTGAAGTTGAGACTTCCAACTAATACATGCACCACATAGTGTAAAGATGTAAGAAGTAGTGGATCTCCTACTTTATCTATCATTAGCATAGTTTGAATCTACATAGCCAACTAGGCTCACCCCATCTGAACTCTTAGAAAATTTTATGCCAGCATTCATGGAGTTATTCAAATATCTTAGTAACCACTTAAGTGCTTCCCAATGCGTAGATCCAATATTTGACATATATTTACTCAAACAGCTAACATAATAAGAAATATCAGGTCAAGTACTTACCATCAAAGACATAACATTTCCAATAGCATTCGAATAAGGAACCTTTTTCATGCTTTCTTTTTCAGATTTAGTTTTGGGACTTTGTTCCTTACTAAGTTGAACGTGAGTAGCCAAAGGAACATTAGTAGGTTTAGCATTCAACATTGAGAACTTTTCTGACACAATTTTCACATAAGAATTTTGATTTAGAAGTATGGTAGAAGAACTCATGTTTCTTTCAATAGTCATCCCAAGGATTCTTTTAGCATCACCAAGGTCTTTCATTTCGAAATTCTTACACAGATTGTTTTGCAGTTCTTTAATTAAAAACATGTTGGGACTGGCAATTAGCATATCATCGACATAAAGAACTAGAAACACTGGATCATGGGATTCATATTTGAAATACAAGCATGGATCATATGCACTTCTAAGAAATTTCAAAGACTTCATAAACAGATCAAATTCTTATTTCATTGTCTAGGTGATTGCTTCAGACCATATAAAGATTTATTAAGCAAACAGACATGATCAGAAAATTTCTTATCAACATAGCCAGTAGGTTGATTCATGTAATTTTTTTCACCTAGTTCACCATGCAGAAATACAGTTTTGACATCCATATGTTTTAGCTCCTAGTTAAAATGAGCAGTGAGTGCAAGCAGAATTCTTATTGTTGTATACTTCACAAGAGGAGAAAGATTTCAATGTAATCTATGCCTTCTTTTTGAGTGAAGCCTTTAGTTACTAGTCTAGCTTTGTAGCGAGTTGAATCATTTTCCTGTTTTATTTTAAAAATCCACTTGCAGTCTATAACAGAAACACCTTTGGGTTTAGGAACTAGGGTCCAAGTTTTATTTTTATTTAAAGACTCGAGTTCTTCATTCATGGATTTTACCCATTGCTTAGAATTAGCAGATTCTAAAGCTTCTTCATAAGATGATGGTTCAAAGCTTTCAGTATTTAGAGCTAAGTGACAGTCTTTATATTTTGAAGGAATCCTAGGTTCACGTCTTTCTCTATCTGTAGTTAGTTGATAGTTATTAGTGCTAGAGTTATTAGAGACTTCATTAGGATGATCATTCTTAATATTTTGATGCTCATCTATGACGTGTTCTTCTTGAAGGTTTTCTTCTATAGGATCTTCCACCTTATTAAAGGTGCTCTCTATATTAACATCTGTATCTTTCTTAGGAGAATTAGACAGGCAAGGCATTTCTAATTCATTAAAGGTTACATCCCTACTAATTATAACTCTAAAACCTGGTTGGCTTCTAAGCCACAACCTAGATCCTTTAACTCCTTCTGGATAACCAATGAACACATATTTTTGCGCACGAGCATCAAGTTTATCACAGTTTTGTAATGCAAAGGCAGAGCATCCAAAAATACGAAGATTAGAAAGATTAACATCATTTCCAGACCATACACATTCAGGCAGTTTTCCAGATAAAGGAACAGAAGGTGAACGATTAATCAAGTAAGCAGCAGTTAATAAAGCTTCACCCCAAAAAGATTTAGCAAGACCAGAACTGATTAAAAGTCATCTAACTTTATTTAAAGATTCCTATTCATGCGTTCAGCAACACCATTTTGTTGTGGGGTGTAGGGAGTGGTCTTGTGTCTTTTTATGCCAAACTCTTTACACAAATCTGAGAGATTTTGGTTATAAAGTTCCAGACCATTGTCAGTTCTAAAAGTTTTTATCCTCTTACCAGTTTGGTTATCAACTAAAATTTTCCAGGTTTCGAGTTTATCAAAAAAATCAGATTTGTGTTTCATCAAGAAAACAAAAACTTTTCTAGAGAATTTATCTATTTAGAAAGGAAATATTTGTTTCCACCATGAGTTGGGACATTGACAGGTCCCCACACATCAGCATGAATATAATCAAGTATGCAAGAAGATGAAGTGGGATTTGGGGAAGGTGATTATGGAAAATGCATTTTATGGTGTTTTCCTAGAATGCAATCATCACAGAATTTCATTTCATCAAATTTTTCGTTCAGAATACCATGCTTATGCAATAACTCAAGTCCTTTCAAGCTTATGTGTCCAAGCCTTTTATGCCATAAATCAGTTTTATTGTTTTTCAAAACTGAAGCAGCAAACATATCATACTTAACAGCACAGACATAAAGGTTCCTTTTTCTTTCTGCCTTAAATCCTTTCATGATTTTCATAATACCCTTACCCCATATCCCCTCTAACCCTTCTTCTTCTAGGGCCACACATGAGATCAAGTTATGGCATAGATCAGGAACATGTCTAACATTCTTTAGTGTAAGTTTGAAACCATTTTCAAAAGTTAAACACACATCACTAAAACCATGCACATCACATAATTTCTCATTTTTCATGGAAACAGAACCTAATTTCTCATATTTATAATTTGTCAAAATCTCTCTGAAAGGAGTCATGTGAAAAGTACATCCAGAATCAATAAACTATTCATTCATATTCAAAGAGGATTTAGCATAATTGACATCACATATCATGTATACATCATCACAACTTTCTTCAGTCACATTAGCAGATTCATTGGAGTTATTCTTCTTAGGCTTTTTGCAATCCTTAATGAAATGACCTCTGGCCCCACAATTATAACACCTTTTATCCTTCTGTTTCTCATTGTCATTTTTATCATACTTATACTTTTGCTTAGACTTACTCCTACCTCTGTTTTTGCATCTAATCCGAGTTTTTGTTTTTGCTTCTACCTCTTACAAAATTCACTTCATTATGATTCTGACTGGGTTTGTTGGTTTTTAAATCCATTTCCTTACTCTTGAGACCACTTATTATTGTTTCAAGGTCTATATTATCTCTTCCATACTTAATAGAAGCTTTAATATCACCATATGAATCAGGATTAACATTTAACAAAACTATAGGAGAACAATCATCAATGTTCTTGTCACCAGTTAACTTAATGTCCTGAATCAGTTTAGTGAAATCATCTATGTTTTCCTCAATGTTTTTAGTTGTATCAAGTTTATATCTAAAAAATTTCTCAAGTAGGAAAAGCTTGCTAGGTAAAGAAGTTTCAGTATAAAGTTCTTCAAGTTTTTCCCATAATTCTTTCGCAGAATTTAGTTTACCAACTTTTCTAATCACGGAGTCGGACAAGTTAAGAATAATAAAAGAATATGCATACTCATCATTTTCAAGTATTTTTTCTTCAGAAACAGATTCAACATATTTTCCATCTATTGCTTTAAGCACTTTATGTTGAATCAATATGCCTTTCATTTTCTGTTGCCATATAGTAAAATCCGTTTTTCCATCAAAAGGCAGTAAATTATAACCAGCCATATTTAACAAATACTATACGAGCAAACAGTTCAGACAGATAGACAGAATATAGAACAGATTCTCCACAAGTTCAGCAGAATAGAAAACACAGTTAATCAGCAGAAATCAAAAGGGTACTTGACTAACTCCTCGAGCCAGATACCCGACGGCCTCAAGGATCCTGCCAGGTGAGGATATTAGCAAGGGTTGGTCTTGGTCTGATAGTAGTAATAAAAGAAAGAGAATAAGCAGAGTTAGGGTTTAGAGAGGATATTACCGTAGAAGCGACTGAGCCCTGGGCTTAACCCAGGCTCTGATACCACTGTTAGGAATACAGCACTAGAATTCAAATATCCAAAAAATTTAAACATAATCAACTATTACAGAGAATAGGTGGGTTGGAGAACCCCTTAATACAAAACAGGAAATCAGAAGCAGGAGATTACAGTGTTAAATGAACAAAATAAGAATATATATCATAAGCCCTGAGAACAAATGTTAGGATCTCAGGAACCAAGGCTCAGGTAGCCTGTTTCGGATTCACACAGCCCAAGACCCACAGGGGCCAAAGACCAGCAACCCAGTCTCACAGTTACAAGGTAGTAAACTCAGAGCCACAAAGGCAAGGCCACACAAGCTGTTATCTCAAGACCAAAAGGGTCAGGCCACAAAGGCTGGGATCCACAAAGGATTTAGGATTTACCACAAAGGTAAGGTTCACAAAAAACTTTCAGAAGAAGAGATATTTCAGACTTATCTGGAAAGGAGCGGAGAAGGCAATTTATAAGGGTCAGCCATTAATGATAGAAAGAAGAGAGATCGAGGTGATTGTTGGAAGAACCAAAATCAGAGAAAACGAGGGAAAAGGTAAAGAGACACCAAATGAAGAGGCGCATAGGATTTTCAATCAAATAGGCAGAGGTGGGTCAGGGTTAGAAGAATCAAGTTAGGCCTGAGCAATTTGGGTTATTGAGAATGGACCAACCTATTAAGTGGGCTCAGAGAGAGAGGGCCTGTCATCCAGTGAAACATGGGTTTGGATCGAGTGGATTTGGGTCATACAACTTTACAATCTTTGTTCGCATAAGGGTACCGAGGACTCAGATATATTTGAGGTAATGCGTCATCAAGGCAATTTAGCCATTATGAGCGGCGAGCGAACCAAATGATCCATATCTTCATTGTCCCCTCACTTTCATCATCATCATATATATCATATGTATATATATATATATAGAGAGAGAGAGAGAAAGAAACTGTTGGAAGATACAATAATTGTATGAAGTATGGAGGAGCAGGGGGTGTGATATCTGTATAGCTCTCTGTATATGTATATATATTCCTTCACCCAACTTGTCACTAATATATATATATCACATGAAACAATGAACCTTCCCACCGCCAACCAAAGTGGAAAGAGAGAAAACTTGTATAAAAAAGTCTCTCACTTGCTCTCCACGTTCTTTAATTCACTAGTGAGCCACAATTTTGTTTTTAGTCCTATGACCATAGTTGTGTTGCATTTTTTCTCCTAGAATATTTCTAAGAGCTCACCAAGGATTATTATGTGTTTATTTGGCAAGAATTTGGCTTTATTCGAAAAGACTATGAGGCTGTTTGGCTAAATTTTTTTAAAACATCTTAGAAGTTCTTACGTCTTATAAGATGTTTTAGGAGCTTATAAGATATTGGATTTTATTTTAAAAATAAGCTTTTAAAGTATTTGGGTACGTAAAATAAGATGTTAAAGCTTATAAGATGTTTTCACATCTTATAAGATGTTAGGGTGTTTAGCATAATAAGGTCTTTTTATTGGTAAAATGACCAAAAAGGACATGATACTATTAGAATCAAATAAATTATTATTTTTGTTGACATATTTTGTTTTTAAATATCTTTAAAATAATTTCATAAATAGTATACATTAGTTTAACTTCAAATAAAAATTTATTAGATTTTTTTTTTTTACAAAAATTTCAAAAAAAATGACGGATTATGACCTAAATTTTGAATAAAAATAATATATATGTATATTCATGCTAGTCGAATATTAATATAGATATATATGTTTTCTCTCTTGATGCAATGAATATTTCTAATTGTATAACTTATAATGTCTTGAATTTATATTTTTTCAGTAAATATAATATCATAGCAATCTTATTTTTGTTTAGCTATAATAATTTATTATTTAATAATGAAGCATTTTTTTTTAAATGCAAAAAAAAATAAAAAAAATAACAATAAAGAATTTTAAAATCCTAGAGAAAGAGTATCTCTGTGTGTGTGTGTGAGAGACAGAGAGAGAGAGAAAGAGAAAGAATATTGTATGTGTACAGTGTGCGTGTGTGTGTGGAGAGAGTGTATGTGTGGTGAATGAGGGTAGTTTTGTCATATAACATATTAATCTTATAGGACTTATAAGATGTTTTGAAAAAAATTAAAAATATTAACTTTTTTTTAAGAGCTTATAAGATCCAAAATATTTTATTTTGAGATCTTACAAGTTCTTTAACAAAAATTTTGCCAAATAAATTTTTGAAGCTTATACGCTCCCAAATATCTTATAAAATGTTTTGAGGGACTTATAAATTTTGCCAAACACCCTCTACGTCATTTTTTTGGTAGGATTGAAGATTTTAGGATTTAAGGCAACAAAAGGTTTCTAGGAAATTAGGGATTGTGTCTGTCTTTCTTTCAAATGATTAAGTATACTTAGAGTTTAATTGAGTTTCTAGAATTAAAAAATAATGGATGAAAACACTTTTTTTTTCGACAACACTTATAAATCGTTGACAAATCTAGAACTAAAAATATCAAATTTAATAAATTAAAGGAGTAAATGTTTTGATACAAATAAATGCATAATTTATGTTGATCACTAGGTAGTTATAGACTAATATCAAAATTATAAAACTTACAAGATCGAATGTATTTTTTTCAAAATAAAGGATCGAAAGTGCAACACCCTTCTACCTACCGGACTAAAAATGGAATTTTGCCCCTCATGTATTCTTGGAGTCTTATGAGTAGGGGTGGACGTCGGATCAGGTTTTACAGGTTCGGGTATTTCGAGTCAGATACACAAAATTTTGAATAGCTATTTTAGCTACTTGATCCCGATTCAAAATTTACGGGTGCACAAAAATTTCAAATACCGGATTAAATTGGGTACCCCACTTGGGTATCCGCATTTTTATTATATATTAACAAAGAGGTGCAAAAGTGTGCCTCTTTTTTATTAGAAGCTGAACAACTTCTAAATACAAAAACAGAGGTTGTTTCGACAGCCTTTGTTTTTGTTTTATGATTTTTTTTCATTTTTTTATTTTTAATTTATTAAAAATTTAGTTTTAAGTTTATATATTATAAATATTTTAATATACTAATTTAATTATATAGTATAGTGAAAATTAAAAACTTTAACTTCAATTAGCTAAATTAAACATTGAAATGTGAAAATAACTAAAATAAAGTAAAAACATAAGAAAATTAAATATTAACACCAACATTTAGGTTTGATAAATTTTTTTCACCTACATTTTAGGGTTTGTTAAAAATATAAATCGTGAAAATAAGAAGAAAATAAAAGAAAATTTGAAAGACGAATTTTTGTAGGAATGATGAAGAATAAGATTTGAATAAAGGAGAAGAAGAAGTAGAAAGAAGAAGATTGAGAGGAGGAGAATGAAAATAAAATATATTATTTAAAAAAAAAAATATCGGGTACTCAATCGGGTAATTCGGATAGAGGGGTGCTATCCGATACCTAACTCAACTTTCAAAAATTGGGCATTGAGTTACTCGATACCCGACTTTTTTAAAAATTAACCAAAAAAAATATTCCGAACCTATCGCGTCGGATCGGGACCCGAAATGCCCGACCCAAACATCCAACCCTACTTATGAGACAACAAGTATAGTTATTTTTCGTATTGGGGTCAAAAGATCATGATAACATGTGGAAATCACACAAGAGTTGTCATAATTTGACCTTCACTAATTTCAAGTGGTATATGCTTGTGGATCAAGAATGGCACTTATGGTTGGCAGATGCTGACCAACTACCACACCTAATTAACAAGGAACAATCTTTCAACAACACCAACATTCCTTCTTGTACTTTGAAATCAAACATTAATTACCCTTCCTAGCAAAGTAAAGGTACAACTTGATCCCTACGCTAATTTGCAATCATGGTACACAAGTACTTGATGGTCCAAGATCGAGTATCTAGGTGCATATTTAGACTGATCAAGCTACAGATAGAAACTCAAAACTTCCTCTTCTGAACTCTCTGAACAAACTGCTTACATTTGTGTAAACAAAGCGTATTGTTCATACAAATAAGTGACAGAAGGATGAGAAAGCATTTCAACACTAGCTACCACCCATTATTTCATATTGATGCTGTGTCAATATGTCCACTATTTCAAGCTTCAGCCAACCAAACAGACGCCATGAGAATGATGGACAATATTAGGGCTGAGGGCCTTACATTTAAATGTCCTTGAGGGTCATCAAATGGCATTCTAGGCTATGAAACACTAAAGTAAATCAAAGATCAACCATTGCTAATAAGAAGGTAAATATTTGTTCATAAACACCAATATAAAAATTCGAATGCCAGGAGTACTAATGCATTATAAAGAAGAAGAAGAAGAAGAAGACGAAGAACGATGCAACTAAAATTTAGCCAAAATAGATGACGTTAGGGGGAAGGGGAAAAAACACGATAAGGAGACCCAAAAAAAGAAAAAGGAAATACAACAAAAACTCAGCCAAAATGCTTTAGAGTATGATGAGACTTCAAAAGCCCTATCACCGCCTCATTCCACGGCCACGACCACGGAAAGCACCTCGGCCTCGGCCTCTACCACCCATAGCACTTGCTGCAGCTTCTCCTTGTGCACTCTCAGACTGCATTTAGAACATTATTAGACAAGGAATATAGTTAAAGAAAAAGTGAAAATGGAGGGGCATATCAGTCATATACTTCAAAATTAAGTGCAAATCTGCAATTGTCATGCATCATTCAAAAGTGAAAAAGGATGTGGAGGCACTGACGACAAAACTACAAGTATCTAGGTAAATCCAAAATAAATAATACTGCTGATGAGAGTCTTGCATTAGCCGACTGATGATTTATGCAGAACATGTTATACTTCTGCAAATACTATCTGACTTAATGTAAATATTAGTCATGGTAAAACTACACAAGTCCATACCAAAAGAGAACCATGCACCATGAGTGAATAAGAGTGCTCGTACTGATTTGACAAACAGTGGGCATGGAACTGGTGTATATCTAGAGAAATCAACACAAATGCCATCTCACCTTGGGGTTCTTCACAGTCTCATCAACACTCAAGACCAGGCAAGCTGCTTCTGTAGCTGCATTTATGGCATTGATCTGTGGAATAGAAGAAAATATGATTGTTAGTCCAAGACCAAGTAATAACAAGCTTCAACACTATAAAAGGATTGAAAGTACCTTGACAACTGCTGGCTCCCACACAAAGTTGGCAAATGAATCAGCAATTCCACCAGTGTTGATGTCTACACCATAAGGTGCGCCCTCACCTGTTTATAATCTCAACAAGGTCACACGAGGGACACAGTTTCCAATTTAGAAAAGCTCATGAAAGCATTAAATAACTACAAAGCCAACTCAAAATTATAATTGATGAACCCAACTGCAGGATCCATTACACAAAAAGCTTTTCATTCCCCTGTCGAGGCCGTAGAGCGACACATCACAATTTTTAAGTATAGGATGCTTACCGGATGGAAGAGCATGTTTCTGTCTCAATTTGTTCAACACATCAGTAGCATCAAAACCAGCATTGTCACAAAGTTGCCGGGGAATTACCTGCAGTAGCCAAGCAAACACCGAATGAGATAGAATAAATGACACATTAAAAAACATAGAAGCAGAGGCAAAGCCAACTATTTGCACTCAACATTAAAAGAAAGGCCAATACACTTTACTCTGATCATAAGATGAGAATAAATAACAATAAAAAAGAAAGCCAACAACTAGATAAAATTCCTACTTGCTACCAACATTGGGATTTATCCATCTGAGACCGCCACGACCACGTACTTGATTTAAGAAAAGTAAACAAACAATAAGACACTGGTGTGAATCTAGCATAGGTGTATATCACTTATAAGAGTTTGGTATCAGCAGTAAATCAACCAAGATTTCAATCTGTTTTGTTCCGTTTATCTTTCTAGGTCTCTAGTGTGAATAAAGATGCATGCTTGAGATAACATTTTTCTATAACTATCTTGGAGGTTCCTCGTTTTGATTCCCTTTTCCAGAGAAGGAACTTAGAAGCCATTTTCAGAGAGAGTACACGAATGCTTTCAGACAAAATTTACCTCAAGTGCTTTGGCATAAGAGTTTATAAAAAGCTGGGACTTCCCAGCAATGGTACGTGCATGCTGCCTCAAATATCGGCTTATCTCCATCTGCAGACAGAAGATAAGTTTCAAAAATCAAAGTGGTAATATTAGACCTCTTCACACACCCACAATTCCAGATGCAAGTAGATAAATCTTACATCGATAGCACCACCGCCAGCAACTACAGTCGAGTTCTTTAGAGCCCTTCTAACAATCATAATTGCATCGTGTAAACTTCGCTCTGCCTCCTCAATAAACTAGAATTATCAAAGACAAAAGTTAAAGCCAAAGTCCAAATTATGCATTGGAGCAGGAAAAGAACTGGCACAAACCTGATCTGCTCCACCACGAAGAACAATTGTGGCAGTCCGACCAGATGGACATCCACTAAATATGTTAAATCGCTCATTTCCAACTTGCCTCTCCTCAAACAGGTCACAAGATCCGAGAACCTTTAAAACAGAAATTTCAGAGGTCAACTGAGAATATACATTTATCTGGAAGAAACATCTCCATTTGGTTAATTTGGATTTGCTTGACAAAAGGATAGACAACAACCTCGTCAATTATGTTGTTCACAGTTGTCTGCACAGTTCCACCAGTAGCTGCCGCAACCCTCTGTAAATCTTCTTCAGTAACACGACCAGCACAGAATATATCACGATCTGCAAAATACTGCACAAAATAATAAATTAACGAATTCCGCTCTTCCCTCTCATCCAATGCTAAAGATTATTCAGTTTCCCCTGTAATCATGTTAATGATGTCAAAGGGAGTTGCAAACAGCTCATCTCAATCAATCAACACGTTGATCCATACTAATTCTATGATTGACTAACGAATCAATATATAGATATATAGATATAAATATATATATAAACTGGTTATTCCCTCTTAGTAATTATTTAAAATGGTAATGCAATCACCTATGCTACTTGAACATTACCAAGTAAAAAGGATAACACCATTACCTGAGTAGCCAGATCACCAATAGCAAGCCGTGACAAAACTACTTTAGCTCCACTTTTCACACATTTATCCAACTTGTCATAAATAATATTCCATTCTGCATCTACAATTGATTGATACTGTGATGGATCGGACAGTCTGTTTATAGAAAGATTTTCCAAGAGAAGTAAGCATTTTCATACACTGCGCAGCAACCTTGCAGGGGCAGGACAAACTAAAAACACGGAAAATATTTAACCTTATCTCTGCATTTTCTTTCTCTGATTTCAGCTCCAACTCAATGTTTAGCAGAAGTATCTTCGGGTTGACAAACTTCTTCGGTTGCTGCTCAAAACCAGCATACGAGAAGGTCTTCTTGAAGGCCACACCATTCACTAGAAAAGAATCCCTCATGGTACCTCCAGGAACCTACAAAAGCAAATTTAGCACAAAAGTGCAACAAAAAATTCAAAAAGTCGGGAGAATCTGTACGTAGATCCATTTAGTTGAATTGGAAGTAGAAGATAAATTATGTAGATAGATAAACTACATGGTTTGTATAGAAGTAGAACATTCAAGGCATTCAAATGGAAGAATAGTTTAAATATCAAATTAGTAGCTTTCCCGTAATTGACCATGCAGATTCTGGATGGTTTGCAAGCTAGTTTGCCAGGTCCACACTAAAAGCTAGCAGTAATTGGACTTTTGTAAAGTTTTGACTTTTGAGCTTGAAAAAGAAGTTCAAGCAGAGGCAGATGAGCATACACAAAGTATAAATATCATCATATCAAGCTTCTTCCAGCAGGTGTATACAACTTGCAAGTAATATAGTTCCCAACAAATGCAAAATCCATTCAAGGTCTATAAACTTCTTGTTATTTATTAGGTTAATCATTCATCATAATGTAGACAGTAATTGTTTGGGATAGTCAAGGAACTGTAAGAATGACATTTAGAATATAGGCGTCAAGAAAAGGCTATAAGTATGCATCATATAAACTTGTGGTCTTGGGGAAAGATTGAGTAGACTTAATGCTAAACACGAGACTTACTTACCTTCTTTATTCCAATCATGTTTAACCTATCATCATTTCCAATGGCAAGGACAGCATCCACCACCATGGTTGCAAAGAATTCCTTTTCGCCACCAATGAGCTTTGAAGAAAGTGTTGTAGCAGCACATTTAGCTAGCAAACTCTTTTTTTCTTCCAAGCTTTTTCCCTCTATGCTAACGGCTAATTCTTTAATCTTCTCAATTGCCTATTAAGTGTAGGGATAAAACGCATTAGCCATAGATAAGTCCAACTTCAGACACAGCAAATTAAGATGCTAAGCCCACTACCCTTACCAAATAAGAAGCTGTTCGATAACTACGGATAAGGTTTTGAGGGTGAACTCCATCTTCAATAAAAGGCTTTGCTTCCTTTAGGAACTCTCCTGCAAGCAGAACCACAGTAGTGGTTCCATCACCAACCTGAAAAACAAAAATAAAATAGCAGACCAAATGGGTATGCTGGCATTAAGAGAGAGAATGTGTAGATAATAAATAAAAGTAGATGATTTACATATAGTTAAAGATAAACACCAAGTTAAACATCAACAAACATTAATAAGTTATAGCCAGGATGGAGAAGAAGCAGTTTAAGCATCATCATAATTTTGAAAAAGAGCAAATCTTGTGTGTCAACTCTTGGGTTTCTACTTTTAGTTCCAAAGACGCCCAACCTCAACTGATTCAGCATAAAAAAATCAACGCAGCCATAACATAAAAAGTACAACACAGAAAATAGGCTACAACTTTTCCCAATTCTGCCTCCTAGGCAATGGTATAATAAGTCGAAATGATTTTATCCCACACTTAAATGGAGTCATCACATGAATCTTCTCTTTTGACTCTGCATCTTGAGCCATTGGAAAATAAACACAAAAGCTTAATGCTTTACAATTAACTCATTAATGGGATATATCACTTATTACATCATTACGGATTGAAGCACCTCCTGAACTTCACAATTAAGAGTTTTATTTAAGCCTAATCATTTATCTTAACGGAAGGCACTGAAACAACTAGTTTATATAACAAGCAGGTGGTAAGGAAAACAAAGGCACAGGACCAGAATTAGCAGTTAATGATACCTCAGAATCTTGAGACTTGGCAATATCCACAAGGATCTTGGCAGCAGGATGAATAATGTCAAGAAGCTTCATTATGGTGGCACCATCATTAGAGATGGTGGTGTTTCCCTTCTCATCATGGATCAACTTGTCCATGCCCCTTGGACCAAGAGTGGTTCGCACAACATCAGCCACGGCCATACATGCATTTATATTGCTTATTAACTGTGGTTTCCCTTGGGATGTGTCAGTCCCTTCCTTGAGCAGTATGATTTGGGGTTGCTGTTATTTGATCACCAATCCACAGTATACAGTTAGTTACAGCACAACGAAGGCAGTGGACGAACAGAAAAAGTAATGACTTATTGCAATAAAATCATTAACAATTTGAGGAATCATGTTAGGGAATAACGATTACTGAACAGGCAGGAAGCTGTTGATCAAATCCTACCTTGGAAGTCATGCTCCAGCAGTTAGGAGCCAACTCAAGCAATTTTAGATCTTTTAGCATACTTTTCACAAACATTCAGCAAAATGGAGTTTAGCAAAAAATAAGATGACAAACTCCCATCCACTGAATTTATCTTATTACATATCATGTATTAGCTGCCACTATTCAGGAATGTACAATAATGATGGGTAAAAACGAAAATGGTCTGTTGGATGTTTGCTTCATGAATTGGTTATCTAGCCAGCACTTGGCAATTTATCTTCCACTTACGCAAAACAGACCAGAATATTCAAATGCTAAAGACATGTGCAGATGTAAAATCAAAACAGAAGACTCTAATAACACATAAATTAGTGATCAGATATTGTTGGCATCTTATTTATTATCTTCTGGTTATTGTCATTGTTATACAAAATAATGTTATTTTGTTTTGTAATACCAGGATACAACAATGTCAATATTATGCTGCAATTTTATTCAATGTATATATTTTCCTATTCCCTGTATTCGCTAAATGAGGTTGCCGGAACCAATATCCGAATGAGATGTCTCTTATTTCTGATGAAAGAAACAGAACCAATTAACAATGAAAAACAGATCAACTTCCAAAATCCTAAAGTCCAACTAATACACTCACGATATGCAAATTAAAGAGGAAGATGTTGACCAGGGAGAACACAAATAACACTCAGAAACTGATCATGTGGATCTAAAGAAACCAGACAGCCGCTCAACTCAGTTCCACTGCAAAACATTATAGTTTCCTGACTCCACCAACATTCTGAATACTGATTTCAACTTTGCAGGACTAAGAAAAATATAAAAGCTCGCTCTTTATTTTCCCCGACACACCAATAATTGAATCTTGTCGTCAATATTATGCCTTCAGCACCAAAACACTAATCAGTAAGAAACCATTGCTCTTATAAACCACTCATACTATCGCATTCTCACTAAATTATTAACATAAGAAGAAGAACTAAACAAAACTATTCCAAGTCGTGGAAGAACCTGATACTTAAAAAGCTAGTAGAAAATGATTGAAAAATCAAAAAATGAAGCATAGTGCAACGTGAATTAAAAGCAAACGATATTGGATTATCTACCGAGAAAACCAACACAAACTAAAGGAATGCAGAAATAGAGATAGATCGCGAGCGTACCAGCATGGCTGCCATTGCTAGATGCGAGCTTCTTGTGCGACTGAGTGTGTGTGAGTTGAGAGAGAGAACGGACAGTAGAGAGGGAGAGCTAGGGTTTTAAGTCCTTTGCCCTGGGGGGTTTTCTGGTTCTGTGCTGTGAATGATTAAAGGCGTGTTTGGATTGTTGACAAAACAAAAGGGCATCATGAACATCTTTGTGAGTATGTTGAGCATTAAATAAGTGAAAATCAAATTTAACTCTAATTCTCCTCAATCTAATTAAAAACCAGACTAATCTATATATATATAGCAAAACGTTGTTTGACTAAATTGGTTCGATTCTGACCAAATACATTTTTTTGGTATTTTTTAATTTTTTAATTAATAAGAATTTTTTTCATTGGTTAAAAATCTCATTTATTTTAAATTAAAAATTTAATTTGTATGTATTTGTCTACAATATCCTTTCACTAGAAAAAAAATCAATATTAGCTATATTTTTAATGATCATGGCTAAAAATCGTAGTAAATAACTATTATTAACTACGATTAAATAAAATCTGATGCAAAAACTAGCTTTTCCACCATGAAAAACTTATTTGCCATGGCTTTTAGCCGTGGTAAAAACATTCGTCATGGCTTTTAGCCATGGCAAATGTTTTAGCCACCCTCGCAAAAATTACGGCCGACAACCATTGCGTGGCTGTGGTCAATGACTATTCGCTATAATTATTTAGTATAAACCATGGCAATTAGCCATGATTAAATGTTATATTTTTCATAGTGTCTACACAATATTTTATTTTCAAATTTAATATTTATCCATATAAAATTCTATCTTCAAGATCACGATAATTTATCTTAACCAAATTCAAATTTTAGAGTATTATATATTATTCGTTTTGAAATGTTATTTATCTTATCATTGCATTTATTTTTAAATTTATCATGTACTTTTTAATTTTTTAAACTTATATTACTCTCTGCGTATATATCATAAAGTAAATTATTAATTTTAATATATTAAAATAATTATTTTTTACAATATAGATCTTTCTTTAACATATTTTATTCTCCTTTTTTTTTAGGTTTGGAATTTAATCACCAGTCTGTTTTTTATCTATCTAATATAGCAGACTATTTTTGGCAAATTTTGAATTTTTTAATGGTTAAGAAAATATTTATTGGTTGATGAATTATCTATAAATGACTCTTTTAAATAGATTTAAGTTCACATAAATTTCTCAACTAACAGATTGACTACCACAAATTTAGAAAATATTTAAACAAAATATTTTGATTACCTGATGATAATGGTATCCATAGATTTGTACTTAAATAATGTATGATTCTACTTTACATCCCTTCATTTATTAGATAGACATAATTCTATCAATTTTCTGTTCTCCACCTAACACTTCGAATGCTTCTTCTCATTGTTCTTCGATGGCTTGCGTAGTGTCTTACATTTTCCATTATATTATTTATTTGTTTTTATATATTTATTTACATGATTTTTTAAGTTATGTAATTAATAATCTCTATCTCTTTCTCATATTTTTGTTATTAAATTATAATATTTGTTTGTCTTTTCACTCTTCTCCTAGACTAATGCTTTTTCTTTTTTTATCATGATATCATTTTATTTGTTTTTTATATATTATTTATCATGATATTTGAAAGTTATTTATTAATAATCTTTACACTTTTCTTATGCTTTCTTTATAAAATTTTAATGTTTTTTTTTTTTATCTTTGGTGTTAGATTTCCATATTTCCATGTTGTTTGCTTTTGTTTTCTACAAGGAGGGAGAAAATTATTTCGTGTTAATTATGGCTAAATATTTTTTTAACACTCAATTTGTATGATTTCATGTTATCTTCATTTAGTTTTTGTTAATGTTAAATATTTACCCTCTTTGTATCTTTTTATGCACTAATTTTGTTATACATCGTAATTTCATTCATTAAATTTTTATTTTGTA
This sequence comes from Sesamum alatum, assembly GCA_034509735.1. NCBI lineage: Eukaryota > Viridiplantae > Streptophyta > Magnoliopsida > Lamiales > Pedaliaceae > Sesamum > Sesamum alatum. Next base: position 20,720,568 of record JACGWO010000009.1, on the reverse strand, counting down.
GTTTAATTTTATTGTTCTTTTTCATATTTCATGTTTTTTTATTAATGATGTTTACAAGATGGAAAGAATCGCCATATTTAATTTGTATTTAATTAGTTTCTCCATCTATCGATATATTAATCTAGTTAAAACTTTTTATATGTAAATATATATATATATATATATTTTCGTGTGTGTATAATTTAAGCTCTTTTGAGTAAAAGTTTGCACATGATTGTCTCAATTTTATTTCCCTATGTTGTATATTTCTATTTAATAAAATTTTTTGTAGGCGTGTGATAGATTAATAATAAATACATACCTTAAAGTCAATTCCTTAATATATCTTAAATATTATTTTTATCTTTCATTTTGTGATTTAACTTAAAAGTCTAATAATATTGCACAATACATACTTTCTTTTGCTTTTGGCTTTTGGCTTTGTACTCAGTTTTTTTTTTTTTTTTTTTTTTTTTTTTTTTTTGCTTAAACGACATGATATGTGAATACATATATGTTTAATACAATCAATATTTCATAATTTCTTTTGGCTTTTCTCATAATCATGTTTTTTTTTCTTTTATCCCCTGATTGGTTTATTCTAAAATCAATTCTTAGTAAACTAATGGTGATTATTTTATTAAGTCAGCAACTTTTTCAGCATTTCCAATTCTATTCGAGAAATATAAAATTAAATCTTATTTGGTATTAGCATTAACATTATAATCGTTGTTGAAAATAATTTCTATTAGAGAAAAAATATTATATATTTTAAATTGAATTTTGGGTACTACACATGTGGCTTTTGTTTCACTAAATTAATACTTGCACTTTTAAACTGGGGAATTGTTTTATACAAATATATAATTTTACAATCTTGATATTTTCTTTTTTAGGTTTAATAGATTTTTTGTGTTTATTGTGTTTGATAAGGTGCTAAAATCAAGATTTGTGAGAGGAGATATAGAGATTAAAATTTATGAGTAGATTATTTGTTTCTATTTTTGGGTCCTTCAAAAAGTGAATGAAACTGACAAGAAGATAAATTATAAAATTACAAAATATATATATATATATAAAATTACAGGCATTTGATAAATTTAATATAAAGTGAAAAAGGGAATGACTTTAGGGTTGGAAACCCAACATAATAAAATATTATTCATTAAAAAATAATTCAATTATTTTACAATATTAATAACAATCAATGAGCATGATCCTACTAGGAATTTCTTATTATGTATATTATTGATATTATTAACTTATATCTATATTGTTACTTTTATTACGTTGAAATGTTGTCATACATATATGAGGGAAATCAAAAGGTGCTAATAATGTGTTCTTCTTTTTCTTGGGTTACGAAAATTTAATTTCAAAAGGGATAATTTGTTACGAATTGTATTCTTTTAAAGAGAAATTCTCTCATATCACATAGTAATATATGACAATATCTTTTAAATTAATGTACTTAATTATTATTATTTTTTTCTTTTACTTAAAACACATTAATTGAACAAAAATGAATATATAGTATTTAAAACTTATAAATATTTTTTCTCAATGTCCAAAAATATGATAATATTTAATGATCATTTACAAAATATAGTTCAATAAATAAACTTAGTAAATAATTCAAAATTATATAAATCTACACTATTATATATAGTAAGAGTATCATTAAAATACAATACATCATTATATAATTCTAATCTTATAAAAATATTATAAAATTTATAAATTTCATGCGTAGCACGGATTTCATACTAGTTATAAAAAAATTGAAAATTATTTTTGTCAGACAAAATGCCATTGTAGCGAACGCGCATTAACACAATGGACTAAAAAAGTAAAACGACTGCACTTCAAATCACAAAATCTTAAAACGTCATCATTTCATATGTATATATATATATATATGAACTAATTACACTTAGACCTCATCTAAAAATTTAAAATTATTTATATCCTTCGTTAGGGTTTAGATAAAAATGTTGACGTTAGAAAAAAATATATATGAATTTATAATTTTACCCCTATTTTAACAATGCATATCATTATTTTGTACTTATGAGGGGAAAAATACAATAAAATTAATCTCACTCCATATATATATATATATACATTTATACCAATATAACTACAAAAATATATATAAAAATGTTAAATGAGGATCAAAATCAAAAGTTTATGTAACTTTTTTTTGTCTACGTCAGCATTTTTCATCCAAACTCTAACTAAAGGATGTTAGGTGGAGGGGGTGAAAGGATAATTTTAAGGGTAAATTACATCTACCTCTCCTGAAGTTTGGCATAATTACATATAGCTCCTCGTTGTTTGAAAAATAACAAGAGTAAAATACAGACACCCCCCGACGTATGGGGTCATTTGCACTCTGCCCCCAACCTTTTTTTTTTTTACACTTCCCCGCCTAACCTTTTGATTTTGTTGCACTTTGCACTTTTTGGGGAATAATAACAGAATATTCTATTCGGGTGTGTTCATGCGCCTGAGGATGATATAAACACCCCCTAACGTATGGGGTCAGTTGCACTTTGCCCTCAACCTATCTTTTTATAAAAAATTAAAATATATTATAAAAAAAGGGAAAAAATGAGAAAATTTCAGAAAAAGGAGGAAAAGTTCTAGAAAATTCAAATGCCTCATCTACAGATAAACAACTTCACATTACAAGACAAAATGTAATGTTAGCGCCGACAGAAATACACATATTTGCACTGATGGTGGCACCGAAAGAAATACACAAAAAAAATTCCTTTTTGGGTTTGATTTTTCCTCTTTTTATTCAGAGGAGTGTATTTGGTATTGTTGTGAAGCTACACTGTTTCGTGATTTTTTTCGTCTTAATTGTTGGAGTTCAATTTCTTCATATGGGTCGGTGAGTTTTTGTTGTTTTATCATCTGTATTTTCCCCCCTGTCTTTCTTATGTTTTGCTGATTTTGTGGTGGTGTTGGAGTTTATTGTTTGTAAATTAAAGGTTAAAGTCTTTTATTTAGGTACTACACACATGATGTTGCAGATTATTTGCTTTCTGGTTTGATTTTGGCTTGTAACGTGAAGTTGTTTATCTGCAGATCAGGCATTGAATTTTTTGAATTTTTTTTCATATTTTCAATTAATTTTAATTTTATTTAGAAGGTTGGGGGGCAAAGTGCAAATGACTTCATACGTTAGGGGGGAGTGGTTGCATATAACCTTACATTACCTAACCTAAAATCTCTCTCAGGCGCGTGAACACACATGGATGGAATATTCCAATATTATTCCCCGAAAAATACAAAGTGCAACAAAATCAAAAAGTTGGGCGGGGAAGTATAAAAAAAAAGAGGTTGGAGGGCAAAGTGCAAATAACCCCATACATTGGGGGGATGTTTGCATTTTACTCAAATAACAAATACCCTCATGAGGTTTTGTAATTTATAACCAAATGTTTGAAATTGACCATTTTGCCCTTGAATTATTTATAAAAATCACAAAAAAATCACTCGAGGTAAATTGCATTATTTCTCCTCTGTGTAAAATAAGAAACATCTCCATGCGCATTGTAGTCCAAAAAAATTTAAAAATTAAATAAAAATAATTCAGTGCATAGGGGCGTTTTGGTCAATTTATCCATAAAAATGGATGAAAATTAGTTATTTGTTAGACGATTACAAACCTCAGGGGGTATTTATAATTTCTCAAATAACGAGGGGGTATTTGTAATTATACCAAATCTCAGGAAAGCTAATTGTAATTTACCTTAATTTTAAAATTTATTCAAAAAAATATAATTTTATATTTTTAGGAGGATCTAAGTGTAATTAGACCAAAATTAGTACCATAGCAACTAGCCTCGACATTTATAGTTAGTAGTAACTTATATTATTTTCAATGAATATAATGACATAATGATTTTGTAAATCGAATACCGTAATGACCACTTTGCCCATTTCCGTCTCAACCAATATAAGCTTATGCCAAACAGATCTTTATATTTAATTTCCGAATTCATGAAAATAATCTCAAATTCCACAAAAACCTTCCATATTTCTCTACTCCGAAGTAAAGTATTTGAAGTTTGATGCAGGCTTACAGCTGATACCCGATTAGCTGCAAAACAATGGCAAAAAATGAGGTAATTTTGACCTATTTCTCGCGCACAAACGAAATGGGTTTGTAATGAAGAGCTGTTTTTCTTATTGAATCTTGATCAGAGAATATATGCTTGCTACATATAGAGATGGTTTTTGCAAACAATCTTGAAGAACTGATTAAATTAGTGGAAAATCTCTCATCTTTGCTCATAGCTGCATTTCTTTTCATGAACATTTTTGGCAATTCCGGTTGAGAATTCTATGCTTTGATGAGAAATAGGCGGTTGTTTTTCTTGTTTCTGAGTTGTGATATTGGTGATCTGAAATCTTGATGATCTTATGGACGGTAGTTCCATTCAGGAAATCAGGAGTTACTGAAGTGAGAATTTTAGTTTTTCTTTGAGATGTAAATGGCATTTCTGATGAGGCTGTAAGTTAATTACTTGACTCTTATTTGCATTGTGCTTGTTCCCCAGAACCGATGTGAGGCCGATGGTTTGGATGAAGTGCGAATTCTACGCGAAAGAATTGATAAAGAATGTCCTAATTCAATGGGGTGGAGAGTGGTGTCACTTTTGGAGTCTTTGAAGGTCATTCCATACTTTACTCCTTTTTTTTTCTCTGCATTGGTACACCTTTTCTGTGGTCATTGTGTTTCGATAATGAAATGAAAATTCGGCTGATATGATAGAATTCTTACGTGCCTTCCATGCAACGCCAGCTGAATATTTTTCCCCTTGTGTTCCTTTCTGTGAAGCATGATATGTAGATGAAGGATGTATAGAAGTATCATGTTCTGCTGAAGTCTCAGCTCCCTTGTTTACTGCAGTTATTTATTTGAGGATTACTGTATGTTGCTGAAATTTGCTCATGTCTGCTTAGGCACTTGAGAAGCAAGAATTTGATTATGAGTCCAGACGCAGTTCAGATTGTTCAAGATTGCAGGAGGAGGTTGATGAACTTGATAAAATGTTGCATAGTGGTGTAGATGATGAAGGCTCTTTTAAGTCCGATCGTTATTTTCAAGGCTCTAATGAGAGACTTGAGTCAGCGAAGAAGGCGAGACAAGTACTCTATAGCTTTTGCACAAGTAAATAAATAGCTAATATGTGAATTTATGCATTTTACTCATCAGGGCTCTGGAATTATCATGTTGTCTTTCACGGATGATTCCTTTGCAGCATATTTTCAGCACATATATTTCTATTCATAAATACATGGCGTAAGTAAGTTTTTTTCAGGTTTCAATTTTCAAGCACCTTGTTCAACACTCTCTTTTAACTTTTAGGGATTATTTACAACCCCCTCCCCTGATGTTTGCTTTCGTCTAATAAAAAAGTCTCTCTGTTAGTCAAAATTCATCGAATTTGCTAATATTAACAAAAAAACTGAATAAAAATCCATGTTTACCCCCGATTGACTTATACTAACTTATTGCAGGTCAAACAAATCTTTTTATGACGAAACTACTCCTACACACCTGCACACGTTAATGCACGTGATGAGGTATACCTTCACCCTTATAAGAGTAGTTTAGTCATAAAAAGATTTGTTTGACCTGCAATAAGTCAATATAAGTCATTTGAGGCTAAATATCGATTTTCATTCAGTTTTTTTGTTAATATCAACAAATTCGGTGAATTTTGACTAACGGGGGACCTATTTGTTAGATGGAAGCAAACTCCAGGGGTACTTAGATATAGTTTTTCAAACCATAGGGGTCTACGTGTAATTACACCAGACCTCAGGGGAAGGTGGTGTGATTATCCCTAATTTTTAATTAAGACTACCTGCAATTGGTACCAGATTCTTGGAGGAACTTTCTGAAACTTCCACTGATTGGCTTTCCTAATTTTCTTAACTATTTTTAGTTGGTTTGAGATGCTACCTTTAGTTGTAGCCATGCTGATTCAAAATCTCTCTCTTCCTCTGAAGAAATGCTTGCCATTAGTTTCTTTTTAGTTAAGCATCTGAATTATTAGTTCTGTTTGTGCTGCCCTGTTGCTTTTGACGGATATTTGATTTGGAAAAACGATGCTGCTTAAGTGTAATTCCTATGAACTGACTTGTTTCCTCCTTGTTGATGGCAGGAACTTGCCACAAAGTTAAGATCAATTGTGTCAGTAAAGCGGCAGCTTGATGAAGTGCCATCACAGGCTGAACTGATACAGTACACATCTAACCATCTTAGTTTCTTTGCTTGTGTAATTAAAGCCAGAAAACTCTTTCTTGCTTTGGTTTTGATATATTAGTTCTGCATTTGTGACTAAAAATCCAGGTACGAACTCCGGTTTTCTGAACTGAATACTCAGATTCAGGTAAATGCTTCAGGTTTCGATTATTTCTTTATATCTTCACTGTTATTTAGATTATATCTGACTGAACTGCACCTGCACTTGCTATGTTGCAGAAAAAGCTTCGACAAACCCGCAAGCACTATGATACATATAATGCTCTATTAGAGATTAAAGAGTTGATGCTAAAGGAAACATCCCTGTTGAACTCCATTAGTTTGCAGGTGAAGCTTCGAGCATACGTACATAAAAAACCTGTCATGGTGGGTTCTACTCACGTTTACAAAATTGTTTGTGTAATTTGCTGCATCGTTTCTTGTAGTTCCAAAATGCTATTACTAGTGCTGATGGGAGGACAAAACTCATCAACTCCCTGGAAGGAATTCTAAATGGAACTCAACAGGTGCTCACATTTAGGTTACCGGTCATTACTGACCTCGCAGTCTTTTCATCATTAGAGACTCTATAAAATGTTTTGATGAACACTTAACTTCTGCTGCCATGACACAGAAACTCGACAAAATGCAACTGACACTGCAATCGGAACAAAAGTTCTGTGATACCATTAAAGATAAGTATGCAGCTGCAATTTCAGAGCAAAGGCAGAGCTCGTCTCTCCTGAAACTCTTCCAGGTACGACAGTGCTCAAACTTGTAAACTAGTTTGACTGTGTCCAATTTTAACCTTTTGTCTCCTAGATCCAAATGTCTAGTAATAAACAAATTGTCGTATAGCTCAAGATTTGGGTTTGATTGCGATAGTTTTGGCATAATGAAGATGCATTATTGTTTTGTCCATGTGGGCTTCACTAGTTGCATCCTCGATCACTCAATAAGCAAATATTCACAAGCGTCGGGGATGTCTAAAGCATTTGAACAGTGAAGGAACCACTGAATCTTGTCATGATAAGATAGTAGTAACTTCATACCTCCCTACTCAAGTTCCCAGCAAAGACCAACCCACGCTTCTTCCTATACTTGACTAGCTGCATGTCTTTTGATTTTTTTTTCCTATTGTCATGAGTTCTCACATACTGTTCGTTTATGTTTTCGTTTTCAGTTTTCAATGTTTGAAATAGTAATTAAATTGAAAACATATTTGTTTATACGTATTCTCATTGCAAATATATTGATTTGACACCACCACAGTTCAACATAAAACACAATCTTAATCAAAGCATATTCCCATTTCACACGAAAACCTATACAAAATTGAAAACTGAAAATGAAAACACGAACAAACAAGATTGCACTGATCTTCGTATGTTACATCCTCATAATATTCCAGGAAGAATGTGCAAGGAACGAAAGGCTCCAGGCTCAGGCTCAGGCTCAGGTTCAGGTACATGGAAATGCACCTTGTACCTAAATCATAAATCACTTTCCCTCTGTATTATTTCTCTTTCTCTCCTTTTTTTTTTTGGATAATTATATTGTCCTATCCTAAGGCTCGGTATAATTACACGTAAACATCTGAAAACTATATCTGAAAAGGGTTGTCATGCACGTTAATCAAGCACAAATCACAATACAGACGCTTCTTTAAAGACAATAATAAAATTAGGAGAGTTTTTGTCGTTAATGTATCTTGCACTTTTGTATTATTATTATTATTATGAAATAAAATAGCATGAGCCCATTTGTTTTTCTGTATTTTCCCCATACTTTAATGTTTGTTTTGTCTTGTGCAGAAGGAATTTGATAGATATGAAGATTCCCAAATCAATGAATGATGGTTTAACAACCCTAATGCAGCCAAACAATTCCCAATTGCCCATCCCACATAAATCATTACAAATTCTTCTAATTTTCATATAGATTTGATATATTTCATTTCATCATCTACAAAAGTGTCAGTATTTCTTTTTTTTTTTCTTCTTGAAAATACTTATTTTTAAATTTTGATTTGGTTTTGCGAAGGCCTATCGATTTTTTACAATAATATAGCGTGTCTAATTGATATTTATCTCTTTTGAAAATTAAAAAAAAAATATAACTATTTATAATTTAAATATAGATGTGAATTGTACATACGTGAAAACATGATAATAGGGCTCGCTCTGTTGGGCTACGTTCAAAGACAAGATTCAATTGTTTTGAGACCAGTTTGGTCAGTGTTCTTTTCGTCGGTCCGTTCGGTGAGGCCCGCGCACCTTTGCTTGCAACATAGGCTCCCTTTGTCCCGACTCGATCGCAGAGAGCTTAGGGAACTGTTCGAAGCGCCCGGAGAGAGGGGTGAGGTGGGAAAATGAGCAAAAAAAAATTGCGAATTTTATGTTGACCAGTGGAAGGGGTGATCTCCAATTATTTTGGTATGTCAACTTTAATATTTAATTTAATTTATTAATTTATTTATTAACTTCCTACTCACTCACTCTTATTAACCCCCAACACAGTATCTCCAATGATAGAATTGCATTTATAAATAATTATTTATTATTAGCTATTTTTATTTTTCTTTCTCCCACTTTGAATTTTTTCTTTTAAAATTATTATTTTTTTATATTGTTGTTTTCTCTTGAAATTTATTTAATCTCTCTATTATATTTCAATATTATATCTATTTTGCTTTATTTATGAAAAAGTCGATTAAATATTTTTGCACACACATCAAGTCTGCCTCATAACTCCAGTATCAAAATATTAGTCACGCACTTTGAAAAATTGAATCTCTCTCCCTCTCTCTCCTCTTATGAAAATTGTAATTTACGTCCCATAATTTACCTTCTTCGCTATTTTGGTCCCATTGTTTTAACACTCACAAAATTTGGTCCCATAAGTCACAAAAACTTACAAGTTTGGTCCCAACCACAAGTTCCATTAAATATTTAACGGAAAATCACGTGCTCTGTTAAGTAACTGAGAATTACGTTAACGGATGAAGCACATGATTTACACGTGTTCCATTAAATACTTAACAGAATTTGTGGTTAATTACAAGTTTTTGTAACTTATGAGATCAAATTTGGTGAGTGCTCAAATATTAGGACCAATATCACCAAAAAAAAATAAAAAAGAAATTATGGAACGTAAATTACAACTTTGACTCTTCTCTCCTTGTGTCTCTTTCTAGAATAGTTTTGTAAGAATGAAGACAAAGCTTAAAGTGATTCTGTTTGGATTTTGCTAATGATGACAAGACGCGGATTAATTAATTAACTCAATTTTATTACGTAATCGCAACTAATCAAATCCAAAAATTTTGTTTTCTACTCGAAACAACACTGCAAGCTTTTATACATATATATATATATATCATGTGTGTCTTTTTTGTATGCTATTGCCGACCCTAATTAAATTTATTTAATTAATTTCCATTCCCTGGCTAAGATTGAATCAAATACAACAACACTAACGTCACTCTTGTATTTGTTTTATTCTGTAATTAAACAACTTATTAAAAGAAAAAGGGGGGGGGGGGGGGGGTATTCTCAATGATAATGTTCTCCGAATATATTAATAATTTCACATTTTTTAATATTCTCCGATCGAATATATATATATATATCTTGATTTGATAGAGATCCTTGACCGTATATACACTAGAAGAAATATTACAATTGCCTATGATTTTATTGGCTACGGACTTAATTACAGCTAACAAAAATTGATGCAAATACTTAATTTATTTATCATGAAAATGATTTTTTCCATGGTTATGGCAAATGGTTTTGCGTATGACTTTTAGTCATGACAAATACATTAACCAAGCTCGTAAAAATTATTGCCAATAACTGTTGCGTAATCATAGTTATTGACTTTTTACTACGACTATTTAACTAACCATGAGAATTGGCCATGATTAAATGTAATATTTCTTCTAGTGATACTTGAACAAAGCCATATATACATATATCATCATATGCCAAAAAACTAATTAAGTAGCCCTCTTGTAATAGATGAGATCAAGAACAGCATTATGAGTCTTAATCATACTAATTTAACTTACAATTTGCAACCTTAATTATGAGACCCTAATTATCTCCTATATATTGAGAGGGGACAATGGACATACATGCATGCATGATCATAGTACTATATATATATGCTAATTAATCATCAATTGGGATTATTTCTCATCAACTAAATTCATAATTCCATGCAAGAATCAAACCCTAATCAAATGAAGAGCCTCCTCAAGATGCTTGTTCTTGAGGCCAATGTACTCTTTCACCTTCACAGGTCGAAAACGAGGAATCTGAACCTCGGAGGACGACAGTAGTGGTGCAACTACAGAATCGGCTGGAGGGCCGTAGAAATAGGCGATGGAGAACCTATGCCTCGTGTTGTTGGGAACGACACGATGGTACACTGTCGGGAAACGTGCGTTGGAGACGATGTGCATGAGATCGCCTACGTTGACGATGAGGGCTCCTGGCACTGGAGGGACGGGGGTCCAGCCAGTGCCCTCTTGGAAGATTTGGAGGCCATTTGTGTCGTTTTGATGAAGGATTGTTAGGAGCAATGAGTCTGTGTGAGGGGCTAATCCGACAGCCTGGTTAGGGTTTGGACAACTAGGGTAAGAATTGAGCTGCAATGCTGACTCTGATTGGTAGAGAGAAGCTGATGAACAATCCATCTGTTGATCTTCTTGATCATCTACTCCCAATGACTTGAGCAGGAGGAGTAAGATCTTGTACGCTAATGATTTCATCTTTTTCTGATAATTGTCCATTACATCACTGCAAGAACCAAGTGAAGTTACGGGATTAAATACGTTTTTTGTCTCGTAACTTTTAAGTTATTTGTTATTTTTGTTTTTTAATTTTCTCGGGTTGTATTTTAGTCCTATATTTTTTTATTAATTTTAGCGATTTCAATCATTTTGTTCGTTGGAGTTCAATTCCATCGGCGAAAAGGGTGACTCCGACGAAAAAATGATTCAATTTTCAAAAATTAAAAAGATGTAGGACTAGAACGCTACCTTAAAAAGTTAAATGACAAAAATGCTGGCAGAAATAGGTAAATAGGAACAAAAGCCCCAAGTTTAAAATGTCATGTAAAAAGGCACATGTATATTTTTGGACAGCAAGGTGAACTCTGACGATTAAAGGACTAAAATCATGAAAATTAAAAAAATACAAGACCAAAATGTTATCCTAAAAAGTTAAAGGACAAAAATCCAAATGATCTAATTTACGGAACCAAAAATGCATTTAACCTGAGATTATGTATTAGTACTAGTTAATTCATTAAATAACTTGCATAAGTATTATAATTAGCTTAACTAATTAAGATTACTTAATGTTTTATGTATTGTTGGTTTCGATAATTAATATTAATTAATGAAAGTATATTCTTATATGAACCCGAGGACAGTTAACTCCAACAAGAAGGGAAACAGTCTTAAATATATTTTAATTATTTAAAGCTTTTAATTTAAATCTCTTATTGAAAATATATATACAAATTGAATGATAATCAAATTAGCAACAAATTAAAAATAATCTTGAATAATTATAGATTAATTATAGGCTTACCAGAACTCCTCATAGTGATGGGGCCAAAGCTGTTGAGCATGCTCCGCCGCAGACCCCATAATGGTGAACCCTTCATGCCACATTAACTTTGAGAAAAACGGCGATATCCGAGCCACCCCATAGCCGGTGGCGCCGCTAGGCGAACGCAGTGCCTTGAGCTTCAGTTCAGCCGGAAGGGAAAAGAGCCGCTGTGCATGCTCCACCACGTCGTCCACAAGACTCGACGGGACATCATGGTTCGTGACTTGAAACATCCCCCACCTCCGACAAGCATTTCCCATGAGCTCCACGACGTCTGGAGATCTTAGGTCAATAACGGGGACTGTTGCTGGTGATTGGTTCACACGTATCTGATATGCAGCGCGTGAGAATTCGTCTGTCTGAATCCATGCGTGGGATTCAGGGAGTTCGTGGACGGTGTCGAAATCAAGAGGGATAATGTGTTTGGGTTGGAGATGAGTGTCTCTATAGGCTTGTGAGAGAGAAGTTGCCATTTTTGCAACTATGTTTGAGAAATTGAGAAACCCTTTTTATAAGTCAATGTATTTTGTTTGTTTCTTTGTCGTGCTTTTGCTCTTGCTTTTGTTCTTACTAAGTGTGTGGCACAAAGTAAGATTCAGACATATATATATATATATATTTGACGATATTAATTAGCATTTGGATTTTTTTTTATAATTTTGAATTTGTTTTACACGTGGCATCGGGCGGCCGTATGGACTGAGTGTTGTCTTCAAGCGTTTTTGGAAGTTTTGAGGCTGTCACAGACACACGTTTAGAGGGGCAGGTGAATCAAGTTCTTGGTGTTCGTACACCACCATCATCATCATTATCATCGTCATTCCACGAAAAGAAAATTGTGTTTACATTTCTTGATATGTGATTTACTTATATAAATTATTTATATCTTGTGTATATTTATAGAAATGATTCCTGGCGGTAAAAAAATAAGGATAATTTTTGTAGTGATGTCGATATTTTGGGGGGTTGTATAAGTAAATTTTTAAAAATTAAAGATGGTGTGTGTGAGTGATGTTGACGTTATTTGTAGGTATATATGTATTCAAAAGACGGGAATAATTTATGTAAATAGAACATAAGTTAGGAGTGTATATATGAACTATTCATATATGATGTATACTTTTACACTTTATTAAATATTATTTGAATAATGAACATAAACACAACAAATCATTATGAATGGTTTTTTAAAAAATGTGAAAATTAAAGGAAACGAACAATTTTACATATAATATAAATAATATATCCACGTGTACGATTTTCTTATAATTTCTATACATCTATCGTTTGTAGAAATTTTCAATTTTGAGTTGAAAACATAAATAGTGATCCGGGTCAGAGGTCGAGATCACTCCAATAGTACCCGGATGAAGAATGAAACCAGAAAAAAAAATAATTTAGCTGGCTTGCTGGAAGGTCCCCAGCTAAAATCCTTTAGTATTTAAGTCAGCTCGAGATCGAAATAAAGTAATTCGATTGAAAGTATTTAATACTAATAGGTGCCCACTTACCTAGTCCAACGTGACACCTGTAGGGAATGAATGAAATGGATAGTGCGGGAAATTGTGTATTATGAAGTCGAAGCAAGAGTTAGACTCTTTATTTTTAAGACAATTATTGCCCCGCTCTGGTGCTCACGAAACCGGCAATTTGTCTTCCAAGATACAACGACTTTATATCTCAAAGTAGCAGCACTACAAACTTTGAGAAACGACGAACCAAATGATATTTTGAAACTCTCTTGCTAAACTCTATTTGCAGAATGCTTTTATGATTAAGATTGCTATGAATGAGTTGAATCACTATCATACATTAAATGAAATGAAATGAGAGGGCCTATTTATAGGAGTTGGAAAAGTGTTTCGAACAGACATGTCCAATCAGAAAAGATGCTTTTGAAAGGTTATGACATTTCATCCGAATGGACGCATCATTTCACCCAAAGGACATACCATTTCACTCCAATGAACGCATCAATTCATCCGAATGATTTCACCCAATGGACACATCATTTCAACCAAAGGACACGCCCATTAGGTTGATCAGACACGACCGAATGATAATTGGGGCCCATCAACCATCATCTTCGTGTCACGAGCTGTCATGAGCTATCACGAGCTTGTTATGTGTCGCACATCGTAACCAAACACTTGTCACGATTTATTCTTTAATTTATCATTTACCATTTTCTAACAACACCATCTCTAATTAAGTGTAGTAAAACAGTCAACGACCCTGATTGCTAGTTATTTGAAGCGGGTCAGGCCGAAATCAAAGGGCACGGATCTTGATGTATTCATGGCATTTTCTTTTAGTAGAGGGGCATTTATGTCTTTATAACATACCCCTATGGCCCTATCAAATAGAGATCAAGGAAACATTAGTATCATGATTATGTGTCAATGTTTATTAGGTAATGATAATCAAGAGTGGTCCACAAAGGCTGGCTGCACGCTACCAAAATTTAGGGTTTAAATAAGACAAAGATAAAAACAGTAAGAGAGAGGGAGCGTTTGAACAGTGTATGAGTGGTGGCGATGAGAGTGCCCAATATTCTATTCTCACTAAACGACGGACCAGATTTGGGATGTCGCTGTTTAAGTTTATAATTAAAAAGTTATACCACTTTTTGTCTTTTACAAAAAAGATTATTTTAGCCAGAGTGGATTTTTGTCATTCAAAAACAGTCCATTTTACAGTTAATCACTAAATCTAATATATTTACCAAATATAAAGGTTCCGTTATTTTTCACGCAGATCGATTGATTCGATCTGATTTTTCCCAATAATTCAAAATTTTGTCGTTAAACACGTGGCATGATTCAGACATCCTGAACGTATATTGTTCATGTATCTTTGTTGTAGTTAACCCCAACAACTCTAATTCTAATCGTAATTTTAGGATATTTTCTTTTGATTATAATTGCAATGGATGGAAAGGAAAAATCACCCTCGACACAGTTACACTCTAGTGAGAATTTTCTTTTGAGAACGAGACTAATGACTTTGTCTTGTTGGTGAATAGTGAAGTTGATTTAAAACATAATGTATGGGGTGGTATTGGGAGTTTTATAGTGTGGTAGGGTGTATGTGTTTATTATGTGGCTTGTATGCAAAATTTACTTTTATACCCCTGTGAATAAATGAATATTACTAATATATACATCAGATAACCCCCCACGGACGAGATACTTAGTGTTATGAAGAGTAATCGTTTCGAGAGTAAGCAATTGCGTGAGGAGAAATGGAGCCTCTAACACATGGAAGGGGGTGGGTGGGAAAACATTAACATCCAGCAACAGGGCGACTCGCGTGGCCTTCTCGCTAGCTCTAGGTGGTGGCTCTAGATCGTATAGCGGAGAGCCGGCGTGCGCGTGGCGTCCTGCTACCTCGAGCTGGAGTGGTGCGCAAGGCGATGATGGTAGGCTTGGGGATTCGCCAGGACGAGGCACTGCCTTGGTAAGCTCTTTCATTCCTTTATATTTTTTGTTGCTTTCATTCTTGCAATCTTGTTTGATTTTGGTGTAATGTGGGAGAGTGACGAGGAATTAGTAGTTAGGGAGGGTGCCGAACTGGGGGGCTTGTTGGCTAGGTTACCACAGCCTGGCGTGGTGCTACCGCGCGCTCGGGAGCCCCACGTGCTGCCCTTTGTCCAGCTCGAGGCGAACGAGGGGGCTTGTTGGCTAGGTTACCACGACCTGGCTTGATGCTACCACGCGCGCGAGAGCCCCGCGTGCTGCCTTTTGTCCAGCTCGAGGCACTGCCTCGAGCTGGTGGGGCAATGCCTTCGAGCTGGCGAAGTAGTCTCTCAGCTCGAGGCGTTGTCTTGATCTGGCAGGGCGTGTTTTCCAACCAAGTCGAGGTGTTGCCTCCACCTGGCGGGCAGTGGTCCCCTCGCCAACTCGAGGCAGCACCTCAAGCTGGCAAGGTGCTACCGTGCGCGAGGGTGCTTCTTGCACACCCAACGACCCGACGAGGGACTCCTCGCGCGTGGCTAACAACTAGGCTGAGGGCCCGCTGCCTCGGCCTGGTGCATGCGCGATCGAGTTTTCTTCGGTCGACTCTTCGTCTCATGTGAGGGACGATGTTCATCCATATTTAGTAGGATATTTGCCCTATCAAATCGCAACGATTATGTGGCTGCTAGGCGACGAGAAGGAGGTCTCCTCCTCGAGACGACACTCATCCAAGAAGAGCAGGTGCTTGACCGTCACTCTCCCCTTAGGTGTCTCCTCCTTGAGATGACACTCCTCTAGGAGAAGGAAGTGCTCGACTTCCCTTTCCCCTGAGGGCTCTCCTCCTTGAGATGACAAAATCCAAGAAAGAGGTCTCCTCCTCGAGACAACACTCCTCTAGGAGGAAGAGGTGTTTGACCTCCGCTCTCCCTTTAGGGCTCTCCTTCTCGAGATGACACTTCTCGAAGGAGGAGGAAGATCCTGCTCATGATAGAGCCCCCAAGACCTTTGGGGAGCCGGGGAGCGTAGTTAATTTACTTAGTACTCATTTTTCTTAGTCTATATCTATCTATATCTATATCTATATCTATCTATTCTATATCTATACTCTATATAAATGTGTGAATACTCAAGTTGTTTGTTCCCCATTGTGAAAAGACAAATATACCCTCATTTAAATATTATTAGTTATTATATTACTGATTATGAAATTTTTAACAATTTAGAATTCTAAATGTTCTAAACCTCCTCCATATAAATTTAGGATAAAAAACCTAAATCGTGAATCATGAATGAACCTAATTACACAGAATTTTAATAACCTGCTTCTAATCGTGAATCATGAATGAGCCCAATTACACAGATCTATCACGCATTAATTTTAATAACATTCACAGAAAATTATATTATAAAATTAGTTATAGAAAAAATAAAATTCTATGAGAAAAATATTTAAGAGTCTTAATTTCTCTAAACTACTTAGAGAATGAATAACATATTCAACTAAAAAAAATTAATATGTTAAATAATATTTCAACACAATTACTTTGCTAGAAGAATCTTAATTATATTAAGAAAGTTTTAATTTACTATAAATAAACTACACATGAATAATATATAAAATCCTGATCTAAACTTAAATATATATATATATTATATATATATAAAAATAACGAATAAATATAAAAATTTAATTACAAATTAAAATTGATATTGCTTGTGAAAATTCAACTATTGAGTGAATCTCTTAGTACTTGATTTTTTTAGTATTAGATAATTTTGAATACTTTACTTTTACATCTATTGTTTGTTTATTAATTAATGGAATAAAAGTATCACAACAACAAATGTGACATAAAAAATTAAGTTGTTACATAATATATTATTGAATAAGAAATAGATTATACCAATCGGTGTATATGAAAATAAAGATTAACAAGTTAAACTAAAAACATATAGAATTAAAAATTGCAATATAAAGGAAAAAATAAAATTTTATACAATAATATGTCAAAATTTTTATAAGGTAATAAAGCATGTAAATAATACTTTAACAATATTTAAAATTTGACATTGAAATATAATTAACATTAGGATTTACAATACAAAATATTGGTAATATTGTCTAATTAAATTATATTTTTATAATAATTGTCAATAAATAATTAGTTTATAATCATTTAGTATCAATAAATTAAAAATTAACGACATTCAAAATATAGTAAAAGAAAACATATTACATACACAAACATAATATAGCAAAATCAAATAATAGCAAAGAGACACAATAAAACCTACGTATAAAAATTGATAAATTTTATTAAAATGAAATTTCTTCTAAAATGGAATAACGAATAAGTATCAAAATTTAATTATAAATAAAAATTATCAATCTGATTAAATTAGAAGTGCTATTGAAAATTCAAAAAAGAGCAAACTAATTGATTTTATTTCAATATTAATATGCTAAAAACATCATGTCCCCCTCCTCCTGCACCCCCAAGACATTGACATTGAAGAAGAGTATAAATAGTAATGTAATAAATAATTTAATTTTAAAACCTTAGCTTATTGAGTAGCAAATTAACTAACATAATTGTAGGTCCTAACGAGACATATATAACTATTTTTATGCTTTAAAAGGTGCATAAAAATTATAACATTTAGTCCCCTTGTATTATTATACACCTAACACTACCCACATGGCATTTTCTTTTGAATATGTAGAGGGAAAGGTGTTATGAAACCAAAATTACGACTTTTTAATATTTACGGGACCGAAAGTGAGAATCCCAAAATCAATGGACCAAATTAAAATGGAAAGGACCTAAGTTATGGACTGAAAAATGCTATTTTCACTTATGAAATACGAAATGTCAAATGGTGAGTAAAAATTGACACAATAACAATTAAAAATATAAAATTTTGAAATAAGTATATACTAACATATTAGTACAATTAAATTTTTATATTAAGAAAATTAATAAATTTTGAGAATAAACTTAGTACAATAAAATAATAAATAAAAACTAAGTTAATTATATTGAAATTAAAAAAAAATATGATAAATAAATAAGCCAATGAGATTAATATATTTTTCCAATAATAAATTTATAAAAATAACTTAAAAGTTTAGAAAGCATGAGTACTAAAGAGAATAAAAATTGATATATGAATGAAATATTATTAAAATTAAAGGGTTAATTACACTTACACCCCTCTGAGAATGTATAATTACACTTTCCCCCAAAAAAGTTTTGAAATTACACTTACACCCCCTCCGAAAATTCTCTGTTTACACCTCACCCCCATCTGTTAGAGTTTGGACGAAAAATGTTCACGTCAACAAAAATAATTACACAAATTTTCAATTTTGCCCATCATTTAACATTCTCATGTATATTTTTATACTTATAAGAGGATAAGTGTAATGTATATGTATGGAGTGAGGCCAATATTATTATATTTTTTCCTTATAAGTACAAAATTATTACACGAGATTGTTAAATGAGAGGTAAAATTGAAAATTTATGTAATTATTTTTGTTGAAATGAACATTTTCCGCCCAAACTTTAACAAATGGAGGTCATGTGTAAACAAAGAATTTTTAGAGGGGGTGTAAATGTAATTTCAAAACTTCTTTGGGGGAAAGTGTAATTATGCATTTTCAGAGGGGGTCTAAATGTAATTAACCCTAAATTAAAATTGCTTATGAAAATTCAACTATTGATGGAATCTTTTAGCACTTGATTTTTTTAGTATTCGATAATCTTGAATGTTTTACTTTTACATCTATTGTTTCTTTTATAAAGGTGAAAAATAAAATTTTACACAATAATATTTCAAAATTTAGAAGCTAATAAAGCATATAAATAATGCTTTGACAATATAAAAATATTGATACTGAAATATGATTAACATGCATTATAGGATCTTACAATACAAATATTGGTACTATGGTCCAATTTGATTATAGTTTGATAACAATAGTCAATACATAATTAGTTTGTAATAGTGTCTATAAATTAAAAATAAATGACAATCAAATATGGTAGTAAAAGAAAACATACAACACGCGCATACAAAATGTCACAAAAAATAAAATAAAATAAAACAACAGAAAATAGGCATAATAAAACCTACAAATAAAATTGATCAATTTATTTTATTAAATTTAAATTTCTTCTATCCAAGATAAGGAGCTTTGACTAATTATTTTAATTTTAATATTAATTTTTCGAATATCATTATTTTATATTTTCATATTAATTGGTTTGACACATAATAATTAAATAATCATTAGTGAATATACGAAATACAAAATTTTAATTTTGGGGAATATCTTTTTATTCAATAGTACTAATTAAATTTAGAAAGTGAATTACAAATAATAGAATTGAATAGTTTCCTTATCAATTTAATAATTATTATCAATTTGTTTGAAAATATAATTGTATAATACTAATATTTCAATGAAAAGATATGAATAATATCATGAACTTAACATAAATGATATATTTACTTTTAAAAACATATTTGTCCACGTGCATCGTACGTCATGCTTTTTCTAGTATATTTAAAAGTATGAATCACCTAAAAAGTTTCTTTTATTTTTTGATTGGACTAAATTAACCTTGTAATATGATTTTTTTGAGGATAACAATGTAAAATAGTATACTCATTAATTACTTTTAACATTACACATATTTACTCTTATCAATTACTTTCACATTATTCATATTTATTCCTATTCATTGCTTTTCACATTATACTTATTTACCAATATTATTTTTTAGTATACTATATTAATAATATAATGTATTTACTAGATAAAAGATATAGATATAACATGAAATGGCTAGAAAAAATCATGAAAATTGAAAGAATTTAATGTTGAGAAATTTCTAGCATAAATATACATGAGAATTAGTTAGATTACTTGACATATTAAAATATATATGTTAGATGACAGATGAATTCAACTAAATGAATTGTTATGTGAAACAAAATTTTTGAAGAGTAACGTAAGTTAAAAGAAAAATGAGAATCAGTTAAATCACTTATCATGTAAAGTGAACACTTACTATAGTGAGATAGACTAAAATATAATTTTGGCATTTGAGGTGTAATGACTGAATATGTTATATGATTCTTTTAATCATCTCTAATATAATAGAACAAAATGTTAGTTTACAAGATTTGATATTTTCAACAATATAAGATATAAATCTCTCCTTGTAAAAAAATCATCAAAAAATGTAAATGCCATTCCTAAACCACACCACATATTTTTGTTTACCAGAAAAAGAAAAGAAAGGAAGAGAAAATGGGCATGGAAACATAGATAAGCACTACAGTCTATATCTATGTATATTACAAGAGTGTGAATGATTTGCCATGTTTTATATTTCTTCATTTTTTGTGATGCCAATTATATCATTTCCATATAATAGTAGATTATAAATTTATGTGTACAATTAAGTAATTCTGTAACAGTTCTTAATTACTTAGATAGTTGAATTAAGATAGAGGTATAATAAAAATAAATTATAATAAAGTTTATTCACAACTAATTAAATAAAATTAGTTAAAAATCTTAATACTAACTAAAAAAATATATAGGCTATATAATTAGGAGAAGATACGATTTAGAAACTTGAAAAGGCATTTCTTTGAAAGAAAGGGAAGCATCCATGGGACAATTTACCATTAATTTAACGTAAGTTAAATTTTATAACAAGATATTATTATAAAAAAATAGATGTTTTTTTATAATTAAAAATATTAAAATTGCATAGAAAGTATAATTTTATATGTCAATATATAATATCTAGAGGTGCTTAATTAATAGTTTAATTATACCGCAGGTTCAACGAAACTAATTAAACTTTAATTAGAAACAAGGACATTAAATAAGTTTATGCTATAATCAATTATTTATCAAAAACAAACTTATAAAAAGATGATCAATTATTTCATAAGTGGCTTCATAATTAATTGTCGTCATAATATATATTATAAAACATAATAAATTTTATTCAAAACTTATTTAGACAA
This sequence comes from Sesamum alatum, assembly GCA_034509735.1. Taxonomy (NCBI): domain Eukaryota; kingdom Viridiplantae; phylum Streptophyta; class Magnoliopsida; order Lamiales; family Pedaliaceae; genus Sesamum; species Sesamum alatum. Next base: position 20,699,185 of record JACGWO010000009.1, on the reverse strand, counting down.
TTAGATAATTAAGTCTATGATTTGTGGATTATTTAATGCAATGATTACTTGATTTGTAAGAATTCTACAACATAATTTTTTATGTACATTTATATTTTCAATTCAACTCTAAATTTATAAAACTATTCAGTGATTTTTATGCTTATTCCATTCAATTCATTCCATAAAATATTATTCGTCAATTTGGACTTACTTTCCACCAACGTGAGGAATAAAATAAAAAGCAAAGAGACTATTACAAAAAACTTATATTAAACAACTTTATTGATAGTTAGTATAAGAGCTCAAAATTTAAATAAAAATAAAAAACTAATTTTAATTTATTTTCTTGCTTTGCACAACTACGAAAATAAAATAAAATCTTATATCATCCATGAAGCAAATTTAGAATAGGGATTAATTTAAGTGATAAATTTTTATCACAAATATAGGGACGTACAAAGTAAAGTGATAATTTATAAATGAAACAAATATAAGGATGGAAATTAATATTATAGAGAGAAATAATTATAAGATCTAAAATTTCACATGAATAATGGTGAATTTTTCATAAAAAATATAGAGATGAAAGATAAGTATCATGGAGAGAATTAATTTTAAAACCTAAAAGTTTTTAAGCAAGACCTAAAATGTAAAAATACCTACCCTCTTATAAAGAATTGAAGATTGTAAGTCCAAGGAATCATATGAGAAGATCCAATGGTGCTATTAAGTAAGTGATTTTTTTAAATGAAATTAATAATCATTTGATTTTTAATGGTTATCAACTGACGTTCACTAAAATTGAATTTCAAAGTCCTTTAAATCATCATTTGATCATGGACAACTTTCACTTTTAAGTATAAACACAAATTTGTACATACAAGATATTTATTTTACATATAAGACTATCTTGATATCTATAGCACAAAACTTATGAAATATGTAAAAAGTTACTTGAAACAGTTTGTTTCCAATACTTAATAATATAATAATAATTATCATGTAAAAAAAATAAAAAAAGGAGGGATAATTGGAATTTCTTTTAATAATAATACAGTTTAAATATAATAATGAGTGCCCTTTCTATATTCTAAATTCTTCCATTAAAATTAGCAATGTGTCTTCCTTAAATATAATAATGAGTGCCCTTTCTATATTCTAAATTCTTCCATTAAAATTAGCAATGTGTCTTCCTTTCTATCGTAATATTTTGATTACATTAGATTTTCAAATAAAATCAATTCGTCTAAAACTAGACTTTAAGGGCATTTTAACCTTAGGTGATAGTCATATAAAGTACTTCTTATGAGATAATTATTGTTGTTTGAAATTAACATTTTCATGATTGAGAATATATGATATGATACTTTTTAATTTTTTACACTAATTAAATATTGTCCATCCACTATAATTCTAAAGTAAATATTAAGATACATTTATAGGAAAAATAAGAAAAAATATAATATTTTAACCCTAGAGGACTTTGCTACTAAATCAAAAAGCATTATTGGTTAATAAATAAATATTAACTTATAATATTGTTTGGATATACACCTTTTCAATTCTATTTATCAAATTAATTATTCATGATATATTTATTTACTTGAATAATTAATTCTATTATATTGTAATATAAATTTAAATTTATTAAAGTACATATTCATCTTAACGAGCTCCAATAGAGTAAATAATTTTGAATTATTTTTTATTAGTTTTTAAATATTCAGATTTTCAAAAAGACAAAAAAGTAAGAAATGTAATCTTTTTATACTATTACATTTTTTTATATTTTGTCTCGATTAGGCTAATCAATTAAATAATATATCTAGAAAATATAAAAAGGATAAATGATGAAAGAAAAACAAAGATTTAAAATAATTAATAATTTATTTTTAATTCTTTTCAGTATACTTTTTCTTCTGATATATTTGTAATTTGATTTTACATATGTTGATGGGTTTCCTCTAGGACATATGGCTACTACTTGTGACAGAAGTTTTTAAGCAGGGATCTATCATGTTTCTTTATGAAAATAATATTTACAATTTTAGATGACAATAAAATAATATCATGGATATAATTAATTGTGTAATTAGACCAACAATTGGACTCTTGAATGTTAAATAAATTGAAGTTTGATTATTAAAATTTAAAATTGAAGTAATTAGTTTTATATAATGTAAGTTACTATTTTTAATACTTATTATTCCACTTAAAATCATTTGATCGATAAACGGTTAATCAATTTACAATTTTTTCCTCGAATCTCTTTGGACATCATGATGAATAATTTTTTTTTTAATTTTATAATGAGGCTAATAGTAGAAAATTATTATATAAATAACTTTACACATAGTTAACATAAGGAGTAAAAAATAAAAATAAATAAATAAAATGACTAATTAATATATTTTTCTTTTCAAAATTTGCATAACCCGAAGGATTAAAATATTATTTCATAAGTGAAACAAGTTTAGAATAACCACAAGTTCAATTAGAATCAAAGACTTTTTATGCTTATATACCATATTCGATTTTCTTTTTATGCTTTATTTTAATTTGAGGTAATTAATAAGGTGAAAGGTCTAAAAATAAAATGTGAAAGAGAAAAGAAAAAAAATATTTTCATTGTTTGTTCTTCTAATGTGATCATCAAGGTAAAAGCAACATTTATTGAAAATATAAGAGCTTTACTAAATAAAGTAAAAAAAAAAAAAAAATTATTCTATTTTAATATATTTTTATATCGTAAAGTATATGATGCACATACTTTCATTTTTATATGAATTACTTCTCTATATAAAAAAAAAAATCAATCACTACATATTTTTCATTCATCAGTTTTAGTCATTGTATATCCTATACACACATATATATAACATGTGTGTATGTCTTTTTGTGTGTTTATTATTGCATATGTATATAATTATCTTAACCCAGATTTACTTATATGAATTGGGATTTACTTATACTAAAAAAGATGCAAATATTGCGAGTAGAAAAAATATGGTTATAATATAAAATAGCAATTTAAGTAGAGAAGAAATTATTTTATTTTTTAACTGTATGTTTTTACTTTGTAACAATAATATTTTTTATCTATAAAGTACCCATTAAATTTAGTTGACATATTTTTATTTATAAATATATATTCTATTATTAAAATATAATAATTTTATTGAGATAATTATACGAATCACGTGCAACGCATATGGTTATGACTAGTCTATATAAAAGTATAAATAGAGAATTTGGTTTTTTTTTTTTTTTTTGATTTGCCTAAATTAACCTTATCATATTTTATTTTATAAGGGTGATTATGTAAAACAATGTGCTTAATAATCCATTATTAAATACTTTCACATTAGAACATTTACTCTTATTAATTATTGTTTTCACATTAGAGTATTTAATTTATTTACTTATAGAGTAAAAGAATATCTCATAATAATAGAATAGAAAAATACTACAAAAAAAATAAAAAAATAAAAAACTTGTGTAATTAAATTCATTTATTTTACTTTCTTCCCCCTGAAAAGGTGACGAAATGATAATTGGGAGTAAATCAAGAGATGACTATAGGCACTCCATTATATTCGAGTGAAATCTTAGTTGTTCTATGTTACATTACTTGATACTTAAACATGTTATATTGGTGATTTTGTCATTCCACATATAGTTAGGGATGAAAAATGAATATAGAATTAATTATAGATTAAATTTAAAAACTCTATATAACGGTAAAAGGTAAAAGCTAGAAAGTAAAACAGAATAAAATCAAAATTTACATCAAAAGAATATATATAAAAAAGTAATATATATCACAAAAGTGCTTTATAGATAATTGATATATATATAAGAAATAAAATTTTAGAAGAAAAAACAAAATAACTAATTATTTATTTTTTTACCTTGCCAAGTTTTTTTTTCTTTTTTTTTTAAAAAGAAAAAAAATCTTATTTCAAAAGTGAAACCAATTTGAAATATGGTGTATTTTAAATCGTGATTTTCTGGACAAATATAAAGATGAAAAGTAAATATTACATAGAGAATTAATACAATATCTAAACGTTCAATTGAAGATAATTGAATACCAAAATAAGTAATATTATTAGAACTTTTATATAAATTATGATGATTTTATCATCAACTAAATAATATGGTAATGTAAATTAAATATTGCAAAGATAATTAGTTATAAAATTTTAAAATCCTAGCTATAAGCGGACAAAAGTTAAAAAGTAAAACATCAATATTTTTATGTTAAATAGAAGTTCATAATTTGAATAACCCCCCCCCCCCCCAAAAAAAAAAAACAAAAGATGCTATCAAGTGAAAATATTTATATAATTATTCATACTATATTTATTTAATTGTATATAAATATTCTTTAATTAACTTAAATTTGTAATGGCAAATATTATACCTTGAAATAGCAAAAATATCTGTAGATAAAATAAAAATAAATGGATCACAATGGAGTAAATATTGTAGTATAGAAAAGATTTTGTTAAATTTAATCTTGAAATCATGATATATAGGGGAAAAATTTGGAAAAAAAATTAAGAAAAGTGATTCTATTAGAGTATTGCATTTTCTTTATTGTGTTTTATTTTAAATAGTGCTAATTTTTAAGATATAAAGTACAAAAGAATATTTGGTGAGCATCTTCTTCATTTCTTAATTGACTATCGACAAGAATATGATATAAAATTTTCAAAGAGATCTTTTAATGATACTTTTTAGAGAAAGAAAATGTACACATATTAAAATATCAATAGGACTGTATATACAATTACAAATTTGCCCATTGCATTTAATAACCATCACATCCGTGTGGTTGTGTAATAAATGCGGCCACAATAAATGCAAAACCATCTTTATAAGCAACAAATCTAAGTAATTTATGGTGGAGTATTTACGTTGCATTTACAATGAATTTACCACGCAAATTTATGTAATTCACGCAACACAATAAATGCTTAGCTACCACAATAAATGTCACCTACCAAATGTCAGCATATTAATGAATGTCAGCGCAATTCGGTTCAAATTGAGGGGCAAGATAGACTTAAAACACACTCCTTACGAGGGTAATACATGAAATAAAGTTTGTAGAGAATTATATGGGTCCCACAAACTAACAATATGAGACTTGAAAATTGGATTGCTATATTGAAAATAGCATGGGCTAGTAGTGGGCTTTTGCAAATAGTAGCGGGCCGGATTATTGCAAGTAAACATGTATAAGACCCATATTAACCCGAATATAGGGGCTAATATGGGCCGATAAACACAGCCTTAGAACATTACATGTGATATTTTAATTTTGGGGAAATTACACTTTTCGGCCTGTAACTTAGGGCCTTCCGATTTTTTATCTCATTGATTACAAGATTTTCATTTTTGGTCTCGTAACTTCTAAAAAATAGCATTTTTGGTCCCATGCCACCTTTCCAATATATTTTTAACGAAAAATACCATGTGCTTAGCACGTGGCCATTAGGGCCTTTACACTTTTGGTCCCATATCTTATGGGATTCTCATTTTTGGTCCCATAACTTTCAAAAAGTAACACTTTCGGTCTCATGCACTTAACGGCCATGTGGACTTTCCGTTAAATATCTAACGGAAAGTGTCATGGGATCGAAAGTGTTACTTTTTAAAAGTTACAGGACCAAAAGTGATAATCCCGTATTCAATGGGACAAAAAGTGGAAAGGGCCTAAGTTATGAGATGAAAAATACTATTTCCTCTTTTAATTTTTATATATGTATGATTTTTCAAACATTGTATCAAACATAGCCAAGGCTTCTCAATTTGGAAATTTTTTTTGATCCCTTCACTGGTATATTTTTAATTTATTTAGACATAATAAAAATTAAAGTTACACTTTTAACTAATGTTCAAAACAAAATAAAGTAAAAAACAAATTGATTCATCAAATAAGTAGAAAATAATGATTTTAATGACAACAATGAACATAAAGAATAGAACCGATTTACTATTTTAAAAATATCTAAAGCCTTCTACAATCAATTGCCATCAAAATTCTCACTTCCAAAACACTAACTAGAGAAAACAATATAACATGTAAAGATAAAAGATAAAAATGAATTTATAGCATGTTCACAATTACTTGAAAAGGTTTTATTATAGCACATAAATTCAATATATTTAATTATTTAAACTCATGTACCCTTGATATCATCTATGCAATATACAAAATGTATTAGGATAGAGAAGATTATAAGACATCAGAAAACATAAATATTCTGCTCAAATTTCACAGAGGCAAAAATATATTGGGAAAAGTGAAAGAATGTAAATTATACATATGACATTGTTCTTGAAGAACAAGAATTATGTATTATTAGAAGTTTGATAATATTACATATTTTCTCATAGTTTCACCAAGCTTTAATTGATATATATTTTTAAAACTTCCTACATTAAAATTCATCTTATATTTTATTGGGTTTGTACTTAATTTCTTAAAATTAGATTGCTCTAATATTGGATAATGGTAGCTAAGATTATTAATTTAATCATATAATTGGTCGTAAGTAACGATACATTTAATTTATATTACCTAACATAATTCATACTTTTTGTATACCTTTCAATTAAAATTAAATTAGAAACTTGTTTTATCTTCTAATTTATAATATTTACTGTTTAGTGATTAATATTTCAGGTATATCAAAAGTTTTTTCTGCCGAAAATGTTCTATCATAAGTATGGAAAGTAGATTTTAGAACAATATTTACTTTTACTCTCTTCTTTATGCATTTGCGTTAATTTTACAATACACATCTATAAATATATGTGCATATACATGTGTATATAATACAATTAACACTTTAGTTATTTTCTCAAGATTTCTTTTGAAATATTATATCTAATATATAACATAACTATATTAATTATGTTTCTACATTGCTTTATTATTATTATTATTGTTATTATTATTATCATTTAAAAACAAGAAAATATTATATTAATCATCTTGAGAATGTCATCATATAAACTCCTTTTACATATATAACTTGAAGAATAAGACTTTAATCATGCTCGATAGAAATATTAAGTTGAATTTACCATTTATATATCCAAAACGTCAATTGTTATTCATATTAATTAACAATATTCCTATATGTGAAAATCATGGAAAATGAAACTTAATAATCAAAATTACTTATAATTATAAGTTATATTGTTACGATTTATAATTAATTAGTTCTAATCTCCATTATCAGAATTTAATTTGTTAAAAAAATTGTCTTTAGATAATCAGAAGCATTTCACATTTCTAATTTATAAAATTTACTTCCTTCAACTATATATATATATTATATATATATGCTCTTTAATTTAAAGAGTCTACTTTGAATTTTCACAACATGCCACTAAAATTAATTTTTTTTGTCATATTTCAAATTTTATGCGAATTCTTATTTTTTTTTGTTATAATGGTTAGCGAAAAACAATATTTTTTTTTATAGATCTATATGTTTTTTTGACATACAGGAATGTATATAATTTAATAACTTATTATCTTTTAGGTATAAAACAATTTTTATTTGACAAAGTTGGCCATTTGTATTTTGATAATCAAAATTACTAATTTGTTAATTTATAATATAACTCCAAATATTATACATAAATGGGCCTATAAGCATCTACCAAACTCATGTAAATTTATTGTAATGTGGGTTTGTTGAATTTATTGTAATGTGAGTTTCTAGATCCAGTCGTTGTATGTATCAATTTATTGATATTGATGTAAATTATGTAATCATCGTTTCTATAAAAGAAAAAAAAAAGATAGGAAAACAAAAGTAAAACATCAATATTAACTCATTTGATCTTGATTGGTTTAAAAATCCAAGTAAAATCGATAAAGTAAATGCATCAAATTGATAAGAAATATGATGCGGGCGGTATCTTGAGAAGACGACGAAAATAGTAAACGATGAATAAGAAGTACTATGACATTGAAACGACAAGCAGTGGGAAGCTAATAAATAATTTCATCCAGAATACCCAATAAATTCATGAAACAAGCAAGAGGATCTCTCTTGCCAACAAAATCGAACAAATAAATGAATAATGGAACCCTGTGTTTACATAACAACTTAATTAGTTATATTGTTATTTAGCTTTTGAATTTTTACTAAATAGAAAGCTTTACAATAATTTTTAAAAGTTCAAATTCATTAAGCTTAATGAATAGGATCCTTTTCTTTATAAAGTACTTATTAAATTTCAAAGTAATACATATTAATTTATGAACTATCTTATATTTCTACTTACTTAAATTTTTAAATAATGTAATCATTTCGTTGAGATAATAAACATCAGTGCAACGCACGTGGTTTCAACTAGTACTTAAAAATGTCTACATTTCGGATAGTTTTTCCTACTGGAACACTCTGATGTTTTGGCATGTAATTGATATATTTAGCACTTCGGATGACTTTTTCCCGACTCATATAGTTGGATGTTTTGGCGTGTTATCAGCAATATTTAGTACTTATGAATGTAGTCATTGTACTTGTTCAATTGTTAAATCGTGTGTATCGACTCATCTCTAACAGGGTGACTCTTGGCCACGAGTGGTGGGGCCATTCCCTGCAGTGGGCTTGTTCATGGGGTGGTAGGGTAATCCCATTCAGCAGGGCTTGCTCACGGGGTGACTCTTGGCCATGGGTGTATGGCCTCTCCCCGTAATGGGGCTAGTTCACGGGGTGGTAGGGTTATCCCATTCAACGGGGTTTGCTCATGTGGTGAGGGGGTCACCCCATGAGGTGGTGATCGTTGACGAGGTGGGAGTCGCCTTGCTTCATTCTTGTATGTTTCATGGGCAGCGTCCCCCCCTCCCCCCTAACATCACACGTTCAAGACCTGGTCTGCATTCTAATGCCGGGGTAATGTCTTCCCACAAACAATGCCAATGATGTGGTTGAGAATTTGAGTTACGGTATTAAAAGGAAAAATTACCCTTGACACAATTACACTTCCAAGTCTGGTGAGAAAAGTTTTTAGAGAGAGAGAGAGTAATGACTTGTCTTGTTAGGAATAGTATAGTCAATTTGAAAAATAATATATGAGGTATTTATAGTAATATTAAAAGTTTTTATAATGTGATACTCTTATGTGTTTATTATGTGGTTTATATATAAAAATTACTTTTATACTTTTATAAATAAATAAATATTATTAATATATACATCATATTTCAATTACATTAATGTCTCAATCAGTACGAATTCCCTAATACCTAGTAAATCATGCATAAAGAATGGATGAATATAGATCAAATATGTCCAGTAATGCTCTTGAACAGTGTACTCAATCATCATGCTCCCCCCCTGTAATCTAAAGATGACAAAATGGATTGGATTGGACAATTGCACGTTGGAAATTAGCAGTTTTTTCATGCTCATGTTTTAAATGAAGGAAAAAAATAATAATAATTATTTCTACACCTCATCTATAATTTATTTATATAAATCATTTTTATCTTTTAAAATTTCACACGTACACCCTGAAAAAACATCAATATTATTTACACAAACAAATCCTGCTTTTTTAAAAATTACACGTACACCCTTTAAAAATATCAACAATATTATACAAACTACCTTTACTTTATTACTATCAGTAATAATTTCTATAAATACGCAAAAAATACGAATAATTTGTGTAAACAGACTCAAAATCATCGAGTGTAAACATAATTATCCCGAAAAAAAATTAAAGAACCAGATTAAAAATGAGGATGAGAGTTTAGACCAAAACTATAGATGAGGCTAAACATTGTTTTCTTTTGTTTTTGTTGTTGTTCTTGAGAAGCTCTGGTATCTACTTGTATTTAGTATGATCAAACTGCTACAAGAACAGGAAGAAATGTATTGCTCAGTGAGAATTGATGATTGGATCTGGTAGTCATATTGTTCAAGTACAACTACTCATGTTTCAAGCTCAAAGCTAGATCAAATCATCGTTCTTCCGGCACTGAGTTTGGCTGCTTCAAGACTCTTGCACTCGGATATCAAGAAAATCGTTGCACGGTTCTGGAAATCAGATCTTCATGATGAGCAGATAGTGGAGAAAACAGGTCCTCAATCGCCTGAGCTGAAACCTCGGCGTGTCTCCCCTTTGTCGGATGGCCTCCCCCCGTGCAACTCCCGCAATATAGCACTGCCCGCATCGTTGTCACCACCACTAGGCATGCGGTTTTCTCCAGAGGACGGCCTAGCAGCTCCCAAGTTAGGCTTATAGGTTGTAGACCAAGAACCTCCATTTGATCCGGCTAAGGCCATTATAACGTCTGCCTGATGTGGATTAGAAAGAATGCAGAGAAATACTATCAGCAACACTGAATGCAAAGGTAAATAAACACAGTTCTATAGCTTGTGCAGCAACCAAGTTCAACAAAAATTAAGTTTTTTCACTTTCTGGCAAAACATTACACAGCCGTTTAGTCAATGCAGCAACACAGTTAACTTCGTATCATCGAGTTGAGGTTAACATGCATGTTTCTCAGAGCAAGAAAAGGGATCTGTCGCCAATATGGAATTATCCACAACAAACTAGACATTATCAATTCTCGTGAAGTATGAAGGTTAGAAACAAAATTGTCTTAGGTGTACTGACAAACAAGCAGAGCAATGAACTTAAATGCAACCAAAAGATGTTGAGAGCTTCTCTACGAGAATCTCGTGAGAATTGTGAGATTGATGGACAAAGATCGTATAAAGCTAATCTCATTAATTGCTGTGAAAATCAATGTATTCTTCTGCTGCTCCTTTTCTCTGTTTACTTCGTTCTTTTCGCTTACGAAACTATCAACAAGTCCAAGAAGAGCACTAAGTCTTATCTTTATTGAGCCGGCTATCTTTGATCATCCTGCTGTTAAATACTAAATGGATTTCAAACTTTTTTGCATTGTGCCGAAAAGGACAGTTTTCACATGCAGAACTATTTCGGGGACTTAAAATAGAAGTGCTATTTCACAAGAACGCAATATGCTTCCACTTGCTATCCCACAAACCCTGCCCAGGATGGCAATAGTTGCCTAGTCAACTTTTGCAAAATCCATCAGCATTGACGTTATCAATCCTTTCTACCCAACAAGCTTACTCTCGTACCACAAAGCACAGCACAAACCATCTAATAATTGTCTAACATTCTTACCGTTAGGCAGCATACAAGCACCACACTTTGTCTCTAAAGCAGAGTATAAATACATGTGGTCGGAAGATGATGGTTGTTTTCAGTTTCTGAAGAAATTGCTCTACTGAAAGACATCATTGCATGTCCAAAATTTCTTCAGATTCATTTTGATTTCATGGGCAGCTATTTAGCATGTCTCCTGTTTCAGTATTTTTTTCTTTATTGCCTTGATCCATCTCTCTTTGTTAAAGCTGTTTAAGCTCTAATAAGTTTTGACAGGTAAAGAAACTGCAAGGACTCGGTCACAACGGAAATATAGTTTTTGAAGCATATAGCCAACTAGAGCTATGGTACAGGTAGAGAGCAAGCTGAAAGCAAGTCTTGTTTCTTCCTTTCCGGTTTGCATAATAAATCTTGTCAGTAGCCCAAATTTTAATTCTCTAGTGCTGTTTATTGAGGAAAAATTAAAAAAAAGGGAAGGGAGAAGCGAAAACTAATTCCTATTGTAGTTTCTTTATTGAGAAATGTGAATAATTTTTTGATTTGATGACATGCCATTAGGGAAAACAAGAATAAATGTCCCGTAAGTGCCGCCCATGATTATTCATACAAACATCTTCGTCGTGTTATCCTTTAAAACCAAACAGAAAAGGTCTTGTACATACATTTCTAGATGGGGAAATACCAAGTATAGGTGGCATTTCGTCATTCACATCCAAGCAATCAAGTACGAAAAGTAGCCCTTCATTTTCACATATGAAATGAAAAATTTAGGCAATTCTTCACTTCATTAATACTATAAATCAGTAAGATACTCCAAGAAGACACAGGAACTGACCTTATTTGGATGAACATTGTCAAAAACATGTGCTTGACCGCCGTAGAATATAGTCATTTGACGACCAGTGGAGTCTGTTCCACGCTGGCTGTTACAAAATTATAAAAATATAGCCCGTCAAGGTGGTTTAGAATTTCAGCGTAATTTCTCAGGCATTAAATAGATAAAGTAGAACCCTGAGTCCTGAATTAACCTGGGCGTAGTAGAAGACTCTGGTTCAGATATGCAAACACCGGTCTTCTGTTTACCACTGCGTATGAGCACCCCTGCCGGCTGTCTCCCAGAGATAGCTCCAGTTGCGTTGATTGAGCTCAAAACTCCAGATCCTTTAATTCCAGTCCTAGATCCTTCATCGGCTGCTGTCTGAGATATGAGAGAAGGACCTACATTCGTGTCTTTAAACCTATTCGATGGCGTTTGATAGCCAAATGGCATGACCTGACCACTACGTGGAGGATAATGCAACACTGGGCCCGGATTTACAGCGGTAGCTCTATCCCATTTGGAAGGGTTCATATCAGTTCTACCACCAGTTGAAGATTGAGACATGAAAGAGGCTGAAATTGGCCTCATTTGATGCATACCAAAGGATGTTTCCTCATCATGCAGCCGTCTTGGTCGCTCTCCCCCTGAATATCGCAGCAGCTGAGATTGAATAAAACTCCTAATATTAGAGAAAACTGTGAACATCATACAAATGAGATTACAGCAAGAATCCTTATTAATATCCTGAAACTCGATTTAAGAGGTCCAAACTGGTATTCTCTGTGAACCTACGAAGACAGAAAATAGAAAATAACACACCTTAGTCAAAAGCGGGCTGTCTTGTGAATCTCCTTGTCCTTGTGGAAATTTATCTCTCGACGACATCATAAAAGAATCAGAGTTGCTTCGTTTATTCCCTGTGAATCTGTTACTACTTTCAGGCCCTGTAATATCGCCTCTTGATCCATAAAACGGTATCCCTTCCAAATGATTACTGATGTTTCTTTCTAACATAATCGATTAGAAAACTATCAAACCAGAATATCCTCAAATAGTCATCAACAATCTTAAGACATAGCAGCATCAACACTGAGATTGCAATTACAAGTGACTTAACATTTTTATCAAGTGCTCTCACAATCTAAAATTACTATCAAGAAATCCAAAAAATCATACTAATTATCATACATTTGATGCTTTTATTCACAGAAAGAAAAGACAAGGAAAAGACACCCCAAGACAGCAACTCAATTATCTATTTTAGATACACATATATACAGAAGAGACAAGTTGAAACACCACTCCATTGCAAGAATAATCAATCGTCAAATTCACACAAAGATAGATCACAAAGTTAAAGAGCTCAGGGACAGATTACCAAATGCCAGCAACATAAAACTAACAATGTCGATTACAATCTTAAGTACCCATTGAAATTTGATAAAGAAAGATATAAGATCATCACATCAACTTGCAAATGAGAAGCAAAACCACACAATAAGCACATCAACTCAAAAGGGTCCTAAGGAAATTACACGAACATACAAAAATACAGGTGCAGAATCAAAACAAGAAAGAAGGGAAAAGAACTGATAAAGACATCTTCTTACCAGAACCCAGATCAGAAGTGGCAGACGGCGACACTTCTGGCGGCTGCCGGGCACCTCCAACGGCCGCCGGAGCAGATTCTTGGCCATGGCCCTTGTTACCAAGAAAATCATGAAAAGTGGTGGGCTTTCCTTCAGTATCACCACCGGCATTAACACTGACATTTTGCTTGTCATTTTTACCATTGCCGTGAGCATGAGCCATGTATATCTGACAGCGACGTTTAGTTATATATGTTTCATCAGAAGTAAAGATCCCATTTTTAACATTTTCACAACGCCATCATCACAGCCCTGATGAAGCTCAGCTCAGACTCAGAGCTCAAGCCAAGAAAACTTCACCAAAAATCTAAAAAACAAGAATTACACAGAATTGAAGCGGTTAATAGTCTGGGTTTGTAACTTGAAGGGCTTCAAGAAAGCTAAAGTGAAAAGTCCTTGTTAGCTAGAAAAGAGGAAACACTTGAGGAGGGAGCACGAATTTCAGGAAAAGGAAGGAAAGAGAATCTCACTATCACAGTGTTTTTTTAAGGTGAGAGAGAGAGAGAGAGAGAGAGCACTGAAAAGGAAAAGTTTTTTTTAATCAAATTTTAAATTTTTCTAGGCATAATACAGATACAAATGTGCTTTCTTCTTTTAATAATAGCAGCAGTATCTTTTCAGTTCTCCCTCTTTTTCTACCAGTAACTTTTTTTTTTTTTTTCTTGTTATTCTGATGAATCTCTCTGTGCCTATATATGAATTATGTTGGTGGGCTCTTTTATGTTCAAGAATCAATGCTCTCTGCCTCTGCTTCTGTTCTTGCACACACGCCACACACCACACACACACAATTCTTGAGTTATTTCGTTGGGTAGATAAAAAGAGGTAAAAACATCAAAATAGAAAGATGTTGGCTCATCTCAATTCTTGAACAGTAAAGAGAAAAGAAGAGGAGAGAGAGAGAGAGAAAAGGAGACATGTGAGTTGAGGATTTACGTTGGTATGAGGAGTGGTGAGTGGGAGGGAATTTTGGAGCACTGATTCTCTCTCTCCCTCTCTAAGTGTGTGTGAGAGAGAGAAAGAGAGAGTGTGTGTACAAATGTGTGTGATATTTGAGTACATATGTTGACTGCAACCACTCTCTGTCTCTGTCTTTGTATCAATCAGCCCATTACTCAGCCGTCGTTTTCCTCACATTGATCTTCGTGCTTTCGGTTTTTTTCATTTTCCATTTAATAAATATAAGTAATAATAGTCCATAAAATATCATTGCTCAAAGATTCTCCCTACTTGTCCCCTACATTTTTGCTATACTCCACAATTTCCCACTTTTTTTAGGTGGCGCTAGTAATTTTGGTCAAGTTTATTTACTAAATTACAATTCAATTTGAGTCGGAGATTAAGATCGTCTTTAGGGTAATTCGTATCGGATGTGTTTGGGACTCAAAAATAATGAAAATTATTAAACTTAGTTCGTGTCAGATGTATTTGGGATCAAAAATAATGAAAATTATTAAGTTTATTGGATAGCTTCCTACAAAGATTCTCAAATGCTTAACCAGTTCGATAGATCAAAAAAAAATTATAAATTTGTGTAAAAATAATAAATGATGTACTGTTACACCGAAATAATTGATGTATTTATAGAGTAAAATGTTCATATTTGTGCAAGTCCACACATCAATATCATGAGCTTTTAAGTACAATCATCGGACGGCCTCAAATTTGGGTTCCCAGGTCCCAATCCAACCCATGTGAGAAACACACAAATTTTAGTCCTAATTAGGTATTTTTGTCGTTACGAGGGGATAATTTGATCCTTTTTACTACTAAGTCTGATATATTCTCATCCCAATTCTTTAAATTAGTTACTAGTGATGTAATTAATATTTTAATTATGATTAAGATTGAAATCATGGGTTCAAATTCAATAAATAAAAAATGAATATCAATTACTTTATCTACCAAATTAAAGGTGTTGGTATGAGTTAGAAGCCAATCTTATTTAAGAATATTAATTAATTGAAGAAAATGCACTCAAATGGATGATGCTTTGACTATGTAATCCCTAGTAATTTTCTTATTTTGCAATGATGACCAATTGATATGTGTTGAATATTTGATTATAGTTAATCTAAGGCAGTGGGCATTCCACATTCACGATTGTACATATTTGTGGGTCACACCATTTCTTTATATATATATATATATATTTTATATATTATATTATGTTATTAAAAAGTGGGATGAGTTATCATTTTCATATCCCAAGGTTTTATCTTGACTTTATTGTGCCATAATGACATGTTATAACCCTTTATTTTAATGGGGTTGGGTTAACTTACAATTTTCACCTTAACATTTCTTTTTGGATAATACTTCCTACATCTGCAAAACTATAAATAAATTCTTTAAAATTATAATTATAATTACAAGTATACACCATACTTATTGACAAAATTTTATACAAACACCTTCCGAGCGAAAAGTGTATCTGTAACTTTACAAAAATCAGGAGGAGATATTGTGCAATTACGCCTAACATTAAAGGGTGTCAATGTAATTTACTTTTAGTTTGAAAACCTTATACTAAAAATAAGAGTAAATTACAGTGACACCTCTTGAGATTATACCAAAATACATAAACACTCTCTGTTTTTTGTAAAATTACAGCTATGCCCCCTAAGGTTATAATTGTATTACAACTACACCCCTTATTCAAAGGCAAAACTTACACTAATACTCCTTGACAAATATTACACTAACACCCATCAGGAGATGTAACTGTAATTATGCAAAAGATATGAGGTGTTTGTGTAATTGAATCTAACTTCAGAGGGTGTTAATGTAATTTACGCAAAAAATATTTATTTAGCCTCAAAATAGGATAAGACTTGAGCATATGAAGTATAATATAGAGATTTATATATATTTAGTGTCTTGATTCAATTATGAAGATTCATGAACTTGATAATAATCAGATGGACCCAGCAACAACTAGTTATCACATCTCAATAAACAAAGAAATAAATAAAATCCTTAACCCAACCAAAAAGGTATACTAACCTCATTCTTGTGGACCAAACTACTGCAGATGAAGTCACTTCAACACTACCCAAACAAGGTTATAAATTATTACATTACATTATATCAGCATTTCACTTTATAACATCATCGTTAGCCCGGAACAGAACTCGATTCTTGGCGTTCGAATATTATCGTGGTCAATTATAATGTAGGGAAAAAAGAGGTCAATTATCGACTTGTAGTACATAAATGATTGAGGTTTTCCAGTTGACACAAAGTTTTCGACATCAGATGATAACAGAGGCAATAGGTTTCTTACCCACATCTGATCATCTTGAGGTAAAAAGTTCAGGCTCTGCTCAGTCTGCCAAGAATTCCAAGAAGTATCTGCAGAAGATACTATAAGGGTAGGAGTTGGTAAAGATTCTGCTATGGCGTCGTCTGCCAGATCCCCGGCCTTGCAGTAATCATGGCCGGCGATTTACAGGTACGAGAAGTTGAGCCGGTCCCAAGACCAGAAATCAATCCAGCATCCCTAGTAATGAAACGTATTGATTCAATTCGTTCCCCTCCAAGGAATAAAACACGTCCATTGTCGTCTAGGGGCAAGACTTTTGATACATCCTTCCGAAGCTCCAAGGAAGGTTTCAGGAGTTACACTTCGGCTTTTCAATCTTCTTTCTCATAAGCATCCAATGATCCAATGCTGCTCATCCGATTAGAGTTTCCTTATAGACTATCATCATCTATATAAAGAGATGGTATGCTTGGATCCTGTACGATGTGTCTGCATTGCGATGAAAATTAAAATCATATTCTAAAATAGCAGCCAGGGAAGGAGGCTTCATATGAGTTAAAACTAAAATTTCACCTCAAGTTGGATTTACGCTGAATGCTATCCGTTAACTTCTGTGCACTGAGTAGAGCGTTCTCTGGTCGATTTTTGTGCTTGACAAGCTCCGGTGGGTTTTCACATGTCTTTAAGATATCAGACATTGCCTCAGCTCTCTGTATTATAGATTTTTTTCTTTCATGTGAAGAATTTCTATCTCCCTTGTACGTATCAGGCAGCTTTGTTGAGTGGGGTACTGATTTCATTAGATCATGAAGCTTCTGTGCTGTTTCAGTCCTTCCCCGCCTCTCTAATTCCTCAGCCATTCTCCGGTATGTGAGGTACTGAGGAATAATACCTCTACGAAACATGTCCTGAAATTCAAAAACAGCCTCATCATATCTACGCATTCTCCATAAAAAATGCATCAGCATGGTACTAGAAGCCAAGTCCAAATCGAATCCCCTAGCTCTCATCTCCTTGATAATTTGCACCGTGAGGTCCAGCTTCCCTTCCTTGCACAACATTTTCACCAGCAGATGATACGTAAGCCGATCTGGTTCGTACCCAGATCTAATCATTTTGGTATAAAGGTTCAAGCCCAGTTCAGCTTTGCCCACTTTCGAGAAGTACTTGAAGAAATAACTATAAGTTGTAGGAGTCGGCAAACATTTATTATCAATCATCATTTTGAGGATCTTGCTAGCCTCCACCAGATCACCTGCCTTGCAGAAGCCCTTCACCAGCGAATTATAGGTTGATATAGTAGGACCAAGTTCTAAAATCGAGAAACGTTCCAGCATCCCCAGTGCCTCTTTAAACCTGCCAGCTTCTCCCAACGCATCTATTATTGGATTATACACAATGGCATTGGGTTCAACTCCTTCCGTCTTCATCTCATTGAGCAACTCCATTGCCGTGTCAGGGCGGCCCATTCGGCACAAACCTTCAATGATGGTCCCGTATGTCACAACAGTTGGTTTCACATTCTCCTTTTTCATCTGTGCCCAAAGCCGTTCAGCATGCTTAAGTTTACGCAAGCGGAACCATCCATTCAGCAGTATATTATACATTCTGATGGGTGGTAACCAGCTTGGATCTTTTGCCCTGTGCTTATCAACATACCGCGAGGCTATCCTAACATGTCCTTCTTTGCATAAAGAGTCCAACAGAGTCTCAAATAAATTCTTTTCTGGGTCTGAATCGCGCAAGAAATCCAAACTACACGCATATTCAAATGTCCGAATGGCTGCCAAGGGAAGACCTGTGTCCATAAAACATGCATTAAGCAAAAAAACAGACCAGAAACAGAATCAAAACTGCAAAAGCAGACAACACTCTGAAGCGAGAACGCTCTTACAATCAGAAGTATTATAATTCAAAGTCAAGATAAGAAGGCATCATGGATAATGAATGATGAGCATAAAAATCCGCACATGATGAAGAACAATGTCCAATTAATCGCTGAAAGTTCCAACTGATAGAAAAGAAAAACACATAACAATTATTTCTTACTCGAGGAAACAGTGAAGAAAACTATCAAAATTCTATGCAAGGAAGTATAACAGCCCAGAATTACAGAAATAATCCCCGGAAATTCCAAAAAAACTGAAATCGTACCTGCGCGTGCGTATCTCCTAATCATGATGAGAAAAGTATCAGAATTGGGCCTTCTGCTCGGGTCTCCTTTAATCTGATCAAGAATTAGGCACCAAGCTGAGTCGAATTCTCGGGCCTTGCCAAGAGAATTAACCATGGCATTGAAAACGGCCATGGAGAATTGGTAATCGGGCCGCTTCTGCGCCCAATTGAAGAGCGTGAACAAGGGTTTTGGAGTGGAATCAAAATGATTAAAGATTTGGAGGAAGAGATTCGGGCTTGGACTGATTCGGGCCTCGGTTAGGGCATCTTCCAGACCATCCCCTGGATGGAGGGCCGGGTTTGAGAGAAGCTCGGAGATGCGGGTAAAATCTGAGAGGGTGGCGGAATCAGGGTTTTGGGGCGGCGTTGGTGGCTGCGGAGGGCTTTTACTTAGAAGCGGGGGAATTGGGATTGAGAAGGATGATTGGGTGGAGAGAAGCCTGAGGCGGCGGGCCGCGCCGGCGGCGACTAGGGAGGGAACAGAGCGGCGGACGTTCATTAGTGTGTGCTTGTGTATATAGAAGCAATTACAATAATTTCACGAATTCATAAGGGCTCACCACTAGGCAAGTAAAAACTGATAAATGTGCCCACCAGAAAAATAGTAGCTATGATGATCATATCATCATCAAATTTATACAATTTCCAGACAGAAAATGGAAATTTCTAATGATTTTTCACATAGTATTCTCTTACATTCTTGCAGCTTCTTCCCAGTCAGCATCATCATGTAAAATAATCAGAACAAGAAAAGAATGTTTGTACTGAATTTCAAGACTAATAATGATATCTTTCAAGGCTCAAGAATAACTCAAAATCTTGTTGTTGAACAGCTTTACAAGTATCCCTATGCAGTTATATAAGTTCCTCATTCCTCTTTCATCTCCTCTGGAAGTTGAAGGACTTGATTGCGAAAGCAAAAGTCACAGCAAACAGCACACAGAAACCAACCACAACAAGACCAGCAATGCCCAGGAAATCATGCCTGAAACCAAACTGATGTTTGAGCAGCTGTTTTATTGGCATTGTGTGGACTCCATCAGCAAGCCGAACTGATTCGTTCTCGTCTCCGTACTGGGACGTTAGAAGTCCGTATAAGCTCCAGGCTATTGGATTGGCCCAGTAATACCATCTCCACCATATGGGGATCCTCTGAACACAATGGAGAACGACGATAAGAGTTACTCAAATCAATATTATTCGATACATTGGCAAAGTCAGTGCATGGATTACCATGTGAGAAATCATGAAGCCACTGAAAAGGTTCCACATCATGTAGAACGGGGCAGCAAGGATGGCAGCGACGTTGTGATTGGGTGTAACGGAAGTTGTCATCATGCCAAAGAAGGTGAAGTAGAGTAATGTGAAATACATGAAATATATATACCAAAGAAATTTCCATAAGTTCCACTCAAAAGATGCCATGAAGTAGAAGATAGTGCTGTAAATGAGGGACTGCACGCAAACGTAGGGGAACTCAACCGCAACCTGTGAAACAGGTTCTAGTGAGACCTTTTAATAAAAACATGTGAGAATACTGAATAGACTTTACTACTCGGATCAGAAAAAGAGAGAACGCTGAAAACCGTGCCTGGGCAAAGGCAAATGGTAATGCAGAATACATTCCTGCAGCTCTCTCCCTGTATGAAACGAACCTTTCAACGAAAACCACTGGCTGCACAGAAGTTGCATTTGTTATTCCGATAAATAAAACAGCTGCGTACATGGACCCCATAGCGTTGAGTATATCCTGCTGGGATTCCCTGTAAAGGTAACACCAGAAGATGGTATTCAGCACATGAACCATTTTTCAATTCAAGAAATATAGGAAAATATCAGTCCAAGAACAAAGGAATTGGAAAGTAAAAGACAGTAAGAAAGAGAGCAGATAATAAATACAAAGGGTATGGGATGCTCAGAGAGGAAACCTTTTGGAACCAAATTTCCAGCATATTGTTCCAAACATCAATGAAATGATAACGGTGTAGAAGAAGCGTACGGCAGTGTATTGTGGGTTACGCCAGTATGAGAGGTTCTGCTTCCAAAGGCATGCCAGGAACTGACCGAAAAATGATAGAGAGTATTTGCTTGGGAAGTTCAATTCCTTGGTATCCTTATCTGGCTTGCTTAAACTCTCAACCAGCAACTTATTTTGCCTGAAATAGTGGGATATAAAAAAGTATGTTTTTGAACAAATCCTCCAAATGCCCTCTCGAAGTGTAAATAAGCACTTACTGAAACAAAGTTGATTGGCGATAAATTTCTGCAAAGTCCAAACCCAGACGATTTTCTTCTGCTGGAGATGTAACTTCAAGAATCCAAGCTGCAGGGTTATATCCAGGTCTTATTTTTTGAACTCCTGGAATAGCCTAGGAGAAATGAGGACCAAAGAATCAAGTTCTGGTTATGACTCAAGATCAAGACTGCATAAGAATAATTGATTAGCAGTTTGTGGAAAATGGTGCACCTCAAAATAACGAATAAGTTTGATAGAATTTGTGCCCAATGGACCTGCATAAATGAGCTGTCCGCCTCGTTTCATTAGCAAAAGCTGGGACAAGTGACAATTGAAGATCAGATCATTGGCTTGAGGCAAGCTCATCTAAAGATCACTTGCTAGAAAAGTAGAAACCTCATCAAAAGATTCAAAAATGTCAATGCTGGGCTGGTGAATAGTGCAAACGATTGTCCGCCCGGTGTCAACAATGTTCCTTACAGCTCTCATCACAATGGCTGCAGCCCTGGCATCAAGTCCTGAAGTAGGTTCATCCATGAATACAATAGAAGGATTGGCAACAAGCTCAACTGCAATTGTCAGCCTTTTTCTTTGTTCTACAGACAAGCCATTTACTCCTGGTACACCGACTAGTGCTCTACGTAATGGAGTTAGCTCAACTAGTTCCATAACCTCATCCACGAAAGCCTGCAATTCATA
Organism: Sesamum alatum; assembly: GCA_034509735.1. NCBI lineage: Eukaryota > Viridiplantae > Streptophyta > Magnoliopsida > Lamiales > Pedaliaceae > Sesamum > Sesamum alatum. The sequence continues at coordinate 20,677,175 of JACGWO010000009.1, read as the reverse complement.
TTCAAACATCTGTTTTTGAGAAAAATACACGAAAGCAAAATGAACTGGATAAGAAAAGACACCAGGGAATTACTCTTTGTGTAGCAAAGTCACACTGAGAAGAGAGTCGGAGCCAAGCAGAAAATAAGAGTGATTCATGCACAGTCAGACATGGAGAATGAACATCATTCTGTTCACAGTAGCCAGAAATCCTTGCAAATGTTTCTTGATTCTTGGGATATCCGGAAACATAGATACTGCCTTCAATATGTCCGCCAGTTTTCCTACCAGCTAAAACATCCATGAGGGTAGTTTTACCAGCACCGCTGACACCAATTAATGCAGTAAGCACACCAGGCCGGAATGCTCCAGTTACATTTACCAGTAGCTGCAATCTGTCCGGTAGACCCTGTCCCTTCAGTTCCTGAAGCATGAAATAGCTAAAGATAGTCACATATCTCAGCAAAATCAGTTTTGCTGATCACGATCTCAAGCTAATATTAAATCGTTGATATACCATAGGAACATCAACATAATAGCTGATGTTGCTAAAACACATGGAAAGAGGTTCAAATGGAAGAACCATTCCTTTACGTTTGCAAAAACTCTTGCCTGCCAAGATATGTGAATGTAAAAATAAGATACAGCGCCAAATTCGGAAAGGTAAGCCACAAGTAGCTCTTTGGCAAACCGGTGAATGAGTGTGAATGTTGCAAAAACTCTCCAAAAGATATTATGGAAGATTCAGAGTTCTTTGGCAAACCAGTGAACGAGTGTGAATGTTGCAAGAACTCTCCAAAAGAAATAATGGAAGGTTCACTCTCTTGTTCCTTGTCTTTGCCATGACGATGCTCCACCGGAACAATAACTTGTTGATTCCCTAAGGCTGAAAAAGAAGTTACAACGAGATAATTAGAGTTCACCACATGAATCAGATCACTTTTTGACAGCCATAATAATGGTTGAAAACACCAATTTAATGGATGCACGTAAATTTGTGATTGTTGAAACAAGCCTTTACTGGTTCATTTGCTGTATTAACCCACTGCAGGATAACGTCTACATTCTCAAGACTAATTTTAACATACTTTGAGTATATGGTGAGACTATTTGCAATATTATCTGCAACTTCTTGTATTCAGCAGTCACTAGTACTTGGTGAAGAAAGCTCATAAGTTATAGTCTGGAACTGAAATAAGGGAACCAAAGCAGTCAAAATATTCAGAAGACAAACTATAATAACCAGACAGGCCTCGATAATTATTTTAAATGTCAATGATTGGGGCCTCTGCTTCTCTAAGTTCCTTACTTCTTCTCCATAAATGACCATACTTCAGTTTCATCATTGCTAATTCATGCAACAGCGATATATTGGAGCTTTCCCCAATCTATGGAGCCACTACAAGCTAGTTTAAGGAATGAAACTTACGGTTTAGGTGAGTCAGAAACAAAGTGAAGAGCGTGTTGAATAATAATGTATATCCAAGTAATGCCCCAAAACCAATCCAGTACCAATGGTCATCTGGAAATAAACTGCGAACCTTCAGCAACATTTCCCCCAAAGACAAAGTACTGTTGTCGCCAGCTTTCTAACATCAGGAAAAAAGAAAAGGTTTATCAAACACAGGAAGAAGGTGTATGTACTAACGAGAGAGATAAAAGACAGCACTAGAAAAACTAAGACAGCACTAGAAAAACTAAATTTCATCTTAACCAGACAATAAGGTGAACTGATTCGAGCTTCTTTTTCTTTTTCCTTCTTTAACTTCTTAAAGATGCACACACAGACACACACACACACACAAAAAACAAACAAAAAAAGTTCTTCATTATAAATAAGCAGTATTAACTATTTTGCATGAAATATTTTTCAGATAATTATGTTCATATAATGGTGACCTGCATTACCACTGGTAGCCTCAGACTTGGTTAACATGAGTAAAAATGAGAGACCCTCTTCGCAGTCTATGGTGAAATTGTTGCATATTCAAGTAAAGAAAGGTATAAATGAGACAGAAATGGCACCATAAGATGTGAATACCTTATCCCAGGAGTGACCAAGAAATTCATTAACTGAAGCTGCACTTTGAGCATACATCATCGGGGAAAACCAGTAACCCCAGATCCACCAAACTGGGATGCTATCTGTTAGGATAAAAAATCCAAGCACGGATCAAGTACGGCAAAATTATTAAACAAACAGTTAAGGTAAGTAATGTTCACTATTGAGTAAAAAATAAAAGGGCATTATCAAGGACCTCTTGAAATTATAAATCCTCCGAGGACCATCACAACCAGCATAGCAAAAGATCCAAATGTGTTAGCAACTACCATATTTCGCCCTAGTGATGCCATCACACGAAAAAGACCTATTGACATCTGGTGTAAAGCGAAGTATAGCAAGAACTGCAGGAGGCATCTGTACATCAGAAGCAAGTCAGATTTGCATCTATGTTTAAATATCAGTGAAAAGAAAATACAAAGAGGATAGAATAAAAAAGGAAACCATATAAATATATACCTGGTTATTTGAGGATCAAAGCCAATGGCATAATATGTAACTGCCACCCATAAAAAAGATTCTACAAGAGAAAGGGGAATACTCAAAAGCCAAGAGGGAAGAGTGTATATCCAGCAGGGGTAGAAACGCAAATCTCTGTGCTTGTAAAGAACAGGAAGCTTAGATATCAACATTGGGACCTCCATAAATCCATTAAAAAGAATCATAACTATCGCAAAGTAAAGTGCACCAAGGTAGACTCCACCATCATCAAGAGTATTATGATGCATTGTTGTTCGGAAGAACACACTCATCATGATCAAAATAATCAGGAGTAGCTGCAAATAGGAAGATGCTCCTATATTAGTTTTTGCAGTCTAAAGCACAACAGGCTACTGAGAAATCAATGCTCCAGAAAAGACTGTAACATGTAACCTCATTGGCTGAGGATTATAAGAGATCTCGAAAAAATGTTACCTGAATGAATTTGAAAACAAAGACAGGAGAATTCCGCTTCAGTAGTAGCATCTGCCAGGAAAAACTAATCCTCAGAAGCTTAGCCCTCGTTATACCATAAGTCTTGGTAGATAGGGCAGCTGGATGATTGCAACATTTATTAAATGGAATGGCCAACTCCCGTGCCAATGAATTACCAACACGAAAGGATTGAAAACCTTCTACAAACTTTGCCACGGGTACGTAGTTGTATTGACTATTGAGGAACCAATACTGCTCTTGATCCTTTTCAGATAATACCTAAACATAATGTTGAAGTCATAAGCTTCAAAGACAAGAATCAACTAGTCAATATTTACCTCCATAGCTTGAATCCAAATGAGTACCTCTTGTAGAAAGTCAGCAACATTTTTTCTGGACGGACACTTGAAACCCATAAATGCAAAAAACTCAACTGCAGCTTCACGGGGCCCCTGATAAACAATTTGCCCCTCACTAAAAAGAATTATGTCATCAAACATCTGATAAGTCTCAGGATCCGGTTGCAAGAGAGATACTAGTGTTGTACAATCAAGAGCATGAGTCGTGTAATGTAGATATTTAATAATTTGATGGGTAGTTGAGCTATCCAGCCCTGTTGATATCTCATCCAAGAAAAGTACCCTAGAAGCACCCATAAGCAGTTCAGCTGCCAATGTTTATAAGTTAGTAATTCTAGCTGAAAATTTTCTATAGCAGCAAAATGAGCGCCATCAGAGCAGTGGAGGATAACTACCAGTAGTAAGCCGCTTTTTTTGGCCCCCTGATATCCCTTTAAGCATTTCATCTCCCACTAAAGTATCAGCACAAATATCCAGTCCTAAAATCTTCACATAAATTTCAGAACAATACATAAGAAATGTTCAAAATGTTAAGTAGCAATATAATCGAATGATTATTACTCTTGTTTCTACTATACAACCTACGATCCTGAATATGATTACAAACAAATTGATAAAACAAAAGTGACAGCACGTGAGTTGCACAAGCTGTCTTTCAGAGAATGAGGTGAAGAAAGAACAAGAGTTGCAAATAATCCAGAAAGACAAAAACAAATTAAGTAATTTTTTGGCATACAAATAACTGAATATGAATATGAGATCTGGGCATATCTCTTATCTATTTAACTTATTCTTCTAAAAAATAAGAAAATATGGCGCACCTTCATGATGTATTCAACAAGAAAACCTGTCTGTTGCCCCAACACTACTGCCTAGGAGAAAACAAGTATTTCAATGACAGAAACAAGTGCTGTGGCCCTCCAATAAATTCGTCGGCTATTTTAATCAAAGACAACTTCAATCAGGAAGACATACCTTGATAAAAATATCTAGATCTTGATCCGGGTTTATTCCAGCAATTTTTTCTCTTCTTAGAAGTTCCATGAGCATTTCTACAAACCAATTCCAAACCGAATTCATAAGGGATGAGAAACATGCATGAAAACCTTTCCTTTGACTCTGTTGAAATAAATGTCTAATTCATGTTACCATGTTTATATCCAGCGCCTTGACATTGTCCTGAAAATTCAAGAACCTCCCTCACCGTCATTTCAGAAATGTGCCAATCCTGCTGGCTGGCATACGCTGCGGTCCTCTGAGGAGTAAACTCCTCTAGATTATGTCCATTATATGCAACTTTCCCTGACATCTTCAAAGTAGGTTCTGTGACTTGTAAGAATTAAACAGGCACAAGGTCCAGATATGAAATAAAAATACTTTAAGAGGGAACTGCTCCAGCAGGTTATATTCTAGGCAGCCAGAGAACTGAAACTTCGGAACATTTAAATAGTGTGGCATTATGTCCTGATAATGAATAAAAGTCCCATTACCTGCAGACTAGGTGCAAGGCGACCTGCAAGAGCCAAAAGAAATGTCGTCTTCCCAGAGCTTGGAGGGCCCAGAAGCAGAGTCAACCTAAACCATAACTTGAGTCATTAATTTCAGAAACGATCACTTTAGATTGATGATAGATTGAAGCTCTTACAATACCTTGAAGGCCGTATGACACCATTTATGTTCTTCAGGATAGAAAATTTCTGTTTTCTTCCAGAGAAAATCCCAAGCTGCCTCAACAAAGCCTGTTTTTCATTACATGTTCACAGACATAGGTCAGGCTAATCCAGGGCACAATCCTTTCATTTTTACCTGATATTTTTACTCTGCAGGCATACCTCAGTCATGTCAAAAATAAAATTGGGTATGGTTGGCAAAGCTCTACTCCCTACATGGACTAATGCATCCACTTTCAAATTCTGAAATCGAACCTCAACTTTTGGAAATTCCAGGCCGACACTGTAACGAACATGGATAGGATTTAAATAACAGCAACACATTAACAAGCACAATATCAAAAGGTTTAAAAGTTTTCACACAGTAAGTTCTAAATCATCCTGCTGCCAGAAAAGTAAAAGACCAAAAAAAATCACACTCTTTAACAGTGTAAGATCACTCTTTAAGCACAGAATCTTGAAAGTTTTCGCCCATGAATTAAACTAAACTCCATAAAATCAAGAAACCGAGTAGGAACACACAGAATCTTGAAAGCCTTACGCATCAAATCTCTGCCTAACTCTCCTGAAAAACCCCTCAATATCCTCATTGACTGCATTAACCAACTTATCCAAGACTTGCTTCTGTTCTCCCTCCTTGATCCTCCGAACATCAACCAACGAAAGCTCCCCAGCAACATTCCTGAAAAGCGCTGTCCGGGCTCTGTCATAAGTAGGAGACCTCTGCAAAGCAGCCAACACAAGGGCCTCCTCCTCATCACCATTAATACTCAATGTGTTTCTTGAAAACATATTTCTCTGGGACAACACCCCAAACATGTGGAGGGCAAGAGCTAGCAACTCCTCTGACAAACAAAAGGGGTTCTCTTGAGAGGCTTTAAAGAAACAATTGAGGGCTTGATAGGCATCCTGAGTGGCTTCAGATGGGTCAAATCCGCAACAACTTTAGAGGCTGGAAGCGGTTGTTGCATGCTTTGCATTAATTGCTTTCTTGGGATCAAATTTTCTTCTTTGATTTTCTCTTCATTTTTATATGTAATTTGAGTGATGATTCATACAGATTTCTTGGTGAGCAGTAACTGGCAACAACCAACAAGAAGCAGTGCATGGGATTGGGAAGGAAAAGGTGGTAGATTACAGTAGGTTTGAAAAGTACAGCATTATTGGACTTTTTCAGAAAAAAGTAGAGTCGCATACAGTTCCAAGTAGTTGTGGACTTTTGCCTACAAAATCGTGTGTGGCTATTATTTATACCAAATTAAATGCTGATACTGCTTAATTTGGTTATGCGTTTTTTGTTTTGTCTTTTTTTTTTTTTTTCTTTCTTTCTTTTGAGTGAATACACTCTCTGGCACCCCACGTTTGGTGATATTACACATAAATTTTTCTGTAGTTTGAAAATTTATATTTAATTGATCAAATAATTTTTTTTATAATCAAACTATTTTTATACATTTCTACACGTTAATGTATGTGAGAAGGTATATATTCACCGTTATACGGATAGTTAATAGTTTAGTTATAAAAGATTTGTTTGACCTGCGGTAAGTTAGTAATAAGCCAATCGAGTGCAAAGATCAATTTTCATTCAATCTTTTTGTTAATATCAACAAATTCGGTGAATTTTGACTAAGGGATTGACCTTTTTTTTAGAAATGGCAAACCTCGTAAGTATTAGATGTAATTTTTCAAATCACATAGAATTTACATGTAATTACACTAAACTTCATGGACGGGGTGTAACTATCCTAAATTTTAATTGTCAAGGATCAATATACTCAATTTTGATCAATGATTAATTTTAATATAATTTTAGAATTCGATAAAATTAAAATTATAATTAAACTTGATCAATAATATGTTTAACTCAGTCCAGTTTACACTCCTAATTATTATACATAATTTCTTATTAATCCATGGATTGTTTGATTTAAAAGGTGGGCAAGGTTATAAGCTTTTACCAATGATCTTTTGGTCTAGTGGTTAAAATTGTGGTATCAATACGTGGATTGATAATCTACTGTATAGTATAATTGTTTGTACATTATTATAGTAAGGGTTTGCTTAGATTTCATTTATGTAATATTGTTGATCAATGTACATTGTCTCTATTAGATATTGATAATCGATAGGGCTGATTGTAATCAATTTAGTTCAATTAATAATATTCATCGTTTTTACTTCAAAAAAAAAGGTTATAAGCTTTTTAAAATATTTTATAAGATGTTTGGAAAAAACCTTGTATTATGAATTATTTGGTAAATTTTTCAGAAAATGGTCCTATAATGTATAAAAATAAAATGTTATGAGTTTATAAGTTTTTTTTTTAGAAAAAAAAAAAAGGTAAGGAGTCGTCAACTTATTTTCTAATATATTAACAAATTCTTTTGAATTTATTACAAATCTGTCATTACTAAAATCTTATAAGCTCCATGGTTTTATTTTATCCAAACCCTCCATAAATTTATTTTTAAAATAAGATCTGACATTTAATAAGCTCTAAAAACATTTTATAAGATATTTTAAATAAGTTTAGTGAACACCTCTAAATCTAAAAAAGTGACAGTTAATTAACATGTTAAATAAATAATATGTGAAAAATAAATCAAAGCATCCAATACTTCGATCGATAAAAGTTGTTTGAACTCGATTAGTTAATTTAACAAAATCTGAACAGTATTTTTTGTGCGATTAAACTATCAACCTCGGTTCGAGCTTGATTCAATCAATTTCAAAAATAACAAAATATTTAGGGTTAATTACACTTAAACCCCTCTAAAAATGGAAAAATTACACTTTTTCCCAAATAAGTTTCAAAATTTACACCCCTTTGAAAATTCTTCGTTTACATCTTACCCCATTCTGTTAGAGTTTGGACAAAAAATATTTACGTCAGTAAAAAATATTACATAAAATTTCAACTTTGCCCACCATTTAACATTCTCATGTACATTTTTATACTTATTAGGGGATAAATGCAATGCATATATATGGAGTTATGTTAATATTATTACATTTTTCCCTTATAAGTACAAATTTATTGCACGAGAATGTTAAACGAGGGATAAAATTAAAAATTTATGTAACCTTTTTTTGCATTTTTCATCCAAGTCCTATCGAAATAGGACCATGTGTAAACGGTGAATTTGTAGATGGGGTATAAATGTAATTTTATAATTTCTTTGAGAGAAATTGTAATTTTGTATTTCCAGAAGGGGTTTAAGTGTAATTAATCCAAATATTTATGAATATCAAACTATTCAAACCCAACTCATGTTTGATTCGATTAAAACTAATTTCAGCTCGATTTCATCACCAATCAAACCATACTCAAACATATTTTTTTTAAATATAATAATAATTCAAACAAACTCAAACAATAATGTATTCAAAAATCAAAATCTGCTTTTTCCGACACTCAAAAATTGTGGTAAGTCGAGAGTAGTAGGCATCAGCCATCAGGAATTTTTGGCTGAGGCAGTAATGTATGAGGAAAATAAACATTAAATGTGAAATCGCCCACCTATATATTGGTTAAACATTAATGATGTGCACATATTTCCAACCATAATTCTCGACTCTAACGTGCAATAATGTGTGAGTGCAACCGATTGAACTGCTTTTATTACGAGGTACACAAATACTATTCTCACCCAATTATTGGAAAATGGGGCTATTTAACCTCTATAATTATTAATTAATATTGTGCTGGCTTTGAGATGTAATTAATAATTAATGCAATTAAATTAACCTATATCTAGTAATTATGCACTGCTATAATTTGCGGTGCATTATTATAGGCCACTATATTTTGATTGGTTATAACAAGTAATTCGAAATTGATCGATACGTCGTTTTCTTATTTTTTAATTAAATTAAAAAGTTACCAAGAATAACAATAAGGTGGGGTTTTTTTTAGATAATTACACTCTTCTCCTCTAAGATTTTGTATAATTACACATAGATCTTATGTGGTTTGAAAAATTACATTTAATATCTTTGAGATTTGTTTTTGTATAACAAATAGGTCCCTCCGTTGATCAAAATACCGAATTTGTTGATATTACATAAAAAATTGAATGAAATTTGATATAAACCATTAATATCATTAGTTTGTTGTAAAATCTCGTGTCGAATTTGTTCGAGTGTATTACAAGTGTTTGAATTTTTACGTGTTATTAATAATGTCTTAGCATAGTGGTTAAGGTAGAGATCTCATGAATTTGAGTCTCGTCGAACATGTGGGTTATGGGTAATTTTCATTTTGGTCCTTGTGTTTTTAATTGATTTTCAAAATGATCAATTTCTTTTTGTTATTTTTCAATTTCATCTTTCTAGTAGAATTTTGACCAATTTTTTGGTCAAAAAATGGTCTTTGTCAAAAATGTTCCCAAAAATTTTGGTAAAATATGCACAATTGCAAAAGCATCAACTTCTTGATTAAGATAAACCTCATTTTTTTTCAGTGTCTACTGAGCGGTTTTTCTCTCTACTGAGAGGGTAGTATAGTTGGTAGTGTTTCGTGTCTTCGAGAGGGTGAGGCTTGGCTATGGGGGGCTTACTGTCCGTATCATACGTCTTGCTTGCATCGTCATGTTACGTCGTGGTGGATCGGATTGTCGGCTCTAAGTCGGGTTTTTTTTCGTGCTGGGGGGGGGGGGGGGGCTATCCCGTGTGTGTCTTGTTTTGTGTTTTTCAGTTTCTTTTATTCTCTGTTCTGTGTCTCTGTTGGCTTGGTGAAGGTTGAGCTCTGCGGCGGGGGAAGGAGGCAGGGTCCTCTTCGTGCAAAGGGGGACACGCGCAGGCACTACTGATAATATTTCTGCGAGAGGAAACGATGGAGTGGAATCTGGAATGCCTAGATCGAGCTCTAGTACTGACGGAGGAGGAGGCCGGGGGGGTAACGCCGACTGGGACAGAGTGGGAAGGGTGTAGGGATGTGACGGGTTTTCTGGTGGTCGGATGTTTGCTGGCTCCGATGCCGTTTCGTTTCGACGTATTGCAGGCTACATTACTGAGTATATTGAGGCCAATTAGGGGGATGGAGTTGAAGCTATTACCGGAGAACCACTTCTTACTGCGGTTCAATCACGTAGCGGATAGGGAGAAGGCGTTAGCAGGCCGGCCGTGGATATTTGACCGGAATATTATCCTGTTGAAGCAATTGGACATGGTGGACAATCCAATGATGGTCGATTTATCGAAAAGTCCATTTCATGTTCACATCCACGGATTGTCGTTACGTCTGATGACCCTGGAGGTGGGCACTGCCATTGGTAACCGGTTGGGCACTTTCATGGAACTAGGATCTGGTCGAAGTCCAATGCTATGGGGGGCACAACTTCATATTCGAGTGGAACTGAATGTACATAAGGCGCTACAGCGACGTATGCGAATCCGCTCTCCGGTAGGTGAGGAACTTACTGTGTCATTTACATAGGAAAAGCTGCCGACGTTCTGTTATGGCTGTGGTGTGTTAGTGCATATCGTCCGGGACTGTGCGCAACAGCTGGACCAAGGCGGGGGGATAGGGCAGAGGTGGAATTACCATACGGCCCGTGGCTACGCGAATTGAGGATGGTGGGAGGAAACTCAGGGGTCGGTGGAGGCGGCTAGGGCAGTGGCGGCGGGGGGTGGGGAAATGGGAAGGGAATGGTGGACGGAGAACCAGTTCTGATGCAGGGGGTGGGTATTTTTGAAGTTTCGAGAATGGATAGGGGTGGATGGGGGCTGGCGTCCGCACGGCTCGGATCGCCGGCGGAAGGGGGAGAGTCGGCAGGGTTAGCCCAGTCGAAAACGGAGGGCAAAGGTGGGGTGGGCGAAGAGAGGGGAGATCGTGGGGGGGGGGGGGGAAGTGGAGAACGTGGGATGTATTGTAGGGGGATTGGGTCGGTGGAGGGGTGGTGGTAGGTTGGGCGAGCCGGACGGAGTTAGTGGGCTGGGGGTGGCGAGGGAGATGGGTCAGGTGAAGAAGGGATGTGGGCTGGTGGAGATGAGTGAGGTGGGCCAGATGAAGGAGGGTTGTGGGCTACGGCCGGGAGGTGAGGGATCCCGAAGTGGGCCTGGGTCTCACGGGCGGACTCTTTTGTCGCAGCGGAATATATCTTTTTCGCCCGTGATGCCTCTCAGGTTGCACTCAACCTTCGACCGGCCTTCGTCCATTCGAGTCCTAACGGTATTCCCGTCGTGTGTCTTTGACACTCGCAGCTCACCAGCGCGACATTCGAACACATCCCTGTGCGGCACCTTGTGCCCGGCACTCGCCTATCCGAAATGCCCATGTTCGCCGAGGGTCGCGGCCCACACGCCTTGCGTGTCTTCATGTCCGGCCCCAACTAGCTAGCTCGCCATCATGTATCTCGCCCACAATCTCGGGTCCTTTCGATACATCTCGCAATGGCTCGGAGCATCCTCGCTCCTTCTCGGCACTATGGGCCATTCTTGCCCACAACGCCCATCGCACGCTCAACGTTCACTCGGTGCATAACCGGCGCATGTCTTCACCATGCCCGTCTAGAATGCCTCGCCCGAGTAGGACAACATCACAAGTCCGTGACCCAATCCGGATGCCCGCATCTCGCATCAATCCCGCACGGCATGCCCGACATGCCATCTTGCCTTTCGGCGTGGCTTCACAATTTGCCCATATAGCGGCGTCGCCCCACGACCGCCTATCTTAGCCAACGGACCCCCGTGAATGGCTAGAACCCAATAGCGCATCTCACGAGTTAGCTCACGAGGTCTTGGAGTGCTTGCCTCGATTGCTCATTCGGCCTAGAGGTGTTGCCCCTGATTTCCCGCAGCCCGCGGGGCAACCTTGCGCGTCGCTTGGAACCTCTCGACCCTTTTCTTGCCCAACGTAGGCCATCCTGGCCCTACGCCGCCCGTCCGGTTCCCATACCTTTCGGGGACTTTAGCCCTCCCTTCGAGGTGCCTAAAGCCGGCCCTTGGAGGCCCCAACATGCCCCCAAGGGTTGCTCATTTAGTGCCTTGCTGCACGGGGGAGGCTGGCTGGAGCTCACCACTGCATGCCCCCTTATAATAGGCTTAAAAACATTTTCTCTTATTCCAGCAGTAGACATTAAAGTGGCCGAGGAGCGCACCTTTTTGCTATCTCCCTCGTCTGACGTTCAAATCACGTCCCGCTTGAACCGTTGCGTAGCCTACGACGTCTACATCACAAATCCATAGTTTCAGCCCCATCCGATCATCCATCGTCCGGGAATTGCCCTCGCAATAATCTGAAACAGGCCTCTCGCCACTGCACTGGCAGGCTCCAAACATTGTCGCCGTTTCCTACTCAATCGGAACCGTCTAACTCTGAAACTTGGTGGAGATGTTCCCAACACTTCGTGGAACACACCATTGAAACAGTTTTGCAAATATCGAAAGATAAAGCACTCTGCTTCGTACTTCAATCTCCTGCTCGCGCACAAGATGGCGCCCGGTAGTCGCCCTTATAACTCCGTGCCCAAACGTTCATGAAACGACTTCATACTTGGCGGATAGCATCCTTACACATCAAGGAAGTTCCCATACGAACAGTATTGCGATACCCAATCGGTAAGAGTCTCTGCTCACTTGCCGTTTGTGCACCTGCGTGCCGGCCGGCATCCCCTTGCCGCCCGCACGTCCTCCTCAAGTCACTGCCGACCGTCTTGGCTAAGGGGCGGCAGGTGACACTGGGGAAGGGATTGGGCCGAGTGCTAGAAGTGGACTGAGGATGGAGTTGATGGTGGGCGACTGGGCTACATGAAGACACAAAGCTGGGCCGCCATTGCTTGGGCCTCCACCAGGCTTTCATGAAGCAATCACTGGTGGGCCCGAAGTTGAAACTAAGTCTATGAAGGGGGAAAAACAGAGGTTCAGTCCCACAGCCCAGCAACAACAGAAAAAGAACGCGCAGACGGGGGAAATGGTTGTAACTGAACCGCGACGAGACCCACCTCCGATGGTTGACGATGCAGGTCAGTCCCGGCAAGCGGCGCAGGCTACTGTGGCAGCAGGTGAAGGTGGGAATCGGGAGGTGGTAGTGCGGATTGACATGGGCGAGGTTGGCGACGAAGGTATGTCCTGTCTAGCTGCTGCGAAATCAGTTATGCCGACACCGAGATCTGATTGTAATCCCCTCTCATCTGGTCTTGTGGGTGGGAATGAGATATGGGGTAGCGGAGAGCGACCTTCAATCCAAAGAAAAGGGGCCGGGCAGATGGATAGCAGGAGGGAGACTATGGTAGCATCGAGGAAGGAATTGGTCACCGTTCCTATCGTGTTCATGGCTGGGGTTGGTGGCGGCAGGGGAGGAGGGGGCACCAGGGGACGGCGGCTGGATGGTATGGAGGGGAAGCGGAAGCGAGGGGGGCAGATTGGGGATCAACCCTTGAAGCGGGCGTTAGTGGATGAGACAAGCACAGAGAGTTCCGATGACGAAATGTCCGATACTATACCAGTGGTGGAGACTGCGCGGCAGCCCCGCCGAGATCAATGAGTGCTTTGGCATGGAACTGTTAGGGCTTGGGGTCGGCGTCGACAGTTCGTCAACTCGGAGAGTGGGTCCGAGATTTGCAACCCTAGTTAGTGTTCCTATCAGAAATAAAGTGTGGACATCGCCGGTTTGAACGAGTTCGGGCTCGGTTAGACTTATTCGGGGTGTGTGTCCCGGCAGTGGGGCGAGGTGGCGGTTTAGCGTTATTGTGGAATAAAGATATGGCCGTACAGCTTCAGTCCTATTCAGCTCACCATATTGATGTAGATGTGCTTTCAAGTACTCGGACAACTAACTGGCGCTTTACAAGTTTCTACGGGAGCCGGATGTCACTAAATGGAAGGCAGTATGGGAATCGTTGATTCGTCTGAGTAGACAGTCGGACGCGCCATGGATGTGTATTGGGGACTATAATGAGATTCTTAGCCAGGATGAGAAGACGGGATGTAGGCGGCCGGGCTGGCAGATGGCAGACTTTCGAGCAGCATTGGATATCAGAGCGACTTGATGGATATGGGCTTCACGGGGACCCAGTTTACGTGGTGCAATCGGCGGCAGACCCCGGATACGGTTCGAGCCCGATTGGATAGAGCCTGTGCTAATTCGGAATAGTGTTAATGATTCCCGAACACGGAGGTTAGTCACGTAGTTACTCCTTACTCGGATCACGTTATGGTACGAGTCCAGTGGGAACCGGGTGGGAGCAACCAGACGGTTAGGCGGAAGAGGAAATTTTGATTCGAGGTCAAGTGGTTACAATCGGAAGAGCGTGCGCGGGTAGTGGAGGAAGCGTGGGGGGCCCCCGCGGGGGATGACCCTCATGTGCGGTTATGGCGGCGAATTCAGGGGTGTCGCGTGGGCTTACTACGGTGGGATAGGGAGGAGTTCAGAAAGGAGGAGCGGTAGGGGAAGGAGTTGGAAGAACGGGTTGTAACGCTGGAGGGGAGACAATTAGGAGAAGCGGAACATAGGGAATTACGTGATACTTGTGAGAAACTTGAGGAGCTCAGGGCACGGGAGTTATTAAAGTGGCAACAACGTAGTAAAGCCCATTGGCTTAGGGACGGGGCCAGTAATACGAGGTTCTTCCATTCCGTTGCAACGACCAGAAAATGGCAGAACAAGATTTCTCAGTTGCGTGATGAGACGGGGACATGGCAGAAAAAGGAGGAGGACATTCAGGGGATCTTGCTTAGGTACTTTCACTCGATCTTTGCTACCAGCAGCCCATCGGATTCGGATATCAACAGGGTATTATCGGTAGTGCCGCAGCGGGTCACTCCAGACATGAACCGGACCCTTGCCGAACCTTTCACTGCCGCGGAGGTCAAGCATGCTGCATTCATTATGTTCCCTTTTAAATCTCTTAGCCTTGATGGTATACCCCCCTTGTTTTTTCAAAAGTTTTGGCCTGTGGTCGGTGCTGATGTAACTAGTTCTGTCCTTCGTATCCTTAATGAGCATGTGATGTTGCAAAAAATGAATTTCACCCATATCGTGCTCATCCCAAAATGTGAGTCGCCAGAAACGGTGGCTCAGCTTCGTCCTATCAGCCTATGCAATGTTATCGTTAAGATTGCGTCTAAATGCATAGCCAATCGGCTTAAATTTTTGCTTGATGATATTATCTCCATACTCAATCTGCTTTTGTCCCCGGACATCTTATTACTGATAATGTGCTTGTAGCCTTTTAGCTTAATCATCATCTTAGAACGTCGGTTCGATCCACAGGGGGTAATGTGGCACTTAAGTTAGACATGAGCAAGGCCTATGATAGGGTTGAGTGGCCGTTCCTTAGGGGAGTGTTGCTTAGAATAGGTTTGCATCATCGTTTTGTTAATCTTATTATGTTACTAGTGACCACGGTTTCTTACTCTATAACATTGAACGATGTTTCGTTTGGCTACTTTAGACCAGAGCGGGGTATTCGGCAGGGTGACCCCCTGTCCCCGTATCTGTTTTTGTTCTCTGCAGAGGCCTTTTCATGCTTAATCCAGGAGGCTGAGAGACGAGGTCGAGTGGTAGGGGTGCCGGTTGCTCCTCAAGCTCCGCGGATATAACATCTATTGTTCGCTGACGATACACTATTGTTATGTGGAGCCATGGAGGAGCAACTAAATGAAGTGAGGCGAATATTAGGGGTGTACGCTCGGGCGTCGGGACAAGAGATTAACATGGGTAAGTCGAGCATGACGGTGAGCGGGGGTGTACCGAGGGCGGTGAAGCACTTCCTCGGGGCGGTGATGGGTGTCAGGTTGGTTGAGGGGCACGACAACTATCTTAGCCTGCCAGCTGTTGTGGGTCGGACGAGAGGTGCTTTATTCCAGAACATTCAAGATCGGGTGTGGCAATGGACGCAGGGATGGAACGGGAAATATTTGTCCCATGCAGGTAAAGAGTCCTGATAAAGGCAGTCTTGCAGTCGCTCCCCACGTATGCAATGTCGTGCTTCCTGCTACCAAAGACATTCATTCGTAAGCTTGAGTCTTCCATGGCTGACTTTTGGTGGCATAACCGTGGGGATCGGAGGGTACATTGGGTGACGTGGCGGAGGATGTGTAAGTCGAGGGATGGGAGTGGTATGGGGTTTTGTGAGTTGAGGGAGTTTAATTTGGCAATGCTTGCCAAACAGGGGTGGAGAGTGGTGACGTGCGAGGACTCGCTGCTAGCTCGGGTGCTTAGGGCACGGTATTTTCCGGGGGGCTCGTTTTGGGATGCGGGGGCGGGGACAAGGCCTTCTGTAACATGGAAAAGTATGATGGGGGCGAGGGAGCTTTTGAGGGAGGGGTGTGATCGGGATGAGGAGGGATTGTGGCGGTGGAAAGGGGAGCGAGGGGGGAAGTTCACAGTTCGTAGTAGGTATAGGTTGGCGGTAAATATGAGTGATAGAGAGGTTGCCTCGTCGTCCGGCGCATCATTGACGTTGTTGAGGGGTTGAGGTTCGTTGTGGTCAGTTAATTGGCGCACATGGGTCCCCCCGAAAGTACATGTCTTTATGTGGATGTTGTGCAGTGAGGCATTACCGACATTGGCGGCGTTAGCAAAGCGAAAGCCGGGGATTGACACAAGTTTGCGCGATGTGTGGAGCTGTCTTTGAATCAATTCACCACACGATGGTGGAGTGTCCATTTGCCCGGCAAGTATGGGCGTTGTCGAATTTGCTGTGGCGATAAATTTCGAACTGGCGTGCAGGTGCGGCGGAATGGGCATTGGACGGGCTGCAGCAGTTGGGTAGGGAGGATAGAAAGCGGTTCTGTGTGTTGTCTTGGTTAATTTGGCAACATCGGTGTGGGGTGCTCATGGCGGGCACTGATCAGAGGCCGCACGAATCTGTGACGACTGCTAATATGATGCTATGGAATTTTCAGAAGATCCAGGAGCTGCTTCGATCGCAGGTCCAGGGTCACCTCGTGTGGGTTGTCGAACTGGTTCGGTTTTTATTTTTAATATATTCATCACTCTTTACTCAAAAAAAAAAATGCAAAAAATCCTCCATTTTCAAACTCAATTTCAATTTAGAAATTATGAGCATTGGAATTTGGCTATTTGAAGGCCGCTATTGACAGGTGGAATTTGGGTTTTTGCCAAACATACTCCCTTATAATATATATTGTACAATTATAAATATAAAGTACAAATTAAATTTGACAAAAGCAAGAAAAATGCAGCAATAAGTTTGCAAGTATCCAATAGCAATCAACCCATATATATATTTTTTTAACTGTTTCACATAAAAATTAGTCATTAACTACGTATCATTTCCAACCAATTATTGTTTATACATTGATTATGTCTTCGTCAAATTCAACCAACAACAACATCAATGGAGCAACGATAAAAAGTATATAAAATATGTCATAATATACACTATGCCAATATATTCAGATATACCGATCAATCTAAAAAATATATATACTTTTATATAATTGAAAAGCATCCTTTTGTTGTTTTTTTTTTTTTTTTTGGTATGTCAATTTTTTTTAATTTATTTTATTAATTTCTATTTTACTTTCACTCTCTCTACTCAACTTCTCATTCTCTATTTTAATAATTTTCACATTTCTTTTTTCCTCTCATTTTTCCAATAACTCTTCATAACTTTTATATATTCTTCTAGCAATTTTTATTTATCTAATTAATATATATTTTTTGAAATAATAATTAATTAGTTTATAAGTTTAAAAATAATTACACACATTTGGGTGTGCATATATTAGTATAAGATAATACTATAATATATACCATATTTACAACCCATAAAATTTTCTTTTCTTTTTTCTATAAATATAAGAAAAGTACAAGAACACCCTTCAATTGAAGGGAAAATTGACCAAAACTCCACCAAATGGACGAAATTGAAAAATAATAATAAAAAAAAGATGATTTTGAAAATTGATTAAAAATACAAGGATTAAAATGAAAATAACCCGTATTTTATCTATTCAGGATAGTACGAGTACCGAATTTTCCTGGCTTTCCTTTAGAGCAACCATCAAAATGAAGCTTCAGCCATCCAATGGAGGAGAGAAGAAGGCTTCAATCTTTTGCATATGGAGATTCACTTTATGTGAGTGTTTGTCTCACTTTATGTTAATTATTGTAATTTATTCATTATTTTTAATCGTATTGATGTATTCCTCAATTTGTTTAGATATTAATATAATCATGTATGAGTGATTTTAAAACAATAATTTCAAATGCCGTTATATTGAATGGATTTACAATTTATCGTAATACTACTACATGTATCTTAAGGTAATATTTAAAATATTTAAAAATCTTCAATAATGTAGAGGGTTAATTACACTTACACCCCCTTTGAGAATGTATAATTACACTTTTTCCCAAAAAAGTTTTAAAATTACACTTACACCCCATCCGAAAATTCTCTGTTTACACCTGACCCCATCCGTTAGAGTTTGGACGAAAAATGTTCACGTCAACAAAAATAATTACACAAATTTTCAATTTTTCCCATCATTTAACATTCTCATGTATATTTTTGTACTTATAAGAGGATAAGTGTAATGTATATGTATGGAGTGAGGCCAATATTATTATATTTTTTCCTTATAAGTACAAAATTATTGCACGAGAATGTTAAATGAGAGGTAAAATTGAAAATTTATGTAATTATTTTTGTTGAAATGAACATTTTCCGCCCAAACTTTAACGAATGGAGGTCGGGTGTAAACAAAGAATTTTTAGAGGGAGTGTAAATGTAATTTCAAAACTTTTTTGGGGGAAAGTGTAATTATGCATTTTCAGAAGGTGTCTAAATGTAATTAACCCTAATATAGAATTACCCAGGCAAATAAACTAGATTTATTACTATAATTTGAAATTTTGAATTTTAAGTCAGATCCACTCAAAACATAACATAAGAAAGTACTTTTTGTGGCAACGAGTTTCTAAAACTTTCATTTTTTAATTTTTTTTTTATCATCGCACGTGCATGTACCTACTTACACACGCTTCTAATAAAATTTGAATCCAACATCTCAATTATAAAAAGAGTGAATTACAATGACCTCCGACATTTAACATAATTATAAATATCCCATCGTTGTTTCAAAAATTACAAATATTCCCTGAAGTTTGTAACCGTCTAACAAATAAGCCATCACCATTCATTCTTATGGGTGAACTGACCAAAATACCTTTATGTAAATTGAATTATTTTTTACAATTTTCTAAATCTTTTTGGACAAAATTGCGCAGGAAAAAGTTTCGTACGTTTTTTACACAGATAAACAATAACGTAAATTACCTCGTTTTATTTTTCTACAATTAAAAAATAAAATTAAGGGCAAAATGAACAATTTCATGCCATTGGTTACAAATTACAAATCTCCGGGGATATTTGTAATTTTTAAAATAACAAAAAAGTATTTATAATTATACTAAATTTTACGAGAGATCATTGTAATTTCCCCTTATAAAAACAATGGGTTCTAATCCATTAGGGTGTCCTGACTCCGACTGCCCCAAAAACCTTTCCACCAATGTAAAACCACGAAATAGAGCTAGAATTCACTTCCCCTCCTTTATTTTTAGTGCTTCACCTCTTATATAAGTAAATAGGGTAAATTATAGCTACCTTTCTTGAAGTTTGGTATAATTATAAATAATTATTATTGTTTGAAAAATTATAAATATTTCCCTGAGGTTTGTAAACGTCTAACAAATAACCCATTTCCATCCATTTTTATAGGTGAATTGACCAAAAGGCCCTTATGTATTTTATTTAATTTTTAAAATTCTTTTAATTTTTTTGGACTACAATGCGTAGGGAGAGGTTCTTAAAGTTTTTTACACAGAAAAACTAATAATGCAATTTGGCTCGGCTGATTTTTCTGCAATTAAACTAAAAAAATCAAGGGCAAAATGGTCAGTTTCAGGCCTTTGGTTGAAAATTGCAAACCTCATGGGGGTATTTGTAATTTTTCAAACAACGAGAGAGTATTTGTAATTATGACAAATCTCAAGGAAGGTATATGTAATTTACCCAAGTAAATATTAACTGTGGTATAAGTCTGACATTGATTTTCAGTAAAATGAACGTTTATGTACTTTGCAAGTTTTGATTCAGCATATCGATTGTTACTAAAATTGAGAAGGGTAAATTATAGCTATCTGCTAATGAGATTTGGCATAGTATAAAATAACTCTTTGTTATTTGAAAAATAATAAGTACCCCATTTAAATTAAAAATAATTATGTAGTTCCTAGATGAATGTGTGAAAAATACTACTTTTGCTCTTGCTGCATTTTTTATTTTAAAAAAAAGGTTTAAAAAAAGTACACAATTCTGAGGGTGGGAAAAATAATGGTTTAATATAATTTACCTCCCTGTGATATTGCAAATGATCAAATTACCCACCTATAAAAGAAAATAACAATTTACCTTCATGTGTTCTTTAAAATGAAACAATTTACCCGTAAAAAAAATTGCTCCATTTTAAAAATCATGGGGAGATAAATTGATTCATTTAAAAAAATACAAGGAAGTAAATTGCTATTTTATTTTTCATAAGGAGGTAATTTGCACATTTGCAATATCACATGGAGGTTGCTTGCATATTTTTCGTAAAATAAATAATCTATAGAGAATATTAATCCATAAAAATATTTTTTAAAAATCTAAAAGATATATAAAATTATAACTTATAATTCAAAATGGGATTTTGAGCATCTCATTATAAAAATAGGATAGAAACACAATGGAATGAGCTCGTTGTTAGACAAATATTAAAGTCAGGGAAGTATTTTTTTTTTTTTAAATAACGAAAAAATATTTATAATTATATAAAATTTCAAAGAAGATGATTGTCATTTATCCCTTTGAAAAAGAAAAAGATATGTTATAAGCTTATAACTATGTGCTGGGAAAGATAAAAATAAAATCAACTCTTCCTGAGATTAGCCATTTTATGCTTTTAACATATAGTTTCTTTTGACAAATTTTTTATTTTATTTAAACCTAACTACTCATACCATAATCTAATCTACATTCGCTCTTAAATAATATTACCAGAAACAATTTAAATTACTTTTTTTTTCACGTTTCAAAATCAAATTCAAAAGACTCATCATAATCTATAAATATATGTATCTAAATTAGCCCAACTCGTACTTCAACCACCAACGATCCACTCATAACCCAAAATTAAAAATTTAAAACCCATGAAGATGCCATGTGAATTTGAATTTTGGACTGATTCACTTTCATTTTTCTTTTAAAAGAAAGACCAAAAAATTTGAATTGATGTTTGGTCATCCTGATTGCCTTTTGCCAAATTAAAAATAAATAAAATAAATTAGTATAATATAAAGAAGACATATATATATAAATAGATCTAAGACAAGTTTAAGTCTAGAACATGCTATGTTGTCAGAGATGGTCCAGAAAAATTGCTACTCTCCCCAATGAAACAAACCTTCACTGAGAAATTTATTAGACTTGGGATAATAATAATATCATATAATAATAATAATTATTATTATTATTATATAATATGTGTGTATGTGCTGTAAAGCAGTAGCGACCTGTTTGGTCAACTGCATTCAAAAAGAAGGTTCCCCTTTAATTACTTCTATTACTTATTTCGTAGATCTCGAAGACTCGTCTCCTCATTTTTAAGCTACCAAATGATGCCTTATTCATTGGTTAAATAATCGAGCTAATTACACTTAGACCCCTCTGTAAATGCAAAATTATATTTTTTGTTATTTTATTTTGAGATTATACTTACACCACCTCCGAAAATTCTTCGCACCTTACCCATTCTGTTAGGATTTTGACTGAAAATGCTAATGTGAGCAAAAAACTAGATAAACATTCAATTTTTACCCCTCATTTGACATTCACATGTAATAATTTTGGGGTTTAATGCAATTTAACCCCCTGTGATATTGCAAATGAGCAAATTACCCCCCTATGAAAAAATAAATAGCAATATACCCCCCTGTGTTTTTCAAGATGAAGCAATTTACAATATATATTACGTTTATATAGGGGGGTAAATTATTATTTTTTTTCATAGGGGGTAATTTGCTAATTTGCAATATCACAGGGGGTTTCTTGCATTTTTCCCAATAATTTTGTACTCAAGGGAAAAAATGTAATGATGTTAACTTCACTATATATATATATATATTACGTTTATCCCCTTTTAAGTATAAAAATATACATGAGATTGTTAAATGGGGGGTGAAATTGAAAATTTACGTAATTACATTTGCTGATGTTAACATTTTTAATCCAAACCTAACGGAAGGTCAGTGTGAATAGAGAATTTTCGAAAGGGGTATAAGTGTAATTTTAAAATTTTTATGGGGGCAAGTATAATTTTGAATTTCAATAAGGGTTTAAGTATAATTAACTCTAAATAATACAATAAAATATTATTGTGTAAAATTTTGAGTTCCATCAAATTTCTTGTTTTGGGTGTTAAATAAAGTGCAGCTGTGAATAATTATTGTGACTTTATTATTGTGAATAATTGTATACATATATTTTTTGTTGATAAATATATTTGAATTGAATATTAATTGATATTAATGTTAAAAATAAAATACATAAGAGTAGTCTAAGAGTAATGTACTAAATTACTACAAGTAGTTGAAGTTATTTTCGATAAGTTAATACTATATTCAACTTCTCAAAAAATAATATATATATATATATATATAAGTTGAAATCCACAAAAAGAAAATTATATCAACGCAGTCTTATCAAACAACATGTACAAGATTGATCAATCTCAAAAGAATTCTTATGTTGTGTTTGGATTGACAAATTTGGGTCGAAGGATTTTAAATCCATCAAATTTATTCGGATAATTTCATGTCAGACAAGAGTTCAAATATTTGAATTAAATTTTGTGACACTATGATGTACTTCAAATCTATTTAACCTGGAGCCATTTAAAATCCTTATTTCAAATCATCTAAAGACCGAACAAATAAGGCAAAATTGGACCGGCTATCTCATCAAATTAAAATCCTTTTATCCAAATGCAGTCTTAATTCAAACCAATCACCCTCACAAGATACATAATGACTCAGCGTTCAAACTTAAAACAATTCCTAGAATTTTGGCCTGAAATATATTAAGACTTAAGAGGGTGTTTGTCCGAACTTATAAGTTTCACAAGATATCTTATAAAATGCATGAGATTTATAAACTCTATAAAACAATTTAGTAAGTTTTTGCCTAAAGAATTGATTATAAGATCTCAAACTAATGTATGTAGAATCTTATAAGTCTATCTTTTAAGCTCTTTAATCTTAACATTCAATAGACAAATGCTCTCATAAGTTTATTAATATTTCACTTTTACTACATAAACGTTTCCCCCTAAAGCAAAAATATATCTATTTATATGATTTTAAATTATAATAATTCAATGAATTTTCTAGTCATTATTACAATACGAAAAGTTTATTATGCCCAATATTCCAACATCTTATATATACAAATACTTTAAAAGTTTATTTTTAAAACAAAATTAAAACTCTTAAAATATCTTATAAAATATTTGGGAAAAATGCAAGCACCCCTCTATGATATTTCAAGTGTGCAAATTATCCTCCTATGAAAAAATAAATAGCTATTTACCTCCTCATATTTTTTAAAATAAAACAATTTACCCCTTGTGTTTTTCAAATGAAGTAATTTACCTCCCTAGGCATGGAGGTAAATTGCTTCATTTTGAAAAATACAGGGGATAAATTGCTATTTTTTTTTCATAGGAGGATAATTTGCTCATTTACAATATCACATAGGGTAAATTGCATTAAACCCTAAAATATTTCAAATATGTTTAGCCAAACACCCTCCTCCTAATCTAAATAAAACTTTATCCAACCTTTTCCAACTGTCTTTTTCTTTAAAAAAATGATATGATAAATCTAACACAATATCTAAAAATAATTAATGTTATTCCATTTTTTTTAATTTTAAAATTTAAAATGTTTCCTTTTTTTCTGTTTTTGTTGTTAAGAGACTTCAGGGACTTATATTTGACCGAGTAATTTTGAGAGGGTTCAAATTTAGAAATGGGGGAGCAGAGTGGAAATAGGAAAATCAGGAGTGGCGATAGTGGAATTTTATGTTTGTAAATTCAGAAGTTTTGAACTGTGCCTCAGCCCGCTCTCACGCTCCCCTCCTCAGTCTCTCTGTGTATATATATATACACACACACACACGCACTCCACACACTCACACTCACACTCACACACTCACTCGCACTCAGTCTATACGTACATCGCTTTTATATATCTGAAAATTTCGCCGGATGATCGATCTGCGTGAGTCGTGGAGCTAGTTCTGTTCTCGGAGCTGCGTATACCTGCAATGTGAGCTCAGCTTCTCTGTTTTTTTCTATTTTTGTCTCTTTTATTCTGTGATTTCAAATATTTATGCAGTTTTTGGGGTTTTTTATGTTGTTTTGTTGGTGAGTATGTGCGTGGTTTTGTTAGCATTAGTAGGTTTAGAATGTACATTGTATTTTCCTTTTTTTTTTGGTTGCAGTGCTTTTTGAGGTTTGCTTTGAATGTTTGGGTTGTTTGTAATAGATCTGTGAAGCTGAGGCTGAGTTTCAATTTTTAGTTTTGGTCTTTGTGTTGTTTTTATGATTTGAAGACCTCTTGTTTAATGTCTGCTTAGTGTTTACTGTCATTTTGGTTTATTAAGCTGATGCGGCGGTGGAAAAGGCAGTGTGCTGGAGAAAATGAAGTTATATTAGGTTCAAAATATTTGAATGCTGTGACTGGATTAAGCTCCACGGAAATGGAATAAATGAAGAATCTATTGAAACTTTAGTGGAAAAAATGTTTCTGCAGTTACTTGTATCAGAATTGTTAATGCATACCGAGAAATGAACACAGAGAATTTTAGGTAGACATGCGAAAATGATTGGTTTGTTGAATTTGGCTCTGGGGTTCCTTGTTAAGAATCTTATTTTGATATAACCTTGAATTTAAGTTTACGGGTTAGGCAGTGGGGAATTTCTTATTCCCAGAGCATTTCATGTTATTGCCTAATTAAGCGGCAGCTTTTGGAAAATATGGTACAGCAACTTATTGTAGCTTGGTCCCTGCAATTGACGAAAGATTTCAATTTCCGTCATTTGAACTCTATCGATATCCCTTAAACAAAAATGTTGACTTTGATGAATTTATACTTTGTCAAATTTTACCATTTTGCTTCGTTCACATCGTGATTCAAGCTCAATGCATTCGATTTAACAAAGCTCTACTTGGCTTTCCTTAATTGTGAGTATAAATTCTGCTTGCATAGTAAATACAACCGAAAAAACTCAGAATCCAAAGGACCGAGAAAAGAAAAGGGGAAAATAATGTTGTGGTAATGTTTTCGTGAAGTATGGTGGTTTGTTTAGGACATATACAGGCAATGGCAAGCCACTTACTTGATCTTAGTTTATCGTGTGACTTGAAGGTATTGCAGTTACTCCATGCTGTGGCATTGCTTTTTACTTGTTTAAAAATCTAGAATCATCTTGGAAAGAGCAATGCAAGATATTCTAGTTTCAAGTGTGCTTGTAGATTGGGTGGCAATGCTCAAGTACTAATGTTTCATGTCACGTACATCAGAACTTATTTTTTCGAGGAGCTTCATCAGCTAAATTGTTTGGATTGAAACGTCCCGATGATTTTGCTTAATCATAGCTTCTAAAGGAGAGCTAGCTTGTCATAACAGTACATTCATGCTATACTTGCAGCAACTATGAAGGCATGCTAATTTGGTTCAACGACCTGTTATCCCATGAAGCGTGCAGTTATGAATGACGAGAATAGAGCATCTAACATCACAGAGCCCACCGTGCGAATCACACGAGCGCGGGCAAAGGCCTCACGCTCATCAAATGGATTGCCACCATTATACCCTTCAGCAAAACAGGATGACAGACGGGTCCTGCGGGCAAACTCCAAAAGAGCAGCACCAGATAATAACAAAACAGCAGCGAGTTCAGCTGCTTGTCCTCAGCATAAGAGAAGCGCTGTTCTTAAAGATGTAACCAATATCACATGTGAGAATTTGTACATAAACTGCAGGAATGCAGCCACATGTCAGGTGCGATTATTAGTTCCAGCACTTTTGAGGAAATATGAATTAGTTCTCTACTTCTCTTATTGCAAGATTAAGCTTTATTCTTCCATTGTTGTACAAGTTCTCAAGTAATTCATGTAGAACATGTTAATTTATATTTCAAACTCTTTAGATTTGAAGACTCTTCTTTGTCCTTTAAACCTCTTATATTTGTGGAGATGTCTTTAGACATCAGCTTTGGACTCTCTTTTCTTTGTGCGCAAACTCACTGAATCCAGGTGTTGTTGGTTTTCAGCCTAGCAGGCAGGATAGAAAAGGCTCCTTACAGAGAAAGAGAAAGGCGGAACCTCCTTGTGTTGCTAAAAATTCTAAGGTTTCAGGAGATGGAAGTGAAAACGTAATGGACGAAAGGAACAAAGTAAAGATGGAGGAAACACAAGAAATTAGTTCCACAACAAGCTTGATGGAACCAGCTGAATTTATGAATGGAAAAATATTGGGTGCAGCAGGTTGGATTCCTCTAAAGTCAAATTCAAGTAAACACGTCCTTCTGATAAGTGCATCTGATAGAGGTTAGATTTTGTGTTAAGCTTTGATGATTGATCCTTCCATACCTCAACACTTTTTTGGTCAATCTTCCTTTACATGCTATCAGTACATAAACTAAATTATTAACAAGATGGGCTATATCCACCATTGAGTCTTTGGAAACTATTACTCTTGTAAATTGACTCAAGGAATATATAGGGTTACAAATTATCTTTTGCTAGTTTTTGCTTACACTTTTAACATTTTTTCAGCTGATCATGCAGTAGATGGCAAGCTCTGCGTGAAACAGGAAAACTTGGATGACGGGGGCATTACTGATATAGATTCGAAACACAAGGATCCACAGATGTGTAGCCTGTATGCAGCTGATATATATTCTAACTTATATGCAAGACAGGTTTGTTAGGCTGCCAGAGCTTGACTAATGCTAATATACTACTCTAAGTTGTTTCTGCTATGGTTT
The DNA here is from genome assembly GCA_034509735.1 of Sesamum alatum. Classification (NCBI taxonomy): domain Eukaryota; kingdom Viridiplantae; phylum Streptophyta; class Magnoliopsida; order Lamiales; family Pedaliaceae; genus Sesamum; species Sesamum alatum. The sequence continues at coordinate 20,650,116 of JACGWO010000009.1, read as the reverse complement.
AATTCTGGATGGGTATTTACTTGAGTGGTTCCAAAGAATTTTATTATTTCATGTTTACTCAGATGAACTTTTTATCGACTCTCAGGTTGACCGAAGGCCTTTTGCTAATTATATGGAAAAACTGCAGCGAGACATCACCCAGGGTATGCGGGGTATTCTGATTGATTGGCTTGTGGAGGTTTGTCCAGTCAATCATATATCTTTAGAACTCTTCCTTTACCATCACTGTCATTTCTTTGGGTTATGCAACTATTACTCTTTGAAGCTTTTCGTAAGATCTATTTGACTTTTGTATTATATTTCACTTCATGTTGCTACTGGTGTCCAGATATCCTCGTTGCTTGATTTAACACTCTTTTCTCATCTTATCACCTTCAAGAAACTCCTTTGTTGCAAACATGATAATCACCTCTTCGTACTGGACTCTACATTCTACTATCACTAGCAATTACTATGGGTTCATTGTGGCTGTCCCCCTAAAATATTAATATGTGGCTTTTCTTCTTCTTTATCAAACTTCTTTCTTCAGCTTTACCACCAGACATGCTTTCAACATCTCAATCCCTCTTTTGTATTTTTGTTTCCAGCATTCATCAAGACTCTTTCCTTGGTTTCTAGTACTTTTGTATTTTCTTACTTTCTATATAGTTTCATGTGGATTGCCTTTTTTTCAGGTTTCTGAAGAATATAGGCTGGTCCCTGATACATTATACCTTACTGTAAATCTTATAGATAGATTTCTATCTGAGAATTACATTGAGAAGCAAAAGTTGCAACTTCTTGGAGTAACCTGCATGCTAATTGCGTCGTAAGTTATTTTTCTCTGTAAAAGACATTTCAAGCTAAGAAACAATCACATGCTAGCTTTACATGTTATTTGCAACTATTGTCATTATCTTTCCAAGTTGTCACAGAAAACATGGATCCTTACACCAGTATCATTATCTTTGTTTCTTAAGTCATTCATTTAACTTAATGAATCTAGAATCTCTGCAATTGCAGATTAGTTAAATAACTTGTCAGCATACAAGTAAATTGAAGGTTTTGATTCATGTCTTGATAGCCCTGGCCTGTCTAGCAACACTTAATTTTCTTATCTGTATTATTTCGTGAAGGAAATACGAAGAAATTTGTGCACCTCGTGTGGAAGAATTTTGCTTTATCACAGACAATACCTACACGAAAGAAGAGGTATGTCCTCTCTGTTGAATCAACAAGTGGAGAACCTTTACTGAAGATGCTATTATAACAGTTTCATTCTCACTGATTATCGCTGTACTTCCCTTGACATAAGCATGCCAGTGCTCATACTTATAGCTGTAAACATTTGGCCACTGCATATCCACTCATTGGCTTCATCTGGTTTCTTAATTTTACCTTAAATATGCATACATTGAGTTGTGATACACAATTTCTCCGACATTCTCTAAAGTCATTTACGTTCTCGGATAAGTTTAATTGTTTACGCAGTACTGACTTGTGGAGACGTGACAGGTGGTGAAAATGGAAAGTCGCGTGTTGAACTTTCTGGGTTTTCAACTGTCTGTTCCCACCACAAAGAAGTTCCTCAGGTACCTGGATTTGTTTCTACTTTATTTTCACTTAATCATCCTGTATTGCAATTGCACTCTCTCTTAATTTTCTTTCTTTTCCAATTGTTATTTATAGGAGGTTCATTCAAGCAGCACAAGTTTCTTACAAGGTATAGCTGAAATGATGTCTGCAGTTGTCTGTTTTATGATAAAGAGGCTACTTTAACTAAGATCAATTGCTCCTATTTCCAGGTTCCTTCTGTTGAGCTGGAATTCTTGGCGAATTATTTAGCAGAACTAACTCTAATTGAGTACAGTTTCCTGAAGTTTCTTCCTTCCCTAGTTGCCGCTTCTGCTGTATTTTTAGCCCGATGGACACTTGATCAGTCGGAACATCCATGGGTTCGTTTTCCTCACGCCACTTGCTTAGATTGATCTTCCGTTTCAGTATTTAACTAAGTTAATAACATACCCTCTCACAGAATCCAACTCTGGAGCACTACACAAAGTACAAGACTTCAGAGCTGAAAACTGCAGTTCTAGAATTGCAAGACTTACAGCTAAACACAGGCGGATGCATGCTCAATGCCATTCATGAAAAGTACAAGCAACCCAAGGTAAGACTCTATATAGGAACAAACAACAAGCTATTATCATACAGACAGTAGCTATGTTTTGATTACTGGCAGTTGATAACATCTTGCGCTTAATATTGCATGGCAGTTCAAGTGCGTTTCAACGCTCCGCTCACCAAAGCCTGTCCAAGCACTGTTCTGAACATAACAACAGACCCTCTCACTGAATGATCAGATGTTTACTTACAGCTACAACTGACTTTGTTGAACCCTGAAGGCGAACCGGTAGATAACTGGACATAACAACGCACGCCGTTCTCATTCTTTATCCATACATCTTGCAACCCCTCCTCACTACTGTTGTAATCAGTTCTGGTATTCCCAGACTGTTTTTGTAACGGGAAATTGTAAAGGCGAGAATGATATGAGAGATACTTATAAAAACATAAAATGCATTTTCGAGCATTTTTTGTTAGACAGTATTTGAATTGTGTTTGAGTTGGTTGACAGCAGCTAACTACTTGCTGGCTGGTAGGCTATTTCAAAGTTGTACTTGTTAAACTTGCCATTATTCTATCAGTGAAGATAGTTTATATACGATGATGAAGTTTGATTCTTGAATAGACATTTCTCTTGATGATCTTCTCCACTTTGTGCAAATGTACATCTGCTGCCATTAAATCAAGCCTGATATTTTTAAATGGTAAATTATAGCCACCTTTGTGAGGTTTCAAGTACAGTTACAAACACCTTCTTATTATTGGAAAAATTATAAATACTTCTTAAAATTTAAAAATTTAAAAAACTTCTCTTTATACATTATAGTTCAAAAAAAATCAAGAATTAAATAAAAAATAATTCAGTGTATAAGAGCATTTTGATCCATTCACATATAAAAATAAGTAATTTGTTAAAACGATTACAAATAGAGAATATTTATAATTTTTCAAACAACGAAGGATTTTTATAATTATGTCAAATCTCAGGAGAGATAATTGTAATTTACCTTATTTTTAATAGGAGAGAGAGAGAGAGAGAGAGAGACTTAGAAAGATACAAGAGCAAACAATTATACTTAAAAGTTTGAAGAAAAAAGAAAGAAAAGAAAAACTAACAAAAGATAGTTTGTACTATGAACTAGGGAGAGACCCTTCCCATGACATTTCTGGGGAAGAGAACATATTTAAACAGAAGCAGATTAGATTTTCTAACAACAACAGGAGGCTGCGTTTTCTTATCATCCAAAGGGCTGCAGCCACGGCCGATTCCGGTTCCCCAATACAAAAAACAAGGTAAATTACAATGCACAAAAGCCTTCAGGATGAGCACCATTCCAGCAGCACTTCACATGATACAACTGCTGGCTCAATGGTTTACCAGAACGGCGGTGTTTCCGGCTATTGGCTGGAGACTGGCGGCATTCTCCAGGCGTTCCCAAACTTCCTTGCGCTTTTCTACATCCAAGTTTTTCCGTTGTTGTTCCTCCTGGTAATTGGAAATGCAAGCCATGACCAGCACGTCGTCCATTTCTACGAGCATCTTTCTCACATTTAAAGTTAGGTTCAGCACAGCCTGGTTCCAGTGGTTCTGTGCATTAGCTTCCAGAGCTGGTAGTATTATAGGGAGTAAAATGTGCCGGTTATTTGCAATGAGGTTGACAACTTGGTCGTTATTCCACAGGAACAGAGCCCTTTCCGCTACCTACAACAATTGTAAAGGAGGACACTGTATTAAAGTCGTTGATAACAAACATAAACTTTCACTCAGTGCAGAGCTCTTCGGAGAATAGAAAATGACCAAGGGACAAGATACATTGTTCAAGAACGATCAGTATTGGTGTTAAACAAATAGCATCGAAACAGGATTTCATGAAACAGAGTCGACAAATTGATTAGCAAGACGTTATCTTTTGAGTCTTCTCTGGCAACGTAAGGTATTTTTTTAACATTCAACCACAATCCACGGGATGATTTTAATAAAATTTCTACACTGCATGTCCAAGAAAGAGCAGTGAGAACTGCTCTCAACTTTCTTCACTCCAGAATCCAGCTCATCAGTCTGAAAATTCAGAATCCGAAATTTACGACAAATATCATGTTTTTCCTCCACATCCCATAACAAGGACTTCACCCAAAGAGAAACTAAATCTATCGCATCGAGCATATTTAATGCCTTTCGGCGTAGCGTCTTTGTCGAAGTTGTGATCTGGGCCCAGTATGTCATTTACCTTCAAAAGAAGTTTCTCCTCCAATGATGGTTTATTGAACTGTCCCGGATCATCATCCCACGCCCTATCCTAGCAAATCTCACATTTACCACCCACCACTTAAAACTTAACAGAGTTGCAGCAACTATTCTAAATTCTAACTCAAAGTGTTTCTTTGATCTGTTTATAACAATAGACACCAACAAATTTTAAGATATTTGCCCGATCACATGCTCTTTCACCCTTTCCATTTTCAAAAATGGAACTTAGTTACATTACATAATAAGTCAATCCCTATTGGTGATTTTAATCAGATAACAAGTCAGTCACCATTGGTTTTATGGCTAATAAATAGTTTCAGAAAACCATATAGAACAAAGACAGAAACAAAGAACCATCTCCCTACTCCTATAGCTACACCAATAGAAGATTTTAAAGCCTGGATCCGATTATATTTAAACAGAGGAAACAGAACTTAGCAAGTAAGATGAGAATCGTTCATCCAGTAATACAAAGAGTACACTGAGCAAACTTACATGCCAGCTTCAAACTAGCAATTCCTGGAAATGTTGTCTTAGAACATAAAAATGTGAGGACGCTTAATGTATGCGAGAAACAAATAAATTTGCGGGAACATATTGGCGCGACGCGTTGGTCACGTAACCAATGTGCAATAGCCAACTGGCTATGCCAGCAAATAATATCATAATGTCTTGGATTCTATAGATTATAGAAGTCAATTATATTATCATCTATTAATCAATGATACCGGATAAGAAAGCAAATAAGGAAAATGTTTATACTTCTATAGACGCATTTATTTTAAAAAGTCCAATAACTATGGATAACAAACTCTATTAAACCAATTAAAGGATTCCACGTGTAACAATGATAAATAAGCGACAAGTAGACTTCAAAAAGTTACTTAAAAGAAGAATAAGTTACCTGAAAATGGTAGCTATTTATGCAGTGTCCAAGTCGCCAGAATAACGGAACCATGACTTTTTGAAACTCCGCTACGTTAATTACTTCCAGAATCTCCTCCAACTCACCCAAAAACATCACCTCCTTCTGGCTATTTGTAATTGGCCAATATCTCAACAGCCCCTTAATCACGCAGCTGGCGAGCTTTGGGTCCTTCTCAATAAACTGCGTCACACAATAGGACAGCTGTTGAAAGTAAACCCCCAATGACTTTGGCTTGTGAAGCGGAATCAGTGCCTTCGAGAGAAATATCTTATGCTCCTCTTTTAGAGGCAAAGCAAATCCTGTGATCACACTCCCAAAAATCTCCAACAACTCTGCAATCCCATTATGCTTCTCCGTCTCAAACACAAATCTGTAGAACACATTGCTCACGCACTTCCTTATGAAGGGCCGGTGAACCATAAATTTCCCATATATCCTATGCAGAATTGCCTTCAGGCAGTCCCTTTCCCTGGGATCCTCCGTATCAAACAAGTCAATGATTCTCATTATAAATGAGTGGTTTATATACTTCTTCGCGACCTTTGCTTCCAAAGCAGTCGAGGTAACAAATTTGAGCAAGAAATCATACACTATCTGCAAGTGCGACCATGCTGGATCAAATGTTGGCTCGTCGTCATTGTCATTTTCACCTGAACTTGTGTTACTTGATCGACAATTAGGTGGGAAAACACGAAACAAGTTAATGGAGCACATTTTGCAAGATGCTAAAATCGCAGGCTCCGAGAATTTCGGGGGGCTCTGAGATACAAAATCAAGTAGCTCTAGCAAGGTGGTTCTTTTAAGCTCCTTTTCTTGAATATTCTTTGCAGGATCAGTGAAATCAAACACTACGCAGCAAAGACTCAACTTACTAATGAAAAGATTCATTTTTTCTGAACTTGGAACATCCTTGAACGCAAGCAACGGCTCAATCCCTGCAATCACACAAGCTGGAAATACTGCAGCTGAAGCTCGTTTGGCAGCAGGGCTGCTAGCATTTGCCCGACTTGAACCCGGGGACGATGTATCAGGGCCCAAATTAGGGTTTCTTGCAGAATCTTGATCGGGTTTCTGGGATTTCCGAGGGAGTTTACCAAGAATTTGCTTCCACATTCTGGGTTTTCAAATTTTGTCCTCTCAATGGATGGAAAATTGTCAAAGAAGACTGACACTTTAGGGTTTTCAAATTAAAGGCATTTGGAGTAAAGGGAATGGACGAGAACTTAATCGATAGAAGCAATACAAGGATGAAGAAATTGGGGATCTGAAAACAAAAAATAAAAAATAAAGAAAAAGCAGTTCTTGATTGAGAATGCTCTACAAATTACCACATAAATTACACAAAAGACGAGATCTTTGAACAAGTTCTGAACAAAAAAAGATCACTAAAGATGCCAGGAAACCCTAGAACTCACCAATGCATGCCTCAACCCACCTCTCAGTTAAATCAAGCAGAAATCCACAACCACCCCACCATTTCAGAACCCATAGATTCACAAAATAAACACACACCAAACACAAAAGTTGATTACTTATATGCACACACATACATATGTACACTGACTGACTGACTACTACACCCAATGGTGTGTGTTCTTGTGTGTGTTCAAGAGAGAAAACTGAAAGAAAATGGTTCAAAATGGCTGAAAGAGTTGTAGAAATAAACAAACCTAGGATTCCTCAAATAGTGCCACAGAGAGAGAGAGAGAGAGAGAGAGAGAGAGAGAGAGAAGAAAAAAAAAACACACAGACACACATGCAGATTACAGGGGGAAAAAGTTGGATCTTCAGTTACACATACGCTGTATGTATGTGATTTGAACACAGAGTTTTAGAGAGAGAAAGAGGTCTCTCTCTCTCTCTACAAAACTTGCCATTGATGAGTGGATTCTTGAAATCAGAGGCATCAACTCAATGATTTCAATTGAGTAGTTGTGTTTGTTTCTTTCTTCCCATTAAGGAAAAGAGAGAGAGAGAGAGAGAAATGATCACTGCACTTTTTCACTGTGTGCAGAGTGCAGATCCATGATATGAGATTTTGGCCTCTTCCCTTTTTTCTCCCTTCTTTTACCTCCATATGCTCCACTCTGTAAATTTTACCATTGGTAACTTTTTTTTAAAAAAATAAAAAATTATATCGTCTGTCTAACGACAAATCTATTTCATAAGATTTTCATTCAATGTTTGTGACGAATTGCTCAAAATGTCCTCTTTTGAATTATAAATTTTGATTTTATATATTTTTTTTGAATTTTTTAAAATATTTTGATGGACTAATATTCTCTATGAATTATTTATTTTATCTACTCTCAATTTTTTTTTTATATTCATTCAAATAGTTTTGTTGAAAAAATTATAAGTTTTGATTTTATATATTTTTTTAGAATTTTCTAAAATATTTTTATGAACTAATATTAATTATGGATTATTTATATTACCCACTTTTTAAAAAAAATATTTTTTTAAAATAATTTCTTTGAAAAAAAAGTAAGGATAAAGCAGTACTTTTCACATCTCCCTCTAGGGTTTACATAATTATTTTTCATTTGAGGGAGTATTTGTAATTTTTCAAACAATGATAAAGTATTTGTAGTTATGAAAATCTCAGGGGAAGGAACTATAATTTACCTTTTTTTAAAAAAATACAACGATATTTTTAAAGCAACCAACATACTATTACAATGTTCAGTACACAGTATAATCATATTTTTAAATCTACCAACAATAATTTCAAAGCAAAATAAAGAAACAATATACACATACTATTATAAAAATAGGCTCACCATCTATATATATTCGTAGGTCTCGAATTCACAACCACTTAATCGTGACCATTGGTAAAATTTTTGTAATGTAAAAACTTGAAATATATAGTTCTTGAAATTATTGCAGTTTTTGTAGGTACAATATTTGACAATGATTTCATCAAATAAAAAAAAAGAAAAATCATGGGGTTGAGGGTAATACAAGAGTTGTAGTGTGTTTATATATATTTACACTAGCAGTCACGCACACGGGATGCGTGAGCAAATAAAATAAATTATGATAAAAATATTAATGTACATTAATCAATGAATATATATTTTGAATCCTTGCAAATTTAATTGAGATAAATTCCTTGTATAAATGTCATGTGTGTATGTATTTATTGTATGATTGTACGTGATCTATATTTTTTACAAAGCATGTGTATGGGGAGTCAACGTAAATTCTTTTAAAATGCATGCAGGAGAAACTATCGATCTTGACATTTAAGTTTAAAAATACGAGAATTCAGAATAAAAATAAATATATACAGTCCAATGCCATGTGTTTTGATTAGAAAACCAATAATATATTACGGACTAATTTTATATTGCTATAATTAAATATATTTCTTTTTTATACTAAATATATATATATATATATATATTTCATAATATATAAAAATTAAATAGAAATTTCCACAACATTACTTATCTTTAGCCATTTATTCAACGGTCAAATCAAATGAATGGTCTGATTTTGAAGTGGCAAAACTACACATGATGTGAATTGGGTGGGCCTACTCCATTGGTGGGCCACGCCTATTGGGAGGCCCAGCCCAACGCATGCTGAATGTAATGGGCTTTCACTAACTAATATTAATTCAGAATAATTATACTTCCCTCTCCTAAAGTTTAGTGTAATTATACGTAGACTCCATAAAATTTGAAAATTATATCTAGTACTCTTGAAATTTTCGTTTTGTCCAACAAATAGGTCTATCCATTAGTCAAAATTCCCTGGACATATTAATATTAATAAAAAAAAGGAATAAAAATTAATTTGTACCCTAGATTGACTTATTAATAATTTATTGCAGACCAAATAAATCTTTTATGACTAAACTACCCTTATGACGGTGAGATATACCTCCTCACATACATTAATATGTGAAGATAGGTAAGGGTAGTTTGGCGATAAAAAGATTTGTTTGACCTACAATAAGTCAGTAATAAGTTAATCAATGGTACATATCGATTTTAATTCAATATATTTTTTATAATATTAACAAACTCGGTGAATTTTGACTAATAGGAAGACTTATTTGTTAGATAGAACAAACTTTAAGGGTACCAAATGTAATTTCGCAAACCATATGGAGTTTATGTGTAATTACATTAAACATCGAGGGAGGAGAGTGTAATTATTCATATTAATTGATTAATAATCACTCAATTAAAAAACACAATAAATAAATAGGTAAATTAAAACTCAGGGGGTATTTGTAATTTTTCAATAACGATGGAGTGTTTATAATTATACCAAACCTCAGAGGAGGTGGCTGTAATTTATCCTAAATAAATAAATAAAGTGATTTATTTTAGGTTTCCTTTTTTCTAAAGTTTATAGCTCTAATTGTATAAGATTTTTTTTTTCTACATTATACTTTTAATTATGACCATGGTTTTTTAAGCTGGCTTTCACTATTTACACAACCCTACATTGTCAAATCATGCTTTGGTTTCCCCAATCACTTTTTGACCTCAAACAACCACATAAAGGTATCAATTATTTATTTAGAAAAAACAATTTATTTTATTCTTTTTATTACTAAAAAAAATTGAGGGAAGATGATTGTAGCAATTTTTCATAAAATATTATTGTAAGCGCGAAATATTTTATTTGAATCGTGACTACTATCCAAATAATAAATGCGTCTTGACAATTTTATTGAAATGCAAAATAAACCAAAAAATTTCATAATATTTATAAAAGTTTCAAAATAACTTGCCCTTTTTTTTTTAATGCAATTTTTTTGCTTCTAAACACGCCCCCACTCGCTAAAGTCCAAGTCATTGGGTTGTACTCTAATGACTTGAAAATAAAGGGTTTAATGAAAAAGTGTGATCCATTTTAAATCATTACGATGTCTTTTTCAACCTTATAAACAATTGTTAAAATTAGAAAAAAAAAAAAAAAAAAAAGAGATTCAAAATAATACAAAGTCGTGATGGCTTGTCTTACCCAAACCTCTAATCTTTTTGGAATTTTTGGTTGATTGATTTGCGTTTCTAGCAACTTATTTTGACCTAGTTACAGATTACGAGGCACTATATAACTCAACTATTTTAATTGGATTTAATATAATTTATCCCATGTGATATTGCAAATTAATAAATTATCCCCATATGAAAAAAATAGCAATTTAACTCTCTGTGTTTTTTAGAATGAAGCAATTTATCTCCCTGCCTAGGGAGGTAATTGCTTCATTTTGAAAAATACAGGGAGTAAATTGCTATTTATTTTTTCATAGGAGGATAATTTGCACATTTACACTATCACATGGAGATTGTTTGCGTTTTTTCCTATTTTAATTTGCTATGTGCGATACTACTTAGTTCGTCAAATAAGTACAAAATTTTAATTGTTACTCTTTATTTATACTTGGGTTCTAAAAACATGGATAAAGAGGTGCAACGGCATTTAAAATTTTAACAATAAAATAAAAATGTATAGTTCTCAATTATACTAGTTTTTGCCTTTTTGAATAACGAATCATGACGAATCACAAAATGAACACGAAAGGGCTAAATTGAATTTATACATTTTGTATTCCTACTGATGTGGTTTGTCAAGAAACGCCTTCAAACGTTGTTTGTCATGGGCTCATATTAATTAATTGTCTCGTAATTTAATTCCTTAATTTCAAGAACTATTATTAATGGTTGACGTCTAGCAACACGACATAAAGCCCTATCTCTAGGTGAAGCGACGAACCTTTAGATAACAAGTACCATGCAAGTAAGGTCGTATTATCAATTATCTCCCGATTGAGTTCAAAGCATCAAGGGTGATTCGAAACCTTGTTGACTCAATAATTATGCATCACTTCTTTATATTTCTTGATGAAAATGGTCAACTTAGAAAATCCTACGTCTAGTTGTCGTGATACATTGGCTAAAGATTTATCAATCAGAAATATTTAGAAGTGCATAGAGATCGCTTGCCTCATAAGGTCAAGTTGATGATTCCTTGATGTATCACTCATTTGACCTTTATATTAGATAGGCTTGTATCAAAATATATCCTCTATGATCACTTAAATAACCAGGAAATAAATCAAAGTACAAGGAATCCAAAACAAGAGTACTATGGTGCCTCAAGTCGTAAGGACTTGTCTTCCACTGTTGTGTCAGGAAATTTTACGTTCGACGTTGTCACTCCAACATAGAATTTTCTACAGAGCCGTTCAGTTCTCTTGTTCCAAACGAGCACCCCCACATGCACACATTAGTGTCGCATCACCAACGTTCATGAAACGAGACGTCATCTTCATAAGAGCGTGTTTCGTGTGAGCAAGCCTTAACAAGATCAATAATACCCCTATCTGATTGATCTTTGGTTTGAAACTTTTAAAACCAAATCTTTGGAAACATATTTCATGATCACCATCAAATGCGTAACCATGTGTCACGCCCTATATGGTATAGGGCCTTCATTCTACGTACATATATATTCATAAACACAAAATATTAATGAATGTCATATGTTATTGATGTGATACAAATTAATAAGATCGTTATGCAACAGAGTCTGAAAGCGTGCTACCTAACTAGCATTCGTCAGCCTCGTTGGCATGCGGAACACTACCTAACAATACTTGTAGTACAATACACCCTGGATGTGTATACAATGTTTTAAAAAATGATAAATAATTAATATTTTTTTTATTAATGGTATGGTTTTTAGTCATGGAATAATGGGTTCAAACATAAAAATATGCCAAAAGTTGATGTATGTGCAAGTTCAAAGGGTATTTTAGTAATTTTATTAAAAATACTGGAATTACTATTGTGACTAAATTTTACTGAAGAGATGGAATGAATTAAAATGATAACTTTAAACTTTCAAATATTGGTACTACAATAGAGTTTTCTTTTTATAATAACTAGCCGTCGTGGCACGCTGTTTCTGCGTGCATATAAAATAATATTACACACTTTAAAGTTATTGAATATAAGAAATATATATATATATATATATATACTAGTCGTTGTGGCATGCCGTTCCTGCGTGCATATAATAAGTAATATTTTGCGCTTTAAAATGTATTATTATAAATAAGAGTAAAATAAAAACTAATACATTACATTAAAAAAAAGAAATAAAGAAAAAGTAACTATCTTATCAATTAATGTAAAATTTGGGAGTTAAAGCAAGTTAGTTATATTATCGGTTAAAAGGCATTTTTGACTTCACAAAAAATGATGCAGTGGTGTTGTTAACCGTCGTTTGTGAGTGTGGAGGGGGTTTTCTTTTTATATTAGTATAGATATAAATTAATACATTATATTTTAAAAAAAGAAAAAAAGAAAAAAACCTAACTTTAGGGGTATTATTGGCAAAATAAAAAAATTGGTGTCGCGATGTCATAACCGCCATGTGTGAGTTAGAAAGACCTTTCCTTTATATATTACTATATACTAGCTGGCGTGACACGCTGTCCCTGCATGTATATAATAAATATTCTTTTGCGTTTTAAAATATATTCTTGTTATTATTATAAATAAGAGCAAAATATAAACCATTACATCACATTAAAAAAATAAAAAAAAACTAATTTATCAATTAGTGAAACTTTGGAAGTTAAATAAGTTGGTTATATTATTGGTTGAAGGGTATTTTTGATCTCACAAAAAATGGTGCAGCGATGCAAATAACCGCCGTTTGTGAGTGTAGAGAGGGTTTTCTTTCTATAATAGTATAGAAGTATAGATATAGTGATAACAAATAATAATAATAATATATAGTTGAATTATCACAATTAAGAAAAAAATCCAATTTTAATAGCTCAATCATAAATAATCGTGTAGCAATTACAATATCTTAATTTCAATATGCACCAAAAAAGTAATTCTTTTTTTTAATAGTTATGTAAAAATGTGGAAACAATCTGATTTTTATTTATAGTCATGTAAAAAAAAAAAAGAAAACAGAAAAAAAATCATACTCACACCTATCAGCCTGGCCCACCACAGACTCAATCCTATCACCTTAAAAAAACAAAAAAAACTTTTCAGAAATTTGATAAAAATAAAATAAATATTAGTAAAAAAAATTAATTACGCAATAAGTCATAATTATCTCATTTTCTTGGTAGAAAATAAGTGTGTTGCTTTTTACTTTTTACTTTTTACTTTTTAGGATATAAATGCCACGCAATCCATGATTCAGGGGTGAAAGTGTAATTTCCGCAGTTTTACTTTTAAATCAAAGGCCACAAAAAACGCTTTAGCAAGATAAACAAACACGAGTTCAATGAATAGAATATTCTGCTAAGCGGCAGAAGAATTAAAATCGCATTTTTATCATAGCTGACGTCATAATTACTCCCACATAAAAACAAGAACCAAATAGAAAAATCCGAAAAATAAAAAAGAAAAACGCGTGAATACAATAAATCAGTATTTCGAACAAGTGGAAACCCAATAGCAGCAGTAACCTGAATGATTTTCATCAAAGAATCAAGCTTCCGTTCATCGAAAAGTTCATCTGATTCTCCCTATCGTCGACCCCTCCGCTTTGTTTTTGTGGGTCAGTGATCGTAGTTTCCTCTATCTGTAAGTAATCTAGTAGCTAATGCGTAGATATTTGTTTCTCTACAGCTTAATGATGGGTAGTTAAGATTACTGAGATTCTTTATGCTGTTTTACAATTAATGCTACTCTGGGTTTGGATTTTAATGTTTACTCTTTTGTTTTGGATTTTCTGTTTGTAAATTTTCATGGTAGATATGGATTGGGGAGATGGTCAACGATCTAGGAAGGCAGAGGATTTTGTTTCTGGGGTTGGGAATTAGGTGGGCTGTGGAACTTCAATTTGGTAATCAGGTTGTGAAATAGTGTGCTAGTGGGTTTAATTCTTGAAAAGTGGATTTAAATTTGATGTTTGAGTAGTGAACTTCTGTTGGTAATTGGAATCCTAGAGGCCAAATTGTGGAAGGGGTGTTTGAATTCTGATGGGTTTGTATGTTCAGATGCAACTTTTTTCCAGTATTGGAGCAGTATCATAGGCCATTCAGTTTACTCAGTGCTTTTTGTCCTGTGCTTATATGGGTTATGCTTGAAGAGATGTAAGCATTTGTTAGCATGTTAAACTTTATTATATGGTTGTTGGATTGTGGTTGTTATTTGCTTAGTAGTTCCGCGATCGAAGAAAGGGTTGAGCTCTTTCAATGATGCGTTCCCTTCAGTAGAATCACACAAACATAGAAGAAAATATTTAATAATTACTAAATTTCCTTTTGCTTTAATGTTTATGGTTGGTTTCTCCTGTGAAGTAGGGAATGGCATTATCGTCCAATGTGAAACAGAGTGAGTTGGGCTCTAATATCCTGCCTTGTGTACTTTGAACAGATAAGAGGATATGGATCTCGTCGAAGTAGTGAATAGCTGGGCAACGCACCAATAGAATCTGAGTAATTGTAATATATTAGCCATTCGATTTTCAGCATCCTGGGGAAAGGGCCTGAAAGTTTTTACTAGTTCATCGTCCCATGTTTTCTGCGTGTGTTGTACAGTTGGTGAACTTGGATGGCTTTTCCCATACTGGGACTTCATCGTAAAAGTCAAACAAACAAAGTCCCTTTGTTAATGGAGCGGGTTGACAATCGTAGTGATAATGAACATGTTATTGACATTACAAGTAGCAGCGATGCTTCTTCTTCTAGTTCCTCGCATGATAGACCGTCCACTGGCCTGGAGCAGCAATGGAGTGAAGATCAGCCATCTACTAGCTCAAGGGTTCCAGTTTATCAGCCTCAACTTTTTACTGCTGGTTCAAACTCAAGGAATTCATCAGTAATTCGCAGAGGAAATAGTCGAGGCCGCCAAAGAAGTCCACTAAATTCTGGTTTATGGATATCTGTTGAGCTAGTTTTGACAGTTAGCCAAATTGTTGCAGCTATTGTTGTTTTGTCTTTGTCAAAACATGAGAAACCGCGTGCTCCTTTGAGAGCATGGATTGTGGGCTATGCATCTGGTTGTTTGGCAATTCTTCCCCTTCTATATTGGCGGTTTAAGCATCGAAATCAGGGTTCTGAACAGGATTCATCTCAGCACCGTCAAGATTCTTCCCCAGCCAATATCTCTGCTGTTCCTTTGACTAGGAGAGCGATGGAAGCAGAAGACCGCTGGACGAGTGGTACAGCAACTAGAGGCACACAAAGCAATGGATTACCAAATCCAAGGTATTCATAATGTTTGTTCTTGTTAAGCTATTTCCTTCTTTATAGCTGATTTTACTGCAGTGTAGGAATGCGGTTCTCTATGAGTCATGTTTGCTTGAGTGCTGAAGTGTGGTGCCTTCTAACTTATGGTCTTCTGCAGATAAACATGATACACTATTGTCAAATTTGACTTGGTTAAACACTTCTATAGTTTTGAGGGTCTAGATCCTTAACTGGTGCACTATCTCAAATATATTCATGGACTTGTACCATTCATGTGTTCATCTTATCACTTGCTGCTGCCCAACTGGCGGTGCTTACCTTACTATTACACTAATGTTTGCAGTTACAGTTTTTTGAAGTTACTCCCTATTGCTTTACCCAATTCTTGTGAAATTCCAACAAGACGGCTTTTCCGAGTTTCTAGGTCAGGGGCATTCAACTTATTCATATATATGAGAGGTTACAAGAATATTCCTTTTCATATTTCATCTAATACTGCAAAGAAGTAGAAATGTATTTCACTAAAACATTTTTCTCTTTCAGATTAGTTTCTGTTTATGTCATGTGTGGTGTAAAAAGGGTAAGCGGGGATGCAGTACAGAAAAAGTTTAATGGTGTAGATTCACTGATGGCTATGTGTACAAGCTGCCTTAAAAATTCTTAGTAAACTGAAAGAAATAACATATAGTGGCATGATGATTTCTATGCTTGTGCAGACAAATTTCAATGGCATTATGTATTAAAGCTGGGAGTTTCCTGTCAAATTCTCTGGATACTTGAGTAATTTTTATCTTGTCAAATATACATATGTTAGAGTTAGATGTACATTTTTATCTTGATTGTTCAAGACGAGAAAAGTATGGAAGCCACCCTGTTGTAGGGAGCTAACCACTCTTGGGTTGCTGCTGCAGGCTAAAGGTACTTGTCGAATACTTCAAGATGGCTTTGGATTGCTTCTTTGCTGTTTGGTTTGTGGTTGGAAATGTGTGGATCTTTGGAGGGCACTCGTCGTCTAATGAAGCTCCCAACTTATACAGGTAGTGTAAGCGTATACACTTACTGCACACAGCGTGAGTTTTTCTTCGTTGTGTGCTTGATTGCTTTGCAATTTCTCCACTTACAGGTTGTGTATAGTATTTCTCACCTTCAGCTGTATTGGGTATGCAATGCCTTTTATTCTGTGTGCTACAATCTGCTGCTGCCTCCCTTGCATAATCTCAGTCCTAGGCTTCAGGGAAGATTTGTCTCAGAATAGAGGAGCTACTCAAGACTCAATTAATTCTCTGCCAACTTATAAATTTAAAGTGAAGAAAAATAAGAGCGGCAGTGATAAGGAGAATAGCTCAAGTGCAGGTGAAGGTGGCATAGTGGCAGCTGGAACGGAGAAGGAGCGTGTCATATCAGGAGAGGATGCAGTAAGCTTCACTTGGTCTCGGTCTTAAACTGTCAAATTGTGTTTCTGAATATAGCTTTCTGGGACTAACTTAATACACTTGTTTTCTTCTCTGTTGGCCATTTGATTATCAATGAAGGTCCAACGGTGGAAGACATGTGAAGCTGCATTTAATTATCATTTGAAAATTATTTTCTTGGATTTTGTTGCAATTATCCATTCCGTAAATGTCAAAGAGAGAAATTCAACATAAGATGTGAACACGAGAGTAAACATTTGAAGTTGGAAAAGTTACTATATTGACCTATATAGCGCCGATTTATGAAAAAGAAATATTACTAGAACTGATTTCTTCCATAGTGCATTGAAGGTGGTCTGTAAAGGCTCTAATGTCACCATATTGTTGGTTTTTGTCTTCAACATATCTGTTCCTTTCTTCCGAGGCTTGATGTTGAGAATTAATTTGTAGCATCATTTCTTGCATCACAAGTTCTATTTGTAGTTGTGTAGTTTTAGTCCTCATGAAAATCTGAACTAGATGGTCGATTTCAAGCTTCAGAAACTTAATTTTATGTTTGGAAGCATAAGCCTTTATGCTCAATCTCTCAAAAGGGTTTTCCAAGTAATTTTTCATGCTGTGGAAACTGAACTTGCCTGGTATCACTGATCAGGGTGATTAAGATGTTTAATATTCTTACTCACTGGATTTCTTTAGCTGGTTTTCCTGCTGTCTATTAACGCCAATCAATTAATTAGCCCCAAGAAGTAACCTGTTATCTGCTCCTCAGGTTTGCTGTATTTGCTTAGCGAAGTATGTGCACAATGATGAACTCAGGGAGATGCCCTGCTCTCATTTCTTTCACAAGGAATGTGTCGACAAATGGCTGAAGATCAACGCGACGTGTCCACTCTGTAAAGCTGAGGTTGGTGAGACAATGCTGAGTTCCCTGACTGAAGCAACTGCCAGCCTACGAAACGGCACCTTGTTATAAATTGACGAGGAAAAATCTCACCGGTGTATGCTCAAGTGTGTTCATGGCCGAAGTTCATACCAACTGATAGTTTTCGGTAATTTGATTGGATTAATTCTCCTGTTCTAGCTTGCTGTATAAAGGTTAATTACGTTCCCTAATATCAGATACTGCGAATCTGTTCTGTATGAGACATCAAATTTTAGGTCACACAATGATGAGAAGATGGTTATTTGCTGCAATTGTAATGAGAGAGAATGATACTATCAGATTGCATAACATTATGAATCTTGTTTAGGTCAACTTTCCTAGTTGGCCTTGGGCTATCATCTGAACTTCGTCCGGTTGCAAGTTGATTATTCCGAGTTCGGATGTGAAATTTCTTCTTGATTCATTGTAGTAGTTGCAGTTCCAGTTTTTTGACAAAATAAAGAAAGCTTTAATTTGATGATTATACGTGTTTATAATTATTAGGGATACTTATATTTACACTTCTAATTTATGGTCTGTTTACATTAACATTTATGTCTTTTGGATAATTATACAGATATCAACTCACAAGTGCCAGTGTGAATTAAATCAACTATTTCAGAATTTAGTTTCTACACATATTTAACATTTATGCCCTCGTTCAATATTATAATTAGGTATTAAGTTAAGATTCGTCATTCATTTTAGTGAATCTAAATTTAAATGACCTAATCTACTATGCTACAATTCAGATGGTTCAACATTCATCACAATGGAATCTGAAATAGAATTTTATTGCATTCAACACGAATTTTGAACAAACTATCTAACAAATTGCTTTTACCAACAAAAACACCAAAATTTTGAATTACAACTTTATTGAATTTAAAGGTAAGCTCACAACCCTCACTAACTATTGCAGAACCACTAATTATATTTCTTCTGACAGTGGGAACATGGTGCACCCTTTTCAGAGACAGAATGCACTCTGAAGGAAACTTCAGTCCACGCTTCCTATCCCAAGTACTTCAGTTGTACTGGAGTTGCCCATACACATTGTCTTTCCATTGATGATTTGATACGACACAAAAAGCGATCTATCAGCACACACGTGCACATTTGCTCCAACATCAATCAACCAATCTAACGGTTCGTAGACAATTAATAGTTCGGTTGTATAGAAACATACCATTCAGTTGCTCCTGAGGTTCTAGCATCCCTAGAATCCCCCAACAGCCATGTTGACAGCTGCTCGCCCAATTTTGGCCCTTTTAGTAGGACAATCATTGGATTAGTGTCTCTGCCCACCTTTCCACCAAGATCTGTTTGCATTTGGTTTCTTGTTTTTGTTGGCTTGTCTTTATTAATGGTTTTGGAGTTCGTGTTCACATTATTAATTTTCTTCTTTCCAATTATTAACTTAGCCCTAGATTGTTGATCAATCGACATCCTATGTGTCTAGTTCCCGTGCTCTTCCTCAATGTTAATTGCCACCATAAGATCATCCAAAGCCAGTCTCCCTCTATGATGCTTGAGTGTCATGTCAAAGCTTTCGCATGATTTATGAAATTTGTCCACAATAGACATGACCAGAAACTTCTCAGGAAGTTTCATTTCAGCATTGGACAGAGCATGCTCAAGATTGATAATCCCATGAGTTTGTTCAGTTATAGACCTTCCCTTGACCATATGATACCTCATGAACTTAGAAACATAATACGTTTTGAGCCATTGCTCTTCAGTCTTATATTTTCTGTCCACTCATCCAATAACGATTTTGCAGTGTATGAGTCGGAACAATAGACATCAAAGAGTGTATTTGACAATGCTGACAAAATAGCTCCTCGATCTATTTGATACCACTCAGTCCACAGCGCAATCTCATTAGTTTTTGGGTCTGTATTAGTTGGTTCAGTCTGGTCACCAGAATACCATCAAAAGTCCTTTCATCGGTAACCAAATCTTCATCCTTTGTTGTTAGCGTTTGGAGAATTCACTCGAAAACTTGTCCGGAAGACCGGATAAGTCGATTTTGGGCATTACCATGGTAATAGCAATAGGAATTGAACCAGAAGCATAGTTGTCCATTTTAAACTTTTGGAAACTCGAAAGTTAAACTCCAAAAAAAAAAAAAAAAAAAGAATTCGAAGCCCTCAAAGTCAAAAATTCGAATTAACGACTTAAAAAAAAGTCTGAAAAAACTGTTTCTGTATTGATGCCCCCTAAAAATCCACCTAGTAAGCATAAGAGATAGGAGTGGACATCCAAGCAGGACAACCCAGCCGGCCAAGCTCATTTTGGGCCAAAACAATAAGACCTCCATTAAGGCTCCCTTTTGTAATCCCTAACCTGGCAGATACACGAAAAAGCCTTGTACAACAAGCCTATTTATCATACAGTAGGAATTCCATGACGTACAAGCAACCGACATGTCATATTAAAGATCTCATCCAAATTCTTGAAGGGATGGCCGAAATCCGGATTCTCTCACCAGATAACTACTTGTTGAAAAAGGTGGCAGGCCTGGCAAGGATGATTCAGACGGTCATATCTTTTTCAATTCTTATCTGATTCTCGCACGATTTATTGGAGAAGATAGCTGAACTCTAAGACTTTCCAAATATGTATGACTCTCAACGAAACTTCCACAAAATCGAACACACGAGCGACTATAAAATGACTAACTCTGCAGTTATTTTTTCAAGTAACTCATACACTACTTCACTACTTCCCTTTCACTCAATTTCTCTCTACTTTTCAGCTATTTTTAGCTCACTTGCACACGAATTCTCACTATATGATCATACTCTACCAATTATTCTCACTTATTTCAAGTTTTTCCATTTTAGTTTATCAGTAAGAACATTACTCACTTAAGCATCCGAGTGCTAACCCCTCACTGCAGGTTAGTCCCACATCAATCTTGAAATTTTCATGAAGGTCCCTCAACTTTTATGGTATTGCTGAATTTTGGTACGCATCATTGGTGCCGTCTGTGGGAAAGACTTGGCTTTGGTATGAGAAATGGCAAGTTCTGATAACTGTGGTGATAACGATTCTCTTGAGGGAAACACATCCTTCCCCACTGCATCAGGATCTGTTGGTCCATCTCAGAAGGAAGCACTGAAAGGACTCAATATCCCAGCTTCTGCCTTTGACCCCAAACCCGCTTTTCTGTGAGCAAGTCCAGCAATTCATCGTGGAGACCACCCAATTAGGGCTCCAATGTACCCCAGCTAGCGGAGCAGGCCAACTCTCCCAGTAGGAGCCGGGAGCTGACCCGCCGACCTCTGCTACACCGCAGCAAGGCGGCCCTGCACCCGCTGATCCCGTTAACAAAGACCTTGCACCTCAGGAGCCCCCCGAGTACTGGCACTCTCTCAGGAAGGAGGAGACGAAACTCCTCTAGGAGGTAAGAAAGGAGGTCTTGCCTGCTGAGCAAGGCATTCCTTTCAGCATTGACATCATGCTCGAAGAGCTCCCTGCTCATTTCTGGCCACCTTCGCACCTACTTGCTTACGACGGCACTACCGACCTTGTTGAGCACATGCATAAGTTCGAGAATGAAGACCTGTTGCACAAGTATACTAATAGTATGGGTTAAATGCAATTTACCCCATGTGTTAAGGAAAATGAGCAATTTACCCCTCTGTGAAAAATAAAGTAGTAATTTACCCCCCTGTGGTTGTCAGAAATAGAGCAAAATACCCCCTGACTCGTTTTGTGAAGAACACGTGCCATTGTTTTAATTTTTTAATTTTTTTAATTTAAATTTTAAAATAATATTTATGCTCTTATTTCAAAACCGTAGGATCTTGATCAATTAAGGTCCAAATTAATGAATAAATCAACGGTGTAGATTTTATCTAATTAAAATCAATGGTTTAAATTTAATAAATAATAATTAAAATTATATATTTTATATAATTAAATTTGAATATATATTTATACTTTATATATATGTATATATATACATAGAGAAAGAGAGAGAGAACGCCGACGGGAGGTGGCTACCGGTGCGGAAGAGGGAGGGGCGGATCTGGGTTGAGAATACGGATCAGGGTGGAGGGGAAGAGGACGCGACCAGGGAGAGGTGGATCTGTAGGGGGGGGGGGTTGGAGGGGGAGGCGGCTGCGGCTAGGGGAGGGAGGAGGCGGCTGCGTCCAGAGGAGGGAGGAGGCGGCTGCGCTGGCGCTGAAGGGGGTGTGTCGGGTAGTGCGAGGAGGAGAGGGCTGGGCCGGCGGGAGACGGCTGCGCGAGGATGAGGCTATGCCGGCCGGAGATGGCTGCTTGAAGAGGGGGCTGTGTTGGTAGAAGCACAAGGAAGAGGGGAATGTGCCGGCGGCGCGCGTGAGGGGAGGGCGACGGCGGCGACGTTCGGCGGTAAGGAGGTGACGAAGGTGTCCAAAGGAAAAAAACATTTATATATATATATATATTATTTTTATAAAGATATAATATTTAATATATTAAATATTTTCTAATTATATATGTATTAATATATTACATTAAATATATATATATAATATTTTTTTATTGGTCAAATTTTATTTTAGATGCAGAAGGGGCGCGTGTAATGCACCACTGGTGTTAGGGGGTATTTTGCTCTATTTCTCATAACACAGGGGGGTAAATTGATACTTTATTTTTCACAGGGGGTAAATTGCATTTTTCCCCTAATAGTATTAAATTTCGTGTTTTTCTTACTACACTAACCGATTCTGCTCAACAATGGTTCGACCAGCTTTCAACTGGATCAGTAAGATCTTTTGTAAAGTTTAGTTCCCTTTTCTTGCATCAGTTTGCAGTAGCAAGAAGTACCAAAAATTGGCCATCAACCTTTTCGGGGTCAAACAGGAGGAAAAAGAAATCCTGAGGACATATGTCCAACGCTTCAATAATGCAATCCTAGAAGTCCCTACTGCCCATCAGGAAGAGCTGGTTAGTGCTTTAACCCAAGGCCTCCAGATTAGGCCCCTCTTCGAATCCTTGACTAACAAACCTGCAGCTAATTTTCATGAAGTACTAGCTCGAGTAGAGAAGTACATGAATATCAAAGATGCCCGGCTAGTTAAGAAAGGGGACAACAAGGACAAGAGGAGGGACAGAGATACCTCTTCCATCTGCAGGAGTATGGGAGAACCGAAAGGACGGTTCAACCCCATCGATCCAAAAAATGAGCATTACACCCCGCTGATCACCAGCCCGGAACGGATGTTGATGGCCATAGATCGCCATCTTGTTCTGCAATGGCCCGAGGATGCTGAAAAAGGCCCCCAACTTCCTAAATCTAAATACTTCTGCAGATATCATAGGGAATATGGAGACGATACCAATAGGTGTTGCTGGCTGAGACAGGAGATAGAGCGGCTCATCCAAGCCAGCTACCTGAAAGATTACGTCGACAAAGATTGATGTCATGAACAGTAGGAATGCTCCCGCCTTCACGATTCCTGCAAGAGCGAGGAGCAGGTCACTGACCCTGTCCCCCAGGAGGGAACACAGAAAGGAGAAGTTCCCTGCTGAGGAGCAGAGCCTGGAGAACATCCCTGCTAAAAGGGTGATCCATATGATTGCAGGTGGACCTACTGAAGGGGACTCCATAAGAGCTAGACGAGCCCATGCCCGTGCTGCTCGAGCAGTCGTGGAGCTCGACAAAAACCACCAGTAGGGGATCCCATGATCTACTTTAGATCTGCTGACATACAGGGAGTTCATTTACTGCACAATGGTGCACTTGTTATTTCTACAACTTACACTGTGCAACATATCTTTGTGGATTCTGGCAGTTTTGTAGATATTATTTTCTACGAGGTCTACCGATAGATGGAGCTTGGTGATACCCTGCCGGATCTGGTAGACAGGTCATTTTATGGCTTTGCAGGGAAGGTGGTACACCCCTTGGGGTAAATCCTGCTCCCTTTGTCTTTAGGAGCAGAACCCAACAGGAAAACCAAAATGATCCGCTTCCTCATAGTAGACACGCCCTCAACATACAACGTCATTCTAAGGCGTCGTGCACTAAACGCCTTCCAAGCTGTTGTCTCCACCTACCACATAAAGCTGAAATTTCCCACTAGAGCTGGAGTAGGGGAAGTCACAGGCGATTAGTACACAACACGGAAGTGCTACATCGAATTTGTGAAAGGAGGAAATAGGAAGGACATGGAGATAGAACTTCCCCAACCCAACGGGGAAAAGGGAAAAAGACCCACATACAATGAGCAAAGCAACAAAATTTTTGCTCGAGTTCAATCCGCTGAGGAGTTGCTGAGCATCCAGCTGATACTAGGAGAGCCGGACAAAATCACCAAGATCGACTCCCGGCTAAGCCTTGACTTAACAGGGTGACCAACCTCTTTCTTGCAAGAAAATGCGGACGTCTTCGCTTGGTCAACCTGCGACCTAGTGGGTATTGACGCCAGCATTGTTGTGCACAGTTTGAACTTGGACCCTACCTTCCCTCCTGTAAAGCAGAAAAAGAGACATTTCGGTCCCAAGAAGGACAAGGTCATCCAGGATGAGGTAAGCAAGCTCCTTGGTGCATGGTTCGAAGTATCGACCGATATCCGATGATATCGGCTGATATGTATTCGAATCGGTTGGCGCCGATCCGAGAAAATTGGACAATACCTCATATTATCCAAGAATGCTTCGTATCGCCGATAATATCTGATACCATTCGATATTATCGGTGATACAATGATAATATCGGTCGTATTCGATAATATCGCTGATAATATCTGATGATATCGGTGATATTATGGCTGAGATGTTTAGGCAAGTAAAGAATAATTTTCTCAGTTAATGAATTCTTCTCCACTCTGAAGATATTTTTATGTAATTAGCTTTTTCAACTTCTGCTCTATGTTGTGCGGAAAATAAACAACTTATGCTGTACGTTTACTTGTGGCTATTTTCTGAGGTACATCTATCTTATTTAAATACTTTATTCATAATTTTGATTTAATGCCTGGTTTCTTTGAGGTACAAAGATATAGTTTCATAGTGGGCAAAATGTTGCATCTCATCTCTCTGGTTATGGAGAAGTAGAGTTACTATATTGGACTTTCCCTTTTAGGCTTTGATCATATAGGTTTTCATTGGTAATAGCATGATTCTATTTTGCATTGCTTCCCTATTATGGCATAAATGAACTTTAGTCAGAACCCTTTATCTGGCTCATTTGCTATCTTACAAAATGAGCAGACACCTATACAGAATACTTTGTTTCGATTATGCCTATATATCTTAAGCATTTTTGTAATTAATTTTTATCGATGCTTAATATTATAAAACTTTTGGTTTGTAATATTATATAGTAATTCGTGGTAATTTGTGGTACTTTATTGTTTTTATAATTGTATACATACTTGCTTCATTTCGCCCGATAATATCCTAATACACCGTGATCGATGTGAAATAATACCCATCGATATTATCGCTGATACCGCGACTTTAAACCATGCCTTGGTGTAGGACACGTCAAGGAGATTCAATTTCCCGAGTGGTTATCCAATGTGGTACTTGTCACAAAGCCATGTAACAAATGACGCACGTGCGTGGATTTTTGAGATGTAAATAAGGCTCGTCCCAAAGATTCTATCCCTTACCTCGTATAGACCAGCTGGTGGATTCCACCTCTGGTCATGAACTGTTAAGTCTAATAGATGCCTCTCACGATTACCACCAGATTATGCTTAACCCCGATAACTAGAAGCAAGTAAGAATCATCACGTCGGGGGAGGGGACATATTGCTACATTGTCATGCCCTTCGGGCTAAAAGGTGCAGGTGCTACCTACCAACGGTTGGTGTATCGTATGGTCCGAGAACAACTCGGATGCAATATAGAGATATACGTGGACGACATGCTGGTGAAAAGCCGACTGGCTGACCAGTGCATCACGAATCTTGCTGAAACATTTAATATATTGAAGAAGTACCACATGAAACCGAATGCCACCAAGTGTACATTCGGAGTCAGGAGCGGACGATTCCTGGGCTACATGGTGATAGAGAAAGGCATGGAGGTCAACTGGATAAGATACGAGCAATCCAAGAGATGAAGCCTCCTGCCAACCTCAATGAAGTCCATAAGCTTACTGACCGCATTGCTGCCCTCAGCAGGTTCATATCCCGCTTAGCTGAGCGCAACCTTCCCTTCTTCAAAGCTTTGAAAAGGTAAAAGATTTCACCTGGGATGAAACCTGTCAACAAGCTTTTCAGGATCTGAAGACCTACCTAGCTAGACTACCCTTGCTCGCGAAGCCCCGCCTGGTGAACCATTGTATTTGTACTTTGTTGCAGTACAACATGTTGTAAGTTCCATGCTGATAAAAGAGGACGAAACCCAAAAATCAATCTATTACATCAGCAAGGTATTGCATGACGCAGGACGATGCTACCCTAAGGTAGAAAAACTAGTATTTGCCTTAGTAACCACTGCTAAAAACTTATTGTGCGCACTAACCACCCCCTGAGGACCATGCTGGGGAAAGTTGAGACTTCAGGTAGGATGATCAAATGGGTTATTGAGCTCACGAGTACGACATTTCCTACCAGCCCCAAACAGCCATCAAGGCCCAAACACTAGCTGAGTTCATGACTGAAACCACACCAGCAGAGGAAGTCAAAGGAAAATGGCTACTCCATGGAGATGGCTCGTCCACCTATGCAGGTAACAGAGTAGGAATCGTGCTGCCTAGCCCTGAAGGAGATGAGCTAGAATTCGCTCTAAGATTTTACTTCAAGGCCTCGAACAATGAAGCTGAGTACGAGGCCTCGTATCAGGTATCAAGATAGCCCTCAATGCGGGAGCAAAGAACTTGACTTCTACTATGATTCCCAGCTAATAACCAACCAAGTGGGAGGGGGTACATATGACGTTAAGGAGGACCGCATGAAAGAGTACCTCCAAGAAATAGCCGAACTCTGGAGCAGGTTGAAAGCTTTCAGCTCCACCAAATTCCCCACACTGGGAACACCAAGGAGGATTACCTTGCCCAGCTAGCTAACTCCCCATTCGCCTATAATTCCCGTACTATCACTATAAGAACCCTCACCAAAGTTTCATCTGATACTAATGTGAATATCTTGCATATTAGCACAGATTGGAGGAAACCCCTCCTAGACTAACTGCAGGAAAGAATCCTTCATATTGATGCAAAAGAATTAGCCCGCTTGAGGAGTAGGGCAACTAAGTTTACCCTGCTAGGAGGAATCCTCTACAAGCGCAGCTTCTCCCAGCTTTACCTTCGATGCCTATTAACTAAGGAGGCCAACCCGTGCTGCAGGAGATACACGAAGGTCCTGCGGATCCTATACAAGTGGGATGGCCCTACCAGGGAGAATCTAAGATCAGGATACTTCTGGCCTACTCTCAATAAGGATTCACTGAATTGGGTGAGAAAATGTGAGCACAAGCAGAGGCATGCCCCCCTCATCCACTTACTAGCTGAGCCCTTCAAGGATTTCTCCTCTCCTTGCTCGTTTTCCCAGTGGGGGATAGACATAGTCAGTCCTTTCCCCATGGTACAAGGGCAACGCAAGTTCCTGCTGGCATGAGTGGACTACTTCAACAAGTGGGTGGAGGCTGTGTCCTTTGCCAAAATCACTGAAAAAGTTAAGTGCTCAAATTCCTATGGAATAATATAGTATGCAGGTATGACTTACCTCGTGTTCTCATTTCTGACAATGGTCGCTACTTTCAGGGCTGGAGAATCCAAGACTGGTGTGCCGGCCCAGGCATCTAGCAACACTTTACCTCAGTGGCCTATGCCCAAGCTAATGGGCAGGTAAAGGTCACAAACCGCATTTTGATGTAAGGCATCAAGACTAGGCTAGACCAAACAGGAGGGCAGTGGGTAGATGAACAACAGTTTTATGAGAGGATGTATAATGGCTGGAAAGGACATTCAAACTTGCACACATGTGACTTGTGGCACCTGTGTCAACAATCTAGAAATGTTGATCATTAGTATCAAATAAATCAGATGCATAACCTGTACCTGCGAAGTCATCAGTAGTGTGTGCAAAGTTCACTTGAAGTGGATCCTGCACCATTTTTCCTTTTACAATCCTAAGCAATTCCTGTCTCACAGCTTCAGAGAACTCTAGAGTACCAGTAATCCCATAGTCAGACTTGGTCTCACCAGATTTATCGTGTATCGGTTGGCTCTTGCTCTGCACCATATGTGCATTATAGGTTCTCCCATCCCTCTTCCTTTGTTCCACCAATGCTTTATACCAGTCGGGGAACCCGTTAATTTTAAAACAACTCTCCTTCGTGTGGCCAGGTTTGTTGCAGTGGCTACAGAACTGTGACTTCTTATCAATTGAATCCTTCTTCCTAAAACCCCCTGTGTTCGTCTGACTTTGTCGTGGCTCATAGCCTCTTCCTCCAGACCACTTCGCTGACAAAAATTGCATGCGCACAACTCCCATAACCTGAAGATCAATTAATCAAGAGCAGCAACAAGAAAAGTTAGCTTAAAAGAAAATGACGATTTAGAGCTTTTTATTAATAAATTGTAGGAAATTAAACATATAAAAATTCTAAGATTAAAAAAATAAAATAAAAAAAAGGAACAAAGTGTATTGAGCTCGAGTCGAGCAAAAAAACAAGCCAGCTCGCGAGTTGGCTCGACTCGTCTGCCACCCCTAAATCAACATTTAAAAACACGTAACAACAAAAAATAAATACAGCTTAATTTTGTATTAAGTGAAAAAATAAAACTGCAAAGTTTAAAAACTATTGTTTTAATATTTGAAATTCAGAAGTCTTTTAATACCAGATTAACCAAATTTGATGCAAAAAAATACATCATGAGATTTTAAACTTAATATAAAGAGTTCATCTTATTCTCGAACTTCCAAGTTCCAATGTAAGACAACAAATTAAAGTTATTTCCAACTCCAACATGTCACCTCTTTATATCTTTACTAAAGTACTCAATTGCACCAATCATTTTTCAATGTGGGACAAACAAACAACTCTATTACTCTTCTTCACAATCTAACCTATGGATTATCATTTAGTGCATGTTTACTACTTTGGATGTGATTATGATGTGATAGATTAATGAATGATATTATTTGTGTAAATGGTTGTAGAATAATATAATATTTTGTTTACTTGCTATGATATGTTGTATAATTATTTTAATTTCTTATTTACTAGCAATTGTATTAATTTGTGATTTTAGAAGGATATGAATTATATGACCAAAATGCCCATAGAAGAAAAACAAAATATGTGAAGTAGCAGGTCTTCATTCTCTCTTTTTTTTTTTCAAAAAAAAGTATGTCCTCTCATTTAAAAGAGATGTCTGAAAATGATAAAGTACATTCAATCAGATAATAAAAACGAATAACATTTGCTTGACTATTAAGAGTGGGCGAAAATCTTGCCCTTTTGGCGTGAAAATCTTCAGAGTGGTAGATTTGCAATTTTTTCTATAATCGAGGGTATTAAGGTAAATATTATACCCAATACAAGGGTTATATTGACCAAAGGACAAATAATAATTTAGACTAATTTTTGGATGATTTGAATACCACATCAAATCATGGATTTATACTACATTATAACGGGCTTCCAAACCAAATCAAGGACCCATATTTTTGCAAGTAAACATAGATTTAGGAGTGATTGGGTTATAAATCAAGTCCAATCATATATAGTAAATATGT
This sequence comes from Sesamum alatum, assembly GCA_034509735.1. NCBI lineage: Eukaryota > Viridiplantae > Streptophyta > Magnoliopsida > Lamiales > Pedaliaceae > Sesamum > Sesamum alatum. The sequence continues at coordinate 20,620,612 of JACGWO010000009.1, read as the reverse complement.
CCCTAATTGACAGCCAATTTTTAGATTAAAATATTATTACAAATTAATAATTAATTATGTCAATTACTATACATGATCCCAGCATGAGATATGCTGGGAATAATTTTGAGAAAATAAATTAAAAAAATCTTGTATTTTTACCAAAAGATTCATTATTTCTTACCCTCATCGAAAAAATCAATTAATAAAATCCATGATGCAAAAACATTTGCCGGATGTGTATAAAACGCTACAGCAGTAGCGCAGCTCACACGATAACGTGTCAAGTTATAAGCAACTTCTGAGTAGCGCTTCCTCTCTCTCTTAAATTACCGAATTCTTACACACACATACTCACCTTTCTAGGGTTTTTTTTGGATAAGCTCTCTCTTTCTCTCTCTCAATGTATACACACAAAGCAAATACATAAATATCTTCACTCTGCTTCTTCGTCTTCTTCATTCCTATATCACTCTTTTCTCTTCTCTATTAGGTAAAATTCTTCCTTTTATCTCGCAGACGTGCATTATATATATGTTTGTGGGTGTCTATCTTTTTTTTTTTTTTTTTTTTTTTTTCTGGTGTATGCGTACTGATGAATTGATGTTTCAGTGCGGTAATTAGAAGTGATAACTTATTTATGATTTTTTGGATGTGTAGATTTAACGATTTTGAGAAGGATCTTTTGTTTCCTTGTATGGATTTTGAAGAAATTGAATTTCTTGGGATGTTTAATTATATATGTGCGACCAAACTAATTGAAGTGTTTGAGTTGTTCTTCTTTTTTCTTTTTCTTTTTTTTTGTGATGAAGTGTTTGAGTTGATTTTTGCTCATGCTTGAATGTCAATTAGGGTTTTGTAAAAGAAGAAAGAGAATGTGAAATTAGGGATTATAGGTATTAGATTTCTTGAGACGCAGTCGGAGTTATCTTTTATAGGAGAAGTTTCAGATTTGGTTTTTTAAATCACTTTTGAGTTCAATTCTTTTTTTTACTTTTGGACGATTGAGAGTGGAGTATTTGTAGACTTCGTTTTTATGTTGTGTGTAAATCAGAAAAATTGGGTGTTTTGGTTTTTGAAATTTTGATCTGGTGTTTCAACTTTGGAATAGTTTCTTTTGTGTTGCTGCGCTTTTCACTAGTGATGTCTTGCTTTTTTGTTTTTGCGTTTTCCGGCGGTTGATTTTTTGTTTTCATTTTTTGCAAGCTATTGTTCTATTTCTTTCGCCATCTCTGTCGGTTATGTTCAGACCTTTTGCATCCTAACCTCTTTATTGCCTGCATCATTTTATGTTTGTGATATCTTGAATCGTTTCACTTGACTCCTGATTGCCTGTGGTGGAAAATTGTGAAACCTGGTTTGGTATTTGATATGAGTTCTATTACACTAACTTGAATTTTCATATTTCAGTTCTTGGTCTTGCATGTGTGACTCTGTATTTCCTTTCTTTTGGGCTAGTTTTATTGAATAGAATTTAAGGTTTTTCCTTGGTTCAATTTTCTCCAAGGAGCCATTTTCCAATGATAATTGTGTTGTAGTAGCATGCATTGCTAAGTCGTTTTACCACCATCTCCTAGAGTGATTCTTCAAAGTTGGTGCCTGTCATTTTTGCTGGTTGTCTGTACATCATTTCAGGATAGCATAACTGCTTCTTAGTCTAAGCAGATGATCAGAATACATCTCTTCAATTGTGTATGCTTTTGTTGCCTTTGTGATTTGAGCAGTTTATTGCCCGTGCAGGTTGCTTTTGGCTGATCAGCAAACTTTATCATCTGAAGCTGTACTCCTTGCATGTGGTCCTTACTGTTGGTGCATTATGTCGAACAATCTGGTTTCGCAGTACCCAATCTCAGATAGGCATGTGGTTCAGATGGAGCATCATTCAAACTCTCTGGACTTGCCAGTGTCTGAGTTGCATATGAAAATGTCGAGCAATCCCGAATCACATCAATTCTATGGGTCAACAGAGAAGATGGGTTTGGTAGATCCAGTATCTAGTAATCCTGGGTTCAACATGATACCAAACAACAGTATGGGTCTTAATGAATCTTCAGGTGGTAGTATGGGCTCAAACCCTATCTGGATGTCAGACCAGCTAGGTCATGAAGATTCATGTATGCTGACCAATATGGCTGGCGAAAAGACATCATTCCCAGTTAAACGGAAGGCTGAGATGGTAACTGTGTTAAACAACTCTATTTCTCAGCAGTCAGTGATGCCTAACAAGCGGTCAGCACAAATGGGAGATGATTTTAGTTCACTTGGGTTCCTTCAGACATCAGCACCCCAAAGGAGAAATGCGCCAGCACAGACCAAGTTGGCTTCTCCAGGTGTGCAGGCTCAACCTTCGGTAAACAAGAAAATGGTGCGAAATGACTCTATCTCTGGTAAATCTGGCTTACAGCGGGTGCAGACTACTAAAAAACAAACTGCTCAAATTGAATCAGCATCCAAGGTTCGCCCTGAGCCATCAGAAGCTGTAAGGCCCAAAATGAGGGAGTCTCTAGCTGCTGCATTGGCTTTGGCGTTTCCGAACCAAGACAATGTTTCAAATACTGAGAAAAAGCAGAGTGATTCCGTTATCACTCATCAGACCATGGATTTGATGGCTCCACAATCCAATTCAATTATTTGTGGTCAAGTGCCCGCTGCTGTTCCTAAGGATGTGTCTCCTTCAAAAGATTTGGCAGCACCTGGCAACACCAATGATTGTCAGGGTTTTTTTTCTGCTGAGCTACCTTCTAATGCAAGTGATGGGAATGATGGACAGTCATTCCAGGAGTTCCAGTATAGTTCTGTTTTGCCTGATGAGGATATTTCATTTGGAGATAATTTCTTTGGTAAAGATGATCTTTTGCAGGGAAATGGACTTTCTTGGGCATTTGATTTTGATGTACAGATGAGGGAGGGAAAGGATGCTCAACCGGGAGAAAATCCTAAGTCTGTGAAAGAGGAAGATCAGGGACTTGGTGGAGAGCTTGCAATTTTGACTCCAGAGAAGTTGGCTTTCAAAATTGAGGCCGAACTTTTTAAACTACATGGTGGTGTGAACAAGAAGTACAGAGAGAAGGGTAGGTCTCTTTTGTTCAACCTTAAAGATCGTAACAATCCAGACCTGAGAGAAAGAGTCATGTCTGGTGAGATTTTGCCTGAAAGGTTGTGCTCAATGTCAGCCGAAGAGCTTGCTTCCAAGGAGTTATCAGAATGGCGCATGGCCAAAGCAGAAGAGTTTGCACAAATGGTGGTTTTACCTGATACTGAAGTTGATATAAGGCGTTTGGTTAGGAAAACTCACAAGGGTGAGTATCAAGTAGAAGTTGAGCGTGATGACGGCATTGCTGCGGAGGTTTCTGGCGGGACTTCTATGTTTACACAACCTCAACGGAAAAAGGAGATTGAACCTCATTCCCCTTCTGAGGGGAGTCTTAAAGATAAAGATAAAGTCTCAGGTCAAGATAGTCATTCCGAAGACAAGGATTTTTCTGGTAGCCTGATTATTCCAACTGATGGGACAGATCTAATGCAAGGAATGATAGTTGACGAATTGAAGGATGCTGAATTTCTGCCTCCGATTGTCTCATTGGATGAGTTCATGGAGTCCCTTAATTCTGAACCTCCCTTTGAGGATCTATCCTCTGATGCAAAGACCCCTGTATCACACGGAGAAAGCCCAAAAGCTGGTAACAGCTTGCAGGCTCAGAGTCGAACTTCTGACTCTCCCAAAGATGCTTCCTCCAAAAAGGCTGGTGTCGTCAAGAAACATGAAGTTGATGTAACAATGAGATCTGGTGGGAGTCCCGTGAAACATAAAGTTGTTCCTAGTACTGCATCGAAGGTTGAATATATCTGGGATGGTATCCTTCAGCTAAGTATATCATCCTCAGTGACTGTTGGTGGTCTGTTTCAAAGGTTTGTGAGTTTGTTGGTTTACAATACAAGTTTTAGCTGTTGGTCTTCTGTGTGCACTTCACACATGCTAACGCGCACTGTTTATTCTTAGTCATAAATGATTGAAATAACTTGGAATTGATATATTTATGTGATTCTTTTTGCTAATATATCTAATACAGTAAAAATCGAAGTAAATCGTTGTTACCGTAATATGGAAATTAGCATGTTCTCATTAGACTATGCTCAACGCTGTCCTGTGTTCTTTCCTCTTGTCTCTCTTTCACCTGTTCCCAGTTCTTCAGTCCTATGTATTTTTGTGTCGATTGTATCTGTTTCCCTGTTTAGCTTTTGATGGGCTATCAGATAAATTGTGATCTGCTTCTAATGAATTCTCAGATTTGTTAAGCAGTGTAACATTGCATGTTAATATAAACTGCTTGAATAATAATTATCTTTGTTTTTATCTGTTTATTGCTCAAGGTGCCCCTGGACGATGTCGTTTAAATAGAAATTCATCAACTTTGAGAGCCCTTTTTTGATATTTCATGTTCTATGCGCCAGAGCTTTGCAAAAGTGTCTATAGTAGCGTAAGGGATATGTCTTTCTAATTGCCAATCTCTGATGTTTTAATTCTTGTTAATCGACAGTGGTGAGAAGACATCAATGAAGGAGTGGCCCAGCTCCCTTGAGATCAAAGGCAGAGTTAGACTTGACGCTTTTGAAAAATTTCTTCAAGACCTCCCTATGTCTCGAACTCGTGCAGTCATGGTATATCAAGGCCTTCTTCTCCTTCTCCTTGTACCTAATTTTTGTCTCCTCTTTTATTGGCCTTTGGGCTTTTGCCTCCAAAGAAGGCAATCCGGCCTCCAATCGGCCATCATTAGTGCCATTAATCTTTCTCTACTATTAGTTTGGTTGTATTATAGCTTTGCTGATAGAAAATATACGGAATATACAAAGAGATCAATTTTGCTAGATGAATGTTTTTCTGTATACAATCCACACAATGACGGCAATGATATTTTTTTCGAAAAAGGAAAGAAACAAACAAGAATCCGGATGTAGTATGTGCTACAACCAATTACCAGAAATAATCACCAGTGACATGTAAAGCTGACAGAATTTTTGTTAGAGCTTAGGTTGTCAGTTGATCAATAACACCAAAACACTTGGAAACGTGTTTTTCGATTGTGCTACTGTTGTAACTAAATACCTTTGACGGGATGAAACTTGTCCCCGGCGAGCAAATAATGGCTCCCTTTGTTAATTTGATATCGTTTCAAGACTTGGGGACCAAAATACACCTATTCAATCTTCTGGGTTGCTTAAAATTGAACAGAAAATGTAATTAAAGAGACGAGTACTAAATGTACTTGCTGCTCCTAACCAGCTTATTGAAATTTGTTAAAATATTTGTCATAATACCCGATTATGGTTTGGGAATATATGCGATAATATGCTATTCTTGAAGGTTATAAACATACGTCTGAACTTAGACAACAAAACGTGGTACATTGTAATAGACAAAGTGTACAACTTGCATAACTTTGTTGCACTTGTAATAAAGTGCCACTATGCTAGTTAAGCTCACTACTGACCAAACAACGCTTTCTCTCTGCAGGTTCTCCACTTTGTTTTGAGGGACAAATCATCTGAGGCCGACCGTTCTCAGCTTTCTGAGGTAACAAACTTAAATTCATATTACCTCTTATGACTTTGATTTTAACTATGAATAAAACTAAGAAGAAAAAGGATTGACAATCTTATTATATATACATGCAGGCTATTGAGTCGTACATTGCGGACGAGAGATTGGGATACGCGGAGCCAGCCCCTGGCGTGGAACTCTATCTATGCCCGCCTACTCTCACCAGAATCACCGATATGTTAAACAAGCATGTCGTCGCCAAGGACCGTCCCGACACCCACAATTCTATCGAAAATGGACTAATTGGTGTAGTTGTATGGAGAAGAGCTCATTTAAGCAACACTATATCACCTAATTCATCCTCACACCACAAACACAGCTCCAAAAAACATCCCTTTTCTGCACCTAAAAGGGCTCAAGATTCATCAAATGTTAATGCAACTAGGACTATGACTACTTCCCCTCCTGTTTCAACTAAGTCCCTGCCGCCGCAAACTGAAGAGGATGATGATATCCCACCTGGGTTTGGCCCTGTGCCCGCCGCGAAAGACGACGATGACTTGCCTGAGTTCAGTTTTTCTGGCAACATTAAAAACCCATCTGTGGCTAGACAGGACTTGCATCATGGCGTGAGATTGACTCACCGCCCCGTAGATCAAGTGAGAGAGCTTATTAAAAAGTATGGGCAGAGTTCGACAAGTAGGAGTTTGGCAGATGATAGGAATCTTGGGATTGAACCTTGGAACGATGATGACGACGATGATGACATTCCAGAATGGCGGCCTCAAGCCCAGCAGCACCAGCCGCCGTATCCGGTGGCTCATGGCCAACGGCCACCAGTGCACTTGCTTTCCGGTGGTCACCCGATGGCTCCCGTTTCAGCCCAGCAGCTGCCGAGTGGGCTTGGGCAGTTGCCTCCCGGCGGTAGATGGATACAGCCTCCTCCTGGTCCCTTACGTGGTGCGAGGTGGAGACACCACTAGTTAGGAAACAGAAAGGCCATCCCTTTGTAAATTATTAGTTTTGTTTGTTCTGTCTTGACGACATCTGTTTGTTTAAGGTTGTAGTAGAACTTAGTTCGGTTTATTTCTGTATCTCTTTCTCTTCCCTGTAAGTTTTGCTACTATGATAAGAATAGCGATCTTAGACTTGTCTTAATTTTCTTTTGGTTTTCGCTCCTGAGTTTTCAAATCAAACAGTAAAGAACAGTCATTTTGGGATAGTTTCTTGACGTTGATCTGTGATTAAAGAAAATGATAATTGCTTCTTGAAGCAGGAAAAGTGCAAGAAAAGCTGCTAAATGCAGGAAAATAGACCTCGCACTTTTATCATCTACAGTGAGTTACTTTATATAAGATATTCATCAAACATTGAGGGGTCAGGCCAACATCTTTCTGGTACACAATTAACAAAACATTTGAAGCAGATTTCCTGATCGACCCAGTTGCCGGTTTCCTTGGCAATTGATAATTGATGTTCTCCTGAAACCACCAGTTCATAAGATGTCTTTTACGGCGATCTACAAGTTGAACGTGTTATGGAGCTTCTTGCATCAAACCCCTTGTTCTTGCTTATCCAAATCCAAATGGGTTTTCCCAAAAAGATCAGCAAGATTATCTCTTTCTGCATTTCAAGAATTGCTCAAGACCTGAAAATGCTCGTCGGACAAAAAGGTGGATGTTTTCTGTGGTCGGAATTCTCATCTTCATGGCCAATTTCGATAACATGTGTTAGGATCATCTGTCTGTTGCAGCTCTCCTGTCCGTGTTCAACATATTGTAATGATCAACAGCCATTGTTTCTCTCCTTGTTAATTTCCAGATGTGGACTCTATTCCCAGATTATCAACGCAAAAATGCCTGGTGATTCTGATATCTGAAAGGATTCTTCTCTTTTGGCCCATTTTCTACATTCATCGCAAGCCAAGATCTGCCGGAATTCTGAATCTTGCGTTTTGGATGTTGTTAGATTGTCAACGAATGATGAATCCCGTTTTCTCGGGGGAATGTCTTTTGGCTATTTTATTTCAGTTACGTGTCTTCTTGATCAAGGAATGTCATGAAAATTGATTTCAAGAAAATAAGGAAAAAAGAAATCATTCATCTAATAAATAGTTATCTAAAATATCGATAGTGGATCAACTATGAATTTGTTGCATCTTCTATTTCACTTTATATATACACGTCATGTGTGTAAATATTATATCATCAATTTTATTTAAAGAGACTTTATACACATAGGCACTGTTTATTTTGATGTATTAGCATAAATAAGAAATTAGTATATGATGATATATTATTTGCTTTTATGTATGGGGGCACTGTACAAATGCAAGGCCTTGTATTATTTACTGTTACGATTGCATAACTTATACCACCAATGGAGGTGGTTTAAGTTATCATTTGAATAATACAACAATAAATACTTGAGGCAAATGTCCTTTTTACCCTTCATATTTGCGGTAGATGACATGAGTGAAGGCTAATGGGTAATTTTGTCATCCAACACAAGTAAATACAATAAAGTAAACACTTTACAGATTTTATCAAAATTTAATGGTACATATAATTAAACACCTTACATTTTATACAGGACTTTTTAATCATTCATTTAGTTCAATATAATCATATCACTCGTTTAATTCCGTCCTCAAAGTAAACATAGCCATAATGTATATGTAAAATAGAATAAGAGATACAATAGGAATTACGATAGAAAATCCAACCAGCAAAACAAGAGTGTATTCATAATCCTTTCCTTTCCAGGAGCAGGATTCCTGTATGATCACACACATCAGTTAAACACTCCCATATTCATCACCTACAGTATTTAAATCTGATTTTCATTCTGATAATATAGGAGTAGAAGAGAAGAAAATTTGACTTTTACCTGCTTCAGTTTTTACTGGTTACAAGACAGTATTATTATTGTAGGTGAAGAAACTGAGATAAAACGTGATTCTTGAAGGAAGAACAACATGCTTATTTTAGTTTGTAAGAAATTCAAAAAGTTAGATTCTTTCATTATCATATACGGTCTGAACCAGTAAATAGTTACTGATTGTTCTTTGCATTTTCCTAAAATGGATCCCATGTCATGGCTGACTTGAGTTGAGATGGGCAGTATATTCTGCCACCCTGTTTAGGTATACATCCAAATCCAAGTTCTGAGACTTAGCCCTCAAATTTGAAACTCTCACTTAGATGAATTTCACATGTGAAATACAAGATATCATGACTGTGTGCAGAATTATGTGTTTTTTCCTGGAGTAGAAGAAGGTGGCTGCGTTTTTTGTTAGTGCAAGACCACCTAACTTCTACTGCTACATTCCATTCCCCAGTTTCATTTTGTCCAGGTAAAACAAAGTTGTCTTGTAGCATACTTTTTAGATGCCCAGAATGAAGTAGGTGGGATGTATCTTCCTCTGTGTTTCCTCAATTCATAGTTGTCAAACACTTGAGATAATACTGAATAACAAGCCTTTTCACAACGGTATAGATAAGAATTTTCCGGAAGAGTTAATTAATAATAACAAAGAAGAAGAAACGATAATTTGTAATGATTACAGCAGAATTCTTGCAAGGCTAATGTTCAAACGTAGAAACAAGTTGCGGAGACAGTCTAACTTGGCTATCTTATCAGAAATATTGATGAATTGATTCACACTGAACACAATGGTCTATGGTTTTGACATTCCACAAGCAGGAATTTGAAATCTTTACCAGAGGTGTTAGAAGTCTTAAAACTTGGAGAAAAGAAACTGTAGTGGGATTCTTTTCCTTCACGGCGTATTTGTCAAAGTCAGAAGTCTTACCGGCCTGATAAGGTTGGTATGTAGATGTCGTTCCACTATAAATACTAGAATGGATGTGCAGTTCATGCACATAAACCTGTCTTCTTCCCTTTCGTCTGCTTCGCTTGCTATTTTGTATGATGGCTCGTCTCCAGCTTTTCTTTAATCTTTTCATAGCAACTTTTCTCTGCTTGGAAATCCTTGGAAATGCAGCCACATGCAGGGATTGTTTCATCCATTCGAGGGCTGCTCATTACCCGAATTCTGATGATAATGGAACCGAAAGTGAGATATCAGCTATATAGCTGAAAAATGGCATGCAAAGAACTTTTACTATATGCATCTTCTTCTGTCAGTAAATAGATTATCCATGTGGAATGAATATAGACAAAGAAAGTCATATGCTATACTTAATCAATCAAACAAATGCTTTTCGATGATTTGATTAACATGTTCTATTAAGTTTTGATCAAATATGACAAAAACAAATGCAGCTGGACGATGTGGCTATGGTACGTTCGGTGCAACACTTAACGGTGGAGATGTATCTGCTGCATCAGATCTCTATCGAGATGGAGTAGGTTGTGGTGCTTGCTACCAGGTAAAACCATCTAAAATGGATCGTAAAGATTGCATTTGTTTATCACCTAATGCAATAATGATCTTATTTTGTACTAATCCTTGCTCTACCAGGTCAGGTGTACCAACAGTAACTACTGTTCTGACAAAGGAGTTACTGTCGTCATAACTGACCATGGTTCCAGTGATCGCACTGACTTCATCCTGAGCAGGCGAGGTTTTGGTCGAATGGCTCAGAACAAAGATGCAGCTGCATCTCTATTAGCGCTTGGCATAGTAGATATTGAATACAGACGGTACAGCCACTAAGCTTCATGAAGTTGGACATATTACGGCTCCGTTTTAATTAATAATTTATAACAAATCACTTCTAATAAGATATCACATCTAGTGTCCAAGAAATTGTTTTTATATGAATCATTTCTAGTGGTTTACAAAATTACATAATTCACCGTTTTCTTTAAGCATCCTATATCAACTGAAACTGTCACCTGTCAGCCTATTTTTGCTCTCTTTCTTTTCATTATGTTCAAACTTTTCCTATCTGATGACAGATGACATGCTTATGTTATAACCCTGAATAATCCCACAAATTATCAGTCCCATCCATGGTTTCTGTACCTTACTCTGAATCTGCTTAATCAGAAGATAATGATACTAGCAAGTTCATGTATATGTACAGGGTTCCATGCAGCTATCCAAACAAAAACATCACGATAAAGATAGATGAAAACAGCAATTACCCCCATTATCTGGCCTTCGTGATCTGGTATCAACAGGGCAGGAAGGATATAACAGCCGTGCAACTTTGTGAGGTATCTTTCGGAATCTTTATTGTGCATTCCACATTTCTACGTATGTCTGATACCTGGGCTTTTTTATGAGAGAAAAGTTGCACATGTTATCAGCTAGTCAGAAATTCACAAAATTTTGAATTTTCTATACAAAAACTAACTCCGCAATTCAATATGCAGACACAAAGTTATATATGCAAACTATTGGATCGGAGTTATGGAGCAGTATGGACAACCACCTCACCACCCAGTGGACCTCTATCAGTAAGGATGCTATTTAGTGACGAAAATGGAGAGGAGACATGGGTAGTCCCAGTTAATGACATACCTGACAACTGGAAACCTGGAGACACATATGACTCTGGAGTACAAGTGACTGACTGATGCAAGAAGTAGAACTCCCGATTGTTATCTAATTATTTTATATTACTCAGCTTCTTGGTTGTTCATCACAATAATATTCATTTCCATCCTTTCAATTGGTTTTATCGTTTTCAGTGGTAGGATTCAATAGTTGTTAACAAATCCATGTAGTTCAATCATTTTATAGATGAGTAATAGAAGCAAAAGGAGATGTCTTGAGAAATTATGTGAAGATGCTTAAAGGTTCTACACTAATTAAATTCACCCCTTCTCGAGATTTTTACTGTCCCATTCTTAAGTAATATTCCACAGCTTCAAGATCTGTCCAGCTCTTGCAAACCACAATTGCAATGGAGAACTAATAATACTCTCATTGATACACTAGTTTCATACAAGGGATACCAGCAATCATGATTTATGTGCAAATGGGGCTTGGAACGAGCAGATCAACATCAATCATGACGTTCTTTTCAATTACCCTCACTGAATATTATTCTGAATTGATTTATCAAAGCAGGGTATGTGTGTGACTAAGAGATGGGAATGCCACAATGCAGAAACAGCATGATGTTTAATGTTAGCCTGCATGATGTATTAGCTCTTTAACAGCAAACAGTATCACACCATAAAGTACCAAGAGAATTTCCTCAAGATAAGATTTGACCATGAAAAATACAATGAATATGACATAAAGCAAACATGCTATAAAGGCAGAGCTTCTATTAATAGCCTCCGAGCATGTAGATATCGCCTAACTATGACTGATAACAAATAACTCATAATGCAATTCCAGAATACCACAGCAATGACAACACTAGATAGAGAAGTACAAAATTTCAACAGGAAGGGTGGGGAATAAAGCCCATAATCTTCCGACATAACCCCAGCCAAACACACCCCAGGGGCCCCGACACAAGCACACACAGCAACAGAGCAATGACTTGCCAATTCAACACAGAACTTAATCCGAAATAATTATACAATAGTTAAATTTAGGTATTCAAGAATAATAATTATGTTAATCAAATGACATAAAGAGGCAGTTGGTCAAGCAATCTGTTCTATTATTCTTTTTCCTAGTAGGTAAGATGAAGTCATATCTAGAAAATTGATATCTATAGGTAAAAGATGAACAAAGCAACAAGAAGCCTCAAATGGATGTATAACATTAATGAAAATATGCACATCAAGCTCCAAAGCTTTCTTTGATTTCATGTAAAGCATTTAAAGAATAAAAAAACAGAAGTCATAAGCATAGAGTGACTAGAGGACTCACACTGATAAACCACACAAGATGCAGAAGGCAAAGTTGTAGGAAACTTCCCGCCATATCCAGAGACCGTTGAGTGTCCACGCTGGCATGCTATGTTCCATGAAACGTCAAGTCCTGGAAAAAACAACCAAGGAAACGGCATGAACAGACTCAGTTGGCAAGGACAAGTGTCTAAACCAGTATGAAATCCAGTGAATCTTAGAAAGGAGATGTGCCAAAAAGTAAAGAGGTACATCAGGAGTCCAAACTATCATCCTGCATCCAATTGTAAAGGTTCAATGGCTGTAGCTGCTATATTCTCAACATCTTCAGCCAAAACATATTCTCATGGAGAACATCTGAGGTTTCACAATGAGGCAATGTTATAGGTCTGACTTCATCAGTAACTTTTGTATTCTCTATTTGATGTCTTCCCATTCTCAGGACAAATTACCACACATGACAAACTCTAACACTTGTACGGCTCTAGGAAAAGCCTTCATCCAACCATTTAGCTTTGCTTGTCTCAACATAAGTAAAGACCCTTCATTGGGTTCACAGCCATCCATGGCCATGTCTTTAAAAAGAGAGATGATTTCCCAAAACAACCCTCTCATGAACATTGCTTTCATTATTGTATTGTAAATAAAAATATTAGGAGCAATTCCATTCTCACGCAATTGGTCTCTAAGATGAAGGGCAAGCGATATCTTGCCTCCTTTACAAATGCTAAGAATGAAGCAACCGTAGGTGCCAACATCCGGCTTCAATTTCCAGCTGCACATGTCCCTTGAAAGCTCATATACCAGTAAATCATTGCCTTCTCGTATGGAAGCTCGCATTAGAATATTATATGTAGTCGTGTTAGGTGAAACTCCAATTCCTTTGAAATAGTTGAACATTTTCTCTGCCATTCCAAGTAGTCGATTCTTGCACAAGCCAATAAGGAGTGTGTTAAAAGTGAATGTATTAGGTCGTGGACCCATAATCACCATGGACTCCACAAGCTTCAAGCATTCCGTGATTTTCCCAATTTTACAATAATACTGAATCAGACATGTTGAACTCACAACATCAAATCTTATTCCTTCATATTCCATCCGCCACAAAATCCGCCGTATCATGGATGAATCTCCCAGTTTACATGCAGCAGACAGAATAGTATTGAATGAAATCAAATCAGGCCCATTGGTAGGCCAGTTGGCACGGTCAAATAACGCTAGAGCTTCATCCATGTGTTCCTCCTGGCATAATCCTTTCAGAATTATGTTGTATGATACATTCGTGGGTCTAAAACCCTTCTCCACCATACTCTGCATCATGGATAAAGCTTCTCTCGAACTGCCATTACAGCACACGGAATGCAGATATATATTATAAATGACATCATCTATAGCGCAGTCCCTTAAAATAATGTTAAGCAACAGCTTATTGGCAATCTCCACCTTGCCCCTTTTCAACATGCCTCCAGCCAAAGCGGCATGAGTATACACGTCAGGTTTCAACCCCTTTTGATCAATAACTCGAACAAGATCACCAATTTCAACAACCCTACCTTGATGGCAAAGTTCCCGGAGAACTATGTTGTATGCAACCAAGTCAGGATCACATCCTTTCTCTTCCATCCTTCTCAAAAGGCTTAGCGCCTCATCAACTTTCCCATTATCACAGAGAAACTTTATAACTACTGTATAAGTTACCAGACTAGGCTTACAACCAACATTTTCCATTTCATCCAACCAATGAAAAGCTTCGTTCCATAGCCTTTCCTTACTAAAAGCATAAACCAAAGCAGTATATGAGTAAACAGACTGCACAAAACCCTTCTTTTCTAACAAACCAAAAAATGCTAAAGCAGCATAACTCTGCTCTGACTTACATAAAGTCCACAGTATGGGATTGTAAATACATCCTCCGCAAAAGTATCCCTTCCTCGATAGTGCCAAGAACACCAAATACGCCTTTTGAACCATCCCAATTTTACAAAGGCCCTGGATCAAGGCACTTATATCATACTGACTTGGACAGGAATTGACATTCAACATAATTTCAAGCACCAGAGCCGCATCCACTACACTTTCTACTTTCAACAGCTTCTTCAACAACTTGGACAAAACCGTGTAGGAAGGCCAAAAACCAGTTGCCACCATTTCATCCACAATCAAAATTGCAACTTTCAACTCGCCACCAGAAATAATCCCATTCAAAAGCGTCTGATAAGTCAACAAATTCGGAGTCGGCCCTGATCTTTTCATCCCAATATACACCTCAAACAACTCATCAAGCACCACATTTCCCGACCTGAAATAACATCTAATCATGGAATTATAGTCGTAAACAGTCGGTTTCCCCGGAATATTATCCCTCATGAAATTCAGCGTCTCAAGAGCTTTTCTTATACTACCTGAGGTCGCGTGCCTCTGCATTCTCTGCTGCTGCTCACTGTAACCACACATCTCCGACGCCCCGTTATCGTCTGATGAAAAGTCAGCATCTTGAGCAGCACAACAAGAAGTGGAAACGCCCATCAATTGGGACACAAAACACAATCTTTTTCTTGCGGGTAAGGAATACTGGGTGCAAGAATACATTCTTCACAAATGCGCAATCACCCAATAAAGCTAGCGGATTAACCAATTCAAACTGCATCACATTAGCCACACCTTTTCTTTTTCTTTCCCTTTTTTTGTGGATGCAAAGAACATATGAAGGTATATATTTAACTGAAAATTAGATTGAGTTTTCATTTTACATATTGAAAAAGCACTCGCAAACTTGAACAAATGGAAAAATTCCTCTTCTCTTTCCCGCCACTGTGGACTGAGAAGGAACACATAAACCCTAATGACCTTATATGCAGAAAGAAAAACCCTTTGCTGAGTCAGGAGGGTACGACGACGTAACCCCTAAATTAAATAATAAATTTACTTACTCTAATTGATTCAAATATTCTTTATTATTTTAAGAATATTACTATTTTTAAATCAATTTATTCTATCAATTATTTTCTATTCATGCAGACATGCACATTTAAAATTGATATATTTTAATAAATTATTATTTTATCTTTTTAATTTAATTTAAGTAAATATAATTTAAATCGTGTTCACGTATCGAGTATGTTTGGAGTTTTAGTCATTATAATTCGCAAAATCCAAAAGGGATTATTTAATAATATAATTTGTTTATAAAATAAATATAATCCCAATTCAAAGGTCTTGTATGGTAATCAACTTAAATAACACTTTTTAGGCTAAGTAAGTCTAGTTTAGTTGGCGATGTGAGGCCCATGATTTTAGAGGTCATGTGTTCGAACCCCTACGTGTGTTGATATTATTTTTATTGTATAGTATGTATGAGTCTTTGCTGTAATAAGTGTTAGTTTATGTGATATTGTTGATTTGATTGTTTGTAATTATCTCTGTTCAATATTGACAGCCGACAAGAATGAATGTAATCAATTTACTTTTTATTAATAAAATCCATCACTTCCAATTCAAAAAATAACACTTTTTAGTTTTGAAATTTTGGTTTTACGAATAATCTCATTGTTTTTGAAGCGAAAATAATGAATTATTATTATTTATTAAAATGAATCGATTACAATTATTCACGTCGAATGTTAATTTAACAAAGACAACTACAATATCATACACTGATAAATAATATTAGATAAATTACATCTAGATAACACCTACTCTTGCAATAAAAATATCACACCTACTATACTACTGATAACATCCCACGTATTGGTGCGGTTCAAATAATCTCATTGTTTGTCTTAATGGTTTTGAAATTTCAGTGTAATAATTAATTATTAGGGCAATTACACTTACAATTCTACAGAAATCAATATTGACAATCAAAAAGTAAGAATAAATTTGTGTAATGATATTGACGTTAAGCAGAAATGATTTGTGTAAATGATGTTGATATTGTTGGTGAGTGCATGCGTAATAATTTTTTAAAGTGGTAGTGATAGTATTTGAGAAATTATTCCTTGATATTGATTGCTACATCCTTTGTTCTTTTCCATACCTAGTTAAAAGATTCAAACCATAACAGCAGCACTTGAACATCTTTCTCAATCTGAGATGTAACCAAATGATTTGAATCATGCTAGTAAAAATGATATTAACAATTTCATATCATTCTGAGTAGGAGTGAAGATATAATGGTTGAAGTACTTATCATCAACCCATGGAAAAAGATATGAGAGTTAGTACAAACCAGCTTTTTTAAGCTGTACAACAAAAGCAGCAAGGAAACTGTATGGTATGGATGCTAAGCTTAATATTTTCTCCATTTCACACTAGATATCCACAAGTTGAATATTATAACCCATATAAATTGCTCATCATCTGAAAAAATCAGCAGATTAGCTGCTGCTTGTAGAAAAGAATTTGGATGAACCAGATGTTGAAGCTCCGGCTTTTGGTATGGATGCTAACCCACTAGAAGAAACAGATTCCGGCACATCACCAATGTCTAAACTGTCTGGAAGCTTATCTGATGAATCATCAGGATAGATCTGTGATTCGACATTATGTATGGTTAGAAAAGAAGAGACGCTACAGATTAATAACCCCAGGTGTAATAATTAAAATATCCACCAAATACGGAAAACACAGATCTTGGTTCCATGAAACGATTTAAGAGAATCGTGAGAACGAAATCATGTTGTTTCCAATGGTAGAACACCAACATAAACTACAGGATCAGCAACGACAATGAATGAGCATACAATTCCATTGAAGTTTTGAACTCATAACCAAATTCCCAATTCTAGAGGGATCGCTAAGAAAAGAGGAGAAATTGGTCAATGGAGAGAGAGAATGCAATCAAATGTCACAAATCGGAAATGGGAGAACTCAGTAATTGCATTTACTCAAGAGTTATTTTTATAACATCAATCACATGAACAAGAAAGTTCAAACAGAGAGAATTTTAACATGAGAAAGAAAGTGAAGGATCCTTGAAATTGATCATCTAACATGATAAAGTGTTACCAACTACATGCAAGGCATAAACATTTAATCAACCACTTGTAGCACAACAGTTAAGATTACAATGACAAATGCACTTGAAACATAATTACATGATATGGAGATAAAATTTTAAATTCGGAATGGCACATCAACAAGCTTAAAATATGTGAAATTTGAATAATTCAGAAAATTACCTCGAGCTGATTCAGCATGTCAACTGCAGAATCTAGGTCACATCTGTTGGCTAGATAAACATCAGAAAGTGACTCCTCTGATATGCCAGGAAAATTGATCTGGAGGTATGCTAAGTCCATAAATTCTTGATCAAAATTTGACTTTTCCGGTATCTCATTTGGATAATGTGACGAAGAAGCATAGAATTCACCAGCATGATGACCCTTCCATTTAGTAAACTCAGCAGTTACGGGAGAACCAGAAGTATGTACATAGTTTTGAGAAACATTATGTTGCTGACCACTAGTCAACTTATTGTCAGGTTGATGTCCATACTGTACGATCTCACTTCCATTCTGTAATTCTTTTGCTGTATTCAAATTTTTGCCCTCACCAGCAGCCCTTCTTTTCGAGAGTGGTACATAGGATGCTGCATAGGGATTTAAAGAAGATCTTCCTGTCTTCATTGCTGCAAAATGAGAAAGCATAAAGTATGAACGACTTCAACATCATCATTTAAAACAATAACAATGTACTTTTTAGCAATTCCAAGACTTAAGAGCAATTGACTCCAAAACGTTTGACAGATGTAGGCTTTACCAAACAGACAAGCACATGAGAATTCATGTGCCATAGGTTATATAAAACTAATTTTTCAGAAAAATATTTATATCAAATCTAATGTAAACATACATATTTATGTCCCAAGATTATAAAGCAAATCAAATAAGTCATTATGCAAAATCGCTGAAATCTGAAGTAGCATCAACTCAATAAAAAGAAAGATAACAAAAATGTCAGCAGACTCGGCACGAGTTCCAGGCCATGAATTGGAGTTAATTATCTAAAAGCTTCACATTGATGTTTCTTATTTCTTCTCTTATTAGTGTTATGATGGGAGGAGAGATAAGGTGTTAGCAGTTACTAGGAACATAAACTTCATCCTAGCTCAACCAGACAAGTCTTTAAAGACCAAGTCTATTCAGAAGGAGCATAATGGCAAAATGCATATTGGAGAGACCGACATGTATACTTGAGAAGAATTATCAAATGTAGATCCAACTCATAAGACCCAATTTCCTGGAGGGAGATTGAACAGTATACTTCTAGTCACTGATTGTTCAGGGAGTAATAAGCAAGCAAAAGTTAACTCCAAACAAGGTCAAATTTGTATCTACATATCCTGGGCCTCTAGACATATATAAGGAACTAAAACAACTCAAAAGATCAAGATATCTGATTTAAGGAAAGGGCATAGCTGCATTAATTAGAAACAGTTGCAGAGACGCAGTAGACAGCATCTGTTCTTTTCAACAAGAGTCCGAATTTTTACCCTGCGACTCTTTACAAATGTGAGGAACCGATAGTCTAAAACAGCTCAAAAGTCAATATATCTGTCTGACTTGAGGAAGGGGCATAGCTGAAAGCAGAGAAAAAAAGGAACATGGTGCCACAATAGACTGCATTCATTCTTTATGCTATAAGCAGAGTGATTGTAGAGATTACAACAAAATACAAAAAATGAACCATACTAAGAGATCAACCCAATTTATGCAACAATAGTATTAACTTAATCAATGCCAGAAATTCCTAAACGTCAGCTTGAAGAACAAAAGTATATGCAATGAAACACCCCTCATGTCACAATCAGAACTTGTATGATGTATAGTATACACACCGCCGTCTAACTTGTTATTTGTCAAAAAAATTATTGACCAAGAAACCACTAAAAAGATGTTAGAACTCTGTCGAAATCATAAGTAACCCCATAATGCACTTAATCTCCTCTTGTAGCAGAGAATTGAATTCGTATTTCCTTATCCTTAAAACTTCCTTCTGTTGCCATCATTCCCTAACTACTCCGGAGTCCGGACATATAAGCACACGGACAAAAACCTAAAATATATCGACACAGCAGATAATAAACTCGATAAAAGAAAAAACTCATTCAAAAATATCACAGACATCTTATTTCTCATCACAAAAGAAAAAGTCACGGAAACACATAATTCATGCAGGCCTCATACACATACGATAACAATTAACAAAGTCCGAGAAAACTAATGCGACCGATCAAATCAAATAAAGCCAGAAATCAGGTGTATAAATGCATGATCTTATATAAAAAACAGGAAATAAATCGCAAACTAAACCAGACGAATATCATAATTAAACCGCAATAAAATTCCACAAGCACGTTACATTAAGATGATAGCTGCGAAAGGGAAAAAACTTACACGCTGAGACAAGAATTCCAGGCGATAGCAATTTCTGGTGGCGGAGGAAACCCTATGTTTGGTGATCCCCTGAAAATTGGAGACAGAACTGATTGAGAGAAAAAGTTTGAGGGCGAATTAACAGACAGGGAAGGAGAGAAAATACAAATGAAAACGGAAAATGGAAATGGCCTTTATAACTAATATATATATATATATATATATATTCTTTTTAATTCCCACGTTCCCTCATGTAGTTTTCGGGATGATGACGTGGGATACTTTGTGGGTCCCGCATAACTAAGTTTTTCAGTGAGAGGACGGTCTAGAATGCACGGATACTTAAAAAAAATTATTTAATTTATTTTATGTAATATTCGACACAGATTCAGACACATCGAATTTGGTTCTAGTAAGTATCGAACGCAACACTCACTAGTAAATATATATCTATACTATATATATCGATATTTATATTTATACTAATATATAAAGGAAAGGCCTTTATCATTTATAAATGACGGTTTATGACACCGCTACATCGATTTTTTGATTTTGCCGATAATACCCCTAAAATTAGTTTTCTTTTCTTTCTTTCTTTCTTTCTTTTTTAAATGTAATTTGTTGATTTATCGATACTAATATATAAAGGAAAGACCTTTATCACTCACAAATGGTTGTTTATGATACCACTACACTGATTTTCTAATTTTGCCGATAATATCCCTAAAGTTAGTTTTCTTTTCTTTATTTCTTTCTTTTTTTTTAAATGTAATTTGTTGATTTATATATATATATATATATATATATTTCATATGCACGCAGGGACAACGGCTAGTTATTATATAAAAGAAATATATTTTTTACTCATAAATGGTGGTTATGACACCGCCACACCACTTTTTTGTAATGCCAAAAATAACCCTCAACGAATAAGATAATTACTTTATTCAACTTTTTAAATTATATATTAATTGATAAATTAGTTTTTTCTTTCTTTCCTTTTTTTTTAATGTGATGTGTTAGTTTATATATTTTACTCTTATTTATAATATATTTTCAAGCGTAAAAAGTTATTTATTATATGCACGCAGGAACGACATGCCACGACGACTAGTATTATATAAAGCAAACATTGTTTTCACTAATAAATGACGGAGACTTGACCGCAACACCAAATTTTAAAATTACCAAAATTATCATATGTATCTATCTATTCTATTATAAAAAAAAAAACCTCCTTTTTACGCACAAATAGCGATTAATGACACAGTCACACAGATTTTTTGTAATCCAAAAAATAACCTTCAATTGATAAAGATAATTATTTTATTCAACTTTTCAAATTTTATATTAACTGATAAATTAGGTTCTTTTTTTCTTTCTTTTAACGTGATGTGTTAGATTATATATTTTACTCTTATTTATAATATATTTAAAAGCATAAAAAATTATTTATTATATGCACATAGGAATGGCGTGCCACGACGACTAGTATAATTGAAGAGGGGTAAATTGGTGTCTCAATTATTTTGGCATGTCAATTTTAATATTTAACTTAATTTATTAATTTATTTATTATTAACTTTCCATCCACACACTCTTCAAAACCCCCACCCCACTATCTCCAACGATAAACTACCTTTGTGAATAATTATTTATTATTAACTACTTTTATTTTTTTTTCTTCCACTTCAGATTTTTTCTTTTAAAATTATATATTTTTATCTCAATAATTTTTATACTATTGTTTTCTCTTAATATTTATTTAATCTATCGATTGCATTTCAATATTATATTTATTTTGCTTTATTTATAAAAAAAAAGTCGAAAGTATTTTGGCACATACATCGAATGTGCCACGTACCTCTAGTAATAAAAAAAAAAGAAAAGAAAAGAAAAGAACATGAAGTTCGATATGTCAAATTACATGTTCGACACATCGGGTCAGGTTTTTTTATAATTTTAAAAGGTGTGGTTGCAATAGAATCGATAAAAGAAAAGTTAAAGTGAAGTTTGTGTTTAGCTAAACTTTTTTAAAACATCTTATAAGTTCCTACATCTTATAAGATGTTTTAGAAGCTTATAAGATGTTGGATCTTATTTTTAAAAAAAAGCCTTAAAGTATTTGGGTAAATAAGAAGTTAAAGCTTATAAGATGTTTTCACATCTTATAAGATGTTATAGTGTTTGGTATAATAAAGTCTTTTTATTGGTAAAATGACCAAAAAGGACATGATACTATTATAATCAAATCAATTGTTATTTTTGTTGATATATTTTATTTTTAAATATTTTAAAAATAATTTCATAAACAGTACAATTAGTTTAACTTCAAATAAAAATTTATTAAATATTTTTTTTTACAAAAAAAGGCGACTATGACCTAAATTTTGAATAAAAATAATATATATATATATATACATTCATGCTAATCGAATATTAATACATATTTATATATATATATTTTCTCTTTTGATGCAATGACTATTTCTAATTGTATAACTAATGTCTTGAATTTATATTTTCTCTTTTATAAATGCAAATAATAATAATAATAATAATAACAATAAAAAAATTTAAAATCCTAGAGAGAGAGAGTATCTATGTATGTGTGTGTGTGAGAGAGAGAGAGAGAGAAAGAGAGAGAGAGAGAAAGAGAGAGAGAGAACTGTGTGTGTAGTGTGTGTTTGTGTGTGGAGAGAGAGAGAGAGTGGTGAATGAGGGTATTTTTGTCATATAACATATTAATCTTATAGAATTTATAAGATGTTTTGAAAAAAGTTAGAAACGTTAACTTTTTTTAAGAGCTTATAAGATGCAAAACATATTATTTTGAAATCTTATAAGCTATTTAATAAAAATTTTGTCAAACCAAATTTTTGGAGCTTATAAGCTCCCAAACATCTTATAAAATATTTTCAGGAATTTATAAGCTTAGTCAAACACCCTCTTAAATGTTTTCTTTTTCCTTTTATGTTTGGATAATTGCAAAAAAAAAAAATCTTGTGTTTTGATTTTTCTGCAAAAAATACCTGTATTAAATAAATATGCAAAAAACACCCTCTGTTCACTTTAATATTGCTCACGTCCCCATTCCGTTAGTCAACTCTAATGGTGTTAGTGGGAGAAAGGAAATGCCAGTTTTGCCCTCGTTACTTATCTCAGGTACAAAAAAAAAATTACACTTCATTTTTTACGAAGTGAGAGAAACAGATTTGGGGATAGGGTTTTGGGGCTAAATCTGAGTTAGGGTTCATGCGATTTTCTATCCTAGATCATTTTAAGCAGAAAGTGTACTAAATATTGAGTGAAAACCAACTAAAATAGAGTATTGATTAGTATCCTAGGCGAATATCCAAGGCGATTTGAAGACCACGATCGAAGAGCAAGGCAATTTGAAGACCGCAGTCGAAGAGCCAGGCGATTTGAAGGTAATAATTTAAGTTCTTAGATCTTCTGTTATTTTTATAAGTATAATGATAATATACCCAATATTTGAGTTTTCGTTGTATTTTGTAGACCAATTTTTATTTTTTGGTTTGGTTGGAACTAAGGAAATAACTTTTGAAAGAAGGCCGAATCTTTTTAGTGTACTTGCACTGGGAGACTGAGGGGTATATTTCAGGTTAGCATGCCTCACTTTTGCCTTTATTGTTTTTGAAAATCTTTGTTTATTGTTCTGTTGAGCATTGGTCCAACTGTTGAACATTGTATATTTCAGGTTTTGTCTCTTTTCTTGATTCTGTTCTTTTGTTTAAAAATATTGGTCCCCACTTTTCTACTGTTTCTATTATTATTGAATATTGATGATTGATATGGAGAAGAAGAACTAAAAGAGAGAATTTACGAGAAGGCCCCTAATTTTTATAAATAATTACACTAGAGCCCTTAATGGGAGTTAAAGGGAGGTTCAAGGAGGTTGAAGAGATGGAAGTTGAAAAGAAAGTGGGGCCTGTGAAATGACGAAAACACCCTCGTCTATTTAATCTAGGCCGTAGGATTAAGGGACAACATTGTAATTTCACCCCCTAGAATTTACTATAAATAGGGGGTGAATCTTATTATTTTGGACACTTCTTAATGAATATAGAAAGTTTACTTTTAATTTTCTTGTTTTTGTTAAGCTCCTTGTATTCGTTTGGTGCATGTGCTTAGGCTACGTCTTTCCCGAATTTCACACCATCAATGATGTTAGTTTATATTATTTGTCTGACGATGTTAGTATTTAATTATTTGTTTGATGATGCTAGTTTATATTTTAATTGTACTGCCTGATGGTCCCCACCCCATAACCTTTGTGATGTAATTTAATAAGTTTCATTATCTTTTGGCAACCTTGCCTTTCCTGCCCCCCACCCCATGACTGAACAATTTTTAATTGCTTCTGTAGACTTCATTCTGAGTAATGACAAGTTATGTTTTTACTATGCAGCATGGTGTTGCCTGATTATGCTGACTTTGATGTATGGATTGGTGGAGTACTTGAGTGGGTACCTATTATTAAGTATGTGGGTGGCAATAGAATGTGGTTTCCAAAAGTTGATAGGGAAAGATTATATTATTGAGATATAATTGATATGTATACTAAAGGAGGAGGCCCTCTATTGGTGATTGATACTCAGGATAATATAGTTTCAACAGATGAACAAATCCCCTCATTGCCCTTTCATAACCAACCTGAAACTAATGTACAAAGTGAACCTAAAGTTGCAACTGAAACTGACCAAATTGAACCTGATTTTTCAACTGAAAATGATTGATTTGAACCTGATTATGCAGCTCAAAATGACCAATTCCACCACCCTTATCCTGAAATTGAAAATGATCAATTCTAGCCTTATCTTGATCCCCAAACCACCAATGAACCTAAATATGAACCTGAAAACCAACCTAAACTTGGACAGACATCTGAAAATCAACCTGAATCTGAATAGACACCAAAAATACCCCATGAACCTGAATATGCACCTGAAAACCCCTCCTGAACCTGACCAAACACATAAAAAAATTGCCCTGATAATCTACCAATAGAAGAGCTGAGTGATGAGGGTGGGGATGATTCAGAATCTTGTGGCTCTGATTCCTCAGCATCCCAATGTCCTTCATGGATGCTGGAGGATTTAGAGGGTCCCCTTGATGATGATAACTTTAAGAGTATGCCAGATGGTCATGTTAGAAAACTCTTTAAAACAATGAGGGCTTTCTTGAGAGAACAAAAAAAGAAAAGACAAGCAGAAAGAGAACAAAGAAAAGAAGAGGAGAGAGCAATCAAAGAGAGTGGGTGGTTTAGTGATGGTGCAGATGAAGATGAACTTGTATCTTTGAGGGGGTCAGATGAGGAAGGTGATGGATATCCCGTGTGGAATGATAGAACGGAGGGTAGGGATATTGACTTGCAAGTTGGGATGAAGTTTGCTACTAGGGAGAAATACATGGATGTGTTGAGAGAATGGGCAGTGAGAAGGTGTTGGCACTTGAAATTCACTCATTTTGAAAAACAAAAGATCACTGCCACATGCAAGAATGGGTATGAATGGAGGATCCATGCTTCAAGGATCATGAAAACAACAATATTCCAAATCAAAATAATTAAAGGAACCCACACTTGTGCACATAGAATTGAGAACAAAAAGCAAATTACAAGTATATTGGGAGGAAAATTGAACATATCATAAGGGATAATTCAAATGAGGGGTTAGAGTCTTCGAAAAACAAGATTAGAAGAGACATTCAGATTGAATGCAGTCTGCACAAGGTGTACAGAGCCAAGAGGTATGCTCAGGAGTTGGTGAAGGGCAATATAAAAAATGCAATATCAGAGGTTCTATGAGTATTGTGCAACTGTAGAGAAGCATAACCCCAGGAGTACACTTGTGTTAAAGGTGGGCAGGTCTTTGACTCCATCTGTACTGCAGAGGATGTATTGTTGCCTTGGTGGATTGAGGGAGGTCTTCTTAGGGGGTAGTAGGCCCATTATTGGTCTTGATGGTTGCTTCCTAAAAGGGCTATACAAGGGTCATGTGTTGTCTATTGTAGAGAAGGACGGAAATGATAACATTTACCCTATAGAAATTGCATATGTTGAAATTGAGAAGTTTGACAGCTGGGAGTGGTTTATAAACTTGTTGCTAAGGAATATTGGGTCTCATGAACAAAGGGGTTGGGCCTTTATTTCTGATAGACAGAAGGGATTGCTTGAACTAGTCTCTAGTTTAGCACCCAATGCTGAACATAGGTTACGTCTAAGACACATGTACAACAACTTTAAGGGCAAGAACTGAAAAGATTGTTCTAGAAGGCTGCATCAACATATAATGTTAAGAAACATTTGAGGGTGATGAAAGAAATTGAAAGGGTGATGCCTAAAAAATTCCTTGAAGATGAAACTGCACATGACTGGTTGAGTGAGATACTTGCCCATCACTGGGCAAAAGGTGCTTTTTCCCTGGATGTTCCAAATGTGATACAATGGTCAACAATATTTCAGAGTTTTTCGACTGCTACATCTTAGATTCAAGGGAACAACTTATTATTGATATGTTTGAGACAATTAGAAGGAAGTGTATGACAAGAATTCAAGTGAAAAGGGAAGGAATGGAGAAATATCAAGGTGTTGTTTATCCTAATATTTGCAAGAAGATTGAGAGGCAAAGGTATGAGAATAGAAACTGTTTTCCAAGTTGGGCTGGTGAGGACAAATTTGAAGTGCAACACTTTATGGAAAATCACACTGTGTATCTAAGGGATAGACATTGTTCTTGTGGAATGTTTCAGTTGGTAGGTTTTCCTTGTTGTCATGCAATTGCCTCAATAAGCTATCACAGGTTGAATGTGGATGATTATGTTGATGACTACTTCAGGAAAGAAGCTTACTTAAGGGTTTATAGCCACATGATAAACCCTGTGCCTGGGATGCATGATTTTGAGGAGTCCCCATTAGGTACTGTTGATCCTCCTCAAGTGAAATCAAAACCTGAAAGGCCCAAGAAAGTAAGGAGAAGGGATGCCAATGACATAAGAGATGGAGTGGTGTCAAGAAAGGGCTTGTCTCACACTTGTGCAAATTGTTTGAGGACAGGCCATAACAAGAGGAGTTGCACGAATCCTACTTATCTGAATTCCAAAAACACACAGGTGGTCAACATCTTCTTTTACATTCTATGTAATTATTCAGTTTACAGTGTGTATTCATTTTTTTTAGCTCTTGTTTGTAGAACAATATTTCAAGACCATCAAGCAACAAGAATGAGTTTTGAAGAACAACAGGCAGCAGGAATGACACTCAAACTGAAGATGTATAATACATGTTTTCACTCTTTAAATTCTGTTACATGTGAGTTTATTGTTTCAATTTACAGTATGTATGAGAGATTGGTTGAACTATTGTTTGCAGAAGAATGTTGCAGGACCATCAGACAGCAGGATTGAGCAAAATAATCCAGAGACTGGCACTCAAACTGAAGATGTATAACACTTGTGTTCACTTGAATTCTGTTTTTTTTTAGTTTAACTCCAATTAACCCTGTTGTCCATTTGAGTTCTGTTTTACTTGAGTTTAAATTCTGTTTTATTTGAGTTTAACTCCAATAAATTTTTTGTTGTAGATTTCACTATTTTAAGATGATCATGCCTTTCAAGCACCTGTCTGGTCTTCCCAAACCACAACTGATCAGGTAAATTGATCAATCTTTAACTCATACCAGTCAAATATTGTAGGACTTATGCACCTTTTCATGTTGCAGATGCCCCAGAATGTCCCAGACTGAAAGTAACACTGTTGAAATCTTGCCTCCAAGACTTATCACCTTAATGTCTAACCCTACACTTGCAGCCAGAGAAACAAAAACATCATTCCATAGCCCTCCCCTATCAAGGCCAGCTTTCACTCAACCAATGAGGAGTGTTGAAATGCCTCCACCTTCTGCAATTCGACAGAGGTTAAGGAGTCCCAATCAACATGGTTCAAGGCCAACTTTTGTGACTCCAAAGCCTTCAAATCAACAACAAAGAGAGGTGACAACTTAATTTAGAAGCCCATTTGAGGTTCCCCCACAATGCAACAACAATGCTTAGGTATTTCATATTATATTTCCTAACAGGCACTAATATTTCATTTTCTAAGGTAATTCTCCAATCTCACCATATTTGTAACTTGTAGGCCCCCCCTCAGTCTTCAGAGAGGCCCCCACCACAAGTTCCAAGAAGAAGAAAGCAAATGCTTCCAGTTTTCAGAACATCTAAATTACAAAAGTGCACTGAAGGTTCAAGTAGTTCAACAGCATTTCCAAGGGATGTTGCTCAACAAACAGAAAAACAACTTTGAAAGTATAACTAAAGAACCTTTCTGCATCATACAAGCCAAGTTAAATTAAAAAGTGAAGTCTAATTATTCTGTTTTGGGAGATTTTGTGTTAACTGTTGATTGTAGCGAAATAATTTCAGGTGTTTCTAAGAATGTTGGTATTTTGAAATTGTTGGGTTTTTTGAAGCTTTGAAGATGTATTTAAAAGTTTCCATAGGGTGATTTTGGCATTGTTGGGATGAATGAACTAATGGTACTTGTTTCAGTCAGTCTGATCAGTTACATTTGAGTTCCTGAATATGAAGTGTAATTCAGTTTGGCATTTTTTGGTATTTCAGGTACTTAGATGAATTACAAATGTTTGGTTTCAGTTTACATTAACAAACACAACAACATTCAAGCTCCACTTAATGCCAATTGTTTAAGTACACAAAAAACTACTTCATTAGTAATGCAAAAACAAGAATAAGAACAACTAAAAATAATGCCTTGGTAATTCTTTCATTTGCCTCTAGCTTCTTCATATTTGGTTTCTATATCTCAAATCTAATTTTTCATCTGTGGATGTAGATCTTCTCGACTTACAAGACATTCTACAAAAAAAAAAATAATATAAAAATATATGTAATTTTTTTTTATAAAAAATATATATTATAACCTGGAAATTTAGAAAGCATAAACATTTTTACTTGGAAAATTTTGCTGCAATATCTTTCAATCTGTTGAAGAGAATAAGTGTAAAATATAAAGAAATAGATATGTGGTATTTGTAGGTGAAAGGCGCAATTCAATTTGATGTGAGCTAAAAAGAGCTCGTTCTTGGGCTTGAGTGGAGTGGACCTTGAATTTCTGCAAGCTATGGAAAGGGGACCTGCGAAAAAAGTGTTAGCACTCCGACGCTCAAGTCAGTAAACAATATAGAAGAATAAATGTTAATAGAGTAAAGAACCGGTGAGATCTTGTGAGCAAAGTGCATAAACTGAACTTAATGCAAGTGTGAGAGTATATTAGAGTGCTAGAAAAATGTTACTTGAGCCAGCCAAGTAGACCGGTATTTATAGAGGAAGAGCCACAGCTGGGAAGGACTCCTCATCAAATTGGACTCTGGAAGGATCGAGTACTGGCCTTCCTAGACTTCTGCAGCCTTCAGACTCTTTGAAAGTAGGGAGTCAGTTGAAGTCGTCTTCTGCGGATAAGGATAAGGGGTAGACCCAGTCAACTCTTATCCGTTCTTGGTAGGCCTCGGCCTCCGCCTTGGTCTTCCTTGATGGGGTTTTCTCCTAGGCCTGGGCCTCCTTGATGGGGCTTCCTCTAGGCCTAGGCCGGAGTTCTTCCTTGTTGGAGGTAGGCCTGGTCAATCCCTCATTGGGCTTGGCTGGTGCCCCGAATGGGCCTCATCCTAGAAATAGGTGGGGCTCCAACACCTATCCTTGGGCTCTTAGATGTCTCTTTAAGCTTTTGGGTCAACCATTTTTGGCATATATTAATCAGTCCCCCCCACTCTGAGAGGGAGGGTTCGCCACCCATTCTCACTCAGAGTAGAGGCCTTTTGGGGTCAATGAGGGAGGTTTGACCACCTTTCCTGCTTATTAGGCTCGCGGCGAGCTTCCTTCTTGGCTAGGAGAAACAAAACAGTCATCTAGGGTTATCCGCATCTTGCGTCACGCCTGTCATGATGGCTGGAGGCTGCCTTTGTAGCAGGCTAGGGCGTAGGCCTCTGCAGAGGCTACGCGCTTGAGGGTCGCGCGCCCTGCATGGAGGGCAGTTATTGCTAACTTCCCGTGTTGGTTATTTTTCTGGTTTGGTAACCGCCCAATGGGAGGCGATTTCTTGCACAATCTCTAGGTAACTGCATCCTCCCCCACGTCTTCTCCGTCGATTGCATTATTACGCTTGGCCCCTTCCATTCTTCCGTCTTTGCAAGAGGAAACTGCAACTTTATATATTCCACCAACTCTATAAGTGGATTCTTCCATTCTCTTGTATTTTCTTAGCATTTTCCTTTCAAGAAATGTCTTCTTCTACACCTTCCGACAAGTCTATCTAGTTCATGGGTAAATAGGTTGGAGATGATGATCCCTCCGCCGCCTCTTCAATGGGGGCGGCCTCTGGTCCCTCAGCCTGCCGAGGTGGCAAGAGGTGGAGCCTGAGGAACCTCTCCCGCGTTCCTTGACATTTGATTGATGATGAGGAGATGAAGTATCTAGTGAGGCAGAGAGTCTGGCCGGGGGAGACGATGAAGAAGGGTCTTCCCCTGGAGAGGAGAGAGATAAGCCGCCGAAGGCAGAAGAGATGAAGGAGGAGGATGAGGAAAGAGATGTCAATCCTACTCCATTTGAAATGGCCTCATTCTGTCGGGCTTCTAATGCCGCCCGCCTACGGGAGGAGTACAGGATCCCCCAGGGCTACACTATTTATGTCCCCTCTCCTGGTAGCTCGCCGAAGTTTCCTCCCTCCGGTTGTTTGTGCTTCTACTCGGCCCAGTTGAGGGCTGGCCTTAGGTTTCCCCTCCCATCCTTCTACCAGGATGCTTCTGGGTTATTTAAGGTTCCTTTCAACCAGTTGGTCCCCAACTCCTTCCGCCTCTTGCCAGTTTTGCCATGATTCTCACATACCATAGTTGGCCCGTCACCAGCCAAAATTTCTACTTTTGTTTTCATTTAAGAAAGTCAGAGCCCGACACCTTCCACTTTTTCCCCTAAAGGGGGATTTGCTTCCTTCCTGCCCCAAGCATGCCTAATTCATGGAGCGACAACTTCTTTTTTGTGCGCCTTCCCCTTCCTTGATTTTTCCCATGCGAGTGGATTTTTTATCTCCCTCATGCTGACCCCACATCTGGGAAGGACAGGCCGCCAACCCTCACAACCTTCTTGGAGGAGTTGAATGAGGACCCCTATGATGTTCGGGGCCTCATTGAGGAAAGGCTTCTTTACCGGTTTGGGCTGAGTCCCAATGAGGGACCCTTGGAGGAGCCCCTGGGCATCATTTGTTTTTTGCCTTTTGATTCTTTTGACGTATGTTGTGCATTTTCTGAATTTTGTTTCTCCTTTTGCGCAGAGAAAATCATGTTTGTCAAAATTCTTAGGGAGACTGCTCAGGGGAGTCTAGCAGGGACTCCTTCCGCTGCCCGAACTCCAGAAGGGACCCCGGCCCCTGGCTATGGTAAGGGGAAGCGTCCGGTTGCTCCCTCCTACAGAGGGTCCTCCAAGCAAGTGAAGGGGAACTCGTCCAACCATCCCCTCTCAGGGAGCTCCTTGCAGGTGGCCACCCGTTCGACTATCGCGCCTCATCCTTCCTCTCCTCCCTCGTCTGGGGGCTCCTCCCGCCGGCGCCAGCGATTTGTCCCTGATTGGGGGGTGTACACCCGTCATTCTATACTAAGGGAGAGGGAAGGAGATTCAAGGCTCTTTGCTGAGTTTCTGGGGGGTTTGATTCTTCCGGTGGACCGACATTCATTGGCCTCTCTTTATAAGGAAGAATTCGCTGGGGCCTTAGCCTGCTATGTTGCAAAGGTATGACGCCTTATCCCTCCTAGATTTTATGTGTTGTATTTAATTTTGACTTCTGCATTTGTCCTTTTTGTCAGGTGGCCTCGGTGGTAGGGGAGTTTCTAAGCCGCCCCCTGGAGATCCCTCCCCTTCCTCCTGCTGACGCCCAACGGAAGCGGCTGGAGGATCGTGTGGAGCGGTTGGCCTCCGACCTGGCCAAGCTCAAGGAGGCCAAGAAAGAGGTCACTGGGAAGTACTAGCAGACGGAGAAGGAGAGGAAGAGGCTGCAACAAGACTTACTGGCCCTGACCCAGGATCAGTCGGAGACTCTGAGGCAGGCTGCTGATAAGGCCCGCTTGGATTTCCCCCACACTAAGGAGGACAAGAAATTTATGGCCTCGTATTGGGAGAGCCGCCTCTTGGAGTACAACAAATCTGAAGATTTTCATAGAGATGTGGCTAATGTGGTAAGACCATTCTTAAGGTATGGCTTCGAGTCCTGCCAGGAACTATTTTCGGTGCAGGACTATCTTCCGTAGGGGGTGGATCTTTCTTTCCTGGACTATGAGGGGGTTCTGAAGAAGGCCCCGGACTCCTTTGCTCCTCCTCATCCCAAGGTTGAACCTTTCCCCTTGATCCAGGTAACAAGTTTACTCAATTCTCTTCCATTTTATCTGGAATTTTTGGGTTGACGAATGACATGGCTGGTAAATTCTTTTCAGAGGAGGAACTGGATCAAGTGTTGGAGATGGTGATGGGGGAGATCCGAGCCCCGGAAGGAGGAGATGTGGAGGTTCCGGCCAACGAGCCCTCTGCAACTGATCTAGCCCATTCGATCGAGCCTACTAATGTTGTTCCCTGCTCCAATGAGTCAGAAGCCCTTGAAGAGCTTGAGAAGACCCCGCCTGTGGGGAAGGATGCTTGATTGTACCCCCCTTTTGAAACATTTGATTTCTTTGTTGTGCTTGCCCCTATGGTGCATGGGGATGAAATAATTTTTTTTTGTTGTTTTTCTTTTTTGAATATTGCTACTGCTTCTTCCCCCCTCCCCCCCAAACCGGTTTGGCTTGGGGGTTTTGCTATGATATGCCTTTTGCTTTGCTTCATATGGATGTTTTTGTGATTCTGATGATTAAGGACTGGCTGCCCCATGCATGTTTCTTTATAGCTCCTGAAAAGGGAGATGGATAGTTTTGTTGATGAGAATACCTGAGGTAAGAAGTGATTTTCTTCCTTTCTAGGGGGCATTAAGTATGCGCCGACGTAGCTTGAGGTTTTGATGCCTCTATCTGGGTGTGACTGCCTGAAAAATAGGATTTACTTCACTTGAGTACCTACAGTAAGGCAGGATTTACTTTTAAGATGTGCCTGCAAAGTGACATGGCTTGCCTGAATGCCTGCCATGCTTATTGGATGGACTGCCTGCAGTATGGCAGGGCTTATTGGATGGCAGAACTTGGTGGATGGCTTGTCTGCAAGGTGGCCTGGCTTGTTGGATGGATTGCTTGCAAGGTGGTAAGGATTGTTGGAAGGATTGCCTGTAAGGTGGCAGGGCTTGTTGGAAGGACTGCCTGCAAGGTGTCAGGGCTTGTTGGAAGGACTGCTTGCAATGTGGCAGGGCTTGTTGGATGGACTGCTTGCAATGTGGCAGCGCTTATTCCAAGACGTACCTGCCAAGAAAGTGGGATTGTTTAGCATGAAGGGCATATTTGTGATAAGGAGAGTTTTATATTTTCTGGACAACCTTGTAATTGCCTTTCTTGGAAGTAGGCAGCGGTATACATAGGGGGTCCTAATTTTGTGTAGGAGGAAGGTGAAGCGAGCCCTCTGAGGGCAGGATTCTTGTTATTTACTTGGGGGGGTTCTCGCCTTAGAGGGGCCAAGAAGATATCTTTCTGTGGAGACCCCGCTTCGGAAAGCAAGGTTAGTCTTTTGTTGGAGAAGGCACGAAGACCCTGAATAGGTCCGGCCTGCACGGGGGGACTCATGCGAAGAATCTTTTGAGATTGTGTATGTTCCATGGGCGAGGGAGTGGGTGTCCATCCTCGTCCTCTAATTCGTTTGCTCTATTTCCAAGAATTCCCCTAACTTTGTAGGGTCCAACTTACCCACTGGCTTTGATGCTTCCACCTTTCGAAGTATCAAGTTGCCGACTTGGAACTTACGGGGCCTAACCCGCTTATTGTAAGCATTGATCATTATGCTCTTGTATCTTTGCATTCGAAGGAAGGCTCTTTCTCTAAGTTCCTCGATGAGATCGAGTTTCTCGTTAAGTAGAGTATTGTTGTTGTCTTCCGAATAGTACATTATCTGGTGGGAAGGCATGCCCACCTCAACTGGTATTACAGCATCCGTCCCATAAACTAGGGAAAAGGGGCTTTCCCCAATGGAATTTCTAGGCGTAGTTCGATAGGCCCACAGGGCACTGGTGAGCTCTTTGGCCCAGTTTCCCTCGGCTCTATTGAGTCTTCTTTTGATACCTTGTAGGAAGGTGCAGTTGGTGACCTCCACTTGACCGTTGGCTTGAGGGTGTGCCACAGAGGTGAATCTTTGTTTGATTCGTAACCCCTTGCACCAATCTCGTATTTTATTTTCTTGAAATTGCCGTCTATTGTCCGAGATGTTTTCCCGGGGGAGCCCGAAGCGACATATGATGTTCTTCCACAGGAATTTCATGGCCTCACCCTTGATAATGCGGGAAAGGGGTTCGGCTTCCACCCATTTTGTGAACTAGTCTATGGCTACTAGTAGGAATTTTCATTGCCCAGGGGCCATGGAACGACCCCACGATGTCCATCCGTTATTGAGCAAAAGGGCATGGGGCCAGCAATGTGGCCAAGGGTTCGACAGGTTGATGTATTAAGGAGGCATGCTTCTGGCGCCTCTTGCATTGCTTAACTAGGGCCTTGGCGTATTGCTTCATCGTAAGCCAGAAGTACCCTCCTCTTAAGGCCTTGTTGGCTAGAGCCAACACTCCTATGTGTGATCCAACATCCCCCATGAATCTCTTGGATGGTATGTATCCCTACTTCTTGTGATAGGCATCTCAAGAGGGATACGTGAAGAATTTCTTGTAAAGGGTGTCTCCCACCAGGAGGAAACTGATGGCCCGCTTCTTCAAACTGGTGGCTCCTATTTGTCCTGAGGGAAGCGACCTTCCTTCAACCAGTCCAGGACAAGCTGTCTCCAGTCCCCCTGGGGAGTATGGTCTGAATCTCCACGGTGAGATCGGGCTTTGGCAAGTGGTATATTGTTATCCGCATAGTTCGGCAGTCTTCCATGGTGCTGGCCAACTTTGACAAATAGTCGGCTTTGTTGTTTTCTTCTCGAGGGATTTGAATGAGTTGGAAGGTATCAAACTTGGTCTTTCATTCCTCTATCCTTTGAAGGTGTATTGCTTCATACTTTTCTCCTTGACTTCGTATACTCCCTCTATTTGCTTAACGATGAGCTTGGAGTCAGAGTAGGCTACCAGGTGCTTGGCTCCAGCTTCCCAGGCCATTCTCATGCCCAAAGCCAGGGCTTCATACTTGGACTCATTGTTAGAGGCTTTGAACCCCAACTTGATTGCGAACTCCATGACCACCCTCTCTAGGGATGTCATGACTGCGCCCGCACCACTTCCCTGGGCGGTAAAGGATCCGTCCACGTATAGAAGGAAAGTCCCCTTGTCTAGAGTGGGAGATGCACTTTCTGAGACAAAATCGGCCTACGCTTGAGCTTTAATGGCCGTCCTAGGGAGATACGAGATGTCATACTCGCTGAGCTCGATAGCCTACTTGATCAATTGGCCGGATGTGTCCAGCTTCCCTAGAACCTATTTGAGGGGGTGATTGGTCTCCCCACTCAAAGTTCTTGGCTTTCCGTAACACTTTGAAGAAGGGTAGGCTTTTTTCTGTCGACTTGGCGATGAATCGGCTGAGTGCCACTATCCTCCCTATGAGACGTTGCACCTCATTAATGCTTATGGGAGCTTTCATGTCTAGAACTACTTTGATTTTGAGGGGGTTACCCTCGATCCCCCTCTCAGTCACCATGAAACCCAAGAAACACCCTCCCCGTACCCCAAAGGCGCACTTGGAGGGGTTCAATTTCAAGCAATACTTCCGAAGGACGATGAATGTCACATCTGGATTTGAAATATGATCATTTGCTTTCCTGCTCTTGACGAGCATGTCATCTACATAGACCTCCATGTTTCTCCCTAGCTGGAGGCGAAAGATCTTGTCTACCAAGCATTGGTATATGGCTCCCGTGTTTTTTAGGCCAAAAGGCATGACCACGTAGCAGAAGGTTCTTACCGAGGTAATGAAGCTAACCCTCTTATGGTCTTCTGGGGCCAACATGATCTGATGGTATCCTTGTGAGGCGTCCATCATGCTCAAAAGTTCGCATCCAGAGGTATAGTTCACCAGTTGGTCAATGCGGGGGAGTGGATAGAAATATTTTGGGCAAGCTTTGTTGAGATCCCAGAAGTCCACACACATCCTCCACTTCCCCTCGGGTTTGGGTACGAGCACCACGTTAAAGAGCCATTCAGGGAATTGAATTTCCCGTATATGGCCTGCTAAGTTAGTCTTTTCTACCTTGGCCTGGATAATCTTGTCCTTCTCCAGGCAAAAGTG
This sequence comes from Sesamum alatum, assembly GCA_034509735.1. Taxonomy (NCBI): domain Eukaryota; kingdom Viridiplantae; phylum Streptophyta; class Magnoliopsida; order Lamiales; family Pedaliaceae; genus Sesamum; species Sesamum alatum. The sequence goes on along the minus strand of JACGWO010000009.1, from coordinate 20,584,517 downwards.
TCTCTTCTTTTGTTTTACTGGCTTCATGGAGGGATCAATGTTGAGATGGTGCGTTATGACCTCGGGACCTATCCCTTCCAAGTCTTGAGGGGACCAGGCGAATATATCCATGTTGCGCTAGAGGCACCAAATCAGATCCTCCCTTAGGGCTCCTTGTAGCTGAGAACCTATCCGGGCATCTTGCTAGGGTTTTCTGGGCATAATTCGATGGTTAACAGTTCTTCCACCAGCTGGACTTTAGAGTGGTCCTTCTTGTTAGGTAGGGCTTCTCCTAGGGAAGGTCCCGGGCCTACCCCCTCTTTCTCTTCCTAGGGTCCTTTCCTTGCCTGTTGCGGGATTCTTCTGGGGACAACTCTATGGCACCTCGCTTCTGTCCTTTCCAGACAGCCTCCACACAACACCTCCATGATTGTTGTTGATCTCCACCCACTTCCCCGATTCCGTCTGATACATGGAACTTGATCTTCATGTGGAAGGTGGATATGACTGCCTGGAAGGCATTTAAGGAGGGCTTCCCCAAAATTATGCTATATGCTGAGGGGGCAGCGTCTACCGCTAGAAATTTGATTAACCAGGTCCACCTTAACGACCCCTGGCCCAAGGAAAGGGGGAGGGCTATTGCTCCTCTTGGGCGCACCACTTCTCCCGCAAATCTGTATAGCGAGGTATCCACCTTCTCCATAGGGGTTTCCACCAACTGCATCTGATCGTAGGCTTCTCCGTAGATTATGTCCGCCGAACTCCCTAAGTCTATAAAGACTTAATTGACTTTGTAGTTGTCCACGGTGAATGTGATTACTAGGGCATCGTTATAGGGGAGGATGACTCCCGCTCCTTTGGTTGGCCGAAATTGGATGACGGGTGTGCCCATCTTCGCACTTACATCCAGAACCTCTTTAGGAGGCGTGCTCTCGGCTTCCCGAGCTAATGCCCTTCATGCTCTATGGGAGTCTCCCCCAATGGGCCCTCCTGCGATCATCCATATGACTCTCTTCAGAGGAGGGTTCGTGTCCTCCGATGGCCCGGTAGGGGCTTGCCTACGTTTCCGTCCGGGAGGTTCAGGACTGGACTCCGCCGGGGCTTTTCCTTGGTTCTAGTCCTTTTTCTGGTAGGGACTAGTTCCTTGAGACTTCTCTTTGCAAACGAACTCCTGGAGGTATCCATTCTGGACAAGTCACTCAATCTCGTATTTTAGATGTCGACATTCCTCCGTAGAGTCCCCATAATCGTTATGGAATCTACAGAATTTGGCTGACTTGGGCCGTGTGGGGCCCTCCCTAGCCCCTCGAGGTCATATCAGCACCCCTTGCCCTCTACTACCACAAGGGCTTGAGTGATGGGGGCGTTGAGGGGAGTGTAGACAGGAGGTCCCCTTAGGAAAGGGGGGTTTCCTATCCCGCCTATCCGCACGAGGCTTCTTGGTGGATCCTTCCTCTCGAGTGTCCTTCTTCTTGTCGCCCCATCCTTCCTTCTAAAAGGCTTAGGCCTCCTCCAAGTTGATGAATTTGGTTGTTCTAGCTAACAGGCTATTGAAATCCATTTCCAGCTTCTTGGCAAGGGATTTGAATAAATCCCCATCCAGAAGCCCTTGAGAGAAAGCGCTCACCTTGACCTCTTGCGTAGCTGCGAGGACCTCCAAGGCGGCGATTTTGAAACGATGCAGATAGTCCCTCAAGAATTCGGAATCCTTCTGGGGAACAGTGAAGAGACTAAGGGAAGTCTTGCAATGTTTCCTGTTACTAGCAAACTGATGAAGAAACAGCGAGCGGAACTCCTGAAAGTTCCTCATCGAACCGGCAGGTAGCTGATTGAACTACTGCTGGGCCGCTCGAGCGAAGGTGGTCACAAAGACCCGACATTTGATTCCATCTGTGGATCGATGGTGCCATCGTACTCCGCAATGGCTGGTGTCCGACAGTTGTGAGGAAGTTCGTCTGCCATGACCTCCTCGCTGAACGGGATGCCGCCCTGAACCTCCAGCGGGATTCCCACCATACTATATTGCACGTCTTGCAATCTTTTCTGTAGGTGCTCTAGTTAAGCCTCCCAACGAGGGGGAGCATCATTCCGTGCTGGGGGCAGGGGAATTGGTTCCTCCTCTGGAAGTCTGAGAAACCTCTGTCCAAGAAGGGGCTCACCATCTTCCACCGCGCCCGGCGGGCACTGGGGGAACTCCCCGAGGCTCGGGAGCTACTGCTGCCAGGGGGTAGTGTTGATCGTCGTCATTTGCGCCCATACAACGGACGTGATCATCTGTTGGATGGCCGCCATCAGTCCTGGGACAACTAATCAGATGAGGTGGCCGAGGGGTACTGTCCCGCGAAGGTTTCAGAGGGACCAGAAGATCCCGCCCCCCCCTCCTGAAAGGAGCCAGGGGGGTTCCAGACAGCACCTGCAACGCCTGAGGGTCAGCAAGAGCATCTGCGGCCTTCTGGTTGCCTGATCCTTGGGAGTTTCCATAATCCTCACATCTTAGTTCTATGTTCCCACAGACGACGCCAATTGATGTAAGCTGAAAGAGCTCGTTCTTGGGCTTGAGTGGAGTGGACCCTGGATTTCTACAAGCTATGAAAAGGGGACCTATAAAAAAAGAATTAGCACTCCGTTGCTCAAGTCAGTAAACAGTTGTACAAGAATAAGTGTGAGTAAAGTAAGACGGTGAGATCTTGTGAGCAAAGAGCATAAAATAAACTTAATGCAAGTGTGATAGCATAAATTCGTGTGTTAGAGTACTAGAAAAACGTTACTTGAGCCAGCCAAGTAGGCCGATATTTATAGAGGAAAAGCCACAGTTGGGAAGGACTCCTCATCAAACTAAACTCTGGAAGGATTGAGTATTGGCCTCCCTAGACTTCTGCAGCCTTCAGACTCCTCAAAAGTAGGGAGTCAGTTGAAGTGGTCTTCCACGGATAAGGATAAGGGGTAGACCCAATCAACCTTTATACGTTTTTGGTAAGCCTCGGCCTCCGCCTTGGTCTTCCTTGATGGGGTTTCCTCCTAGGCCTGGATCTCCGCCTTGGGCCTCCTTGATGGGGCTTCCTCCTAGCTATGGGCCGGAGTTCTTCCTTGTTGGGGGTAGGCCTGGTCAATCCCTCCTTGGGCTGGGCTGGTGCCCCGAGTGGGCCTCCTCCTGAAAATAGGTGGGCCTCTGTGTGGGGCTCCAACACCTCTAGTTAGGCTCCTAGATGTCTCTTTGGGCTTTTGGGGCTTACTTTTGGGATGACCATTTTTGGCATATATCACAACCCATTCTAGCTTTTTTCTCACTGAAAAAGTGTGAAAAATAAGCCCCAACGCAGGACAGCGCGCGTCACATTCAAACTCCATCAATTTTAGATGGAGAGAGGGTTTTTTGCAGGGTATAATATTTCACAAGGTACTTTTAGGCTATTCTCTTAACACATGTAGATTTTTTACATTTTTCGCGTTTCAGGGTTGGGGGAGGGGGGCGGATGCAATTTTCCCTCCATGTTTTTCCTTATCTCTCCTCTGCTTATCTATTTCATTCAGTTTTTTTTTTTTTTATCAATTTAAATCTTTTGCTTGATAAAACATAATTGAAGTATGTTTTATTTATGGATGAAGTTAATGAATTCGAGATGACCAAGATGATTTAACTAATTTGGGTAGTTAAAATTATTCACCGTGTACTTCAATTGAAAATTGATAATTATTTACTTTTTAATATGAATTGATCATGTATATTTTTTAAACTATGTATTTTTATTAAGAACTTACATATAAGACATGTTTTATTTTATGTTTTTATCTTATTGTTAAATTTTGATATTTATTTTATTTTATGTTTTGTTATTTTTCATATTTCATACTTAAATTTTATGAGAGTATATTATTATATATAACCGTATCAGTGTTGTGTCGTATCTTTATTTTTTAAATTTTTTGTGTCGCTATACCCTTATCTATACATCATGAGTGTACAGACAAACTTATAAACTTATTAAAAGATCTTACAAGTATTTAATAATTTATCAGCTATTTGTTCCAATTAATTTTTCACATTATACTTATTTACACATCATTTTTTTAGTATATTATATTCATAATATAATATACTTAATTACTAGATCAAAAATATGATATAACAAGCAATGACTAGAAAATTAATGAAAATTGAAAGGATTTAATGTTGAACAATTTTCTAGCATAGATATATATGAGAATTAGTTAGATCACTTGACATATTAAGATATGTTAGATGATGAATGAAAAGCAATTAACTGAATTATTATGTAAAGCAAATATTTTAAAGAGTAATATAAGTGAAAAGAAAAATGAAAATCAATCAAATCACTAATCATGTAAAGTGAATATTTTTGTAGTAAGATAGAGTAAAACGCGATTTCAGCATTTGAGGTATAATTATTAGATACCTTATATGATTTTTTTAATCATCTCTAATATAATAGAATAAAATGTTAGTGTACAAGATTTAATTTTTCAACAAAATGCGATAGAAATCGCTCATTGTAAAAAAAATATTGAAAATGGTAAATCCTACTTCTAAACCATCACCATACATATCCATTTAAAAAAAAAATGGGCACGCAACTATTGATAAACAATGTCTATACTATTATAAAAAGTGTGAATGATTCAAAATATCTTCTAATTATTTTATATTATATGTTACAGTTTTATTAATATAATTACTAATAAGATTGTAATAGATATTATAAAAGCAATTATTAAGTAGGTCATTCAATAAGTTATTGACATAGATATACGAATTATCATCTTGACACGTATTAAAATTTAAATTAATAATTGGCCAATCATACTGATTAAATTCTTATTTTATTTTATTTTATTTTTTAATATTTATGTACACTTAATTAATAAAGATTAAATATGTGTTGAACATAAGTAAACTCTGTATATATGTGTAATAGTGCAATACTTTGGAAATAATAATTGATGCGTACCGGAGTCCAGCAGCACCACAAAATGTCGAGGGATCTTCACAAAAGTCCCAAGATTGTGGGAGAGACTAACCTGCAGAGAGGAGTTAGCACTCTGATGCTTAAGTCAGTAATGTTCGACATGAATAAAATAAAGGAAAACTTGAATGAAGTGAGAATAATGGTAAAATGAGTTGTTGTGTGATGATATGCTGAAAATAGAGAGAATCTCGTGTGCCAAGTGAGTAAAAAATAGAGTAGAGGTTACTTGAGAGTTCCAAAAATGCAAGATGCTAAGTTGTGAGATTGTTCAAGCTGTCCCAAATTACTGCACAGTGTGCTGCTTTTATAGCCAGTGTTGAACTCGATTTTGGAGAAGTTTTGTTTAGTGCCTTATTCCATTAGAAAGCCTGAAGAGTTTGCCTCTTATCCCAACAAACCGCACACGAATCGGAGTTGAATTGGTGATGATATAACCGTTTAAGTTGACCCTGCCATATCTACCAAATTTTTCAAAAAGCAGTTTCTTGCTAAGAAACATCCGGATTCTGGCCAATCCACTAGGAATCTGGATGAGATCTTTTAACATGACGTGGCTTTAGGTGTTGGCTAGCTGTAGGACGTGGAATCCAAGCTGTTTGATGGGCCTACCAGGTTAGTGTTTACAACTGGGCTTTATGCATAAAAAATCTTACTTTTTGGGCTTGGTGGCCCTAGCCTGTTGGCTGCCCAGCCTGGAGGCCTACTCCTAGCTCTTAGGTTGGCCTGGTAGTGTGAGACTTGCTGTCGGATTGGTGGAGTAGAAATAAGTGGCCCTGCAAAGGTTAGCGCAAAAGCTTATACTTGACTATGCCAGCAGGGGCTGTCCGGCTGAGCTGGTTTTCCCTACTGTGTTGCGCGCTCCCTGCTGGATTTGCACGCATAATAACATGTGGGGTTTGAATTGATTTTGAACTTATCTGCAGAGAGGATTTAGTAGGATAATTATTGCTATCAAAGGAAAGGAAAGAGAATTTCTACCGCGCGTGTCTGTGCATGCGTTCCGTGATTGGGGCGTGTCCGCCAAGGGAGGAGGAGAGAGGCCGAGCCCTGCACGGATGGGACTCTTCATCTGCCAGGGTATAAAATCCCTTTCTTGGGGAAGTTACCTTCTCCATCATTCCTCCTTCATCCGAGTAAGTTTCTCCTCCCCTTTTCTACGAATTTTTCTCTCTTTCTTTTTTCTTTTGCAAGAATATTTTTCTGAAATTGATTTTTCCTCCCGCATGTTTTGAGATTCTCTAGATCTTTCCTCTAATTCCTTGTTTCCCCCTGCTTTGAAACTAGGTACACCCTCTTGCTCCCCTCCGTTTGGTAGTTATCTCCACTGGTAGCATAAATAGGGACGACATAGAAGATGTATTGATTGATCTGTTGGAGCCTTCTGACGAGGGTGGTGATAATCCCACGCCTTCTGACTTTGCCTCCCACCATGGAGGTGAGATTGAGGAGGAGGGAAACAATAAGGAGGAGGAAGAGAAAACGGACGGAGGACCTTCTAGTTTCGACCGGGGCCGCCGCTTTTCATATCTACAGGTTTAGGCTGACTGAAGTGGATTTAGTAAGGATCTAGGATAAGTACGGGATACCTGGTGATTACGTGATCTAGGTCCCTGCTTCTAAATCTCGGCCCCATCATCCTCCTCCTAGTTTTCTGTGTTTTTACCTTGCCCAGCTAGAGACAGGCCTTCGATTCCCTATCCCTCCCTTTTTTCTGCGAGGTAGCCACTTTGTTTAACATTCCTCTAAACCAACTAGTTCCCAAGTCCTTTAGTCTGTTGTCTGATTTTTACATCCTGGTGAGGAATTTAGGAGAAGTCCCTTCTGTTGCCCAATTTCATTCGTTCTTTATGCTGAAGAGAGCTGAACCTGGTCTTTTTTACTTCACCTCCCGAGGGGAAGCTCGTTTTTTGTCCACTGAGTCCTCTGTGAAGGAGTGGAAACAGGACTATTTTTTATCTCCTCCCCGCAGCCTTGGAGGTTTCCTTAGGCGTGGGTTGTGAACCCTCCAGATCAGTTAAAATCCTCAGCCCAAAACAAGCCTGCTGCTTTCCAAGCCTTGCTTGAACGTTTGAATGCCTCTTCTTTTGATCCTCGCAAGATTGTACGCCTACTATCCACCAGTTTGGCCTGAGTCCTAAGGTCGCAAGCATGGATGCTGCTGCTGGTATGCAACCTATTTTTTGTTGTTTGCTGTAAGAATTTTGATTAGAGAAAATGTATGTTAATATATATGTTGGTGTTTACCTGTTGTGTGCAGGAAAAATGTTCCAGAAGCTGCTACAGGATAAGGCGGAGGCGACTCTTGGTGTTGGCTCCTCAGCAAGGCGAGCCTTGATCAAGAGTCCTCCCTCCACTCCTACAAGCTCGACCTCCACTGGAGACCCTAAAGCCAAACGCTCTGCTGAGGCTATCCTAACCCCCACCAAGAAGGCTAAGGGTCAGCACGGTCCTCTGGAACCACCCGATCCTCACCCAGTTACACGAGCGGAGACTTCCCGCTCTGCTGATGAGAGGGCGGTACGAAGGAAGCTTTCCCCTAAGTGGACCCTGTAGGAAGACTATTCACTGCTGCTGGATAAGGGGAAGCCTAACCGGGCTGGTGAATTTCTGAAGGGGTTCAGGCCACCTCAGGACAAGACGTATCCAGACAACTTGCCCTGAGCTCAGGCCCTGTGTCTCTTTGCTACTCACCTTAGTAGGGTAAGTACCTGTACCACACAAGTTAGTGCATGATAATTAATCGAACCTGATGGATGTAACCTGATTGCTTTTACTCTTGTTGTGCAGGCCTGTGTGTTGGGGGCAGCTTGTTCAGCTGGCTAGAGCAAGGAGGTCCTCTGTTCAAGGGTTCCTTTAAGCGGGTGGAAGAGCTAGAGAAGGCTAACCACCGGTTTAGGGAGGCAGTTCAAAAGAGGGATGTGGCTCGCCAGGAGGATGCTGCTGCCAACCTGCGCCATCTGCGGGAGGAGGTCACTTCCTTGCATGTCCGTTTGGAGCAGGCGGTCCTACAAGCTGAAAAGGAAATGAAGGAGCTGATCCGTCAATACCTTGAAACCGAGGAAGGCCACAATTTGTTGGAGGGTATTTTGCGGAGCTGCCTGGCTGAGTACACCAAGTCACCAGAGTTTCAGAGCCTGCTGGTGGATAAGGCTCTGAAGTACTATTACTACGGCTTCCAGACTTGCACTCAACAATTTGTTGCGGCTGGCTATCCTCCAGCCAGTGTTGATGCCTCCTTCCTGGACCAGAATGCAGCTTGGCCACAGCCCAAGACCCGGATGATGATGGACCTGCCCTAGTGCCAGGGTCCCTGCTACTGAGGACGACCCCATGTCTTTCGACCTCACTGGGCAAGTGGTGGGTGATGTAGCACCCCTGAGGTTGGAGCCTCCTGTTGTAGCTAGTGAAGGAAGTGCGCCTGCCCTTGCTGGTAACTGAATTTGTCCCCCCCCCCCCCACCCAAATTGGAAAAACAATTTTAATTTTTTTTTTCTGCTGAATATTTGGTACCTCTTGCGTGAGGTTTTGCAAGTGCCCGGGTGTGGGCTTTGAATATATTTCTTTTTTGCTTTTGCTGGCACTTTGATGCCAAGAATCCTGTTTCTTTCCCTCATTGCTTTTATGAGTATTCTTTGCTTTTCTGTCTAACTTATTTTGTGCTTACTGCCCTGTTTTTGCTTTCCTGCATGTTAGTGTAAATGTTTTGCTGGTATGGGCTTGGTATGCCCAGAAAATGAGGTGTTCACCTGCAGGTAAGTATTTGCACATAGGGGGCTTTTGGAGCCTTGATAGTAAAAAATGAGTTTCGCTTAGACTGCTTGTTGTTTTGACATAAAACACATTGTTAGGAAGAGATGCTTCACATAAAAAAATACGCGTAAGTATAAGAGTGATGTAACCTGCTAGGGATTTCCCCACTTAAGTAGTAAAAACGCCTGCTGCAGAAAGATAGCAAGCCTGAATGTTGGCCAAGGGTTAGTTTATGTGTGATCCCCCTACTGATAGAGCAGGTTGGTCAGCAGCCTTCTATCGTCAGTAGGGCAGGTGCTGACCCGGCTTGGTGTCCTTTTATTGGTAGCCTTATCCAACAAGAGCGGGGTAAAACCTGCTGCAGGAATCAATAAGTAAACGCTAGAAAATAGCAAGGAGGGGGATAATCTGAACAATAAGTAAGTATGTGCGTGCTTATTATCAAGAGATAAGTATGCCATATGAGGGCAAGTTATCAATACTTCCCGTCTAGAAAAATGAGAAAGTATATGCCCATTCTGGGACGACTTATTTAGGCTTTTGTAGCCAGTAGAGGTGCGCCAATAGGGCGGCTTACCAGGGCTCGCGACCAGTAAGAGTGCGCTAGCAGGGCGGCTTATTAGGGCTCGAAGCCAGTAAAGGTGCGCCAATAGGGCGGCTTATCAGGGCTCGAGGCCAGTAAAGGTGCGCCATCAGGGCGGCTTATCAGGGTTCAAAACCAATAAAGGTGCGCCATCAGGGCGGCTTATCAGGGCTTAAAGCCAGTAAGGTAATTAACCTGTTTGACAAAACAAAGTATAGTAAAGGAGCAAGACTTGCTCTTTTATTCATGCAGTAACTGTTGATTAAGCAGATAGTAAAGTAATGAGCATAGAGTAGGGTGTTCAAGAGTAAAACTTCATGAGGTTATATGCATTCCAAGGTCGGGAGAGCTTTCTGCTGTCAACCTCTTGCAGCTCGTAAGCACCGAATTTGACAATCCGGCTCACTTTGTAAGGGCCCGGCCAGTTGGGAGCCAGTTTTCCTACTGGTTTCAAGGCATTGACCCGTCTCAGCACGAGGTCTCCCACCTGGAATTCTTTCCTCTTTACCGTTTTGTTGTAGGCATTGATCACCTTTTGTTTGTATCTTTCCATGCGAGTTCGAGCATCCTCTCGAATTTCGTCAACGAGGTCTAGGTTGGTACGCAGCAGGGCATCGTTGTTTCCCTGCTCGAAGTGTTGTGTCCTGAAGGATTCCAAACTTGCTTCCGTAGGGATTACGGCCTCTAAGCCGTACACCAAGTTGAACGGAGTCTCTCATGTAGTTGATATGGGAGTGGTCCTGTAAGATCATAGCACGCTGGGCAGGGCGTCTGCCCACTGCCCTCCTGCTTGCTCCAGCCTGGTCGAGATACCTTGCACCAGGATCCTGTTTGTAACTTCTACCTGCCCGTTAGCTTAGGAATAGGCTACGGAAGTGCAGCGTTGCTGGATGCCCAGGTCGGTACACCAGTCCTGAATTCTCCAGCCCTGAAACTGAGGAGCATTATCAGAAATAAAAATGCGATGTACGCCATACCTGCTTACAATGATTTTCCATAGGAATTTAATCACTTTGTCCTCTGTGATTTTGGCAAGGGGTTCTGCTTCCACATACTTCCTGAAATAGTCCACTGCTACCAGTAGGAATTTGCATTGTCCTTGTGCAATTGGGAAAGGGCCTACTATATCCATCCCCTACTAGGAGAATGGGCAAGGCGCTGAAAGTGCTTTGAAGGGCTCAACTGGCACATGGATGAGTGGGGCGTATTTTTGGCACTGCTCGTACATTCTTACGCAACTAATCTCATCCTTTCTGAGAGTGGGCCAAAAATATCCGACTCTCAGAACTTCCCCTGCAAGGGCCATGCCACCTATCGGACCCACAATCCCCTTCGTGAATTTCCCGGAGCACGGTTCTACCCTCCTCAGCTGACAGGTATTGGAAGTAGGGCTGGGAGAAGCTTCGGTTGTAGAGGATTCCTCCCAGCAGGGTAAGCCTAGATGTCTGGCTTCTCAAGCAGGCTGCTTCATTTTCGCCAGCAGGAAGGATTCCTTCCTGCAAGTAATCGAGGAGGAGTTTCCTCCAGTCTGTGCTAATCTGCAAGATATGTACGTTAGTATCAGGAGTAACTTGAGCAAGGGTCCTTACTGTAATAGTACCAGTGTTGTAGTCGGCCAGAGAGGTAGCCAGTCGGGCAAGATAATCGGCCTTGGTGTTTTCATTGTGGGGGAACTGATGAAGCTGGAAGCTTTTCAGCCTGCTCTTGAGGTTGCTTATTTCCTGGAGGTATCCTTTCATGCGGTCCTCCTTGACATCGTAGATGCCTCCTACCTGATTGGTTACCACCTAGGAATTGGAGTAGGCGATTATGTTCCTCGCTCCCGCATCCAGTGCTATCTTGATACCTGCTACGAGGGCTTCATACTCGGTCTCATTGTTCGAGGCTTTGAAATCAAACCTTAGGGAAAATTCTAGGTCATCTCCTTCTGGGCTAGCTAGAACAATACCTGCTCTGTTGCCCGTGTAGGTGAAGGAGCTATCCACATGGAGTAGCCGGTGTTGTTTCAGTCATGAAATCAGCAAGGGCCTAGGCCTTGATAGTTGTTCTAGGTTGGTAGGAGATATGATACTCGCTGAGCTCAACAACCCATTTGATCATCCTGCCAAAAGTCTCAACTTTTCCCAGTGTAGTTCACAAGGGGGTGTTAGTGCGCACAGTTATGGATGAAATAGAAAGTAAGGACGTAATTTTCTAGCAGTTTTTACCAGGGCAAATGCAAGTTTTTCTACCTCCAGGTAGCGCTGTTCAGCCCCATGCAGTACCTTATAACGTAGTATATAGGCTTTTGTACTCCATCCTCCTCCTTGATGAGCATGAAGCTCACAGCGCGCTGTCCTGCAGCAAGGTATAAGTATAATGTCTCCCCCGGTGAGGGTTTGGTGACTAGAGGTAGCTTGGCAAGGTACACCTTTAGATCCAAGAAGGCTTGCTGACAAGTTTCGTCCCATGTAAAGTCCTTAGCCTTCATTAGAGCTTTGAAGAAAGGAAGGTTGCGCTCAGCAGAGCGGGCTATGAATCTGCTGAGGCAGCAATGCGGCCAACAAGTTTCTGTACTTCATTGAGGTTGGCAGGAGGTCTCATCTCTTCGATTGCTCGTATTTTATCTGGGTTGACCTCAATGCCCTTCTCTGTCACCATGTAGCCGAGGAATCGGCCACTTCGAACACTGAATGCGCCTTTGGCCGGATTCAGCTTCATGTAATATTTCCTGAGAATGCTGAAGGTTTCAGCAAGATCTGTGATGTGCTGATCAGCCCGCCGGCTTTTCACTAGCATATCGTCCACGTACACCTCCATATTGCGTCCAAGCTGCCCTCGAAACATGCGGTCCACCAAGCGCTGGTACGTGACACCTGCATTTTTTAGCCCAAAGGGCATGAAAATCTAACAATATGTTCCCCCTAATTTGGTGTATCCATTAAACTTAGCAGTTCATGACCAGAGGTGGAATCCACCAGCTGCTCTATACGAGGTAAGGGATAGAAATCCTTAGGACATGCTTTATTCACATCACAAAAATCGACTATTACCTGGCTTGGGGACAAGCACCACAATGGATAACCACTAGGGGAATTGTTACTCCTTGATGTGCCCTGCATCAAGGAGCTTGCTTACCTCCTCCTGGATGACCTTGTCCTTCTCAGGACCGAAATACTTTTTCTTCTGCTTCACAAGAGGAAAGGTTGGATCCAAATTTAGGCTATGTACTGCAATGCCGGGGTCAATACCCACTAGGTCCCGGGCGGTCCAGGCAAAAACGTCTACATTCTCTTGCAAAAAGGTGGTTAGTTGCCTTGCCACCTTGGGGCTTAACTGGGAGTCGATCCTGGTGGTTTTGTCGAGCTCTCCAGGTACTAGCTGAATGCTCAGCAACTCCTCGGCGGGCTGGACTCGAGCAGGAATCTTGTTTCCCTACTCATCGTGTTGCATAAGTCTTTTCCCTTTCTCCCTGCTGGGCTGGGGAAGATCTATCTCCATGTCTTTCCTGCTGCCTCCTTTAACGGATTCGATATAGCATTTTCGGGCAGTGTACTGGTCATCGGTGACCTTTCCTACCCTTGCTCCGGTAGGGAATTTCAGCTTCATGTGGTAGGTGGAGACAACAGCTTGGAAGGCGTTCAGAGTATGGCACCCTAGAATGACATTGTAAGCTGAGGGCATGTCCACTATGAGGAAGCGGATCATTTTGGTCCTTCGATTGGGCTCTACCCCCAATGATAGGGGGAGCAAGATCTGTCCCAGGGGATGCACAACCTCCACCGCAAAGCCATATAGCGAAGTGTCTACTGGCTCCGGCAGGATATCACTAAGCTCCATCTGCCGGTAGACCTTGTAGAAGAGGATATCTGCAGAACTGCCAGAATCCACAAAAATGCGTTGGACAGTGTAGTTAGCAAGAGTAGCAGAAATAACAAGTGCATCATTATGAGGTAAATGAACTCCCTGTATGTCGTCAGCAGGTCCGAAATGGATGTTTTTTTGGGCTTTGTTCCTCAGCCGGGAATTTTTCCCTTCTATGTTTCTTTCTGGGAAGATCAGCAACCTGCTCCTCACTACTGCGAGAGTTGCGATGAGGGGAGCGTTCTTCTTTATGTTCGCGACGTCGATCCTTATCGACGTAGTCCTTTAGGTAGCTGGCTTGGATGAGCTGTTCTATTTCCTATCTTAGCTAACGGCACCTGTTGGTGTCATGTCCATATTCCCTGTGGTACCTGCAGAAATATTTAGATTTAGGCTGCTGAGGACCCTCCTCAGAGCCCTTGGGCCATTGCAAGGCGGGATGGCGATCTATGGCCATCAACATCCGTGTTGGGCTGGTGATCAGTGGGGTTAAGTGCTCATTCCTTGGGTCAAGGGGGTTAAACTTCCCTCGGGGTTCTCCCCTGCCCCGCCAAACGGAGGATGACTCCACTTCCTTCTTCCGGTCCTTACTGTTCCCCTTCCTGACCAGCCGGGCATCCTCAAGGTTCATGTACTTCTCTGCACGAGCTAGCACTTCCTGAAAGCTGACTGCAGGTTTCTTGGCCAGGGATTCAAAAAGTCATCCTACGCGGATGCCCTGGGTGAGTGCACTGATCAGCACCTCCTGGACAACATTGTTGAAACGTTGTATGTAGGCTCTCAGCGTCTCCTTTTTCTCCTGCTTGACTCTAAAAAGGCTGATAGATGACTTTCGGTATTTCTTGTTGCTAGCAAACTGATGTAGGAAAATGGAGCTGAATTTTGCAAAAGATCTAACTGATCCAGCTGGAAGCTGGCCGAACCATTGTTGAGCAGAATCGATTAGTGTAGTAAGAAAAACACGACATTTAATGTCATCGGTATACCTGTGCAGCAGGGCTGCATTTTCAAACTTACGCATGTGTTTAGCTGGATCAGTAGTGCCATTGTAGGCAAATAGATGGAAAGGTGCTCGAAAGTGAGCAGGGAGCTCTTCAGCAATGATCTCTTCACTGAAAGGAATGTCGTGAGCCACCAACAAAGTGTCTTTGGTTACCTATTGGCAAAGCTCGATCATCTCCTTCCTGAGGGCTTGCCAAATTTGAGGAGGCTGGAAGGGGGCTATTTCCTTGTTGGCCGAGCCAGTAGGAAGAAATATGTCTTGTTGTTGTTCAACAAAAGCCTGTTCATCCATCGGTTGACTTCCTGGAGTTCCTCCTCGCTCCTGCTGGGAAGAGGGACCTACACCACTTGCTTAAGAGCCGCGATAAGCTGAGTGAATGGTCTCCAATATGAACTGGCGAAGGTGCTCGTACAGGAACGGATCCAGGACGGCAGGGACAGCAATGGGGTTGGACACCTGGGCTGGTGGGTCCCACTTGAGACAGCAGCGGCACCAGCTGGAGAGGGAAAAGTGACAGCTGGCGTAGGAAGAGCACCGACTGGAGCAGGGAAGAGTTGCAAAAAAATGCAAGATGCTAAGTTGTGAGATTGTTCAAGCTGTCCCAAATGACTGCACAATGTGTTGCTTTTATAGCCAGTGTTGAACCCGATTTTGGAGGTTTTTTGTTGAGTTCCATATTCCATTATAAAGCTTGAAGAGTTGGATTCTTATCCCAATAAACCACGCACGAATCGGAGTTGAATTGGTGAAGATATAGCTGTTTAAGTTGACCCTGTCATATCTGCCAGATTTTTTGGGAAAGCAGTTACTTGCTGAGAAACATCTAGATTCTGGCCAATCCACTGGGAATCTGGATTATATCTTTTAACATGACGTGGATTTAGGTGTTGGCTAACTGTACGATGTGGAATTCGAGTTGTTTGATGACTAGGTTTGTTGTACGAGCTTTTTCCGTGGGCCTGCCAGGTTAGTGTTTACAATTGGGCTTTATGCATAAAAAAACCTTATTGTTTGGGCTTGGTGGCCCTGGCTTGCTGGGCTGCCCAGCCTGGAGGCCTACTCCTAGCTCTTGGGCTGACCTGGTAGATTTGAGGGGGCATCAATAATGATTTCTTTTTTCATATTCTTTAATATTTGTGATGACTAAACTACCTCATATTAAATTTTAGTAACAGTCATATAAGTAATACGACAACCATAATAATTTTAAATTCTAACAGTTGTGATAGAAATTACTAACATAAGTTTATAACTATAGAAGATCTCATTTTTGTTATCCACGAGTGCATTTTTTTTTTTTTTTTAGTGTAGCTTCTTAAATTACTAGAACTTGAGAGTCGAGTATAAAAGTTAAATAGTATGAAATATTCCTAAAGATGCATGTATATAAGTACTTTTCCTGAAGTACTATTTGAAATATAGAAAAATATAATTGATAAATAAGTGAGAATAATAATACTAACAATCATAGTAATATATATACTACAACAATATGAATATATATATATATGAATTACTTATTAATGTGTAGTAAAAGAAAAGAAAAACTAATCATGATGCATTTAACCAACATTTAACTAGCTACAGGAAGTGCAAACAAAATAAAAAGTTAAATATTATTTCAATTCAATTAATTTGTAAGAATAGACTTTAAAATATGTTTTTAGGTTATATATATGATAACTTGATAATATTTGAAGGTAAAACTTTAAATGAACTGTATATGTAAATATTAAGCTAAAAACTTCAATAAATATTAAGTATTATTTTATTATATTATATTGTATTATATCTATACTATTATATAAAAGAAACCCCTATTTTACTCACAAATGACGGTTAATGACAACACCCGCACCAAATTTTTGTAATGTCAAAAATAACCCTCAACTGATATGATAACTACTTTATTCAACTTTCCAAAATTTATTAATCGATAAATTAATTTTTTCGTTCTTTCCTACTATTTTTTAATGTGATGTGTTAGTTTATATATTTTAATCCTATTTATAATATATCTTAAAGCGTAAAAAATTATTTATTATATGCACACAGGAACGACGTGCCACGACAGCTAGTTATACAATAATTAAAGTGTGAATCCGGGCAATTTTTGTTTTCATTGTTAAAATGTATTTATAATTTTTCATAAGGACTATTTTTAATAACAAATAAAAATTAGTTATTAAGGTCACAATTCATAACATATGAAAAAAGAAAATCCCACAAAAAAAATTAACAGAATGCAAAACAAGAAAAACAATATCGGATTAATTAAAGAGAGAGAACATAATTGACAAAAATAAAGGTTGTCAAGTACTAAGAATAAATTAAAGATTTAATAAAAGATAAAGAAGGGAGTCAGATAAACTAAATTAGCATTTTAAGAACTTACATTCTTTTTTGCATCTTGATTAATACATGTTAGTTTAAGTTCTTTTGTACTTTGAGTTGAATTGCATTTTTTTGTAAATTAAGTTATACTTTGTTAATTGTAAGGAAAAATGTACAAGAAAAATTAGTAGATGTAGTTAAATATAAAATTATAAAAAAAAACAAAAATAAGAAAAAAATTACTATCAATAATATTATCATAAAATCAAAACAACATTTGAAAAATTAAGTCGTCCACTTAGAATATAATAGTAGAGAAGAATGACCTTTTTATTAATTAAGTAAAATTCTAGCACACTACTTTTTCAAATGTAGATGAAATAAAATAAAATAAGTACTTGAAAATTTCAACAGATAAAATACAACATTGCTACTTAAGATTTTGGTTAAATGCAATTCACCCCATGTCAAATTAGAAAATTTGAAAAATACCTATAAAAAAAAATACATAAAAAAAACAACTCTGACTTGTGTGTCTTGTTGTGGCAAAAAATCACAAACTACCTTAAAAGATTGTATCAAGCTTTTAATAACAAGGAAGATGTAAAATCTTCACGACTACACAACTTTGGAAGATGTAAAGAGTTTTGGGCTTGTTTAAGACTTGAATTGTTAGGATTTGGGTTGTGTGTGTGTGTGTGTGTTTTCTTTCTTTCTTTCTTGTTTTTTTTTTTTTTTTGTTTTTGTTTTTTTGAAGAGGTGTGTGGAGGTTCCTTTTTATAGGCATGAGCAAGACTTAGATAGCTTAAACTTGAAAATTATGGGCGTTGATATAGATTAGTCTCCTAACAAGTTGTACTTGAACATGCTTTGACCCACTTAACCAATCCAAAAAAAACTTTATTTTGTATTTTATCTTGAATCAAATTGTCAAGACGCTTAAGCCCAAGTTTAATATGAATTTATTGTGAATTTATTATCTCAAAAATATGTAAAAAAATCCAAATTTAGTATGAATTTGAAACCTAATTGTTAGTCAATTTATTTGGTCTTTTAATTGGTAATTTATTTCAAAAAAAATTATGTCAACACTATGGTTCTTATATATATATATATTTATCTTTGCTTAACAAGATAATTAATTAGATACTTTTCGAGAGGAACAAAAAAAGCACTATGGAATTTTTTTTATTTTGAACTTCGGGATCTTTTTTAAATTTAGGACTCAAAATAATAAGAGCAATGGTAGAAAATTATTAATTGATTGTTTAACATTAAATAATAGTCCGATTTAATTGTTAAACAGCATATATAAGAGTCAAACTTGAAGTAAGCTCAAAGAAAAATATTTCATACAAAAGTATTGTTTATCTTCATAACGATTGATTCACTAATCATTTAAACCAAGCATAAAAAAAAAGATGTTACCAGCAATTAAGATTAAAATAAAAAGATAAAGACTAATAGAAATGTCGATTTAGATAACAATTAAGTTATAATATAGTTATACATTTAGTGTTTTCAATTTGTTTTAATTTTTCTATATATTAAAAGAAATTTTCAAATTGAGAGTTACATCTCTTTATATCGTGAATTTAATTACTATATTTTAATTAATATATTTTACATCCAATCATTAAATTTTAAAATTATATTATTATTTTAATCAAATTATATCACACATGTGCAACGCACGTATTCATTACTTGTCTTATAAAATGTATGAGTTTGCAAAATAATTTTAATTGAACGCCATCAAATATAATAATTGTGAGTTCCTTTTTTCTTAAATCTAATTTTAAGGCCTTTGCCAATATGAACATTATCCTTTGTCAATAAATAAATACAATATATATATATATATAGAGAGAGAGAGAGAGAGAGAAATTAATTGTTTTACATTTTAAAATGTATTATACAAATTTATAGTTATGCATTGTAAACATTCAAAAGTTTTATATAGGAAGAAGTTATAGGATTTTTCTAAACAAATTAACTTATAGTATGAATTTAATATCCCTAAAATGAAATATCTTTTATTAAAAACAATTAATTATATTATTTATACTAATATAAAAAAGATAGCCCCTCTAGACTCACAAACAACAGTTAATGACACTACCACGCTAATTTTTTGTGATACCAGAAATGTCGTTCGACTGATAAGATAACTAACTTATTGCCAAAATTTATATTAATTGATAAAAAAAAAAATTCTTGCCTCTATTTCTTTCTACTTTTATAATATAATGTATTGATTTATATTTATACTAATATAAAAAAGATAACTCCTCTACACTCATAACGATGGTTAATGATACCATCGCACCAATTTTTTGTAATACAAAAAATATCATTCGACTGATAAAATAACTAATTTATTCAACTTGTTAAAATTTATATTAATTGATAAACTAATTTTCTTTCCTATATTTCTTTTTATTTTTATAATATAATATATTATTTATATATTTTAAAATATAAAAAATTTATTTATCATATACACATAAAAAGAACGTGCCACAACGGCTAATTTTGCCATATAAAAAGATTAGTCAAGTACATCACATGATCTCACAAATGAGGAATATGAAAAATATATGAGTTCTGCCCCAAAAAAGTATGCTATTTTCACATAAGCCCCATATTTTGTTGTAAATTCATAAAAGAGACAAAATTTCAGTTATCTTTCACAAAGCAGAGTGGATGAGCTGATTACAGTGCAAGCACAGACAAACTTCCATGGCATCAGCTCTTCCTTCAATCAGTTCCCGCCATTCTCTCGCTCCAAATCTTCCCATCTCTGGGTATCTTTTTCCTTGTGTTTTTTCTAGACTATGGAGTACAATGTTATCCTCTTTTGTTTCTTGATTTTGTGTTTTTATCTTCTGTTGTTCTACAGGATTGTTGCTCACAGCATGTCGATTGTTTCAACCAAGAGGAGACCTAAAATACGTGGAAAAATGATTAAAGCAGTTGCGAGTTTGAATGATTCTTCGGGGCCTTTTTCCCAGAATAGGATTTTAAGGAGGGATTTAATGTTAATGGGATTTTCTTCTTCGCTCTCTCTAACTTTCCCAACTTTAGGTAAAATATTGAGAAATTCATTCATTTTCCCCTCATTGGAAGTTTTCAGTTCATAAAGGAGTCTAATTTGCGCAAGTGCTTCTGGCATTCATGGTTTGTTACTACCGTTAATGTTCTGAAATGTATTGTTGTTCTTTCTAGTTTTCTCTAAGTTGAGAATTGAGTTGGAGTTTTCAATCTATATTTCTGAGATGTTGAGTTCTTTTGATGTGAGTTTCTAGTTTCTATGAGTAGGTATATTTCTTAGACACGGATGCTGGAGTAATTTCTTGGGATGGGATGGTGTGAATTCACAGAATAAATTTTCAGAAGTAATGGTACTCTAATTTAAAGTCCAACTTATGTTCCCTGTAACTCAGTAGATGCTATATATAGGAATGATGAATGGAAGATTTTGCATCACGTAACCAAATTGTGTTGTTGTTTTGCATCATGCACCCAAATGTGGTGTACTTGAATGATATTTTAGTGATTTGGGGGATCCCGTACCAAATGTTCCTGCTGGGACATATGAAAATTATATGGAGTACATATGTAATCTCTCTGGAACCTGGGGGGACTATGAGTTACCAAGATTGAACATTACTGTTAGGTTGAGTACTTTAAGTTACTGCATCTGACATGGTTGTAAGGCTTTAACTCAGACTGGGTATTGATTAGTTTTCTTGAATGTTGAATTGCTGATGCTGCAGGTTCTGGTGCTGAGGAAGAATTGAAAATGGATCTAGTAGTTGATGATATAAATGCTTATTCATATTTGTATCCCACAGAACTGCCTTCCAATAAGTTTGTTTTCAAATGGTAAATGGTTATTTCTGTCAATTAAGTTTTGGTAATTGATGATTGTGTTTTAGATACTCAACTTTTTTACAGTTTCAATTATATTTATCATCTAAGATTTACTCAGTTGAAGCGTGCTGTAGGATATCACTCTAACTTTTCATAATTCAGTGGAAGATAGACTAAATTGAAACCCAATGCTGTTACTCTTTATCTTTGTGTTTAGTAAGAATATTTCCGAAGTTCTGGAGTAGTAAAAGATGTTCATCTGCAAGGTTCATGATAAAACTACTGCTGCTAACCTTGTTCAACGCCTGCTTGTCTAGTGAATATTTTCATACCTTGGTTTTCCCTAATCGTCAACCTGTAAATGGCATCATGTTTTTCCCTCTTCAAATGTCAAGAAACTTCTCAAGGTTATCCGTGAAAAAGATTAGTGATAATGCAAGTGTTATGCCTAGAGTTTCCTTCCTCCTCTTCTTCTTCTTCTTCTTCTTCTTCTTCTTCTTCTTCCCCTCTTTCTTTTTGACTTTAAAGAAATGCTAATAACTTCATTTTTTTTTTACACAAAGAAGAGTTAACATTACTGATTAACAGAAGATGTAGTCTACTTCATTTTCCCGTATTTAAATTGTAGGAAACTCACTCTCTTCATCTATTTGAAGGGTGGAATCTAGAAAGCCGGAGCGTTATTCATCAGCTGCACCATTGTCCCGTAAGTTAGTATATTCATTTCTTTAAACGCTGAAAGGCCGAGAATTCAATATTTTTAATAATTGTCACCAATCTCATTAGCTTCAGTTATTTCCTTATGCAATTTGTAATTTCGTGGGATCGTATTAAACTTTTCTTTCTTTTTTCCTCCGCCTCCCTCCCCTTAATGGAATGAGATTTTTGGCGCATCTCTATGAGCTTACCCAAACATATTGGTTATCATACAGCTGATGCTCGCCTTCGGATCGTCTCTGAGAGGGTTGATTTTATTGACAACCTCATAATTTCAGTTTCGGTAATATGGTTCTACCATGCATTTCCATAGTTGCACAGATAATATTCTGGGTTTTTCTTTGAGACTTTTACTTAAACTCTTTGATTCAGATAGGTCCTCCCAATCCACTGTTCTTGAAATCTACAGACAAAAGTACATGGAGTGCTAAAGACATTGCTGATTCTGTTTTAGCTGACAAGTCTGCTCTGGTATTTTGCCTCTCTTGTTTCATGTATGTAAGGCTTTTGCCTATCATGCTTTCTCAGTTTTCAAGTAAATCCATGTGACCGATACGATATTTTTAATGATGCCTAACACATATGTCCTACTTAAATCTTCCCTTCTTGTCGTCTTGCCTAAAATAACCACCGCTACGAATGGACCTTTTCATTTGTGTAATATGTTACAGTGGACAGTACTTTCTCAGTTCAGTTATTCTCTACATAATAATTAGTGATTTTGTATTTCTCCACCGCCATCGTCTACCTGTCCACTTCCATGATGAGAAGATCTCCTCGGGCATGATGTTAGGGAACCATGCTGATAGGGTAGGATTGAGTATCCTTAACATATCAAAATAATTGCTGAGGAAAGCTGTTATTGGTCACAAAGACTGAATTATGGTGCTTTAACACCAGGATTTTCACTATCCCCAACTCCGACTTGTCATCAAGTTTGAAAAGGTGGTGAACAAGAACCGTCTAACTGCACGAAAGCTGTAACCCAATTACCTTCCCAGCTGCATCTTATATCCATTTCAATACCTTAGATCTTGTCATGCCTACTTTTTCTCTAATTCGGATTATAATTTATGAAGCAATTTTTATGCCAACCCTATTTTGTTTACTTCTCTACATTACAGTTGTATAGGGTGCTGTCTACTTTAGATGCTTGTTAATCAGACCATTTTTAGGTTTCATTTCCATCTCCATAGGGCTGCTTGTCTCAGCTCAGTGTATTCTCTTAAATGCATATCCTGCAAAGTTGGGTTTCCTCTCCCAATAAGTGCTTTGAATGACATTCAACTGTAAACTACAGCGGGTAACCTCTAGTCAGCGAATGGATGAAAGTTCAGTCCTTGATGCACATGCTGCTACAGTAAGTTCTATTGCTGCAAATTATAGTATTTCAATTACTAAGACTCCAATGCTCAGTGTGTAAATCCAATCAATTCTGCTTACATCTAGCTTATTTTATGTTATTCTTAGGTTGATGGCGAGCCATATTGGTATTATGAATATTTGGTTCGCAAATCACCAACTAAAACTGTAAGGCTCCTTATCTATTACCCTGTAAGTAGACATGAATATCAACTGAGGTACTTAATCATGATACTTCATGCTGAATGATGTAGGCTCAGGAATCAAACCTTTACCGACATTTTGTAGCTTCCACAGCTGAACGTGATGGTAGGATATCATACTATTTGGTCATCTAACATTTTGCAGGGCATTAACATTACGAGTTTATTACCTTTCTCAACTGTTCACTCCATTGGGTACTAGAGCATCCTAATTGTGTGAAATTTTTATTGTTTGGCTAATGAGATTTTCATCAGAGATAGTGTTATCATCTTGACCGCGGTTGGTCAATTCCCTTACTGGAGAAGCATTTTCATTAAATTAACTGACGGTTTGGCATGATTTATGCTAAATCGATTTCCATTTTTAAATTTTTTGGCTGGTTAGCTTATTGAAGAATTATTTGTCACAGGTTTTTTATACTCTCTCAGTGCTTCAACTCTAAGCAAGCAGTGGGAAAAAGTAAGTTTAATTTCTTCTCTGAGCACGCCTAAGCCACACTCCCATGCAATCGTAAATCTACACCCTCTGGACCCTGTTCACTATAAGTATGTGATATTACTTTAGTATAAAGAGTACGCATGACGATTTTTCCCCTTGTAGAGTACGCTGCTTTACTCGATATTACTTTGAAATTGCAATTCCCTTAACATGAATACTCTGTATGTGATTTTCTTCGTGTGAGTGGAAAGATGGGCCATCAAGTACATGATGTCCTTAATACACTATCAAATTTTGACAATTTACAGATAATAATATATGCTCCCAAATCTAGATGGAATATTATGGTTTCTCATCTACATTGGCCCAGCAATTGGGACCATCTTTTCTTGGTTTGTTTTCACATATTCTTGATCAATCAAATATAGTTTGGATCTTTATTCAATATATATATATATATATATACTTTGGATCTCAATGAAAAGAGGAGGTAATATAGGGGTTGTTTTGATGGTTGCTTTGTCATGCAGATGGGACCGATCTTGGAGAAAACTGTGGCATCTTTCCGGCTTCTGCCCCCTACGGAAAATTATGTTCCCCCCTACAAGGACCCCTGGAGATTTTGGTGACAGCTCTTTGTTCGTCTGTTGTAATCATGCATTTTTCTGATAGTAGTATGTAATCGAGCTCATTATCTGGACCAAAGAAAGAGTACTATTTTGTAATGCGATTTTGTTTTAGTAATAAAAGATTCAGCATTTAGCATATACCAAATATCTTCTACGCCTCCATTTTTTTCATTCAATTTGAGACAATCTTAGCAAACTTTTCCAGTTAGATGGTTTTTGTAGCTTTTCAGTTTATGCTTGGAACATAGAATATTTTGGCTAAAAGAAGAAACAGAAACTGATAAGTGGTAGCTATAAACAAGTTCATTTCACATTTTTGCAAAGAACAAATATTTACAGAATTGATTTTCACGGTCAAAATTCGATGAACATGTCCGTGACGAGAAAAGAATGAAAGGCTTTACACTAAACCATATTACTGCTTGACTTTGGCTGGAGAAGGGGATGTTTACAGTTGGTAAAGGGATTCAAACAGTTCTGGTCCTCTATCTAAAGATGAGAGACAGACGTACATCCACCATGCTAGTCCTGTGAAGTTGTAGAATATTCGAATAAGAGACGTTTGGACGGAGCAGATTGTAGGAGCACCCGAAGACGACTCGTGAGCTGGTAGATCAAAGTCCACTGCATTGCCATCTCTGAATCCTTCATCTGCCTAACTACAGATGCCTGCATGCATGAAAGGTTTAAGTAGAAAATAATGGGATAGAAATTACAGGAAAGCCTGTGCAGATGGATTCTTGAAAATGTCAGCCATTCACAGTCAACAGCTAGAGAGAGTTTGAGACTTAAGACTATAGATGAATAATATCAGACCTGAAGACGCTTCCCCAGCTGGACTTCAACTTCAGTCCCGAACGAAATGTTGCTAGCCAGAGACTTGAGGGGATCAACTGTAGGGTCCACAGAAAGCAAACTGGGGATCTGAGGAGCATAAACTAGCCTCCACCTTGCCTGTCCAAATTCTCCCTTGCCCTCTATCCTCGGCATCAACGTCTCAAGTGTTGCGGTAGCAAGCTTCTTAAATGCAAGCTGGCCATCACCTTCCAGTATTGATTCAGCTAATTGACTTTCAAAGACTCTAGCGGCCTGTTTAGTAAAAAAAACAAGAAGTTACGTTTGTTTTCTTGGATAGAAACTTATTTCCAGAAACCTCCCATTGCCTTAAAGATATGGATGATTTCTCCAAGGCAGGAAGGATAAATACGGTAAAGAAAAGTGCGTAGCAACAAAACCAGCATCCAGAGACATTGCAGATGCAGCGAGTCAGATATACACATGCACTTAAGACCTAGAGTACGCCATGTTAGGTTTTCATCATAATAGACCAAAGAAGACTTGCACAACCATGAGAGCCACGAAAAGTGACAGCACAGCGAAACTGGTTGTCAACTCACATCTACTTACCAACATAAATGATATCCACAAGAAAGCATGAGATAAGATCTAGTTACACAGGGCTCCCATATTCTTACATTTATAACCATGTGCAGTTCATGCTGTGACTCCTGGTCTAACTCTTGAGTGTGCTAATTACAAGCTTCATGGAAACTTAAGGTTTTAGCACCAAAATTTACCTCAGTAGTTGAGAGGACATCTTGCTCCCCTGAACGAGTTGAAGTCACCACCAATTTTTCCTGCCATTTGCTAGCTCGACTTTGAATCCTAAATTGCCATTCTGATCCTACCAGGGCTAAATCCAGCATGGGATCAAGTCCATTGTCAGGCTCAAATTTTGCTATATTAAGATGTTCTCGCTTGAGCCTCACCTAGATTTAGGATACACAAGAAAGAAATATAATGACCAAACAAGCATTTCAATAACATTTATATGGAGAATAATAGACCACAGAGTTGCAGACATCCTTCAAGGGTTTCACAAATATATAAAGTTACCTGCGTCGCAACAAGATTTACATCACCATTCTCGAAAGTTAGAATGCCTTTAGGTTTTATCCATTTGGGATGAGCTGGACCATTTAATTCAAGCTCTCCACTAACCGCAAAATTGAGTATCAGAGGATAAACTATCCTCAGTTCAGGTCCAAGAGCAACCCTCAAGTCTGTTAGGCGGATATCTAATTTCGGCTTACTATTCACCAGCACCATCTCCTTTTCAACCTCATCGCTTTCACCTACAAACATCATGATCGGTTAAAACATTAGGAACTTAACAGTTGCAAACACTTTATGAACAACCAATCGTGCACCTACATGAGACATAAAACTGTCAAAGCATGGCATCGTTCCAAAAGTTATAGTTCTTACAGATTTTATTTTCTTTCAGTCAAACACATAAGATGCCATGTAAGTAATCGTGTATAATGTATTAACTAAACCCAGATTGAGAAAAGGTCTGGTGGCCAGCTATACCTTTTATGGCCCCTGCTACCTCATAACTTTATCTGGACACCAGTTGCTCCTTATTTTCGACTTTCTTGCAGATAATGACCCTTACTAATTGAGTTCTATGTTATCTCCAAGACAGTATTGCCTGACAAAAAGTAGTCCTGATACTGTCTTCAACAACCCTTTCTGCTGTATATCCTTTGTTGTTACCTTGAATTCTACGTGGATGTTTCTTGGCATTATCAATTTAGAGGAAGAGGATACAGAGTGGAAACTGGATGTTCAAAGACACGGGGCTTGATAAATTGGTGTCTTCATAACCTCAAGTTTGGGCTCACTGTCACCACACAAACATGGCTGTCTGGTAGTTAATTAGTTCTCCGTATGTGCTAAGGATGAGAAGTATTCGGTCATAATTTCCTTTTTTTTCTTCTTCATTTCCTTGTGATTTCAGAGGATCTCTAACTAACCATAATGATCTTATAAACTCATACATCTATTAAAATGATTTTGGAGATTATAATACGTCAGATCTTATTTAAAAGAAAAAACAATTTGAAGTGTCTGGGAAAGAAAAAGTGCTGGGGCATATAAGATGTTAGGTGATGACAATTTTGTAATTAATATGAAATTATGGAGCTTGTTAAGATTTTAAGAAGAAATGAGGACCTCTTTACCTTTTTGAAATAAGCTTATAACATTTTACCAGTTTATCTTTAATTTTATAAGGCTCTTTGGTAGAAAACTTACAAACTGCTCTACAACATCTTACAAATTCACTAGAAGACCATCTTCGTCACTAGTAAACAAAATAAGTAATTTACGTTGTCCCGTATTGCCTTCAACTTAAACATGAACTATTGTGATCCCTTTGACTAAATAAAACCAAACGGTTAAAGCCTACGGAAAAAATCAACTATAAAAGCTCAGCTTCAACTTCTTATGCACTCTTACCAGATGATTGGTGGAATGCACTCTTCGCGGATGCAGGTATTAGGTTGAGAAATCGTGAAACATACTTTGATGCAACTATACGGCCATATCCTCCAGCTGCCAACCTTGGTTCGTTCCTTGTGTCCCTATTGAAAGGAGCAACTGCACTACCCTTGTCATGTGGTAGATATACTTCTCCTTGGCTAATCTTTATCTTTCCAGAGATGTTTGGTTGCATAATAGATCCAGTAATTTGCAACTGAGAATCAACCTGGCCACTTTGTTAAGATATTTTCAGGTTCCGAAAGAAATGAGGAAAACGAGAAAACAAAATACAGAAAGAAAATCAAGAGCATGAACAAACTTGTTTGCATTTGAGGATTAAAAAGTACCTCAAGATATTCCTTGCGCGCACTTCCAGAACCTCACATTTCAAGTCAAGTTTGTCACCAAGAGACGCTTCACTTATAAGAAGGGGCAGATTCCCTTTTACAGACAATTTACCCTTTCTGCTTACTCTACCCTCCAACGAGCCAATTCGCAATCTATTTGAATTTACAAGAACTGTCCCTCCAAGATTGGTTACTGGTTTCCTAAGTACAGGTGAAGACACAGTTGCCCTGTGAAAATAGGCAGATCCATCCAGTACTGGTTGTTCAACAGTGCCCCTTACCTATACAACATGAAACTCGAATTATAACCAAATGTGTTCACAGCACGGGTGGGGTGTTGAGTGAGTGTGTGTGTGTGTGGTGGTGGTGGTTGGGGGAGAGTTAATGCTTAGACACTTCTCATAGTATGGTTTGAATGTAAACAGACAATTGTACCAACCTGGAGCATAACTTCAGCATTGCCGTGGAGCCAGTTAGCATAAGGAGACAATGCTGTTAGTAACATCATGCCACCATCTTTAATATCAGCATCAATCCTAACTTCCCCTGCATCCAATATGTTCCAGTTCAAACCCCTGAGGCTCTCTGCCAATTGTGTATCCCAAACCTCTTGATTTTTTTCTCTGGACCCCTTTCTATCACTAGCTTCATCTACAGATGCTTTACTTCTCTCTGTGTCCCAACCTCGAACCCATGTGGCTTCAGTTTTATCCCTTTCAGTACTTTCTTCCTCCGAAATATTGTTCTGTACAAGTGTCAGGGGAATGCTTCCTTGAACATGTACATGGCCATTTTGAACAATGGGTTCAAATTTTGCGTTAAATAGAAAACGGCTTGTTGGGGTTAGAGAAGCAACAACTTCAGCCCTACCAAGTTCAATTCCACCAATCGCCCCATCGAGGAGCCTGACTTGGACATCACATTCTGGTTTAGCTAGATTTCCTTTAAGATCACCTTCCATGTGTAGGATACCTCTAATTGGTGCTAATAATTGCCGCAGAGAGTGAACAGCTTCAGTGGCTGAATTTTCAATAACCTGAACTAGAGTAGGAACCAAACTGACAGGAAAATTAAGAACAGCAAAATGCAAATTTGTCTTTGGCCCTAATACTGTCCCATCGGCGTGGATCGTGGCATTATCCCTTTGGATGAAGATTTTCTCAAGACGCAGACCATCATTGTTGCTGTACATACCAGCTGCTAGAATGCGCTGTGTTGTATATGTCCCCCACTCCCATTCCTCTCCATGAAAGTCAAATTCTGCCTAAAATAAACAACAAGGAAGAAATCAACTGGGGGAACAGAAATTGCATTCTCGACCAATTACTGGGTCAGCTAGGTTCAAACGTCCTTTCTTCCCCAGATTCTTTATAAGGGAACACGGAGATCCATGAAGATGCACAGTGTCAAAATTTGATATTGACTTGGGGGGTTAATTAGTTCTCTACTACAGGTTCGGGAAAGGAGTTATCTCAGTAAGAAATCAAAAGAAATGAAGGAACTTCACGTAGAACTAACAATCATGGGAAGTCAAGATTCTCCACTAAATTATTAACAGAATCAAGATATAAGCATTGAAGAGTTATATAGCTTTGTTGGTGAAGTAGCCAGCTAAAATTTCAATCAGGAACTTGATTTTGTGTCTTTGAATCAATATGATCCAAAACACAGTGCAAGATGTGCAAGATATCTACCGTTGTGTCTCCATTGCCTCCTCCACTTGCATCTAAAGAACCACGCCAGCGACCTTTAAGTTCGGCTAAACCGGGAAGATCGAAATCATCAAGGACAACTTCATATGGTGCAGCACAATGACCTCGAACTTCCTACAGAATGTTTTACACAAATAGCCAATTTTAAATAGAGAAACAACCAAGAGAATGAGAATTAAAGTTCCACCTAGAAGCTCCTAGGAATCCCACTAAATCAAATCTTTAATCTTTGCAAGTAACATACCTCCAGAAGTTTTTGAAGGCTTTCAGCACACAGTCCAACTGACTGCAAACTTTGTATGAAAAGGTCCTGTAAGCATGCAAAGAGAACCACATAAAGTAAATGCTAGCACAAAGTCAAAGCATGTATAAGCAATTAAGTTAATTAAAAATGCACCTGATCAATATAATATCATCACCAAAGAAAAGAAAAAGCAAAACAGAAAAACAAAGGGGAAAGGGAGAAAAATGACAATCAATAAGGAAAATGTAATATTGCTATTAATCAAATATGCTAGAAGCCAGGATTTCACAATTGAGGCTCGCAAATACCACAACAGCAAGCAACTCTGCCCTTAGATTCAGAAAGTTGAAAATGGCGAACTGAAAAGTACATTTGTGGACAATAGAGATCATATCAGCAGGTCCGTTCACGTTCTCACATTAAAGATCGTGTTTTTCACATACCTCTTTTTCCATTTCAATATCCATCCGGAAGATGAATTAAAACTGAATCTCATCTGAACCCCAATAGCCAGAGTATGATACCAAATTCAGTGCCTACAACTAAATATCTAAGTTGATTATTCCAAGTAAATATGTACCAGTAAAACTCTATTTATTGAGCCCACACATAAGCAGATTTCCCTACAAGTGAAAGAGTTCTTATTGCAAGAATACGGAAGGAGCAAAGCTCCTGAGAACACATCATAGGAATAAGCACCAACACACAGTTCATACAAGGAATCTTCAAAAACATCCATCACACATTACAACCTTTGATCTAGATTGCACAGCAGGATCAGAACTTCGAGAAAGAAGCCTGGCAAGTGGAAGCATCTCAGCAATCTCAGCATTAGGCACCTCTAGCCTCATTCTCCATCTACCCATAGAAGAAATCATGCTACCAAGATGACCAGTCATGACTCTCTGGAACAAGCTACCTGTTTCCTTTCCAGCAGTGCTTCGATCTCGGGAGCCAGGCAACACATACTCCCCTTGTAGTTCATATTTGCTACTGCTTTGTTCCAAGATTGCTCTTTCAACAGTGATCTATAGCAGAGAAGTATTAACCAGCAAAAACATGAATATCAACCACAGTGATTTTTACCATAGAAGTAACCAGCGAAAAACATTAATATCAACCATTTTACTCCATTTACATAAACCCCTTAAACAATATAAAAATAAAAATAATTTTTTTAGTCCCCAGTTATGCAACATGAAAGCAGTAAAACATTCAACCAAAGATGCCGCCAATCAATGCATACTGACTGACAAAACAATTAATCCTCATTTTCTTAGCCCAAAGAACAAGGATGAAAACTAGCAAAGAAGAACCTCTGTCTCATATGAAATTATCTTAAATGTTAAAAAATGACGAAGTCATAGAGTCAAAATGACTCATGCTTCTGAGAACCATTTGTTGCCTGCTCCAGATCAATCTCCTGCAATTCAAATAATGCTTGTACTATTCGATAAAAGTTTCAAATAAGTGGAAAGAAAATTTATACCAGCTCTAATCAAATTATCAAGAAAAAAACCGCAATTGACCACGGTTTAGTATTTTCAGAATCTGATACATGGTAAAGCATGTAATGCATCTCCTGGTTGA
Organism: Sesamum alatum; assembly: GCA_034509735.1. NCBI lineage: Eukaryota > Viridiplantae > Streptophyta > Magnoliopsida > Lamiales > Pedaliaceae > Sesamum > Sesamum alatum. Next base: position 20,553,594 of record JACGWO010000009.1, on the reverse strand, counting down.
TAGTATATATGAACACATGAGAAAAAGTCTAAACTTAGTCCCATGTTCCGATGGGGAAGGATATAATAGTCATCCAATAATAATCAGGGAGGGGGCCCGCCAGTGGTTTACTGGACCACTACATTGGAAAAATACCTACTGCCCCTAACCAAAATGGCCCCCCTATAACTACCTCAACATAACCCATTATTGGTCAAGTTCTCCGATTATTCTTTTCGCTCTTAGATTCCTTCCAATTTCATCAATTCTATTCTCTAGAGTTCAGAATGACTTGACCATTGGAAGGTTTTAGCCAAGGCACCCTTGGCTATCCTTACAACACTACTCGTATTGTAGGTCAACCCATCTAATCAATTAGTCTGTCTCGGCTATCCTAACGACGCTACTCATATTGCAAGTCAATCCAAAGAGCATTGTCCTTCACATCCCTGGAATTGCAGCGACAACATGATGGCCTCCTACAATGGGCTAGTGCAACAGCAATATTTTGCTTTATTAAGGCATTTTACACCTTTAATAATAGTTATCTTCCATTACTTGCTTTAAAACATAAATACAACATCATAAACCCTTAGTACCTAAAATGTCAGGAAAAAATCATATGGAAGTTGAAATCAAACATAATAGAATGGACATGGACATGGACATGGACAAGAAAAGGGAATGGAAAGCTAGAAAAAAAAGAGATGAAGTACAAGCCTGGCAAAAACTATCAACACAAACATCTCTATTTTCTCTCAGATTAGTGCATGGTTAAAATTTAGATAAGAAGTGGTTCAAATGGACTTTAAAGTACCCTTCAAGACATTCAAAATAGAGTTTACCAACAGAGTTTGATATCTTAAATTGAACTTAGAACACGAAAATAACTGGAAAAGTACCAAATATCCTCATTAGAACTTTTTCTATTAAGAATATCCTTAAATGAAAACATTGTGATGTATAATCATAAAATGATACATGCACTACTGAAAAAGTAAACCTCAGAAGAAGCATGATATTGCTGAATCTGAAATAGATATGCAGAAGGTACTTACCACATCCCCGCTCCATCTGGCAGCTACGTCCAGAGCTTCCCCCAAAACACCACTGAATTTTGGCCGGAGAACAGATAACACGCCATGGCCCCTTCTTTTCTGAAAGTTCAACTGAAGTTCTGCCTGAAAAGGAGAAAAAGGAAACAAATAAATTTAAGCTCAACAACAGAGAAAGAATACTTGACAAAAAGTCTCAGCTCAGTTATTTCAACGTTTATTATGTTCTCCAAGACAGAATCCCACCTTTTACAGCTACAAGCATTATGTTCATCTACTGTTGAGAGCTCTAATTTAAATGGAAATGCATAATGATAGATTAAGTCACTCAGAGCATACAGCAATTCTCCAATCCCAAAATTCTTTGAGGCAATTACCTATCTACCCAATTTAAATAACATATTTCCAATCAAACAGAACTAAACATCAATAAAGCTTTAATAAAACCGTTCAGCCAACCAAACGGCTGAATCAACCAGTTGCCTGATCGAACTTCAAACAGAAAATAAAGAGTAGATGCAAAGCCATCACTAAGTATGGAGAGGTGGGAAATCATTTAAACAAATTTCACACTTCCAGAACAGGAGATCAAGATAACTTTGAGTAGTCTAATAAGAAGTTTACTCTTGAAATTGCTCCACGAAGTGATGCTAGCTCCAGCTCATCCAGCGGTAAATGGCGTACCTAGTTGCACAGAAGAAGACACATTTTGTACCAATAGGGAGGAAAGAAGTATAATAAAACGACTAGAAGAAATGGGCGCAGAGTAGAAGCAAACTAAGTCATTCTAAAGAAAAGGATAGAGAGAGAAGGATGGAAGGACCTCCAAGTTAGCTGAATGTAGTGGTTGATAACATGCATTAGCTTTCAGATGACCTTTCTGCAGAGAAAAAGACAGCAACTTTCCAGCTAGATTCTCTTCAGAAGCTGATCGCAGAGGGCCTACCAGTTCTATTGCAAGACTTTCGTCTGGTCGACCAGTAGCATCCAACTGCATCGCCAAATAAACAAAGGTGATGCTGGAACGATATGCGTTTGGGCCTCATTTACAGAGAAGCAAGCAGCAATTACTGATGTCCTCACTTATGTGATGAGAATATAGTTGTAATCATAGTTCGATGGCACAAGTATGCCCAATTTTTCATGAGCTATAGAGAAGTGTAAAAATTTTAAGTGACAAGTGAGTGGTTTTCCTGATAGGAAGAAAATGCTAGTTCTTTGTGCCCACCATGCAACCCTTTATAGAAAAAGAAAGCTGAACAAACTTATAGGACATTTTTAATTGCCAACTTTAGCTTCCCAGCGTCTTGCACCCTAAGAGAATATAAATGATTATCCCAACAGTCAGATTGAAGATTAAATAAATTTCAGCCTGAAAGCATTTCTATTTTTTTCTGGCTCCCCTGTGGAGAACAGCTAAAGTCATCCTCCAGTTCCTTGAGCTAGAAGAGAAATGTAACAGCATTTTAGACATGAGTTACCAAGCCCAAATGAATATGACATCTTTTAAGCATTACTAATAAGGAAACAACTAGTTAGAGGGGAGAGAGCTGTGAGGAAAACCTTGATACCCTTAGATGTTATGTTCAACACTCCAGCTAACTGAGGAGCCAGCATCAATTGATTGAGTTTTAGACCTGAGATTGACACCTCTCCCGAAATACTCTTTGCATCTTCATCACCTTCCATCAAGGGCGGTCTTAAACTCTCATCAGGCTGCAGGACTTGGTTGTCAATGCTGTAGCAATTCTTGTTAACCTTCCCTTGAAACTTAATTTTTCCTGTTGCTTTCAGATGCACGGGCCTCAGAGAATCGAATGAATAGGAGGAAACAAAGTTGAAAAATTCAAAATTGCGCATCCGTAGATCCAGTTCAACTCCTTCCACAGAGAAAGGCATGGCAACTACTTTACCGCACTCTTTCCAGGTTAAAAAGTTTTCATCGGGATATGAAGTTAAAACTTTCATATACAATTCAAAAGCAGCAGATGAAGAATTGACAGAAATGTGATCAGGTGAAATTATGACATCTCCACGAGCATCAGAAAGTGATCCCTCAGCTCTTGGTGCAGTCCATTTGATATCAAATCTCCTACATTCAAAAAAATATATGAACAAGTCCAGAGAAAAATTAGTTCATGGAGACAACTGACTCCATCAACATTTAGAAAACATGGAAAGATATCTTACGGTCTTAACAACGGGCCAGAAACTTTTGTTTCTCCATTCAGATCTCCTAACTTAAGGGGCATTGTTTGAAGATAACCACGTATATATCGATGCATAATTTTATCAAAACACAAGTTGCCTGAAAAGTTAACATCCATTGCTGTGTCGTCAACCTCACCCTACAATAATGGGCCAACAAACACCAGATTAAACTAGTGATACGAAAAATACAGGCTTTATGTAAGAACGCAAAAAATGGTAGAGATTGTATCTTCTGACATATCATATTACAGAGAACTGATATGCATAGGACCCTAATGTATTCAATTATAAAGCCTACAGGTCAACTCCATATCCTACATAAATAAAGTAAAATCCGGTTCAAGCATTGAAATTTCACCTAGAAGATTCTCTAATACTGGTTCCAATATAAATGATTGTTTATCACACTGCACCATGTGGTCACAGCTGAATGGCTGTAACAGAATTAATGCATCATTTCATTGATCAATTAATAATCATCGAAGTCCTGGAAACTAGGGTTCAATTATACAGGATGAAGTAGCAGAACTAACCTGGGGTTGCAATTCAAGGTTCCTCTAAATATAATTCTAAAGGTGATAATATAAGAATTCCATGGCATAAAGCAATTGAATTTACTGATGCAGATTATTTATGTTCACAGTCAACTATACTGTCTTCTAGGAAAATAAACACCTCAGGACAAATCCAAGCATTTCCCGCTCCGCGTATTTCACCACCATCAACAAGTGTAGCTCTGATTCCATACAGGTCAGCAACCTGCCATGCCCATAACGGAAAATTAGCACAAGGGTAGGAAAAGGAATGAAACTCAGGCTACCAGTGAATTATGGATTATTTTTAAATAATTACTCACACAATTATCAGTGTTAAAGGTAAAGTTGGCGGACACATAAGAGAATGGAACATGGTCAATGGCTGCCACTGCACCAGCCTCTTTATTATTCATCATTGCCTCATATGCGGCTGATTGAGGAGTATCAGCAGACAAATGAATAAGCTTCCTTGAGACCAATGCACTCCCCACAAACACAGGAGCATCCAATGGGCCTTGACAATTGAACACTGCTGTTACTGATCCCGCCAACTGAAATGAATCGAGTTAGGATTGATGTGAAGAAGAATAACAAGGGCAAGCTCATCAAAATGATACCAGAGATAAATAAACCAAGACGAAAGTTAGGGTAAAATCCACTTTGCAGACCTATCTACAAGTCAAATACATGATTTTCACAAAATCAGGAGAAAGATCTTCAGGATGCAGGAAGACTTACAATAAGAAAATGCATCTACGGCACAGAAATGTCTCTTAACAATTTGAATGCCTATGTATGTGTGAGGACACGTCTACATGCATGATATTGAACTATGAGCTCAAGGGTTTTCTCGCTTTTCGCAACTTGAGTTGAATTTGTAAGTTATGCATCATCCATTGCAGATATGCCAGATTTCTAATTGGTAGCAATGTTCAAATAACAGTAGTCGACAAGCCTACATGCATGAGATTGAACTATGAGCTCAAGGGTTTTCTCGGTATTGGCAAGTTGAGTTGAATTTGTCAGCTATGCGTCATCCTTAGGAGATATGCCAGATTTGTGGTGGTCTAATTGGTAGCAATGTTCAAGTAACAGTAGTTTAGGTTTGTAGTGATCAACAACATGGTTTCGATAGGTTGGTGCTCTGTGGACTTGATGCAGGAAAAGGTGGTGCAATGATTGCCTATGCCAATAGTGGTTGCAATGATAAAGTATCTAGTAACACTGCTATTGAGGATGTGGTAGCAGTGACCCTGCTGGCATGGTTCCGGTGCTCATTTTTACAGACCAGAATCACCTCCAACTGACTCGAGGATAGATGATTTTCCACATTCTGAAATAATAATTAAATATACTTCTCTAAGATTTACATGAAGAATGGAGTAAATGCAACCTAAAATTACCATGCAGATCAGATTTTTTCTGAAGGGTCTAATGCCAAATCTAAGCACTAAAAAGCTAAGAGCATAACTTATATCTTCAGCTATATATGCATTTAGCAATATCATCTGAATCACACTTCATGAAAATATCAAACTCAAAGCTTTTGTTATTAATATGAAAATTCAGTACCCAGAAACAAAGAACTTCTAGTTATTTTAATAATTCAAATTAGTGGTTTGTGCAAACAAACTGGTATTTTCATGATAAAAGCAGAGGAGAAAAACATCACAGAAAGAACTAATTCTGAAATTCAATCATCCAGCAGAAAAGGAGACGTATACCGGAAATAACAAGGGCTTCATCTTGAATGTTTTCATCAAGGCATTCACTTCTACCGATGGAACCTGAGATACCAGCCTTGGAATGTCAATAACTAAAATAAAATTAGATTAGTGGAGAGAGAGGGTCAGAGAGAGAGAGAGAGACTATGCAAGAAGTCCTTGTCACACAGTAAATTTAAAAGATAATGATTCCACAAACTTCAAGAATATCCACCAACATTAATACTTTCCACATATCATTAGTTTTCCGTTCAAATATTTCCACATTCAAAAGCATCGTTTTTCATAGACCAAGGAGATTGAAATCCTCTATTTCTGCTTTACCTAACTTCTACACAGGTTAGTTCAATTCAACTGAATAAACGAAATGCAAAATAGAACGATAAATAAAACAAAAATGCATTATCCCTGAACCTCAAGTACGTTTTCATACTTGGTTCCAAATGGAAACCCATCAGATGGATAACAATGCTGGTGGAGGCAAAAGCACTGATATACCTGGCACATTAGGTGATATTCTCCTTCCTCTGGATCAATGCCAAAATCCCCAGATGCTTCTAAAGGAATATCACCAAACCAGCCCCTGGCATTGTGCAAAAATATTCGCTGGGCACGAAAAAACAAACTTGCAGACATATCCTGTATACAGTGGAGCTATACCGCTTAAAAGTGCTTCGAAAACCACAACCCAAGTATGAAAACTACATATGAACCTTAGAGAACGAGCAACAACCAACTTATACTCTTACAAAGTGCTAACTGGTACACTACTAACACATCTAACAAGACTCACTAGGACGCCTTTTACTCTCACAAGAGTCAATCCTATGTCCTTCAAATTGTCAAGCCATATATGAATTAAACAAGTATATCCTTAAAGAATGCTATTCACAACTATCTTCAACATGACGAAGAAAGATAGTTGGCCATGCAACTGCCTGCAAGTGGAGTAACTTTTTGTGTGTCTTGACCACCATCAATAACATGGCATAGCTTTAATGATTTTCAATAATGTGTGAACCGATTAAGGAGAACCAGAAGAGAATCCAAGCAAGGACAGATAATAAAAGGTCAGCATAAACAGTTGTTACAAGACATACAGAAAACCATGACGGAGCATCATATATGTGAAAGGCCAGCCCAGTTACATCTAGCTGCCCGTGAAAATTAGGAAAGGTTTCTCCCTTTGACATGCATATGTGAACCTGTTAGCAGAAAAGCTTAATGTCAAACTCATCAATCAAAAAGATTCGTGGTGGACATAATTTGCATTCTCTGGATACAATAATCTATTGGACCAGTAGGAAGAATTGAAAAGGGCATGACAAAACCCAAAAAGAAAAAGGAAGCTCTGAGAAGAATTTAATACTTACATGTTGTCGACAAGTTAAATAAACAGACAACAACAATCATAATAACACAGGGCAACAATGTAATCCAAGTACTCTTCAGAAATGATGTTCGGGATTGACAAGCTTGAGGGCATTGCTATAGTAATCTTTCTTTTTAAGGGGTCTCAAGCATCTATACAACAATAATTATTTTGGATGACACACCAAAAAATAATAGCACGATATTGGATGTCATGATAAGTGCAGAAGCTTTCATACAAATATTCAAGAACGATAGAAACTAGGAATCAGATGCCCAGCACACAAATAAACTGATCTCAGACACAGATTATTATACACTTATATTTTAAAATGAACCAAGTGACCATGTGCTCTTCACAGCATTGCAAAATAACATGAATTTGAATCAAGAGACTAGCCCTTAGAAAGTAAATTTCAACGTAAGCATCACACTCGAGCAAAATGATCCAACCTCCTAGACAATTACAGTGGGAAAATATCCAGCACAGAAGACCATGTTTGTTTGGCCGTTGGTGGTCCAGTCATGTTCCAAATCCGTAACAATTGCTATAGAAGAGAATATTCTTCCCTACTTTTGTGCATCCATGCAATCAATTCCTTAGGTAGACACCTCAATTCTCTAGAAACGTTTTTATCACTAAAAGTAGCCAAGTATCTCAAGAATATGCTTGCCATTCAATACTGATGATCTGGTAAGGAATCCCACAGGTACAACCAAAGTTTTACATTTACCTTGGATAAGCATCTACAAAGCTATTAAATATGTCAATGAACTAGCTTGATTGAAACGACATATACATCCTACAAATATTGGAATTGAGTCCGTTATAGTTTTATTGGGAAATTTACTATAAAAGCCCTATATCCGTAATTCCTTTATCGGTAAATGACCGAAGCCCATGAACTTTCCTAGTGCTTTAGGAGTGTCAAATATTTGTTTCTTAAGTACCACATTTTACCTCAAATTGGAATCAGACTATTCTGGCGACCAGGTCAAACAAAATCTTCTCATCTACAAAGGGACCATGTAAAGAAGCTTCAGACTAGTTTGATCAGGTCTCTTGAGCTATTCAGTAGATACAGAGCCCTTAAGGTAGAGTTCTTAGTTTCACCACAACTGCCCATAATGCTACTGATATAAAGAAACAACCCTAGAATCAAATGTTTCACATTGACTAGAAGTATAAGAAAGTGGTACAACTTTGTTTGTCCACAGAAACTGAAGAAGAATTTATGAGATCCTTGAAATTACGGCAATATTCATGGGTATTTACATGCAAAATGGAAAAGCAACGAATTTTAAGACATTTTTTAGGATAGAAATTCACAAAAAGACAAATTTTTCAACTTGCAAGATCACTCTTAATTGCACTGAGAAGACCCATCTCATGTAAGTGCATGCATTTGCAGGAGAAACTATGAAGTAAAAGAGGTACCTCGCCACTAGCTCTTCCTTTAGACCATGTAATTGGAAGGTCTACAATCCTCTCAAAAAGCTACAAAAGAAAGAAATAGGATCTTAAGCATATCTAAATTAAGTTGGAGACAGCATATATGGCTTACAAGTAAATAAAGTAAACTGTTGACATTCTCCGTGTACTTTACCGGGACAAAGAGATTTGATATTTTCAAATTTGCATGCCATTGCTGCTCGATGATATCAACATAAACATCTGTGGACAACCACCCACCATCTTCAGAGATCATCCCTGATCTCCACATCTTACAGTTTCCACTAAGCTGCACATGCACACGCCCATAGTGATTTTGAAACTTCACATGTCCAGTAGCAACTTCCATTTCTCTATAAAAGGAACAACAATTACAACCAAATACTTGGAGTAAGGCATCCTTCATCTGTAAGAAGATCCAAATAAGACATGCATATAAATGACTGATCCATATTTCGGCAGCAAACACAATTAAATATCAAATAGCCGTCAAAAATCCTTTTCCAGAGAAGGTAATATTGATTGAAGAACATAAGTAGGACAACTATTTAGTTGGAACTTGAGACCTTTGAAATCTTTCACAAAAAGGAATAGTTTCATACAAGCAAAACCAAGCAGCATATATTACAGAAACATTAAGGTATTTGAAATCAGCATCAACTTTCACTCTACAAAGAAGAACCAGAGACAAACTAGCACATCAAGCATGTGAAAAGCAAGGGAGAGAGCGGTACAGAGGTACCAGAAGTGAATAAAAATCAAACTTATCAGTACCCCCAGTAAAACTACCTCGGTTCTGTATCACCATATGCGAGCAGCATCAATGTACCACCTTTAAAATGCACAGAGTCAAGGACAACTGGAATCATTTTATCTATGCCTGAAGAATTTTCTTCACCGATCTCATCGACTAGTTCTGTGGATATATCCTCAACTCCTACACCAATCTCAGACTTCAGCCTTCGCAAAGGACTGACAAGTAAACAAGACAATGCCTCAGTGAAGTTCTTAAAGGCAGAGGATAAACCTGATTGCGGGCTCAAGGGCGATAAACTTTCCAAATGGTTCACTGAACTTGAAGGTTCAAGCTCCATCAGACTAGAACTACTAGAGACATGGCCACCTTGACTATCCAAAATATCATCATGAGCATTCTTCTCCTCCTCGACCAATCTGACAGTTTCATTCCTTGCATTTGTGTTAATGAAATCATCACCTTCCAGATATTGACTACTTGTGGGACCATTGCTGGTGCCTCTCGGTCTTACAGCATTGCTTTCTGATGAAAATTTATTATTGGAGTCGGTCGATTTAGTCATTCTCTCCAAAGTAAAAAGAAAAGGATCGTGTAAGATATTCATCTGATTCCTGGACTTCGTTTCAAAATTTCCTCCAGAAACAGAATCAGTTCTGGATTTGTTCTCCACCTCCAAGATCACCTTGTTTGTCAATACATCCTCAGTAACTTCAATTTTTCTATCATCAACATTATAGTCAGCCTTATCATCCATATGATCAGCTCTTGCACCTCTTTCAGATATGGTAAATGCAGAAATCAAGGTGGCTGCATCAGTTTTGCTTTGCACTGGAGAAGTCTCCAAATTCTGAGCATCAAATCCTGTAGATCCCTTACTAGAATTTCTAGACTTCCCCAGCGAGTGCCCTTGGAAATATAAATGAGCTGCAGATGCACTACGCTCAAGAAGTCGTCTTTTAGAAGCAATACCTACCATAGATGAATCTCTTCCATTGGTCTTCCTCTTGAACTTATGCCTCATAGACCCTAGCATAATTCTTGACCACATGCTACTTTCTGGAGAGGAAATTTTTGCACCAAAAGATCTCTCTAAATCTGCATGCTTCAGATCATACTCTGCACCAGCATCCATGCAATGATGATCACCCCATTGCACTTTCTGGTCCATATAATGGAACGGGTCAGGACTTCCCAACCTTGTGGGAAGACTCGTACTCTCCTTCAAATGATCAGGCAGAACACAGTTGCACTCAGAAATGACATAACCCTTTTCAGCAGATTCTCTTGCTGCATCATCTCTTTCCCTCTCCCAGCGTCTAGCAGCTTCCTCCCTTGATATCCTCCGAGTTCTTGTACGATAATCAATTCCTTCTTCAGTGGACAAGTGCCTCTGGGGAATGCCTTCTGAATAGGGTATCCCCAACCAAGTGTAGTTCTTTTTTTGTGCTACCAACAAGCTTGGATTGGACAAAACAGCATCAATCACAACTTTTCCCCTCCTCAGGCTGGCAAACGGACGAATTCGTAGCTTGATAGTTGGAACCTCACCACAAGAGAACTCTTCACTGTGAGGCCCAATTGAGCACGACTCCAAAGTAATGCTTAAAGGCGAAATTCTTCGAACCTTACCAAAATCAAGTTCTCGCTGAATATGATCACTCAGTAGTGTACAAATGGAAGGCAATAAATTGGCTTCAATATAAACTTTTGCTTTCGACTGCCCATACCAAACCAATAGACACACCCCAGATATCACGGTACAAAAGACAGAGCACCTGAAGAGAAATAACCCCTCTTCCCACACTGGATTCATAAATTTGACCAACGTCTTGCTCCGTACAATGGGCTCTTTGACAGAATTGATCATCCAACCACTCCGCAGTTCCAGCTTCTTCCATAATAACTCAACATTTTTCCCACAGAAGTGCATAAACTTGTTGCCATGGTAGATCCATTCATTTTTCTTTGCACATTTACACGATAGAAAATCTGAACCCTTTTTGGAGGGTTTTAATTTAGCTCCCCTCAGGTAAGCATAGTCGCCCCTTTTTCTTCTTCCAAAAACAGTGCACTTAAGTGGAGCCCCGAAAAATGGACTGTGAAGTTCAACACTCATTATATCCAACTAATGAACTCAACTTGTTTTGCAACTCATTTGCAGGGGACCAAGAGCAAGCCCTTAGTCCCCCGACCCAACCAAAACTTTAAACTAAGAATGTTACAATTCAAAGCCAGCGCAAGAGCAGTCCAAACCTGAAAATCATGTGACAGAAACCCATTAAAGAATCTTTCTAAAGCAAAATTTCCATCATTAATAACCAACAAACTTTCAAAATTGTAAAAATGCCAGAGTATAAACAACTTCTTATATATATTAAAAATAAAATTCATTAAGCAGGGATGGGGATTACAAGGAATAGGACCAGAAATCCTCAAAAGCACATAAACAAGTTTCCTCAAGAGTACAAATTAATACAAAGAAGCCAACTCAAAACTAAATTTCAGCCCCCCACGTTATCACTCTTGGATTCTTCCAACACGTCCATACACACTCAAAAAACACATCAATTCTTCACCTTACCTTCCTGCTATCATATCCACTATAATTGGTTATACATATCCAAGAAATTATCCACGGCAACTCAACTTAAAAACCCATCTTCCAAAATCCAAAATCTCGAAAACCAAGAGCTCCCCTGCAGCTCCCACACACTCCACAAGAGCTCAAGACACACAAATATCCAGAAAACCCAGGTTGAGACATAATGAAGGGATAATACTGCACATCTCAATAAATATGAATCACAACATAAGCACAAGCGTACGTGCTTTCTTGTTCTCTTAGTTTGTGCGTCCATCTCATAAAGAAGCAGACTAACCTGCACGCAATGACGAATACAACATTCAACGGGAAAAACGACGCTGCGAATGAACAGAAAGCGTTGGTTCATGCGAATGTTCAAGAGTCTTTGGAGATTGCTTGAATTCTACTTCGATTTCTTTTTTAACGGTGAATGAAAGGAGGAACCAAAGATTGCTCCTGGTTGACCGAAATACCACTGCTGCGTAATGACAATAATAGCCTCACGATCCATGGAAATTATAAAAAATGAAAATGAAAATAAAAAAATATCGTAAATTATAACCATCTCCCTAAGATTCACTGTTCCTTTTCCTATTTTTTATTTTTGGGAAAAACTAAATAAATCAACAAAAAGTATGAAAACTAAATAAATCAACTATACCTCTTAACAGAAATTACGTCATTGCAGTGGAGATCGAGCACGACAAGTGTTTTAATTTGAAGCCCTAATTTGATTCACTGTTTCTTTTCCTATTTTTTATTTTTTGGGAAAAAATTTTCACTTTGTATTTTCAAAAATTTTGAGTTATATAAAATTGGACCATATTTTAATGATTGTTTTATTATACGTTGTTGTGTTGTAGTAGTCTAAACTCAATATTGAATTCGTCACTAAATTTATAAATTGAATATTTTGAATATAATCATAAAATATTATCATATGTTTAGAATTAATAAAATTGTATAAGTTTCAAATACAATATATATTTTCATACTCAATTAATATAGTTTTAGTAAAATAAAAATGTTAATATTTAAATACATTTTATAAAAGATATATACTATCATATCTATTTTATGATACATTAAGAAGCACTGAGCTTTTTTTAAGTAAATATGTTTAAATAATAAAGCATATCGAAAAAGTAACGGCAAAATTAATGACAAAAAATTAAAGTAAAATAAAATTGAAAACTTTTAAGCACAAAATAATGAGATGAAGATGAATAAATAAATTCTCCCTTGTCATTAGATAAAGGTAGAGTCATCCAAATAAAAAATATCTCCTAATAAAATCAAATTCAAGTTGAAGAGAATAATCAACAAAAATGTATAAAGCATACTTAAGAGGATTTTGAAATTATGAATTAATAATTCAGTGACAATATAAATGTGTATATATATATAAATGTAAGTATATGTAGTTTATGATAAGAAAATAAGAGAGACCTTGAAATGAAAAATTAATAGGAGTTATCATAAACATTGTTGAATACTAACATGGGTGAAGAAAATTGGTGAAGAAAATATCACAAAAGTTCTTAGTCTATACATATCATTCAATAAGAGTTTTAAATAAATAAACGTAAAATTTAATGAACAAAATATTGCTAGATAACTTGAAAAACTGAAGAATTTTGGTACAAATAAAAACATACAAACAAATTTAAGCAAAGAATTCAGGTCCAAATTCCATATAGGAAAAGAAGGCAACAAATGCAAGATGTCAACTGATATTTCTAATTGTAATTGCGAAAAAAAATATAGACGTTTAGGAATCATTATTAGATAAAATTATATATTCAATAGTGATTAAGTAGAGAAACCATGATTATTTAATTGAAATAATACGGATGAATTATTGTAGCTAAAAGTAAATATTTAAATAAAAAATCATTAATCGATGAAACAAACAAAAGCAATTAATGGAATATGAAGGCTAAAAGATAACTGCAAAATAAAATTCAAAAAGTTCAATACTTTTGAATGAGTAATAACAAATACAAAACTTATAAAATCATAAAACTTTTAAGAACTAAAGAAGAACACTTCACGGTAGATAACATCAAATAAGATTAACCAAAACACATAGAAAAATACATAAGAGACTTGAGATTGGGCAGCAAAACTAAAAAAGATAGAAAAATTGTTTGGTAATGCATCAGGCAAAGAAGCCAACACTACTATATCGAGTTGCCTTTTACATTAATGAAAAAAATATACTATTTACGAAATATATGTAAAAGACAAAAGAAAAGACAAAAAAGATAAAATAATTATGAAGAAGAACTAAAAAATTTGAAATAACTTAGTGTAACGAAATATTTGAAAATTATAATTGTAAATTTAAAAATAATTGATTTGAACTAAACACAAAAATTGTTATAGTGTATGTACATGGAGAAACCTTGTTGCTTTCTAAAAATAATTATAAGCAAAAATTATAATTAAAAAAATTCACATATTTGTCAAGTGTGAACATCCTTTTTCACTGTAATGTATGCAAACCTATGAAGGTCACGATTTATTTTATGTTATTTTAATTGATCAACATAAATAAATTATTCACTGAATAAAAAAAAATATTCATACGGGCGAATATGTCAAAATATCTTTTATAACATAATATAATTGGATTTTGGTAGTTGGAGGAATCGAATTAAGAACATTTTAGAAGTTAGTCTCTCAATTTTTAAATGGGTAAAACTCATTTTGATACCCTAGTTATGTTATTAATATCATTTTGGTACTTAAGTAATTATAAAATTTTCAATTGGTATCGAGTTTTACCATTGATATCTTTTGCTACCCACTTGTGCTTTTCATTTACTTTTTCTATCATCTTTTTATGTAATTGCCATTTTATCATTAGATATTAAAAATAATAATAATTATAGCAAATAAAAACTTGCATAAATTTCTATCAATATATTTTGTCTTTATTTAAACCATTTTACTTTCATTTCCATTTTTGGTTATCAAAATTATTATATTTTATTTTGACATCTTTTACTATTTTCATGCCCAATATTTACCAAAAAATACTCATTATTAAATAAATTATATTAATAGTCAAGTCATCAAGGAATATATTTGAAGTAGAAATTTGTTCTAATATAATAAAGAATAGGACTTAAATATTTATTCTTCGTCAAAGATATTGTTTTATTTAGTCGAGATAGTAAAGTTTGATTGCAAAAGCTTAAATTTAGATTCAAAAGTTTAAAATTTATATTAAAAAATTTCAAAAACTGCAATGCATATTGAATTTGTGATTTTGCAATGCCTTTTGTAGGTTACTTGTAATATAATTAATTACAAAGTAATGGGTTGTCTTATAAATATTAAATATAATATTTGTAGAAAATAACAAAATAAATATAATAAAAATATAGGACTTAAATATTTGTTTTTAGTCAAAATACTTTTGCATTTAATCGAGAAATTAAAGTTTGATTGAGAAACCTAAATTTATATTCAAAAGTTTAAATTTTATATTACAAATTTCCAAAAGTTAAAATGCAGATTGAATTTATGTAAGGTTGCAAATGCATTTTGTATTTTACTTGTAATATAATTAATTACTTAGTAATGGGTTATCTTATAAATATTAATAGAAAAAGTGAGTAGAAAATAATACATTAATAAAATATTATTACCAAGCATAATACTACAATGTCAAAAAAATAAAAATTAAATAGTTCAAAAGACAAAATATATTGATGGAAAATCATTCAAATTTTTCTTTAGTATATTTATTTATTTATTTTTTGTATTATCTTTTTGTGTAATGACCATTTCCCTTAGATCATAGCTCAGGGAATATAAAGAATTTTACCTATTTAAAATTAATATAGTGGTGGTTTTTAAGTTTTTAATCCTAAGTGACATTATTGATTAAATAAAACTTAACAAAAAAAAAAGAGAAAGAATCCAACAAAAAAATCAATTTGAATGAAATTAAAAGAATTGCTTTATCAGTATTAGTAAAAATTAAAAAAATGTCTAAAAAATATGAGAATTGAAGATCTCAATTTAAAAATAACGATTTTAGCTGATTAAATTAAAATTTTACTTCATATAGTAGGAGATTTATATAAGTTTTGTGAATGAATGAAAAGTATATGATTAAAATGAAAAATAAATAATTGTTGATAAGATACATATTTATTTTTGGATGGATATTTAATTCAAATTATAATTTTTTTAAAATATATATGGATTGGATGAGTATCCTAATTGTGAAGGTGGAATCTAGTATAGATAAACACTACTTTTGAATATATAGGATTATTTTTTTTTACATAATTACAAATTTAATTTAAGTTTAAAATAGATGAGATCTTCTAACCAATGAGATTTTTTTCTTGACAATTAAAAAACTCAAAATTCTAAGAATTGAGAATTGAGTTAAAATTAGCTTAATTGCGGTCAACTATCGTTTTGCTATATATATATATTATATATATAGATAATAGAACAAAATCATTGAGACTATCCACCTAAGCGCCACGTATACGTAGACGTGGACAACCTCAATGAACTCTATTTTACCAAATGAAATATAATATATTTTTCATATTACTATTAAAAAATATTAGTATTCATAAAAAGAGATCTAAATTGATTATCTAATAACTATTTGTTGATAAAAATATTAAAAATATTGGATTTATCAAAAAGAATCTAATCAATATTATCTAACAATTTTTTTTTTTAAATAAAGAATAGAAAATATGAATATTTATACAATAGAATCTAATCTATATATATTTTTTAATCTTTTTTCAAGTATATAAGAACATGTATATTCCATATCTATTTTGATAGATATTGAATAAAATCAAGAAAAAAGTAAAAGAAATTTATTTCTAAAATTCAATATTGAGACTATAAATATTGTTGTATTGTGTCCCGAATCCTCAAGGTCCAACTCAAACACTTTGGATAGTTGGAACACTCTTTGGCCCAAGGCTTCTTATTTTTCTTGGCCCACCCGCACATCGGCCCACTTGGCTCTACCCGACCCGGCTCGGTTTAAAAGTCATCTGCTGACTTTTAACCTTCCCCTTCCTCATAACCCTAATCTCATTCTCGAGCCACCCCTACACTTCCCCATGGCCTCTGTTCTTTCAACCACCATATCCCTCGCCCAATCACCTTTTGGAGGCTTTGTGCTTCCATACTCTGAATATCCCGATCTCTTGTGTTCCTTCTCTCACTCTGAAACACATCTTCTTCATCCTCTCTGAAATACCTTTTGTGGTTCTGCCTTTGTGGCACCCCTACCTCAAACCTTTGTGGCCTGAGATTGATCCTTGCCTTGGGCATTGGTCGATCTGAAGATCTTGGTGGTCTAATTCTGTGTGGCCGAGAGTATTCCAAGCAACCAGTGGTTTGGGTTGTAACCTTTGTGGCTAAGGATCCCGATCTTCGGATCTGGCTTTCTGAGCCTTTGTAGAGTTGTCATTTTGAGATTGTTGTTATTCTCATTATATTCTAATTACTGCTGTTTAGTTTTTGTAATTAGAAGTTCTGTAACTTTTTTGTTTGTAATTCTGTATAATCCCTGGGCTGTTGCTGGAGATTGATACCCAACAAATATATTTCTATGTATTAAAGAAAAAATAAATTAAATTTATTTTTAAAAATTCAATATCGAGACTACAAAATATATTTTTATGATCTATAAATCAATTTAGTCTAAGTTAAATATATTTAGTACAAAAATCGTAAAAATGTGATAAATAGACTAATATATATATATATATATATATATATACTAAGCAAGTGTGCATTGGAAGATTGAATGAATCAAAGATACCGACTAAAAATATTCATGTTTACAGACGAGGGCTGATGTAATATTTTGGCATTAAAAAGTTATGATAAAAGATAGGTCATTCAAGTAAAATCATCGATGAAAAAGTTGAATATTAAAAAGTTTCTCAATAATAGACGGCTGGAATATTTCTACACTTACATTTAACAAGGTAATGAATAATTTATACAAGAAAACCTTAAAATGTTCATTTTTAATCATTATTTTTAGATACTCATGTTTCTTTTGATAATATATGACATTTTATTTGTTTATTTGTTAAATATTTATACATGCAACAAAAGGTTTCAAGATTGGGGATTTAGTAAGTTATCGACAAATTGAGGGCGAAGGAAACTCCGCTCTTCCATCTATGCAAATGAGGGCTAAAGGCTGGGAAAAATATTCAATAAATTATTAGAAAATCTATTTATTTATTCAATTTTTACTATTTGTGATGGATTTCAAATGTACTAGCAGTTTAACGGAATTTAGCTTTGTTTGTTTCTTAATTATTGTAGGCTAAGCTTAATCTTTGTCCATTTTTTTTAATAATTATAGGCTAAGCTTAATTTCACTGATGTTTTCAAATTGCAATGATAAAAACAAATTCAAACTATACTTTAGCAAATCTACTTATATGCTTTAAATATAAAATCAAATAAATGACTAGATAAATTATAATCAAATAATTAATTGAAAATCAAATCAATCTCTCCTCACAAGCAAATAAATACTTACATGCTTAAAATATAGTTGGTTTTTATGGCATGAACTTCATCATTTTGATAACTAATTAACACTCATTGAAACAGGAATGGAATAGAAAATTAAAAGCGTATAGATTTGGATGTTGGTGCTAAGATCACATACTTAAAGTAAGGGTTATTGATGAATAAAATAAAACACAAAATAAATTATTGTTGAAAATTTAGGATATATCTTTATTTGCAGCCAAGAAAATATAAATTAAGTAGGTCATATCAAGGTATTGACACTTATAGAAGATCAAATGTATAAAATGAACCGTGGGTATACTCCACCAACAATACTATATCAACTCGATTAAAAAAATATAACAATCTATGATTGTATGGATATTTTTTCTAAATAATTAATGATAACTCATTCAATTCAAGAAAACTTATATTTTATATAATTTTTATTAGAACTAATATACAAAGATAGATAATTTTTGTTCAACTTTATAAGTATATATTTTTGAATATTTATTATTATATCACGATTTAAATTGAAAATATTTTCCGTGCCTTGGCACGGGTTTTGAACTAGTTTTATCATATTTTAAATTGTATTGCCATATTAAATTAC
Source organism: Sesamum alatum (assembly GCA_034509735.1). Taxonomy (NCBI): domain Eukaryota; kingdom Viridiplantae; phylum Streptophyta; class Magnoliopsida; order Lamiales; family Pedaliaceae; genus Sesamum; species Sesamum alatum. The sequence continues at coordinate 20,534,771 of JACGWO010000009.1, read as the reverse complement.
CATTTTATCCTCTTAATTAGACAAAACGTCTTGTCGAGAACCTTAACTATTCAGCCTTTTATCTGATGTCTTTCTTCTTCAAAACGTATAACCTTTCCCTAGGAAAATAAAACAAAAGCTTGTTGGATGAGGATTTGAGATTCTCTTCTACGTCTCCTGCAACCTTGCACTGTATTTCACACTACTCTTTGACCTTGAAAAAGAGATGAAGAAGTCGACATCCTCGATTGTACCATCCGTTCAGCCGTATGCAACGCACGGTCGATTTTCTGAGCAAAACATTTTGGTAAAGTTATTCCATGTAATACTACTTACAGTGGATGCCATACGTTCATATATGCTTTGAATATGGCTAAATAACTTTCGTTCTTTGTCATTTAAGGGATTTAAAAAACCTAAAATACACATGTATTACTATTTCTCCATGAAATTGGGTTTTTGCATTTCACATTTCTTTTGTTGCCCCACATTTTCTCAACCTTTCCGCAACCATTCTTCACACCAGTAAGATGCCCATATTTTCTTAAACCAGAGCTTATCAAAAGACATCTAATTTTGTTTAAAAGAGTCATGTTCATCAGTTCAGCAACACCATTTTGCTGAGGGGTATAGGGAGTGATTTTATGTCTTTTAATGCCAAACTCTTTGCAAAAATCAGAAAGGTTTTGGTTGCAGAATTCCAGACCATTGTCTGTTCTAAGGGTTTTGATTTTCTTGCCAGTTTTGGTTTTCGAAAAAGGTTTTCCAGGTTTTGAACTTATCAAAAACATCGGATTTGTGTTTCATCAAAAATACAAACACCTTTATGGAAAAGTTATCAATAATAGAGAGAAAGTATCGATTACCTCCATGAGTAGGGACATTGGCAGGTCCCCAAACATTAGCATGTATGTAATCAAGAATGCATGTAGATGTGATGGGATTTGGGGAAGGTGATGAAGGGAATTTCACTTTATGATGTTTTCCAAGTATGCATTCATCACATAAATCAATGCTATCAACTTTATCATTCAAAACACCATGCGTATGCAATAGATCAAGGCCTTTCATGCTTATATGACCAAGCCTTTTGTGCCAAATTTCAGTTTTGTTGTTTTTCAAAACAGGAGCTGCAAATATATCATAATTCACAGAACAGATGCACAAGTTCCTCTTTCTTTCTGCCTTAAACACAGTAAGGGACCCTTTCATGATTTTCATGATACCCTTACCCCATCTCCCTTCTAACCCCTCTTCCTCTAGGGCAGCACAAGAGATTAAGTTATGGCATAACTCAGGAACATGTCTAACATTTTTCAGAGTAAGTTTGAAACCATTTTCAAAGGTCAGGCACACATCACCAAATCCAATCACATCACATAAGTTTTCATTTGCCATGGAAACAGATCCAATTTTCTCAGATTTATAGTTTGTCAAGATTTCTCTGAAAGGAGTCATATGAAAGGTGCAACCGGAATCAACAAGCCATTCATTCATGTTTAGAGAGGTTTTAGCCGAATTCGCATCACATATCATATAAACCTCATCACAACTTTCTTCAGTCACATTAGCAGAATCATCTTGATTGTTTTTCTTAGGCTTTTTGCATTCTCTAATAAAGTGACCCCTCCCTCCACAGTTATAGCATTTCTTATCCTTTTTGTCATTAGAGTTCTTATCAAACTTGTATTTGTTTTTAGACTTACCCCTAGATTTACTCCTGCTCTTGCTATGCTTTCTGAACTTATGATCTGAGTTTCTATTTTTGTTTCTTCCTCTTACAAAATTTACCTCATTCTGACTCTGACTTGGTGTGTTGGCTTTTAAGTCCATTTCTTTACTCTTGAGACCACTTATCACAGTTTCAAGATTGACATTATCCCTCCCATACTTAATAGCAGCTTTAACATCACCATATGAATCAGGAATAGCATTTAAAAGCACAATAGGAGAATAATCATCAATATTCTTATCACCAGTCAACTTTATATCCTGAATCAGTTTGGTAAACTCATCAATGTTTTCATCAATGTTTTTAGCAATATCTAGTTTATATCTGAAGAATTTTTCAAGCAAGAAAAGTTTACTGGGCAAAGATGTTTCAGTATAAAGCTCTTCAAGTTTGTCCCATAATTCCTTTTCAGAATTCAGTTTACCAACTTTTCTAATCACAGAGTCAGATAAGTTCAGAATGATAGAAGAATAAGCATACTCATCATTTTCCAGTATTTTTTCTTCAGAAACAGTTTCAGCATACTTTCCATCTATGGCCTTAAACACTTTTTGTTGAATCAATATGCCTTTCATCTTTTGTTGCTATATAGTGAAATCGATTTTCCCATCAACAGGCAAGAGAGTATATCCAGTCATATTGAAACAGATAAACAGATGGATAAAGCAATATCAATCACCAGTATGCAGATAAAGGAATTGCAAGAAGTAATAGGGTGCTTGACTAACCCCTCGAGCCAGATACCCGACGGCCTCTAGGGCCCGACCAGGGGAGGAGGTTAACAAGGATCGGTCTTAGGTCTGATAATAAAAGATCAAGGGGGAAAGATGTTACCGAAGAAGCGAACGAGCCCTGGGCAGAACCCAGGCTCTGATACCACTGTTAGGAACTCAGCACCAGGATACAACTTTTCAATTTTTCTGCCTTTCCCACTATTACAAATAATATGCGGGTCAGCAAGTGGGCCTGCACAAGTGTGGACTTGAGAAAAGTCTGCCATCCATATGAAACCAGATTTTGGGCCGATTGGGTTTGGACCATTATTTCACATTTCAAGTTGCTGAGGAGTTAGATAAATGAAGAAATATTACTTAAGTTTACACAATTGAATTCCATTGTGCCATGCTTCAATTTAAGTGACAGAAAAAAGAAGAAAAAACTTAGTTAAACTTCTAGATAATTTTTTTTTCTTTTGTTCTCGCTAACACATACATTTAATATAATTTCAACGATTTTGACTAAAAACTATTGAATAAATGAAACCATAAATCATAAATATAACTCATCATTATATACTACAAATAACTTTTTCTTGAACTCCCCCTTCAAATTTGAAAAAAAAAAACATCCTGACATAATATTTAGGGATAATTACACCACTCCCCAAAAGTTTAACGTAATTATACGTAAACCCCCGTAATTTAAAAAAGGTAACTATAGGGTTGTGACATTTTAGTCTTTTATCTTCTTAAAGAACTTTTTTAGTCTTGTAAGTTTGATACTTTTCACACACATAGTCCGGTAACTATATAGTCATCAATTTTAGTCTTATATGTATTTTAATGAAACACATTTAGTCATGTATATTGAACAACTATGACACTTTTAATCCGTTTGTTGCTGGAAAAAAAAATGATGGCTGAAAAAAAATAAGTGAAATGCATGCTCAGAGTATTGGGCTTGGCTTTTGGCAATATTAATGTTATTTCTCACAAATAAAATACACATCCTCAAAATCCCAAGCACTAATTTTTCTCCCAAACTTCCCAATATCCTCTTCATCTCTCAAACCCTAATTTTTCTCCCAAATCCCCCCCCCCCCCCCCCAATTCTCTTCTTGAAATCCCCACGTTTCTCTACTCGAAAACATGCATAGTATGTTGAGATGATGGTAAGAATGGAATTATTTGGGCATTTTCAAACCCGAATTTTTTTTTTCTATGTGTCTTTGGATATGCACTCCAAAAATCAATCAAATCGAATTCCTTGTAAACATTTCACTCACCAGCACAAAAAGACTAAAAATGTCATACTTGTAAATTTACAGGACAGTGTTATAATTGAAATACATATAAGACTAAATTGATAAGTATATAATTACAGGATTAAATGTGTCAAAACTATCAAACCTACAGAACTAAATGTATTTTTTAAAAAGATAAAGGATCAAAAGTGCAACAATTCTATAGTTACAGGACGAAAAGTGAAATTTTTGCCTTTGAAAGATTACATCTAAGATCTAAGTGTCATGACGTCTAACAAATAAATCCATCAACCAGTCAAAATTCACTGAATTTGTTGACATTAACAAAAAAATTGAATGAAAATTCATATTTACCATCGATTGACCTATTACTGACTTATTGGCATATTGCAGATCAAACATTTTTTTTTATACCAAATTATCCTTATACATATTTCACACGCTAATAAATTTGAGGAGACATCTCTTCATCCTTACAAGAATGGTAGTTTGATCACAACAAAGATTCATTTGACTTGCAATAAGTCAGTAATAAGTCCATAAGGGGCAAATATGAATTTTCTTTTTTTTTTTTTTTTTTTTACTAATATCAGCAAATTTTACTAACGAATGATCTATTTGTTAGACATAAATATACGTCGGAGATACCGAACATAATTTTCAAAATTATAATAGATTTACGTAAAAATTATATCAAACCTGGTGAAAGGTGGTGTAACTATTTGATATCTACACATTGTCAGCCTTCATAGGGAAAGTGTTGATGATTAATAGCGGGCCATTATGCTATGCTGATTGCTGGGAGCAACGCCAATACATTTCCAGTGGGTGGGCCTTATAACAAGTCCAGTTGCTATCTCACCTTCAGTTAGATATCCACAAATATAACATTAGTTGAATCTGAAAAAATAACCCTAAATATCACATGGCAACGTCACTATACCAGTGACAAATGACATATCTAATATAACTGCAAAAAAGGCTTTATTTTAGATGCAACTGAACTGGATCAATGAACATTGGAGGAAATGCTGTCAAGGGTGATGGTATCTAGACAAGTCCCAAAATCTCTCACCCCAGGACCTCAATCAAGATTTCAGAAAGAGTAGATACACAGCAACAAGTACTGATATGTTACAAACTGATCTAAGTTGAGAGTACCAAATGAAACAGGCTTTCCATAATCAAACCGTTTCGGACATGTAACATTATGTTAAAAAGTCTCATCTATCACAAAAACTAAAGGAAGGAGCTCGAAGTTTATTGGCCAATAAGGACCCGTGTCCGTATGTGTGAAGCTCCAACAATCTTCTCTTACCGCATTGGCTGCTGGTTGTAATGGTTCTTCTCTTTCTTCTTGGCAGCAGCAAGTTTGGCACTCCTTGCTGCAGCCTCCAAAGCAGCAGCTCTTGCAGCACCATCAACCTCCTTGTTGGATTTCTTTTTCTTAGCAGCCGCCACCTTCTTGAGCCGTTCTTTCACGTCAACAGCAGATGCATCTTCCTCTACCCGTTCAATTCCAGCAGTTTCCTCTTGTTCATTAGGACCATCTGAACTATTGGGCTTGTCCTGAGGTTCCTTCACCTCTTTGGAAGCCTTATCCTTCTTCTTCTTCTTCTTTGCACTTTTAGATTCTGCAGGAGCATTTTCCTTCTTCTCTGCATCTCCATTCGGTTGCTCCTCTTTCCGGTCTTTGGTGACACCTGGAAGTGAATAAAAATCAGTCCATCAGTTCAAAGAATTCAGTTGCGCTACTTTTACAATGAAAATCACTCTACATGCCTTATCAACCACTGATTAAACTGAATTCAGCCTGCAATATTTTCATAAAGCTCCACTGAGTACCGTAAGTACACAATTTCAGCAAAGCTACTATAAAGCATACCAAATAACATAATGAAGAAACAGCAAGTAAAAGTTTGGCACTCATACCCCCATAGGATAGATTTATCTTAAAGAACTATCTCCTGGGTAAGATCAAAGGAACAAGTTAAAAGAGGGGAGAAGGAAAACGGTTACCAGATGACTCATCTTCAGCTTTCTCTTTTGAGTTAACTCCAAAATCAGCTAAAATCGCCTCTAGTTCAGCAAGCTCCTTTTTCCTTCTTTCCTTCTTGGAAAGCTGTCTTTCTGTGTCTTTAGGTGCTGGAGAAACTTCTACAGGCTTTTTGATCACCTGCTCCAGCTGTTCTTGGACCTCCGTTTCATGATCAGGCTCCTCTTCCACATCATCATCACCTTCATCAAGGAGCTCATCTTCACTTTCACTTTCCTGCAATTTGGATGGACAACCATGACATGTCACACATACAATTCAAACATTTCATCTCAACATCAAATTAGTGATTGGATGACATCATGAATAGAAAGGAACCACCGGGACACAATTTACTCCATAGAAGTAATCTTAGGACCAGATTATTGCATCCTCGCGATGCTATCAGTCAAAAAGGCATAAAAGATCCACTAAGAGGAAATGGAGTATCATCTCTATGTACACAATATATATCTACAGACACTCGGCAGAAAGAAGCAGTGATGGTAGAAGCAAATATAGTGGCAAATTTGTACTAAACCAAAAGCCACACCCTTAAAGAAGGCAATACAATTCAAAGGACTAAGAGAAGTCAATATGCTGAATTACAGCTGTTGTTTTGATTGATAATTACCATGCTTCCCAGTGATTTCTTTGCAATTATGGTACACATTTTAGATACATCACACTTGACGTGTGTGGGTGGTCTGGAATGGGGGAAGGAATTAGCAATGTCAGACAGAAGCAGACAACACGTGCACGCAAAAGACACATGGGGAAACTAGTGGGTAGGTCAGAGCACCAGACATTGTTGAGTAAAGACAAATATCTGGTTCGCACTGGGCAAGAAGGGATTCTGCATGAAAGATATTTAAACTATACTCCAAAAGTCTCTGTTTCTCAAGATTATACAAAAAATCCGTGTATTTGCTCTTGTCTCGTTCTGTATGCATAAAGAAAAAGTCTGCGTGTTTAAGCCCAACCTTTAAGCTTTTCATTAAAGAAATCATCTCAACACTGTATGTTCCAAAAAAAGGCACACCAAACATTGACTTATATGAGAGCTAACCTGAATTTATCTTCCAAAATTTAAGTTATTCTGGTAATCAACTTGATAATCTTCTCAAACATCACTCAAATCACAAATAAAACCATAATATACATTCATCAATACATACATATAACAAAATATTGAAAAGTTCAATAGGAGAGACAATAGATATAATACAATGCCTTCAACACTAGAACATGATAAGATGTTCTTAATGCAGCAACTTTTTTTACACTTCTTGAGCAACTACACAAACAACGGAGGGAAAGTGGGGGAACATTAGGTACATACCAGATCAAGCAAATGACATGTCCTAACATTACCAATTCAGTAAGGAAAAGGAGACTCTTAGCAGTTGGTGGTACATAATGTTGTACAAATGTTACACGGAGAACCAGAACAACAATCTTTCTTTTGATAAGAAAATGATGACTTTTCACTTTTGACAAGAAAAGCACAAATTTCAGAAAGACCATTAGATTGCAGCCTGCAGAGTTTCATCCAAAATTTCGGGGTACAGCATCATTAAGATCCTCGCGCGGATGAAAAGAAAGGTGCACAAAACGGGATTGACCAGATAATCCTTAATAAGCCAATTTCAACCAAAATATGAATAGCCCAGACGCATTAAAAACCATATATAATTGACGTGGATAGCAAGTAAAAACTTAATTGTAAAATGACAATGACACCATATAGTTCGAAAAAACGCACCTGAAGAATCAGAAAAGGGACAATAAATCAAATGGTTATTTTAAGATCCATTTTTATATATAAATGATAAAACAACAATTTAAGCCCAGTCTCCTTCCAATGGAAGTCCTTTGGGGCAACTTTAGCAAAGCAATTATGTAACTGATGCATATTGTTTATCGTGCAAATCATTCGCTTATAAAATAAATAAGACTTTAACTATAAAACGACAATTTTACCACAAAAAGTGATAATAAACACCTCCAACAGAGAAAAAGGCAATATCTAGTAAATTTCATTAAGCATAAAGAAACAATTGTACTTAAATATAGAATGACAAATGCAAATTTTACACGTACAACGAAAAATGTGACACAGCAAGAAGGGATAATGAAGCAAGATCTACCAAATGATTGAATCATTAAGTCATAAATGGGCAAAATGAATAACACACCGAATTCTTCAACAAACAAACACATTATTCCATAAGGTAAAGGCATTTAATCACTAAACCAAACTGAACCAACCAAGCAATTAACAGATACCACCAGTCAGTAATCAGAAACAAACAAAATCATAAAATTCGTCCACATCAAACATCCACGTAATGTGCCACAAATCTTATTCCTTATACCTCCACAGGATCAGGTTTTTTCGTCCCCTCTGCTTTATTCAAACCAGAACCACCCCATATCGCCTGTGGAGGAGCAGTGGTGGCATAATAATCATCATCATCTTCATCATCCACATCGGCCCAAGACTTCACTGTCAAAGGCGCCGGAGCCCAGAACACCGGCTTCTCCTCCTCAGCTCCCTTAGATTTCCCAGCAGAAGAAGCTTTAGGCACGCTTTTACTTCCCTTAGAAGAGCCCTTCTCCTTGTCAGACTTCTTCTTCTTCCTCAAACTTCCCAGAGCTGCAAAAACGTTGTTGTCGCTCACCATAAACGATCCCTCATCCCTCCTATTCCCACCTCCAACCATTTTCTATTATCCGTAAATCAAAAAATCCCCTAGATGAACACGCAAGATTTGGAGAATCTCAACCAAATCCCAAGCCCAGTTACGACAATTATTTATTATTGCCGATTTTCTTAAAATATTACCAAACACCGTTCAAAAGCAACAACTAACAACAAAAAGGTAATTACACAAATTGAAAACAGAAAATCCAAAATTAATCAAGTAATAAAGGGATTTCCTCAGAATTTTTTTTAATCGACAAAACTTATATTAAGCAACTTCAATATCTATTTCCTGTTAAAAACTTCTGATTTAAAACATCCCAAATCCCGAGCGGTCGACGAATTCCTATTGCAGATTACAGAAACCTAGAGCTAACAGAGAATTAGGGTTTCAGACAGCAAGAAAGAGATGCGAAATGTCCCCGTAACAAAAATGTATGCGTATCTGCGGTTTTTGGTGTGCGTACATATACGTATGTTTACATGCGTCACATATAGATACAATAGGAGATGTATGTATGTATGTATGTAGAGAGAGAGAGAGAGAGAGAGAGAGAGAGAGAGAGAGGGTTTGGGGTTACTGAGAAATGGAAATGGAGAGAGATGAAGGAAGGGCTGGGCCGCTGGGCTTGTGGTGCAGATAACGGGGGAGAGAAAGCTACAATTTATATACTTGTGCTTTGTTCACATTTGGTGGACCTTCTACTTTACGTTATTTACACTTTTGGACCCAAATATTTTTTGGTAATACATACATAGCTATATTTTAAAATAAATAACTTCATTTTTTGTTTGGATTAGTATCTTTAGTTAATTACTTCATCTCATGGTGTATTTTGATTAAGATCAAAGTTCAAATTTATTGAATTTAACATAACAATAATTTTAATATTTTTACAGTTTATCAATAAGTATTTGGGTGAATTACAAGAATCTTTCATGAAGTTCGGCATAATTGCGAATACCCCATCGTTGTTTCAAAAATTATAAATATCCCATGAAATTTGTACCGTAATAACCCATTTTCATGGAAAATCGACCAAAATGCCCTTATGCATATTGAATTATTTTTTAAAATTTTTTAATTTTTTTGGACAAAAATGGACAAAGAGAGATTTCTTATATTTTTTACACAGATGAGTGATAATGTAATTTGACTCGGCTGATTTTTCTATAATTTTTTTTAAAAATAATCAAGGGTAAAATGGACCATTTCAGACACTTGTTCGAAAATTACAAACCTTAGAATGGTATTCATGATTTTTGAAACAACGATGGGGTATCCGTAATTATGTCAAACCTCATGAAAAGTCATTATGATTTACCATAAAAAAATTTATAAATCTATCGATAAAACCTGATGTTAGACTTAAGTACACAAATACTCCATATCCTTCTTAAGATTAGAGATACATATTCTGAGATGATGTTAGTGACTAAAGTAATGTAGGGATAATGTTTGTGTAAACTTTTGCAACTAAGTAGAGAGCGTATTTGTAATTACAATTGCATCCTCAAAAGATGTACTTGTAGTTCATAATAACGGTGTATTTTTATAGTTTCATAATGACAGTGTGTTTATTTGTTATTTTGAATATATTTATCAATTTCGAAATGTCAATATATTGAATAAAATTTAAATATATCTCTGTGTAGAATAGTACTTGAGTTAGAATGTATTGAATGGTGTAGTAATAAATCGAATCTTATCCAAAGAAAATAAAAATTTACACACAGACCTCCTATAGTTCAAAAAATTAGATTTAGTACCTCTGAAATTTGCTCTTGTCTAACAACTAAGTCACTCCGTTAGTCAAATTTTATCAAATTTATTGATATTAGCAAAAAAAAGTTTGAATGAAATAAATATTTATTGACTTATTGACGTCAAACAAATCGTTTTAACGATCAAATTACCCTTATATATCTTCACACGTTAATATATGTAAGGAGATATATCTTCATTGTTATAAATATAGTTTAATTATAAAAGATTTATTTGGCCTGCAATATATCAACAATAAGTCAATCGAAAAAAATATCAATTCTTATTATTATTTTATTAATATCAATAAATTCGATGAATTTTAATTAATAGATGAATCTATTTGTTAGACGAAAACAAAATTCATGAGTACAAAATATAACCTTCAAAATCATAAGGAGTATATGTATAATTACACCAAACATCAAGAGAAGGGGATGCAATTAAGTTGGGGGTAGCCCATAATTCGTGAACCTATAGAAACTATCTACCTTTGAGTATTTTCTTCAAATGGTTCAAGAAAGGTACCTCTACCATCATAATTCCATCATATAATTTCCAACCCTTCTCATCACGAATATTTGTCTTTAATTGAATACCCTACTACCACATGATAGTGACAATGCATGAAGAAGATTTCTCACTTGCGCACCCTCGTTGGTTGTCCATTTCCTCTTCAAAATCACCTCATCAAACCATAATACACATAACCTCATGAAAATTTTGCTGATCTGATATACAAAAGAGATTATATTATGAAAAAGAGAAAAAGATTGGAAAATTACAACACAGCCTTAACCATGTCTAGATTACATAAAGAATTTTTCTTGCTGTTTGGTAATGCACTGCGTCTGTCTCTCACTAGGCCACGAAGAATAGGAATATCATGAGAAAGAACATCAATACAAAGAATATCTTGATCATCAGCCACCAATTTGACGAGATGCTATTGAGGTACTTGAGCAGAGCCCCTTGAGCTCCCTCCACATTTGCCAGTGTGTCATCCATGTTTTCGTCAATCCTATGAAAACAGTTTACTAAAAGTTCAGAATCAAGCTCAGAAAAAATGAACTGAACATTTAGAAAAACCGGAGTCTAGTGTTGTCTATGTACTACCAGATTCTCAAGTGTTGGGATAATCTACAGTGACATCAAAATAAAATCTTTCGAGATGATAGTCCATGCTTGCTACTTCAAAGGGAAAGCCTCAATGAACAAGCTTCCCCAGTTCACACATCAGAAATCAGAACTTATGTTGTTGATACACATCTAGTAAAATATACAAGTCCAGGGCAACCATTTGGAGATCATTCATCACAATCAGATTGGACCCTCAGTTTTTATAATTCTCAACAGTTTCTCTTTATCTTACTAAAAATAAGTATTAAAAGACAGCATCAAAGATCCCTAAGCCTTGTGCTGCTGCTTCTTACTAATTACCTTACTCCTCCAAAGGCAGGACAAACTATTTCAGAAGTTGAGGCATCATTAAAACATAACAAATTCATATTCAACATGCATATCAACCCTACAAAGAATGCAATGCATTTGACAATAAAATTGAACATAAAATTAAGGGATTGAAACGAATGCGACCAACTTTGAGAAGCAACACTACATGTTTCCACCATTTAAAGAGATTTCAAAGAATAAATTTTAAGGGAAAAATGTAATTATCCCCCTGTGTTAATCGAAAAGAGCAAACCCCCCCCCCCACCCTTTGAAAAATAAAAGAGCAATTTACCCCGTGTTTCTTAAAAAAGAGCAAAAAACCCCCTATAAGAGGTGGTGGAATACACGCACGACTTTTGCGAATTTTTATGATTTTTAAAAATAAAATATATTTTTTATATATAAATTATAGAAAAATATATTTAATGTTTATATATAATATTAAATATTTACAATAATATATAACTATATAATTTTATAATTAACCAACCCCCCACACCCGCCACCCCCCGTCGCCACCGCCAGCCACTTCCTCCTCCCCTTCAGTTGCCGCGCCGCCAGCCCGCCGTCCTGCTCGGCGCCGCCCCCCGCCTCCCCTGCATACGGTCGCGCCGCCAATCCACCGCCCCCCACCTCCCCCTGCATACATTCGTCGCCGCCAGCCCCCGCCTCGTTCCCTCCGCCTGCGAGTCCCATAGCCGCCGCCCCCCTCCCCCTCCCCCACCCCCAATTTTTCCCCATCGTCGGCCCGCCCCCCCATTATCCCCAGTCGCCCAGCCCCCTCAGATCTCGCGCTGTCACTCCCCCTCCCTCCCGCGCCGTCGCCGGCGTCGTCGTCCTCCCCCTTCAGCCCCCAGTCGCGGTGGCCGCCAACCCCTCCCCCCCGCCTCTCTATCTCTCTCTCTCTCTCTATATATATATATACATAATTCTAATTATATATTTTTAAATATATAAGTTTAATTATAATTTATATCTTATATATATTATATATACAATTTTAAATCTATACCGTTGATTTGAATCAAGTAAAATCTAAACCGTTAATCTATTAATCAAATCTGGACCATAGATACTAATCAGATCCAACGGTCTTTAAATAAGGATATAAATATATTTTTAGAAATATAAATTAAAAAAAAATAAAGAATAAAACAAATAGGGTGTGTAATACACGCAAACGCATGAGGGGCTTTTTTGCTTCTTTTTTAGAAACACGGGGGGGGGGGGGGGTGTAATTGCATTTCTCCCTAAATTTTAATATAGCATAGATGTTAGTAATTCTAAGCAACTCAATGATTACACAAGCTGACACCTGCAAATCATTGGTGGTTTTAGCATTGACTCAAAATTACAAAAAGCATACAGTAGAAATAATGAGAAAGAAAGAATGGTCAAATTGAAGTTGTACACAGTCTAGAATAATTGCTTGATGTTAAGTGGTCATAAGACCACTATATTTGGTAGTTTTACAACTAGAATGGCAGTGTGTAATAAGTAAAACGATTGCAAACCTGATAGCAATCTCTCCTTGCTGAGAAACCAGTGTAGCTAGCTGATTAAAGATATTGCTGAGCTCATGAATTGTCGATTCCACATTTTGAAGAGCCTCAGCTCTACTCTGCATGTAGCTGTCCTGTAAGGGAACCATTTGCTGTTGCTGTTGATTTTGTTGTTGCTGCAGCAACGGCTGAGACTCCCCATCCATCTGATTCCTGTTAGAGGGGTTATAGAAAATAAGTTTTGCTAGCAAATGAATCTGTTTACATCGTGGCAATTCAGTTCAATTCAAGCTGTTTTGTTCATAGATGTCCCATGAAGTACTTGACTACATTCAGGTCCTTTCAAAAACAATTTAACTATTAATATGAACATCAAAACAGCACTATTTACTTCTAGATTAGGAAACAAAGAAAAATAAATGGGTCAAACATTCCTTTGAAATGGAAGGTGTGGAGATAGCAACTGACTGCAAACATTCATATGTGTGCTTACTTAGGGAATAATTGGGATGAAGATTGTGCACCATTAGCCCATGGAAGAGGAGGTGCAGCTGAGTTACTGGCAGCAGACTTTGCAGCCAAAGGACGCTGGCGAACGAAAGGATTTGAAGGATTCTGAGAAGCAGACGAAGAAAACAACTGTCTTCTGTTTTCATGAACCTTCAAGTTCTGATGAAAAAAAAACAAAACAGTATGCAGATTGAGTTAGTCAATGGTAAGAAACATAAAACGAGTTGCGTTGGAGATGATGCAATATATTAATAGGTTCACCTCTGTTCGCATAGTCAAAACTTCCTTGAACTCTTTTGTAGCACTCATCAAACGATTCTTCAAATCATCAACAACTGTAGTAGAATGAGTGGTGGTGTCGCTGGATATATTTCCACTTTCATTGCGTGAATTGCTTAGATACTGTAGATCAACTACAGCAGAATTAAGAGCAGTGATATCTTGCTTAATAACTGCAGTGAGTTCCTGAATTTCCATGGTAGGATCATCAAAAACTGAAGTCCTCTTTGCCACTGCAATAGAAAGCAGAGCGCATTAATTTGAATATGCCACTCGGTAGTGATAAAGCATAGGTGATCTTTGGAAAAATAACAGACTTATAAGTTTTGCTGTGCAAAAGATTAATCCATAAAGCTAACCCCTAAGTCTTAAAAAGAATTTTGTCCTCAAGACCACAACATTCTTCCAGCAGAAAGAGGATGAACTCTTTTCAGTTTGATTCTTCAACCATCAAAAACTTTTGAACTACAGAAACAGCATAAGATTCATCTGTCCTAAATGTTATCAAAATAAGAGCAAATTAACATCAATTAACATAGGATGTGCATATTCAGCCCCATACAATTAAGTAAAATTATGACAACTACACCCATAGGCAGTTCTCATAAATCTCCAAAACAATAAAATAAGACAACACAATTATGTAGCTTGCTTCTGCAACATAAGAATCCTGAATTCAATTTAAGATGTCTACTAGTGCTAGCGAATTACAACAAAAACCCAACCGCAGAAACAAATAATAGTCAAATACATGCAATTCAGTCAATATGCAATAGGTCACTTGTTAAATCTCGTAATGATTCCGCCAGGCAAACCTCTCTGACGATAGCCCGATCAGCGCGTTGGCTAATAAACAACCCATTACGCGAAAATATAGCCAGGAACCCACAACACAATTGCTCAATAAACAATAAATAATTACTCACGTTTTGCAAGTTTAGCTAGCTTCTGAGATGTTTGGTGAATCCCAAAGCCTATTTTCGACGCCCTCCGGTTGAACTCGGATTGCATCGCCATCGCCGGCCGTGGCGGCTCCTCTCGCTTGGATCCGCTGCTGGTCGGACCATTCTGCGGGGAAACTGACTTCTTTACCCTCTCAGCTATCCCTAAGAACTCCTGCGTCCGATCCCTAATCGAAGCATTCCCACTCTTCACCGACATTTTTGCCAGATCGAATTCTCAACACAGCAATAACATAAAAGGCTTAAAACCAAAACAATTGTTTGCCCAATGATATATGAAGTAAATTAGAGATCAGGGAACATTAACATCGGGAAATTTCGCCCGATCTTAAACCCTGAAATTAATGAAAAGGGACCGGAAATTGCGAAACCCTAGATCTGCGAGAAAATGCTAGAAATCAATGAAGAAGATGAAGATTAAACTGAATATTGTGTAATATATTTGTCGCGGGCATATTACTCATTTTCTGCTTTTTATATATTGTTTTATGCCGTTTCTGTGTTATCTCTTTTCTTGTCCATAATTTGTTTAGGTGGCTTTTACTTTATTGCATGAGTTTATTGAGTGATAAAATAAATTGATATTAAATAAGTGATAAAAATAAAAATCCACTAGTTGTTGTGCTACGTCGTTCCTGCATGTATATAATAAATATTCATTCGTATTTTAAAACGTACTAGCCGTTGCAACACGTTGTTCGTGCGTGCATACAATAAATATTTTTCGGGCTTTAAAATATATTATTAGAAATAAGATTAAAATCTATAAACCAATACGTCACATTAAAAAAAACACAAAAAAACTAATTTATCAGTTAATGTAAATTTTAAAAAATTGAATAAATTAATTATCTTATATATCGGTTGAAGGACAATTTTGACTTCACAAAAATGGTGAAATGGTATCATTAATCGCCGTTTGTGAGTGTGGAAGACCTTTCCCTTTTATATTAGTACTAGCGTGTGACCCGTGCTATACACGTGTTTGATTTAATTCTAGTTAAAATTATATTTCATAAAAAAATTTAATTTAAGTGAATGTCAAATGAAAAATATTTTTAAATAAAATTATCTTTTGTTTTTCAATTATATTGCATTATAGCAATTTTCTATTATAAAAAATTGTAAAATATTTACAATCATAACAAATATATACAAAGGGATATCTATCAAATAAGTTGTATTGTATTTTTTCAATACAAAGGTGATTACTAATAACATAAATATCAATATGTATGTCCTCAAATATATTTATATGTTTATTTAATTTGTATATATGATGAATATTAAATATATTTATTTTTTATATAATGAATATCAATGAAAAATATTTATATGTGTCTTATTAATATAAAGCTGTATATATATAACATGAAAATAATTTAAGAATTTCACTATTTATGGATGACATTTATATTTTCTTGATTTATCCCGAATTATTTAATTTGTTGTGCGCATAACTTTTGTCAACTAAATTTATGTATTTCTATGATGATCTTTATATTTATAATTTAATATTTTTGTGATTAAATTTTATGGGTGACAAATCATTAAATTATTATAACAATTAATGATACCAAAGTAATTTTGAATAATTTTGATGGGTTCAGATTTTTATAAAAGTATTAGAAGAGAAAAATATATCTCACTTGAAAATCAATCGGCGTTTACAATATCTTTTAAAGTTGTTTTTCGGATATAATGTGAGTGAGAGAAGAGCTTTTTAATTGATAAGGGTTTTTCAGAAAAACTCAAGAAGTATTTCTTATCTCATAATATAAATTAAAAATGATAAATATGACCGAATTAGTTTTATGCAAAAAGTTTGTCACGGTGCAACGAACGGGGAAAATGCTAGTTATTATAATAATAAACATTACATACAAATTAAATGTATGGTATAATTATTGTATTTTAGGTAACTTATGACAACCAATTTTTGGTTTGATTAAAATAAAATAATTAACATTATTGAATATTAAATTCTTCTTGCTGGCAAATTATGTTTGTAAAGAAATACATCTAATTGTGAGATTGATAGGAAATTAGCTAATTAATATGACAATGAAAAAGATCACAAAATATTTTTAAGTTTTAAAACTAACATAAACTTATTTTACTATAAATATATACATTACTTAATTATAAAATAATTTAAAAATAATAAAATTACTATTACAATAAAAGAAATTTGCATGGGTTCGAACCATGACCTTTAGGAATATTTATTATAATAAAAAGAATTTCCAGGGGTTCGAACCCATGACTTCTAGGAATATGTATTATAATAAAGAAACTTCACAGGGGTTCGAACCCATGACATGTAGAAATGTTATTATAATAAATAGAATTTGTAGGGATTCGAACCCATGACCTCTAGAAATGTTTATTATAATAAAAAGAATTTGCAGGGATTGGAACCCATGACCTTCAGGAATGTTTATTATAACAAAAAGAATTCGCAGGGGTTCGAACCCATGACCTCTAGGAATATTTATTATAATGAATAGAACTCGTAGGGGTTCAAACACATGATCTATAGGAATATTTATTAATATAAAAAAAATTTGCAGGACTTCGAACTCATGACCTCTAGGAATAGTTATTATAATAAAAGGAATTCACAGGGTTTCGAACCCATGACCTCTTGGAATATTTATTAACATAAAAAGATCCCGCAAGGGTTCGAACATCTGGCCTCTAGGAATATTTATTAACATAAAAGGAATTCGCAAGGGTTGGAACTCATGACCTATTGGAATATTTATTAACATAAAAAGAATTCGCAGGGTTCGAACCCCTGGCCTCTAGGAATGTTTATTATAATAAAAAAGAATTCGCATGGGTTCGAACACATGATCTGTAGGAATATTTATTAACATAAAATGAATTGCAGGGGTTCGAACCCATGACTTCTTGGAATATTTATTAACATAAATAGAATTCGTAGGGTTTCGAACCTTTGACCTCTAGAAATATTTATTATAATAAAAGAAATTTGCAGGGGTTTGAACCCATGTCCTCTTGGAATATTTATTAACATAAAAAGAATTCGCAGGTGTTCGAACCCCTAACCTCTAGGAATGTTTATTATAATAAAAGAACTCGCAGGGGTTCGAACACATGACCTCTAGGAATATTTATTATATTAAAAAAATCAAAATTCTAAAAAATTAGAATTTTGGTCAAAATTGAAGGTTTTGGTCAAAGACCGCCTTCAAATACATATATACTAGCATGTGACCCGTGCTATGCACGGGTTTAATTTAATTCTAAAAAAATGATACTTTATAAGATTTTTCAAATTAAGTGAATGTTAAATGAAGAATATTTTAAAATAAAATTATTTTTATTTTCCAATTATAGATTATAGAAATTTTGTGTTATAAAAATTGTAAAAATTTACAATCATAAGAAATATATACAAAGGGATATCGATCAAATTGATTGATGACGCCATAAGTTGTATTGCATTTTTTTAGCAAACGTGATTAGTAATAACATAAATATCAATATGTATGTCCTCAAATATATTTATATGTTTATTTAATTTGTATATATAATGAATATCAATAGAAAATACTTATATGTGTCTTATTAATATAAAGCTATATATAACATGAAAATAATTTAAGAATTTCACTATTAATGCAATGCTATATAAAGTCATTTATATACTTATACAAATTTACCATATTAAATTTTTACTGAAACTATATATTAAATTGAAAAATGAACATGTAGTATGACTCACATCATTTTGAATATGCAATGGATCCTTTTTTTTTTTTTTTTTTTTAACTACGTTTAAATAGCATCTTATATCAATGATTAAATAACAAAATTCTACAATTTGGATCTTGAGTTCATTTATCATCAATTTGCATGTAAAGATGACATTCGATTATGATAGAAAAATTATTATGCGGTCAAAATTATACAATTGATTTTCAAAATGTATCTTTGTATACTTTTTTGTGATGAAATTTTATGGGTGACAAATCATTAAATTATTATAACAATTAATGATATCAAAGGAATTTTGAATAATTTTGATGGGTTCAGATTTTTATAAAAATATTAGAAGAGAAAAATATATCTCGCTTGAAAATCAATTGGTGTTTGCAATATCTTTTAAAGTTGTTTTTCAGATATAATGTGAATGAGAGAAGAATTTTTTATTTGATAGGTTTTTTTTCAGAAAAAATAAATAAAAAATATTTCTTTTCTCATAATGTAAATCAAAAATAATAAATATGACCGACATTAGTTTTAGGCAAAAAGTTTGTCACGATGCAAATAACGGGGCAAATGCTAGTTATTATAATAATAAATATTACATACAAATTAAATTTATGGTATAATTATTATATTTTAGGTAACTTGTGACAACTGATTTTTGGTTTGATTAAAATAAAATAATTAGCATTGTTGAATATTAAATTCTTCATGCTGGCAAATTATGCTTGTAAAGAAATAGATCTAATTATGAGATTGATAGAAAATTAGCTAATTAATATGACAATGAAAAAGACCAAAAAAGATTTTTAAGTTTTAAAACTAACAGCAAAAGCTTATTATGAGAAACTTATCTTACTATAAATACATACATTACTTAATTATAAAATAATTTAAAAATAATAAAATTACTATTATAATAAAAGGAATTCATAGGGGTTCAAACTCATGACCTCTATAAATATTTATTATAATATAAAAAAATTCGCAGCAATTCGATCCCATGACCTATGGGAATATTTATTATAATAAATGAAATTCGTAGGGGTTTGAACACATGACCTCTTGGATATTTATTAATATAAAAGGAATTCGCATGGGTTCGAACCCATGATCTTTTGGAATATTTATTAACATAAAAAGAATTCGCAGGGGTTCGAACCCCTGACCTCTAGGAATATTTATCATAATAAAAGAAATTCAAAATTCTAGAAAATTAGAATTTTGGTCAAAATTGAAGGTTTTGGTCAAAGATCGCCTTCAAATATATATATACTAGCGTGTGACCCGTGCTATGCACGGGTTTAATTTAATTCTAGTTAAAATTATATTTTATAAGATTTTCCAAATTAAGTGAATGTCTGATGAAGAATATTTTTAAATAAAATTATCTTTTATTTTTCAATTATAGGTGCATTATATCAATTTTATGTTATAAAAATTGTAAAATATTTACAATCATAACAAATATATACAAAGGCATATTTATCAAAATTGACTGATAAAGCCATAAGTTGTATTGCATTTTTTCAATGCAAAGGTGATTACTAATAACATAAATATCAATCTGTATGTCCTCAAATATATTTATATGTTTATTTAATTTGTATATATAATGAATATTAAATATATTTATTTTATATATAATGAATATTCATAGAAAATACTTATATATAACATGAAAATAATTTAAGAATTTCACTATCTATGAATGGCATTTATTTTTCTTGATTTATCTTGAATTATTTAATTTGTTGTGCGCATAGCTTTTGTCAACTAAATTTATATATTTTTATGATGATATATATTTTTATAAATATTTTTGTGATGAAATTTTATGGGTGACAAAATATTAAATTATTATAGCAATTAATGATACCAAAGTAATTTTGAATAATTTTGATGGATTCAAATTTTTATAAAATTATTTGAAGAGAAAAATATATCTCACTTGAAAATCAATTGGCGTTTACAATATCTTTTATAGTTATTAGATATAATGTGTATGAGAGAATAATTTTTTATTAGATAGGTTTTTTCAGAAAAAAAGAACTATTTCTTTTCTCATAATATAAATTAAAAATAATAAATATGATTGAAATTAGTTTTATGCAAAAAAGTTTGTCATGGTGCAACGAACGGGGCAAATGCTAGTTATTTCGCAGAGATTCGAACACATAATCTGCAGGAATATTTCTTAACATAAAAAGAACTCGCGGAGGTACGAACCCATGACCTCTAGAAATATTTATTATGATAAAAGAAATTCGCAGGGGTTCGAAACCCATGACCTCTTGGAATATTTATTAACATAAATATAATTCGTAGGGGTTCTACCCATGACCTCTTGTATTATTTATTAACATAAAAAGAATTAGTAGGGGTTTGAACCCCTAACCTCTAGGAATATTTATTATAATAAAAAGAATTCGCAGGGGTTCGAACCCGTGACCTCTAGAAATATTTATCATAATAAAAAAAATTCAAAATTCTAGAAAATTAGAATTTGGTCAAAATTGAAGGTTTTGGTCAAAGACCGCCTTCAAATATATATATTAATAGACTAGTGTGCTACCCGTGCTATGCACGGATTAATTTAATTACAATTAAAATAATATTTTATAATTTTTTAAAAATATTTGAAAGTCAATTAAAAAATATAAATTAGATGAATAATAGCAAATTAACTTTATTTATTACGATCTACTAATATTAATAATCTAAAGCAAAATATATTTATATAAAATAAATAAAAGATTATTAAATGATCAAGCATAAGCACAATAACAAATTAATATAATATGATTAAAATATGTTACATAAAAGTAAAAAAAAAACCCAAATTCTAAATTAAATAATGACAATAAAATGAACTTCTTGAAATTCAAACCTGCAAATGTCAAAAAAAAAAAAAAAAAAAAGAGTGGATCAACGGTTTATGAAATATATCATCAAAATACTTGATTATGGTGAACTTAGAAAACAAATGACAAATATAAATTTGGAGAACTTAAATTTTCTTTGAAAAATAAACTTTGCACTTTTCATTAAATCAAACATATAATCATAAATACTTACAATTTATTTATGCAGAAGATTCAATCTCCTTGGAAGATGAGAACACTCTTCGCACCAATCAACTGGTAAAATAAAATTTACTGGACATCGAGCATTTGGCCTTGGAAAAATTGGTGGTACAAGCACAATGAATGTATAGGCACGGCTTATGAATGAGTTGATGTGGTCTTGTAGCATGTTTTTACCATTTTCCTAGTAACATAATATGTAATACCAAAACTGTTAGTATATATGAAATATTATGCGAGTCTCAAAATAGGATTGTTATTTACCTTTTCTTCCAATATTTTAAAATAAGCAGCTTGGTTCCGAAACATATATTCGGCTTGTTTGTTCAACAATTTTCAAATTGATACCACCGCTGCTATCTTTCACTCTAAGATGAACTCGAAACCTGTAATTACAAAATAATTTAATTAATATCAAATAAAATAATAAAATGGTATAAGTAAATAATACGAAAAATAGTACCTGATAGTTGCATCAACAACGTCATTGCATCTAACACAAATTGTTTGCCCACGATAAGCTTTGCAACTATCTTCACATTGATTGCATGTTGCGTACCATATATTATCAACATCAATATTCTCAACACGACCAACGATGCGAAAATTTTTACCTGTGCATTAAATTCCATAATAATATTATACTATAATATTTTCTAATATTTAGTAAGTAATAACAAAGTTAAAATTCTTACACCATCATGAGGTCCATAATCACGTATCCAAATCCTTTTAGCATTTGAGATTTTCAGTGACGTGGATATTGTAAATCTGCTTGATCGAATTAAAGAAACTAATTTTTGTGGGCGACGATCTTCATTAGACCTTCAAAATATGATGTGCAAATTATAAAATATGATAAAGAAGTTCCAATATAGTAACGTTTTTATGTGTAATTGCTCTTACCAAGTCCGCAGACGATCTGTAAACTTTGTTCTGTAATTGATATACAATTTGCTAAACTTATGTGTATATATAGATGGACCTGCAAATAATAAAACTAACATTAGAAAAAAGAATAATTATATTTGGTATTTTGTTAAAAATAACTATATTTACCTTCAAAATTTTTAACCACAACTCCACATGCCAACAAAATATTGTTGTGATCAAGCATCTTCGATAATCTTTCCCCTTCATCAATGGCAAAATTACCACACAAAACCATGCGAACAACTGTCATACTGGTGTATGCAAAAATAAATGATTAGTTTCAATCATATTAACCATATTTTAATAACAATTGAAAAAATAAAGTAAAAGAAATTACGTGGTATCGAGGATCAATATTTCACGAACAAATGAACCATTTGGAGCTTGTCGAGAATGCGTAACATAAACAACCAATCCAAAAATATCTGCAGTAAAGTATAAATTAGTTTATATATGTATGTATATATATATACTAGAAACTGCGGCACGCAATACTTGCACGCATATATTTTAGTAATTCTTTTATGGAATGCATACCTGCGTATTTTGTAATGCTTTTAATGTATAACTTCATATACAAAAAAACTGTCTAATAACTTTTTCTAATACATTAATTATCAAAACATATTTTACTGAGACTCCACGCAAGACTCCAACACAGAAGCCTTCTAAAAATCGTCCACACCATACTGAGATTGTGAGACTCATTCTCATGCTAGCAAGAATCGAATCCATAGAAGAAGGGTAAAAAAAACTACACAATTGATTAGTGTATATGTCAATCAACCTAATTCTTGAATTGGTTATAAACCAAGAAAAACTTGAGAGATGGAGACGGAGAGGGACAAATTTGCTGATATGGGTGTTCAATCAAATCGCCGGGCCGCCCCAACCCAAAGTGCACCCCAATTAGCGGGCTAAGGGTGGGTTGGGTTGGTCTTGGGCTAGTAAAAAGAAAACCGCAATTTAGCAATTGGGTTCGATTTATACTTATGTGGACCGCATAGACCGCGCTCGACCGCAATAATCGTAATAATTTGAAAAAACTTGAATTCTTTATAAATATATATAAAAGTTTTGATACTGCATAAATTAATATTAAAGACAATAATAACAATTACGATATCTTTTATTGGTATTGTATAATATATGTATAAATTAATACATATGTAAATGAAATCAATTATTCAACTAATTCTTGGTTATTGACAATCTTCTATATTTTTTATACAAATAATAAATGCAAAAACTTAAAATAGCTTACATCATCGTATTGTTGCAATATGGTTTTATATTAATCTTAATATCTTATTTTATTTTAAATAATATCCTTTTAATATCTCACATCTTTATATTTTTGCTTATCGTGCTCCAACTAAACTATACAAAAAAAAAAACGAAAGAACAAAAGAACTGATAGTGATAGGAAATCAAGATAGGAGAGATTACTAAAATGCCCTCAAGATGTCCAAGAATTTACAGCAATGCCATCGATGGAAGTTGACGGCGGTTATTGAAGGAAGTTACAAAAGGAGTGGGGAACGCCAAATTACCAAAGTGCCCTCGGCAATTAAATCCAGGCCGTTAGATTGAGGGTAGTTGAAGGACGAAGTTGTACTTTCACCCCATGTAATTTACTATAAATAGGGGGAGAAATTCATTTGTAAAGATATGTGAACTTCATTTATAGAAATCAAGCTTTCTATTTTCTACTTTTGCATTACTTCGCGACATCACTTCGAGTTAACGTGCTTAGGCTAATCACCTCCCGAATCACACACCATCAGCTTGGCGCCGTCTATGGGAACTAGTCTAGACATTGAAGATGAATACTCGTTTGAGAGCGAAGAGTGCGAACGTGGGGCAAGAGGACCCCGAGAGAGGAGGAGCAAGCCCACGCCCTAAAGAATCCGCTAGTGCGAAGCCAAGAGGAGGAGAGGCAGGAGGAGGTTGAGGTTCCACCTCCACCCCCCGTTATTCAGATAACTCACAAGGCTCTTCGCCAATTGGTGGAGGAGGCATCCGCCCAAGCCGCCGAGAGGGACGTCGCGCAGTACATAGTCGGGCGCGCGCAGTACCCCTGCTACCCCCTCGCAATCCTCGGAGAGGCCAAGACGCTCCCTTGGGTGAGCAGAGGCCCGGGGACGCCATCGAAGGCATGGATTACGAGGAAGAGGTCAACAACAGGGCCACGCAACCTGAGGATAACTTTTACCCCTCTCCTCCTCACAGGGGCATAGGCGAAGAAGATTACTACCCACATCCACCGCATGAGGGACATGAAGACAACTACTTTCTACCTCCTCAGGAAGAGGTGCCGCCGATACAAAGAGGTGGACATCACGAGAGGGGAATCCCTCCCCCGCATGTATTCCCCAATCCGTTGGGGCTTCCAGGGTACCCGGCGTGACCTTTAGCAGTGGCGCCTCCGTGGCGGAGTCCTTTCGCCCCCCACATATTGGCAGAAGCCATCCACCCAGGGGTCAAGACCCCAAGTTTGAATGAGTATAGTGGAGTAGGGGATCCTCAGGATCACTTCGACCACTTCATAGCTAGAGCGGATTTGCTGGACATCAGCGATGCGGCGTATTGTAAGCTATTTCGTACTACCCTCTCAGGAAAGGCAATGGAATGGTTCAACCAGCTACCTCCAGGGACTATTGAGTTATTTGAACAACTCTCTCAGCGCTTCCTGCACCACTTCTCAATAAACAGGCGGTATCCCAAGACCGCTTCATACTTGTTCACAATATTCCAGCGGGAAAATGAGAGTTTGGGGGAATATGTGCAGCGCTTCTCAGAAGCAGTGTTAGAAGTTCCGAACGTGAATCCTGAGCTTCTGCGAGCATCATGCAACAGAATTTGAAAAGAGGACGGTTTAAGGAGTTGATTGCGGGGAAAGACTCCCTCAACTCAGGAAGAGTTGCTGCTAAGAGCATAGAAATACATCAAGATAAAAGAGACAGTGGGAATACGTCCAGCAAATCCCCTCAAACGGAAGGTTGATGACGAAGAAAGGAGATTTCCCCCCAGGTTAGAGGGGGTCAGGCGGGAACGCAAGCCACCGCTGCCGGGGGATTTGGTACGGTATACCCTGTTGAATGCTCCACGAGTTCAAGTTCTCACCGTGGCTGAACAACAAGGGCTAGTGAGATGGCCCTATCCGATGAAGGACAATCCCCAGAGAATGAAATCTGACAAGTACTGCCACTTTCATAAGGATCGAGGCCACAACACTGAGGAATGCCACCATTTGAGGAATGAAATTGAGAAACTAATCAGGAAAGGTTACCTGAAGAAATTTGTGGGAAAGTTGAAGCAAGGGCCCCGGGAGGTCCCCCATGAAAGTAGGCAAACAACACCCCGCCTCGAGATGGGGGTTAAAGTGGAGGCAGACCATGAGACAAAAGATAACCTTCCGACTGCTGGAGTGATTGGAGTTATTTCAGGAGGACCAGCAGGCGGGGACTCGGGGTGAGCCAGGAAAGCTGCCGTGAGAGCAGCGGGGTACGTTGCCAATCAGGTTGCCTACAGTGAGGTCAATGAGATACCTCGAGCACACTCCACGGGATAGATAGTTTTTAAATGACAAAGACTTGGAGGGGAGCCTTCCCTCCTGCAATGATGCGATAGTTGTGGCAACCTCAGTATCCAACTTTTGGGTGAGGAAGATTTTAATAGATTGTGGAAGTTCAACAGATATCCTTTTTCACAAAGCCTTTTCTCAGATGAGAATCAATAATGTGCAACTCACGCCCGTCAATACCTCCTTGACCAGCTTTAGCGGAGATGTAGTCGCACCATTAAGGGAGGTCACGTTGCCAATATCGATAGGGACATACCCCAGGCGAGTAACAAAGTTTATTAAGTTTCTGGTGGTGGATGCACCTTCTGTTTACAATGCGATCCTTGGGAGAGCGAGTTTGAATCTCTTTCAGGCTGTGATATCAACCTACCACATGAAGGTAAAATTCCCAACACCTGAAGGCGTAGGAGAGGTGGTGGGGGACAGGAAGCAAGCAAGAGAATGTTACGCCAGTATTTTGAAGAAGTCGATAGATGTCCCTGAGGGGAAAGGCGAGGGCAGTGGATGTTTGGTTGCAACAAGGGAGTCCCCTAGGAGGTACCTTGGTGAGCCAGACAAAGGAAACTCCCGAGAGGAGCAAAGAAAGGCCCGAAGAGAAGCCAAAAAGAGGAAAGTTGAGGAGGAAAAAATGGAGGCCTTCGAGGAGATAAAAATGGTGGAGCTCCTAGGTGATCCCAAGAGGGCGTTGAAAGTCGGGTCATTGCTGAGCGTGCAGCTGAAGCGCGTCATCATCGATTTTTTACATGAATCTGTTGAGGCATTTGCATGGGAGTTGCCTGATATGAAAGGGATAGACCCCAAGGTCATGGTCTATAAACTTAACGTAGCCCAAAGGTAAAACCAGTAAAGCAGAAAAAGAGGGCGTTCGGGGGTGGAGAGGAACAAGATAATTGGCGAGAAAGTCGAGAAGCTGCTTCAAGTCGACTATATTCGACCTGTATATTACCCCGAGTGACTGGCCAATGTGGTCCTAGTTCCGAAAAGCAATGGGAAGTGGAGGATGTGTATAGATTTCACTGACTTAAATCGAGCCTGCCCCAAAGATTCATACCCCTTACCAGGATCGACGCACTTATTGACTCAACTTCAGGGTGCGAGTTAATGAGCTTCCTAGATGCATTTCAAGGGTATAACCAGATTCGGTTAGCACATGAGGACCAGGAAAAGACAAGTTTCGTTACTGAGCAAGGGACATATTGCTACAGAGTTATGCTGTTTGGTTTGAAGAACGCGGGCGCCACATATCAAAGGTTGGTAAATGGCATGTTCCGGGAGCATATAGAAAGGAACATAGAAGTATATATAGATGATATGTTGGTCAGGAGTCGTAGGAGGGAAAACCATGTGAAAGATCTTAAGGAATGCTTTTGCACTTTGAAGAAGTATGGGATGAAGCTGAATCCCGCGAAATGCACTTTCAGAGTTCAGGGGGGGAAGTTTCTCGAGTTCATGGTCTCTCAGAGAGGGATAGAGGCGAATTCGGAAAAAATTGAGGCTATTATGAAAATGCAACCTCCCCAGACGATAAAAGAAGTCCAGAAGTTGACAGGACGGATGGCGGCACTTAATCGTTTTATCTCGAAGTCTTCAGAACGGGGACTTCCATTCTTCAAGGTGTTGAGAAAGGTGGAAGGTTGTTCTTGGACAGAGCAGTGTCAGGCTACTTTTGAGGACTTGAAGAGGTATCTTACTTCACCATCCCTGCTGACAAAGCCGGAGATCGGGGAGACCCTGTTCGTGTATCTATCTATTTCAGAAGGCGCAGTAAGTTCGGTTCTCGTGAGAGAAGAAGGGCGTGAACACCGACCAGTATACTATGCGAGCAAGGCCCTGTAGGGGCCGGAGGAAAGATACGCCCAGATAGAGAAGGTGGCCTTGGCCTTGATAACAGCAGCAAGGAAGCTGTGTCCTTACTTTCAATCGCACCCCGTGGTAGTATTGACAAATCAACCCTTGAAGAGGGTGCTAGCAGATCCCAACACATCTGGGAGGATGGTAAAGTGGTCGGTGGAGCTAAGTGAACACGGAATCAAACATCAGTCTGGCCTGCAATCAAGGCGCAAGCGTTGGCAGACTTTATTTCCGAGTTGACGGAAAGAAAAGGGCATGCAAGAAAATAAGTGTTGGAGGATGTTCGTTGACGGCGCATCCACGTCTCAAGGTAGCGGTGCGGGAATATTAATTGAGAGCCCGCATGGGGACATGTTGCATTATGCCATCTGACTTGGTTTCGCTGCCTCGAATAATGAAGCAGAGTACGAAGCCCTCATTGCAGAGGGAAAGTTGGCCTTTGCGGCAGGAGGATAACCTTGCTGAACCAAGAGTATCCTGACGTGGACGTGAATGGGGATGAAGTCCTGATGGCGATATGCAACCATTGCAAAGCCTTTGCCCATTCGATCAGTGGGGGATGGATATAATGGGGAAACTCCCCCGAGCAACAAGCCAACGAGAGTACTTGCTCGTTGCTGTGGATTATTTCTCGAAGTGGGTGGAGGCAGAGGCGTTAAGCAGGATCACGGAGAAAGAAGTCATAAAGTTTGTGTGAAAGAACATCATATGTCGCTTCTGCATTCCCAAGGCTTCGTGATGGATAATGGTATGCAGTTCCAAGGGTCCAAATTCCGTCAGTGCTGTCAAGAGCTGAAGATAAAGCAGTATTATGCTTCGGTAGCAACTCCCCAGTCTAATGGACAGGCAGAGGTAACCAACCGAATATTCCTTCAGAATTTGAAGACGAGGCTGGAATATGCCAAAGGTAATTGGGTAGAAGAGCTTCTGGGAGTCTTGTGGGCATATCGGACCACCCTGCGATGAGGCACGGGAGAAACCCCGTTTAGTCTGATTTACGGGACTGAGGCTGTTATCCCGGTAGAGATTGGAGAGGAGACATTCAGGGTGAAGTGCTACGAGCCGACTAGCAATGGTAGTGAAAGACGTAGGGGTGGCAATATGGGTGGAAACCCATGGTTCCACCCCAACCCACCTAGTTTTGGGTTGGGTTGGGTTGGGTTTGATATTTTTTAATATGGGTCCAATATGGTTTTGTTTAAATAAATTTAAATAGATTATGGGTTCTAATGGGTTCAAAATGGGTTCTTCATGTTTAGTTTTCTATTAGTCAATCAAAATTTATTTTAGTAATATAATAGAATTTATGAAAGATATTATTACAATTATAATCATGAGTTCATTGTGTGTTCTATGTGGTGATGGTTTTTAGGTGGGTTGGTGATGGATTTTAGGTGGGTTGATGATGGGTTTTAGGTGGGTTGGAGATGGGTCTTAAATGGGTCCAACCTCATCACTAACTAATTTCATATATTATAACTTCTTTCACATTTTTTATAAGAAACAAATTTACCAAAATATATTTAGTATGTTTTAATTTAACTTAGTTAATTTTTGTGCACCATGGGTCTTATATGGATTGGTGATGGATCTTAAATGAGTTCAACAAATGATTTAATTGCTTATATTCATTGTTGATTTAGTTGTACTATATATCACTAATTACTTCCCACTAACTTTTCGCATTTTTTATGAGAAATAAATTTTTCAAAATATATTTAGTAAAATAATATTTTTCAAATTAATGAGCAACAAAAGAAAAGTGAAGTATTTTATAAAATAGTCAAAACTTGAAATTCATATATTTCCATGTAAAATTATTATTATTTTTATTTTTTTGAATAAATGGACAGTACACAATTATATTATGAATTTCAATGAATACATCAAATATTAATATCTAAGCATAATTTATAATGAATGAACATGTATGATCAATATAGAAAGATAACTATTATTGTTACGATTTAAAGTCAAAATTCAATTTTACAAACAATTATGGATAAATTGATTGCATACTATTACTTTCATGATTTATTTTGAAAAATGTAGTATTTTTGTATATCTTACGAGTTTTTTCATTTTATAGTTTAGCAAATAAATCTTTAATATACATGGTTACTTTTCAGAAACAATACATAATACAAATTTAGTCGTATTATTTACAAATTATATTAAAAATATCATCATCTTATTATTATTATTATCTAAAATTCTATTTTTAAATATTAAATATAAAAAATGGTTACATTGAACCGACCTAACCCATTTTAGACCCGACCCGCTTAGAACCCATTTATTTGGACCCATATTTAACCCAACCCATCTTGGACCCGACCCAACCCGCCCATTTGACACCCCTAGAAAGACGCGTCGACCTGGACTTTCTAAAAGAAATAAGGAGCAATGCGAACGTTAGGATTGAAGCGTATAAAACATTGATGGCAAGAGCTTACAATGATAGAGTTCGACATCAGGGTTTTCAAGTAGGCGACCTCGTATTGCGAAGGGCTGCTGCAACGGGAAACATTGGGAAGTTCGACGCCAAATGGATTGGGCCATTTCAAGTGATAGAGATGAAAAAGAAAGATGGAACTAGATGAAGAATTTAGGATGATACAACAAGTTATATAGGAAGCAAAAAATCCTGGCAAAAGAAGGAATAGGAAAAAAAAAGACCCCAGCAGAAGAAGGACTCGTCTGGAGAAGAGTCCCAAAAGGAAAAGACTTCAAGCTAAAAAGGACTATTATTAAAAAGAAGAAGCAAAGTCAGAATCAACTTATCCGTTAGAACTTCCAAATTTTCCGGAAATATTTGGAAGTTGGGGGGCTACTGATAGTGATAGGAAATCAAGATAGGAGAAATTACTAAAATACCCTCAAGATGTCAAAGAATTTACAGCAATGCCATCGATGGAAGTTAATTGCGGTTACTTGAAGGAAGTTACAAAAGGAGTGGGGAACGCTAAATTACCAAGGTGCCCTCAGCAATTAAATCCAGGCCGTTAGATTGAGGGTAGTTGAAGCACGAAATTATACTTTCACCCCATGTAATTTACTATAAATAGTGGGAGAAATTCATTTGTAAAGATATGTGAACTTCATTTATAGAAATCAAGCTTCCTATTTTCTACTTTTGCATTACTCCGCGACGTCACTTCGAGTTAATGTGCTTAGGCTAATCACCTCCCGAATCACACACCATCAAGTAACACAACATTATATATTCCTACAAATGAATTAAGGTAGTATACACATGTTTTTAGTGCTTTAAATTTTATAAATAATTGATTAATGAAAATATCTAAACTAACATTATATTTCCAATTTATAGTGTTAATCTTTATTTATTTCTCAAATTATCTTATTTCTTCCATTAAACTAAAAATCTTCTTTTATTATAAACTCATACAATATTTTTTCCCCTTCCTTTGCGGTAAATTAGTATAATATGTATGTATGATATAATAATATATTATCATTGTATAATAATGTTATTATATAAATAGATACTTTTTTTTAATAATCAAAATTTAAGAAATAGAAATTAAGAGAGGGAAACAATGAGTTTTCAAAGTTCAAACTCTTCAATGCCTCGTGGCTTTTATTTTGTAAAATGTTATTTGAAACTTGAAAGAGAACCGTATAATGAATGTTATTAATTTATTTTGTATGTAAAATTTTATTTGTGACTTTAAAATATGTATTTCAAAATTATAAATTTTATGTATTTAAAATAGTTGAACTTAACTTCTTCTTCTTTTTATTTTATTGTATAGGTGATAGACTTTATACTAAAAATCGCAAATCGCCCCAACCCAATAGGACCGCAAAGTGCGGTTTTGATGATTGTCGGGCTGGGCTTGGGCTAAACATTTTAAAGACTGCCAACATTGGGTTGGGCCGAAAAATTACCTAAATTGGTCCAACCCGCACCACGTACACTCATATTTGTTGGGTTTGGAAAGAGATAAATCAGCTCTAAAGTTGTGAGAAGAGTTGTGGAGAAGTTGGAAGAAGGGGAAGGAAGACCTAGTCAACTAGGTAACTTCCCTATCCCACCAACTTCCCATATTTTCTCCCCCACCTATCAAAAATGAAGTTTCAGCATTTCCAGTTTCCTAATGCCTTAGCAGCTACATACAAGGCATGTTGACCTAGACAATGTCAACATGGGCTAGGCTTGGTGCATTTGGATCGGGCTCGATTAATTTGTTCAATAAATTTAATTGAGCTCAATGACTAATTCTGCTGGGCTTATTACTTAATCTAATTAAATAAAAGCGCCCCCCAAAAAAACCTCAAGTAAATATTTAATCGAATTAAATATTCACAAGCTCAAAAATGCACTTAATTACTTAAATGAATCCAATTCACTTAATTAATTAAGCTCAATAAAAGCCTATTTCCAATTAATGAATTCAACTCATTAATTAGACAAGCCCATCTAGTAATTAGTTAATGAATTCAATCACTAATTAATTAGCCCAAACCTCTTTTATTTAAAGGCCCAATCCAAAATTCAATTAATCTAATTAACTAAATTTTGGATCATTTATCCAATGGATAACTGCACATAAATGATCCAATAAGTTGTGCTCTCCGAGAATTAATTTAATCCAATTAAATTAATTGCCCTCTTCCGAAATTAATTCCAAATTAATTCTATCACTTTTCAGTGATTTGTGTGTGATTCTTAGGTTCACCTCAGCTAGATGGGCTTGTGTGCAACACAATTAATTAAATCTAGTTTAATTAATCACTCCGATTAACCAATAATTAGAAATAACTTGTTACCATGGGTGGTCGTCTAGCAACAATCTATGGCACTAGAGACTAGGTGAATGGTGATGTGAACATTTAAGCTCTGAGTTCCATACGGGTACGGTCCTACAGTTGACATTCTTCCGTTAGTCTAGGGTATGGAGTTTGGCGCCGATTTCCATCTTTGACTAGACAACTATACTTCATATTCGAGGGGCTTGTTTGGTTCGTGTGATAGGATTAGGCGTAGTGGGATTTGGTAGGATGGGAGATGGAATGATAATCTCATCTTACATTATATGTTGTTTGGTAGGAGGTATTATATGTAGGAAATCCCATGTGATAATATAATATAGTGTTTGGTTGAAGTGATTATAAAATATGATTAAATGTAAAAAGACTATTATGGTTACATTTTTATATTATAGCTTGTGAATGATTACAATAAACAAAAAAAAAAACTATAAATAATTTATCGAAATACAATTACTTAAACTAAAATTATTTCCTTTTTTTCATATTTATATGAAGTAGAAGTTCAAAATACGCATTCAATTTAATAATTAATTAAAACTCAAATATTTTTCAAGCATCTAAAAATAAAGAATAATAATTTTTATTATATTTTATTATTTAATTATTATAATTTGAAATACATTTTTTAAATTATGCATGTAATTCTCAATTAACAAAAAAAGGTAAAGTTAAAAAAAATCAAAAGTCTTTTTAATTTTCACATGTATTTAAATGGGCGGAGAGAGAGAAAGGGGGGGGGGGGGGGAGGGTAAATGACGGAAAAAAATTAATACTGATTTATATTAATTTGTGTGATTGTGTATCCCACTTAATAGGTGGGATCTATTATCTCATAAATCCTGATTAATAGCATCGGACCCGGTACTAATACCGGGCTCTAATAATACTAAGCAAACGTGTGATTAGAAATGATAAGTAATTTTCTCATGCCTAATCACACAAACAAAACGGGACCAAGATGAGTTAACTTTATTGATTGGCATAGGAAATCCCTTTCCACTCAATCAATCGCTATGGTCATAGACTTTTAGAGTCTAAACCATCTCAAAGTGCATAGGAGATTTCGATATCACAATACCGACAGGGGACATATTCTTTCTTGAAATCCACCATCCCAATACATATTCCGACTGCACTGGACAAGGCTTTTGATGACCATACTCACGATACAGTCACTGCTCACTAGATCCAAGATACAATTTTTGTATGCACGTAACTGTCATGATTCTTCAAGTCCGAGGATTAATCTCGTACTATCGAAACTGAGAATTCCGATAGTACCGACCAAGCCTCTAAGGCTTTCACATAATGATTCCTGCGAGTCAATTCAGTCAGTTGACTACCTTGCCGACTAACCCACTAAAATTGCATAGACGATCTATGTTTGGCACCAATGAAACTCGACACGCACCCAGTGAATGCAATACTTAGTGCAAGTCTCTGTAGGACACTCAACATCCAATCTTGAGATCCTTGACTTGAAACGTTTTAGACTGACCCTCAGAAGTAGGGGTGACAGATAAGTCGAGCTCGAGCTAGCTTGTGAGCTTAGTGAGCCGGCTCGATTTGAAGCTCGACTCGAGCTCGAGCTTAAAATATTCTGTTTGCGAGCTTTTTTATTTTTTATGTATCTAAAATAAAATATGGTACTTTTATTTATATATTTAATCTCTATACTAAAATAAGTTTAATCAACAATTTAGTAAGTTTTAATATTCTTTTTTGTAAATAATTATTTAACATGACATATATAAATTTTATGTTATATTTTAATATTCATTTGTAATTTCTTATACTTTTCTAAATTAACAAGTCCTAACAATTAATTTATATTTTTTATATCTATTTGTGAGTATATATTTATACCAAGATACATTGTACGCAATCTATTTTATCACTTATAAACTTATGTCGAAATTTTGGTGATTCCCCACAAATTAATCTAAAGATGATAATAATAATAATAATAACAATCAATTTTTCTATATAATGAGATCAACCACTTTTAAAAAAATAATTTTTATTTATTTATTTTATTAATATTAGTAACTATACAAACTAATGTGCAGATATGTTGATAATTCCATGTATATATATTTTCTATGCTTTTACCAATTATGTTACTACTAAACTCAATAGTAGTTTATATTTATAACGACTAGAAACTGTGGCATACAATACATACCCGCATAATTTTTAGTAATACTTTTATTTTATTGAAATTCATAATTTATTCATGTATCTTAAAATTCATCATTGACTTCAACCTCACATAGGGGTAGTAATCCAATCCGAACCCCACAAAATCCACCCCGAACCCGCCCCTAAAAATTGTACCATATATTTAATTTTTTTATAATTAATATGATAATATCTAATATTGTTTATTTGTAAAAATATAATTTTATTAAAAATACATACAAGCCAAGTCAACATTTAAAATCTCACCAACAATTTTATAAAAAAAAATATACATTCTCTCTTTCTCTTTTCTTTCTCACTCTTCTCTCATAACTCAGTCTTCACTCTTCTTCTTTCTCCCCCAATTTTCAAATCCAAATCTAAATTCTAAAACCCTAAACCCAATCCAACCATTATAAGTCCTAAATCCACTAGTGCACTCAACGACGGGGAAGGTGGCTGTTGTTTTTGCCAGCGCCAGTATCACTTCCCTCCGTAGAACTTGTTGTTTCAAGATCCATAAAAATGGTGTTACTTGAATGGTGATCTTTCTCGTTTTTAGTAGTTATTTCTGTTGTGTTGTTTTCAATAGCCATTTCTAGTTTTCGAAAGGAGCACTTGAAAGCTGCATGTTCAAACTTTGGGACTTGAAGGCTTAAGAAAGAGGCTGGCACTGTGTTTGAGCTTGTTTTTAGGTTGTTTCTGAAACAGTCCAAAACAGATCCAATGTTTGGGTACTTTTCATAAAAATTGTTTTGGCCCATTTTGGCTTTTAAATCAAATTTTGGTTTAATTGTTCATGTGTTTTTGTTTTTGGTGTGTCATTGTTTTTAGGGTGTTTTAAGATTTCTTGTCAGAATTTTTGGGTGGCCACATGATGTACCATTTTCTTCCATCAATGCTATGAGGCCCCCACCATGTTCAAGTGTACTGCTGCTCAGTTACATCAATTTTCCTTTTGACCAAAATATGACACACTATATTTGTTTAATCTGAAAATCCACG
Source organism: Sesamum alatum (assembly GCA_034509735.1). Taxonomy (NCBI): domain Eukaryota; kingdom Viridiplantae; phylum Streptophyta; class Magnoliopsida; order Lamiales; family Pedaliaceae; genus Sesamum; species Sesamum alatum. The sequence goes on along the minus strand of JACGWO010000009.1, from coordinate 20,498,684 downwards.
AGATGGATACATACAATGATTATACAATGATCATACAATGACACACTATATTTGACCATACAATGACACACACCATACAATGTCCATTTTAGCTTTTAAGTCTGTGTAGCATTTTTTTTTTAATATGAATCATTTCAACCAAAAATGTGCAGTACTTGCTTTAAGAAGTTTTCATGTAAAGTGTGTACGATCTATGCATGGGCAATATTAAAAAAAAAAAAAAAGCAATGACTTATTTTGTCAAATAATACATCAATGCTAAGGAATATATTCCTCTACAATACATACAAATATGTACTTCCAAGAAATATAAAGGTTAAGTGATAAAAGTTAAGTTGTAATATAATAAAAATAAAAGGTGCAACATGATATGTACGCTAAGTTGTGTACTTCTGAAAAAAATAAATTTTTTGGAGCATGATATTAAATAAGGATTTTGCAATGTGATATATTTTGCAACAATGTGTACTTTCCAAAAATAAAAATTTTGCAATATAATAATTTATACACTAAAAATAGATTATATATATAATGGACATATATATATACAATTAAGCCGTATACAATGTATATGGTAGAAAAAAAAAGAAAAACCTTTATATATGAAAACTATATAATATATATTATTGTGTAATAATAATATAATTATATAACATTATATAGAAAGTGTATGTAGAGTTGGATTTTATTAGATATTAATATGGTACAAAATAAAAAATTATTAAGTAAATTAAAATAAAAGATACCTAACAACTTTCATATATATGTATGTATATGCACATATACATACACAACTATTCATTATTTTGAAAGTGTATATTATCGTGTAATAATATTATATATTATCGTGTAATAATAATATAATTATATAACACAATATAGAAAGTGTATGTAGAGTTGGATTTTATTAGATATTAATATGGTATAAAATAAAAAATTATTAAGTAAATTAAAATAAAAGATACCTAACAACTGTCATATATATATGTATGTATATGCACATATACATACACAACTATTCATGATTGAATATAAAATAGTATTTTATTAAACAATAGAAACCAATCCAAACATACTACAAACTTCCTAAACATACCCACTTATCTTCCAATTTCTTTCTGTACTTTTACAAAACAAGACAAACCATCTAAAAATTGGATCCAAACAAAGTTTCTTGAGGCATCTTTCGACGGCCCTCGAGCTCGAACTCACAAACTTACTGAAAAATCGAGCTTTGGCTCGAGCTCGATAGAAATCGAGTTGATGAGCTCGAGCTCTAAAAAGAAAGTTCGAGCTCGACTCATTTACACCACTACTCAAGAGTTGGTTTCATAGCTGTCAACCCATGTGCAACGAAACTTAACGGGTTTAACCATTCGGTCTGTGGATATTTATTGTGACATTAAAACGCCATTCAATGTAAGTAATAAGCACAATAAACACTTAAGCCAACGGTGAGTATTTAAGCTATTCTTCAATATAATATTACCTTTGATAAAGATTGATGAATAATTTTCAAAACAAAGCCAATCTAATTGGCAATCTGCTCACCTATTCTAACAATTTCAAGAGATAAAAGTGAGAAAAAATAAACCTCATGCCACTTTTCTTAGAGCAATATTGTGGGAAAGAAGGTGGGGTAAATTGCTAATTTAATATAACATAAGGGGCTAATCTGCTCCTTGTGACTTTTAAGTGCATTCTAAGGGCAAAAACATTATTATACAACTCAAATCTAACACCTAACCGCATCTCCCGCCCCTGCAATTCACCACATGGCGGAGGGTTTTTTTTTTTTTTTTGCTCATTTTAAAACATCACAAGGGGGTAAATTGTTATTTATCGCTAACATAGGAGGGACACTTGCATTTTGCCCGTTGGAAAAGGAAGTTGTTTTGGCTAAAGGGGTTTATTATGATGGTTATGGGCATAACTTTATAGCTCAAAGAGTTGGTTAATCTATTCAGGCAAAGGCCTCTTTCTGTGAGTTTATCAACAACCCACAATAATATAATTTTGAATCTTGAATTTTAGTGTTTGTGTTGATGTGAGATGGAGTCATTGTAATGTGGTAGTATGTTCCATAATGTTGCGAAAGAGATAAGATCTTGAATTTTATCGTCCTGATTGTCGTTTTTTGTTTTCTTGCACTATGTGAAAAAAAGAAAGAAAGAAAGAAAGATCGAGTCTTTTGAGATGGACGAACAATTTAAGGGGGTTTTCTAAGAGGGTGAAGGTGTAGACAACAATTGGAGATGAACAATTTTATTGAAGGAGTATCCCACAAAATCTAACGACAAATTGAGAAATTGGAAAAGGATCTTAGGAGTTGTCAGTAGCTCTCTTACTTTTAATGGAATCTCTTTTGACTCTTATCTCACTCGGTAATTATTTGCACATTCCTAAATTTTCTTTTTTTACTAAATATCGCTATGTGGGAGCATAGTGGTTTAGTAAATGATTTATAATTTGTGTAGGCTCATGTGGGATGAGGCTAAGTATCCTACAATGTCACCACTTCGGGAGAATGTGGATGGAATTCTTGTATGAATTGCCAAGATTGAAGATGATTTCAAGGTATATGCACTCCTTTTGAATTGATATTCACAGATATTGATGATTTATACTATTATAAAAAGAAAGGGTGGTGATAATGTTAATACTGTTTAAGTTGTTATATACTTTTGTCTACTTATTTTATGGTTTGATATAGTGGAACATACTTGGTAAAAAATGATGTTGTTGATCAACTTTGTGTGATATTGTTTTTATAGTCTTAATAATGAAATTCATTACTCTAACTTTGCCTTTTTTTTGTTCATTTTGTGGATATGAATCGTGAATTAGGCATATTTTGATGAATAAATGTATTTTAGTTTATGAACTCTTCCTTTGATATATATAAATTGAAATGATGGTTGAATGATGCCGTCTTATATTGTCAGAAGACCTATATTTCTTTGTTTTTGAACCATGAAATCTTTAAAAGTATATTAGTTGATATAATTTCAATTTAATAGTTTCACTGTCTTTCCCTAATAAATTTGAAGTGCCGACATATATACATACATCTATTGAAAAAGAATGTATTCGTCATTTGGGTTTTAATTAATAATTTTTTATTGTTTGTGAGTTTGATTGTTCATGAACTTTTTTATTGGATTGAAGCATTTGAAAGTTGTTCAACTGAGATATTACTAGACAAGTAGAGGGATGTTCATATAAAAGTTCGTATTGGTATGTTTTGTTACCATTTTAGAGGGTATATAATTGATACTCTTGAAAATTTTCATATGTTGTTTGATTAGTTAGTGTTTGTTCTTTATCGAGTGAAAACATAACACTTTTCTTCAATCTGCATACTCGATAATAAGAAAGACAAAATAATCTCATGGGCCAAGACTAGAAAGAAATCAGGTGCATACATATGTTCATGTGTTAATGAATAATAAGACTTGAATATTTATTTTTATTCTTTTTTTTTCAATTTTTAGTGGTATTATACTGAACGGTAACTTAATGTTGTTTTTATTTGCTTCTCAATATTTTTTGAATGGCTATAATTTTTTGTATTATAAGTTTTAAATGGTCTTATGTTCTATTATTTATGAGATTTCAGCTTCTATGCAGGTGTGTTTGGGAGTTTGCAAATCTATACCAATTATAAAAAGGGAGGTTGATTTGTACATAAAAGAAAGTTATTTTATGTACTTTTACTCTTTGTCTTTTGCTTTTGCAAAATTTCTCTATTTTTTTTTCATATTTGATAAGTAATTTAATAAGGATAAAGACGTCATTTTATACCTTTTCTCCCACTTGGACGGCAAGAGGCTCCATGAACCCTTTGTTGCATATTTGATTGACTACTGCTTGGTGTGGGCACTTAATGCAACCTCCAAGGTTTTGTCTAGATGATTGCAAAAGGCCGAGTACTTATTTTCTTTTTATTTATTCCAATAATTTTGAACCACTTGAGTTGTATTGATTCAATATCTCCCACAAATTTAGTTAGAGCACACACGAAATGACGATTTCACCTATTCCAGCAAAGAAAATAAAAGAATATTTTTTTATTGGTTTTAAGTAAAAGATTTGATTAGTGAATGATCTATTAATTGTTGGAAGACTTCCTTCCTTTTCTTTCTTAATTAAACCAACAAAGTTTCAAACTCATATATGGTCGAATCCAGATTAAGCATATGAACACAAGGGAGAACTGAAAATGCTAAACAAGCACACTTAGGTTACATGTGGTTGTAATAAGTTAGAGAACTTATGGGCATGAAAATTATGTGTAGTCAAACTAAAACTTTGCATTTTTATTTTGTTTACAATTAGAAAAACTATTGTGTTTTTTTATTTACACTTTGAAATTTATGCGCCAGGACCAGTGCGTCGGTTGCTAGGAATTAATAAAGACGTAGGACTAAGGAAGTGTTTGTGCGAGTTTCAGAAAAATACTTTTCAGCTCGTGGATTAAAAAAAACACTTGTAAGCTAAAAGTTGATGTTATTTTAAAATAATTTGAATAATTTATTACTAACAAAATTTATAATTTCACATATTTAATATTTTTTTTCTATATCATATGATATTATTCTTAAATCATAGAAAATTATAAATTAAATTGCTATGATTAATTAGAAAATATATATTTTTATCGTGCAAGTTTATTTATTATGCATAAATGAACACTTGTATTACATAGAGAGAATATTATTGAATTAAACACCCAAATTCTATTATTATTTAATATTTTACTAATATAAATGATAATTATTTTGTAAAAAAATTAAATACAAGATATACTAATTGGAATAAAATTTATTATTTTTTGAGAAAAAATAATTATTATAATTAAAAGACAAGTGCAATAAGAAAAAATAATATTGTTTTAACACATAAGGACAAAACAATCTTTAATTAACGAAGCTTGTTTTTGAAGTGTTTTTTCTCCAGACAATATCTAATTTAGCTTTTATCTGCTTTTTATTTTTTTTTACAAACACTTCTATTTTTAATTCTACTACAACTTTTAATTTTTTTTTATAAAAATTACTTATTTAAAATATAAGTTCTCGTAAACATTTTCTAAATGCACTTTATCGCAAATTATAGAACTAAAAATATAATTTTTTTCCACTTAAATTATCAATCAAAATAAGCATGAAATCAAGAAAATTAAGGTGATCTATATGGATTGGGTATTGGGCCAGTGAATCAATAATGTGGAGCCCAAGAAAGGCCCATTAACGAAACAATAGAGTTTAAGACCCAACAAACAAAAACCCTAGCTCTCTTCCTTCTCACTACACACTAGGATTTATACCTCATCTTCCCACAACCCCTCCTGCTGCCGCGCCTTCACCGCCAACCACCGTGTCGCCATGGTTTGTGTAGCTCCTCATACTTTCACGTCAATGCATTCTGACGAAATATGTGTTTACGCATTAAAACTTGTATAACTATTGGATTGCGATAGCTAAGTTTGCACTTATTTGGAATCTAGGCTTCAGAGAAGAAATTATCGAATCCTATGAGGGAGATCAAAGTGCAGAAGCTCGTTCTCAACATTTCAGTCGGTGAAAGTGGAGATCGTCTCACGAGAGCTGCTAAGGTACGTTGCATCGCCGCCATTATGTCCAGTTCTCGTTTTGAATCATTTTGTTATGTTTTTTTAATTTTTTTTTCGTTCCGATGTTTTGATTTGCTCCAGGTGTTGGAGCAACTCAGTGGCCAAAGTCCTGTTTTCTCCAAGGGTAAATTTAGAAAATTTATTGTGGCCGTTTTATTACTTTGATTTGGTTTGTAGTGAAAACTGGAGAAATGAAATTCTTGATGTTAAAGTTGGTTATCTGGTACTGAAGAATGTATTTTGCACTCTATCTATATGTATGTATATGTTAGTTTTGCAGTCACATCGTGAAAGAACTGTTTAATACCATTGTGTTGTTCTATTCGGTTCTTAAATCTCTAGATAAATAAGACGGATTGGTTGAAGTATTTTGTCCTTGAATGTTCTGATGTCTACTGTTGTATATGGCATTTAGATTTGCATGATAGATTAAAATTAGCACACCGAGAGGGAAGTGGCAGCTTAAAAGTTATTTACATGTTGAAACTTTGTATGATAGATATTCCTTATAATTGGTTTACATGTTGAAACTGGACTTGACCTTGAAGATTATTGGGTTGAGTTGACCCCATAGCTCCCTGGCCTTTGACCACTTGTTCAAAATTCAGATATGAATTGAACCAGTTGTTTATAACTCTGTATCTTTGTTTTAAGGTTTTCAAAGCATATAATTGAAAAAATCAGAGTACAGGTCTCAAATATCTTCAGAATTTTAAGGGGTGGGAGTAATATGCAATTGACCAAGCTACAGAAAACTGTTAAAGGCTCCAAGATAATATTGGGGTTGAGCAATTTTTCTTGTTCACGTCTCTCTAAATTACATGTATTCAAGAAATTCAGATTAGCTGATACATGAATATGCTCTTTCATTCTTAGCTGATACATGAATATGCTCTTTCATTCTTCTATTGTATCTGGTCGCATCCCATTAACTTAAACAGAGCAGAGTAGCTGTGGTGAACTATATGTAAATATGTCCAATTGATATGGTACTCTGTCATGGTTACAGCAAGATACACCGTGCGGTCCTTTGGGATCAGGCGTAATGAAAAAATTGCTTGCTATGTCACGGTCAGAGGTGAAAAGGCGATGCAACTCCTTGAGAGTGGCTTGAAGGTCAAGGAATATGAACTGTTGAGACGGAATTTCAGTGAGACTGGCTGTTTTGGTTTTGGTATTCAAGAGCACATTGATCTTGGAATCAAGTAAGCATATCTGTGACCTGGCCTCAATTGATTGTTTAGTCCTCTTTTGTTATGCTGTACCTATTTCCACACTTCATACAGTTCGTATGTTTATTATATTTTTAGTATATAAATGTTATGAATGTATGACCTATGGAAACTTTCGAAAACACTTGGAAAAGTATTTCAGTGATTGATTTTGCTCTAGGTGGTACTAGACATTACATTGCCTAATTCATGACGGAACTTTGTTACGGAGAAGAGTAGATGCTGTGCTTTCTAGGTTCAGCCTATGATCTGATGTATTGTTAACATGCCCGCAGCACCTCATTTTGTCACATCTTATAATGTTATTATCTTTAACCACCAAAATTCCTCAGACTTGTTTTAATTCAAAATTTCTTTTTGTAGGTATGACCCTTCAACTGGTATTTATGGTATGGACTTCTACGTTGTGTTGGAACGGCCTGGTTATCGTGTTGGCCGTCGTCGGAGGTGCAAGTCTCGTGTTGGAATCCAGCACAGGGTCACAAAGGATGATGCAATGAAGTGGTTCCAGGTGAAATATGAAGGTGTTATCCTGAACAAGGCATCCAATATTGGGGCTTAGGTTGAGAGCAGGATTCAAAACCTTATTGTCGATGTGGGTTCATTGTTTTTTGTCTTTTTGGTCAAGTTTTGTAGAATTTCATCAATAGACAAGTCCATCTTACTTCCATATTTTATATTTTGGTCGGGACTAATTTTGTTGTGTTTTTATTGGTCTTCTCTTGTGTTTGATGTGCCCATGAATGTTGGTACGAGTTTTCTAGTTCTAGATTAAAAAAAGCCTCCAAATTCTACTGTCAACTGGAGTTGGTCCATATAAAATATCTTCTGTCTGGCAAGTTGATCATCGACGTCCATAAACAGATTTCAGGAATTAGGAGAGACAAATAAGCAGTGTGTTTCACAATTTTAATGTTTGGTTAGCTTCTTTTGTTGGAACTACACAAGGAGCTAGTTTTTCTCTTAAGATAAACATACTTTCGTTGCCGTCTTGTGATATTCAAAGGCAATATGATGCAATATTTTTCATATATAGATTGTATGTGATGTTTTTTTTGACAGAAAAATGATAAAAAAATTATCTTATAAGATGAAGTGCAAATTTCTCAAAATTAAAATGATAAATTGATAAAAAAAAAAAAAGTTAAATGACAAAATATAAAAATGAGTCGCTTTAAAAAATTATGGACCATGTTTGAATTTATTTAGGTGGTGATTTTCTAGTAGACGACGTGGGTGCTTATTATTAATTTCCTAGCGTAAATTAATACCAATTATTATTATTATTAGGGTTAAATACAATTACCACTCCTAAAGTATCCATCCTATATCGATTATTCCTCTAAAGTATTAAAATTTTTAAAAATCTCCCTAACCTTCTTACACCATTAATTTTGAAGTTCAAAAAGTCCATCTTATCGTTACTAAAAATTGATTTATGAAAAAAAAAATTAAAGAGATTTTTAAAATATCAAAACCACTCTTTTTTAAAAATTTATCTAATTCTATTTTCACTTGTTCATGGAGTTCTTTTTATTTTTATAATTCTAAAATATTTGGAGCTCATGTTATTTTCGTTTCACTTATTTATCAAACCAAGTTAAAAATAAATTTATATATTCATATAATTACCACATTTATATAATTACAATATATATAACTATATATTAATTGTATTTTTCTTATTAGCTTATGATCATCTCTTTCGATTTTATTAATTGTATTTTTGTTTAAATAAGTATATAAATATATATACATATATTTATATATAAATTTATTTTTAATTTGGTCTGACAAACAAAGAAAATTAAACTAAAATGAGCTCCAAGTACTTTAGGATTATAAAAATAAAAGGAGTTCGATGAACAAGTGAAGCTATAATTTGAAAAAGTTTAAAAAAAGAATGGTTTTGGTATTTTAAAAATTTCTTTAATGTTTTTCAAAAAACAATTTTTATTAAGGGTAAAATGAACATTGAACTTAAAAATAAAAGGAGTTAGAAAGTCATGATTTTTTTTTTGAAGATTTTAATACTTTATGAGGGTAATTGATGTGGTGTTAATATTTCAGGGATGATAACTGTATTTAACCCTTATTTTTATTATTATTTTTGCTTTGAGAGATTTGCCTTGTATTTCCACGGACTACGTCATTGTACGCAGACCGCGACCCCAACGCTCGTGAATACACTCTCTACCATGTCGTCGGGAAAAAGCCAAATCCAACCGACATAACTTGTCAGCCCTGGGAAGCGAGTTACAAGTTTTTCCTACTCGAAGCGCTTGGTTCCACTATTCCAAATTGGTTTGTCGCCGCCTGCTACGCGCTATGCCGATTCTCTAATAGCCCGGAAAAAGGTGAACTTCATTTTACCCTTTTTCTGGAAACCACATTAAGTTTAACATCGGGGAATTTCCAAACAAAACCCTCAAATCTAATCCTCCACGCGTACAAATACAGTTCTAGTCGTCGGATTTAAACCAAAGTGCTCGATGTTTATTTAACTTTGTTAGGAATCCAACCACCTACCTCAAATCCATTCCAGCGAATGATATGATCCAACGGCAAGATTGCTGCCACGTGGGACGATTATTTTTACCTAAAATGCACAAATTCGGCACTGAAATAAAATATCGTAAACCCTTTACCCACCATTTGTTTCCCCCTCACACAAAACAAACAAACCCTAGCATTACTCTTTTCTCTCTCTACAGGAAAAAATTAAAAAAGAAAAAGTGAAAAGTTTTTCCCAAAAATAAAAAATAGGAAAAGGAACAGTGAATCAAATTAGGGCTTCAAATCACTCTTTTTTTCCCAACCTCCAATTTCTCTCAAATTAAAACACTTGTCGTGCTCGATCTCCACTGCAATGACGTGGTCGCCGTAATTTCTGTTAAGAGGTATAGTTTCTATGTGTGTGTAATCGGAAGACATACTTGCATGTGTGATTTATGTGTGGGTAGCCGTTTGTTTTCATACTTTTTGTTGATTTTCGTTATTTGATCGGCTTTGCTTTGAGAAATCAGTATCCTTTTGGTGAAATTGATGATAATTTGGTGGGTCTTTTTGATGGTTATTTGTTGTTTATGGTGTGGACTTGTGGTGGCAGATCTGGATGGGACATGAAAGTAAGGGGGATTGTGTTGGGGTGATTGGATTGAGGATTTGTTGATGGAAAGTAGCACTAAGAAGTCTGGTGGTGTTGAAATTCCTAAGAGAAACCGTTCTTTGGATCTCAAGAGCCTGTATGAATCGAGGGTTTCTAAACTGGGAGAGAGTAAGAAGAAAGTTTCTGCCGAAAAGGACCAGGAAGATGTTAAGGAGAGGAAGAGGAAGAGTAGAAAGGAGGCTCCTTTGAGTTGTTTTGAGTCTGATGCTAAGAAAAGTAGGAAGGAGGATGTAAATGGCGTGAAATTGGAGTTAGGGTTTGGTAAAAAATCAACTGGAAGGAGTAAAGGGTTGCATGGCATCCCGTTAACTTTGGGTGACAATGGAAATGCTTTCAATATTCCCAAGCGTCCGCGGGGTTCACTGGGACGGAAAAAATTGGCAAGTGATCAAGTTTCTGCGCCATTGAAACTTCTCAATTCTGTTGATAGTGCCGGAGCATTTAAAGCCGAAGTTATTAAATCTGAGGATGAGGCTGGCCCGAGCGACCGATTAGATCGGTTAGTGTCCCCTTCCACCGGTACTAATGGTGCTTTAAATTCAAAGTCAAAATCAAAGCAGAAGACGGATTCAAAATCCACCGTAAACTCCAGTAGTTCCAATGTAAAATTAAAGCGGAAGGTGGGAGCTGATGAAGTTAAGGAAAATGGAAATGGTCGGTCCGGTTCAGTTAGACACACAGCGAAAGAATACAATGTAGTTGTAAGTAATGGAGATATGCCGCTTAAAAATCGGCAGAGTAACAGCAGGAAGAAAAAGGATTTAGTAGGTGGTGTAGATGGTGGCGAAGCCTCAATGAAGAAATCTGAGCCTTCTGTGGGTAGTTCAGTCTCGGGTAGTCTCTTCATTGACTTCCTAGAGGATGATGATTATGATGAGGAGAACCTTGAACAGAATGCGGCAAGGATGCTCTCATCTCGATTTGATCCAAGCTGTACTGGGTTCTCAGCAAATAGAAAATCTTCAGTATCACAAACTGCTGATCGATTCTCTTTGCAAGTTTCATCTGCTCGTGACACTTTAAGGCGACAGCATAACTCATCTGGTGGTGCAGCTGCTGATGATAAGAGCAGAACTCTTAGACCCAGAAGAGAAGATAAAGGCAAGGGCATGCCTAGGAAACGCCGTCATTTCTATGAAATTCTTCCTAGAGACCTGGAACCATACTGGGTTTTGAACCGGAGAATTAAAATCTTTTGGCCATTGGATGAGAGTTGGTATTATGGCCTTGTGAATGAGTATCACTCTGAAAGTAAGCTTCATCACATAAAGTATGATGATCGAGATGAGGAATGGGTCAATCTTCAAGAAGAGAAATTCAAACTCTTGCTTCTCCCCAGCGAGGTTCCTGGCAAAGCGAAATCTAGGAAACGATCTACAAGGGGCGAAGATTTGCACAAAGGACAAACAGTTCCACTGGCAGATGATGACAGCTGCACAGGGAACCATCTTGATTCGGAGCCCATAGCATCATGGCTGGCTAGTCAATCTCAACGGGTCAAATCTTTGCCTAAATCTTCAAAAAGACAGAGGACTTCGCAACAGCACCTGCCTTTGGGCTCTTCTTTGTCATCTGAGAGAACTGACAACTCAAATAGCGACGGGGCTGACTCAAAGATAACCAGAAATAAGTCAGATTATGAATCTGCATCAGTGGATAACATAGCTGCTCGTGGAACGGATGGTGAAACTCTGCAGGGAGCTGCCAGGAGCTCCCAACGTGTCAAACATGTGGTTTATGTCAGGAAGAAGTATCACAAGAGAAATGAAGGAGGTAATGTTGTGTCTACAGATGCCAAAGCATGTGGTGGTGCTCCACAGATAGTTAGTACTCCTGCCCCTGTTATGGTTAGCTTTCCGACTACTAAGGAGGACAAGCTTTATTATGGTTGTGTGGGCTCTGAGCAATTGTGGTCTTTTGATGATAAAGGAAAAGTAAGATTAAATGATGTGTTGTTGGAGTCTAAAGAATTCACATTCGAGATATGCCTACCTGTATTACCAAGTCCGGAGTTTTCATGTGGAATAGAGGTTTTGTGGCTGCTGCATGACATATTTATGCTTCAACACGGGGTGCTGGTGACCACCTCTCCGGCAGTTATACTAGAGATACTTTTGATTGACAGTAATCTTGGCTTGAGCTTTCTCTTATTTGAAGGCTGTCTGAAGCAGGCTTTAGCCTTTGTCTTTCTAATCTTGATTGTCTTCAGTGAATCTAACGAAAGCTGGGATGGCAATATGAAATTACCGGTGACCTCGATAAGGTTCCAACTTTCTAGTATTCAAGATCTAAGGAAGCAGCATGTATTTGCATTTTACTGTTTCTCCAGACTACAAAATTCTGAGTGGCTTCACCTGGAGTCTAAGATTCTGCAACACTGTCTTCTCGTTAAACAACTACCACTCTCAGAGTGCACGTATGACAACATAAAGGAACTTGAATGTGGGAGGTTTCAGCAATGCAAACAACGTGCAGGTTTAAAACTCTCCTCAAGTGAGGTACATACTCTTATTTTTACTAGCACATTTGCTTCTTCCAATCTTGACATGAAGGTTTCCATAAATAAATTATTTATTTCCTCTTGGGATGTCCATAAATATGGAGTATTTTACTTGTATTTTCAGTGGTCGTTAGAGAGAGGAACTTATTTTGGTTATGAACTAGTTATGTCATAGCTAGAGAGTGTAATTTGGTAATTTGATGATTCCGTTTACTTTAAATGACGATGGTTGTCTTTCTTTATGTTGTGACCAGGGTTTCAAGAAGAAACTTGTTCCAGGCATTTTGCCGATGAGTGTCTGCAGAGAAGCCTGTAATACAAGGATGATTCAATCTGCTTTTACTCTGGCTGCAAAGCCTGGAAAAGTTCCTCAATTTGCTCTCTCGTATTCTGCTGCACCAACTTTCTTTCTCACTCTGCATCTCCAGTTACTCATGGAACACAGTTTTGCTTGGTTAAACCTCCAACACCAGGATGCATTGTGCTCACCGGGAAATTCAGAAAATGGTGACCTACTAGTTGCAGACTGCTCTCACCTTGAGCCCAGCTCAGTTGCTGTCCAAGATGTCCCTGCTGAACCTGAAATCAGAAAGATGGACGCAGAACGTCTTACTTCCCAGGGTTTGAAAAGCCTTCAGCAAGATTTGGGAATGGATGTCAACTTGGTAAGCAATGCTGCTGAGAACACCAACTCTTCTGAGAAACTCCAGAAGGGTAAATCAGAAAATAATGGAGCAGCATGTTGTTTGAGAGAATTCACTGAAACTACACCTGAAGTTATTGCTCAACCACACCAGTATGAGCCTATGAAGGAAGCGCACGAACAGATTGCTGTATCTGCACCAGTTTCTGTCACATCTCCAACCTGCAATCCCAGGAGTGATTCCACATCAGGTGGTATGATTGTTGAGATTCCATCTCTGGAACATGTTAATGTGCCTTTTGATGGAAAAAGTTGTATATCCCGACAGACCTCTGGTGTGGTTTCGAATATACATGATGGCTTTGTTCATAGCCCCAATCCTACTGGGTCCAGAAGTTCATGGCAACGTGGTAGAAGCAGCTCAATTTCTTCTCCAAGTGGACATCACTCTCCTGTATGGCCTGATGGCAGTCCGAACTTTGTGTCGAGTGGATTGAGTAATGGACCGAAGAAGCCACGCACTCAGGTCCAGTACACATTGCCTTTTGTAGGTTACGATTTCAGCGCAAAGCAAAAAATGCAGAACCTGAGATCTCTTCCTTGCAAACGCATTAGGAGAGCTAGCCTGAAGAGGACATCTGATGGTTCTGTGAATAAACAGAAAAATTTGGAGTTGCTAACTTGTGTTGCAAATATTTTGGTCACCCATGGGGACAAAGGATGGAGAGAATGTGGGGCAAATATTGTCTTGGAACATGCTGATCATAATGAATGGAGATTAGCTGTCAAACTTTCTGGGGTTACAAAATACTGCTACAAAGTTAAACATATTTTGCAGCCTGGGTCAACCAACCGGTACTCACATGCTATGATGTGGAAAGGGGGGAAGGACTGGGTATTGGAGTTTCCTGACCGGAACCAGTGGATACTATTCAAGGAGATGCATGAGGAGTGCTATAATCGGAATATTCGTGCTGCTTCTGTGAAGAACATCCCCATCCCTGGAGTCCGGTTGGTTGAGGAAAGTGATGATTATGCTGAAGTCCAGTTTGTTCGAAATCCTGCAAGGTATATCCGACAGGTTCAAACTGATGTTGAAATGGCGATGGATCCCTCACGTATTTTGTATGACATGGACAGTGATGATGAACAGTGGTTAATGTCTAAAAAGAACTGTACTGAGAAACATAAATATGAGGAGATATCTGAGGAGGTTTTGGAAAAGGCAATAGACATTTTTGAAAAGGTTTCATATGCTAAGCTTCGTGATAACTTCACAGATGCTGAAATTGAAGAGCTTTTGATTGGAATTGGGTCCGCAGAAGCTGCTAAAGTCATATATGAACACTGGCGACAGAAGAGGAAGAAATTTGGCATGCCTTTAATAAGACATTTGCAGGTACTAAGAGATTGTCTTCTTTCAAAATGTTGTATTGTCCTCTTATATGATATAATAAAATGTACAGTGGGTAAGTTTGATAAATACATGTTATGTAATAGAGTAGAGCTTTAAATAACCTTTGCTTGTTTTATTGTGAAAGAACATGTTAGATATATTGTAGTAGCGATATCTGAATCAGAGTTTTGTTAATCAGAAGGAAAAAAAGGAGATTTATGATTGCTGAGCAATAGTTCTTACTTGAGTATGAAGGCCACTATTAGAAAATCACATTGGCTTTTACTTTGTCCACCTAGCATCCTTACATCTGTGTCTGTTGCTGTATTTTATCTCAGCATTCTCGAATGTATCATCTTCTTTATCTAAAACTGCTCGAGTAGTATGATTGATTGCCATCACTGTCGTGTACACAGCCCCCTCTTTGGGAGAGGTATCAACAACGGCTGAAGGAGTGGGAGCGTACTGCTGCTCGAGGCAATTATGCCTTTACTGCTGGTAGTCAGGAGAAGGTTACTCCTCCTGAGAAACCACCCATGTTTGCTTTCTGCCTAAAACCACGGGGTTTGGATGTTCCGAACAAGGGTTCAAAACAACGGTCTCACAGGAAATTTTCAGTTTCAGGGCAGCACCATTCTTCCACGGGGGATCAGGACAGTCTTCTATATGGTAGTTTCCAGTTCTTTCCTAGCACAGTTTCCATGTTCAACACAGTCTCACTTGTTCTTCTTTGGAATACATATCTGTTATTTTGTTTTATAAACCTATTTTCACTATAGCCTCATTACCTACTATCAATCCACTATGGCAGGGAGAAAATCAAATGGGAATGCTTTTGGAGATGGGAAAGTGTTGTATGCAAGCAGTATGCATGATCCTTCTGATGTTTCACCATCATTCCAGGCTTCAACAACAGCGTTGTCTCCACGAGATGCACATTTCTCATTGAGCACTAATGTCTCTGAGTGGAAAGGTAAACCAAAGGTGTTCAAGAACAAGCCACGGAAGCTTGGATCTTACCCTGATTTTCACAGCCAACAGTTGATGTCCCACAACCAAAGGACAACAGGGAACAAAAATGGAGTTCAGCAGTGGAACATGGGTTTGCCTGAATTGTCCAGTCAGAGGCATCACTATTTTGGAGGACACTATAGGCAAGGGATTGAGCAGTTGAATGGTTCAGATCTTCATGAGTTTCGTTTACGTGATGCATCAGGTGCTGCCCAGCATGCACTTACCTTGGCTAAGCTGAAGAGAGAGAAGGCTCAAAGATTGCTCTATAGAGCAGATTTAGCTATCCACAAAGCTGTTGTTGCTCTAATGACTGCTGAGGCAATGAAAGATTCGGCTGAGAACTCAAATGGCATCAATTAGGTGCTCAGTGTCTTCCCATTAGCTGAGGGCGTGTAGCTTCTGGAAGTCGCACATCTATGGCTTTCTCGAGGAAGTGACCTCTATACTGGTCCAATAAATATAATATTAATTGCAACTTCCTGGCTGGGCAGAATTTGGGGGTGGGCATTACTACTCCTGGTAGTATGATTCAAAGTTCTCCTGCACCACCACGTACGATGTCGTCATCAAGGCAGTTTTGGTTCATGTTTCAAGCTTTTCTGATACTTATTCCGCCCGAGGAGCGAGCTTCTTCATTTTTTCCAGTTAAATGCAACCCCTTTGGTTCTTGTGCCAGAAAGGGGTGTGTGGAATTTTGGTTGTCGACCGCTGTACATAAATTTCTTGCCTTCATCACTTTCTTTTTGGCACTAGTAAACCAAGTAATCTTAGTTTAGTGCTTGATACTGAAGGATCAAATAATACCTGTCTTCGAATCACATAATGAATTTGAGATAATCTTTGGTGCCCCAACCTTGTTGTATTAAGCAAAGAATGGAGCAATTATATGCTGTAAGTAGTATTTTGTACAGAATTTGCCATGAGTGATGTTAGTTCAGATCCATTTCTTCACATGCTTCAGTCTGTTGAAGTTTCAACCTTTAGAATTCCTAGCTATTCCAATGCTGCTTCACTCAAGTCCATCAGACTTTTCCCAGTCAGGGACTTTTGCAGTTCCTGGTGGTTTGTTGTATGTCTCTCCTGAACAGTTCACACTAGGGCTTTGAGTTCTTGATCTGGTATATAACTACTTGGATGGGAAGCACTTTATAATCTTCCCCTGTTTACATGAATTTCCAGCCAACTTCATATTGTGTTTGGCATATCTGGTTGATGATTTAGTATCAGTTGTTAGGAGTGAGTTGTTGATTTATCTTGACCTGTTTTAGGGTAGTTTGGCTGATATGTGGAACTTCTCCATTAGTTTGGCTGATATGTAGGGAACTTCTCCATTGCAGCTCATCAGGCACAGAGTTGCACTAATAATGGTGTGTGTGTGTGTGTTTTCCCTGGGTTTTATGAAATCACAGGCTACTGAAATATACATTGGAGTGTAGTTTCGGTTTATTTGCTTGAAAATGCACGCAATTTTAAAATTTTTAATGTACAACAGCAAATAATGAGCTTCAAGGGATAATTAGATTTACACCCCTTCACCTATTGTCTACTTATACAAATCACTCCTACTTTTTGAAAAATTACAGAAATCACCCCTGACAACCTTTAAAATCCAAAAATACTCCCATTGACTTGGTCAAATTTTAATATAAATTTTGAATGACAGAAATGCCCTTAAGGGTGCTTCTGTAATTACCAAAAGGTAGAGGGGTGTCAATGTAATATTTATGAGGATGAGTAATATGACCCCATATTTTCTTATTATTTATATAAAACTTAAATTTAAGTTTAAATTATTTTATTAACTTTTATTTTATTGAATCTTTACATAAATTACACCTTTTAATAATTAAAATTTTAAATTATGCAATTAATATATTACTAAAAATTAGTTACTAGGCTATACATTTAAATTAAAATTATCACACCTATATAAATTATTTAGATTCTTAAAATTCAAAGATTATTTATCCACTATTTTATTTGTATTTAAATTTTACTATAATTAGTAAATTATACATATATGTATATATATTTATACATATTATAAAAAATATATATTTATATATATATATATTTATATTTTTGTACAAACATATTTAGATAGCGAACGAAAGCGGAGGAGGACGAGTACGAAGGCGGGCGAAAGCGGAAGAGGAGCTAGGCGTAGGCGCGGCAACGACGAGGAGGGCGCAAGCGGGGTGGTAGGGGTGAGGGATAATTTTTTAAAAAATTAATAATTTAAAATACATTTTTAATAAATAAGTTATTTATTTTACTAATTCTGATATGATTTATATAAAATTCATAAATTATTTTGAATGATAATATAGAGGATAAATAAATTTTATTTTTAATAATTTTAAATAATTTATTCAAGTATGATAATTTTTTAATTTAAACTTATACTAGTAACTAATTTTATAAATATATATTATTGGAATAATTTAATATTCTAATTATTAAAAACTATAATTTTATATAGAGATTCAATTAAAAAAATTAATAACATAATTTATTTAAATTTAAGTTTGATATAAATAATAAAAACATATATGGGGTCATATTATTCATTCTCATAAATATTACATTAACATCCCCCTACCTTTTGGTAATTATAGAAACACCCTACGGGCATTTTTATCCTTAAAAATTATATTAAAGTTTGACCAATTCAATAGGGGTACTTTGGGTTTTAAAGGCTGCCAGGGGTGGTTTCTGTAATTTTTCAAAAGACATGAGTGATTTGTGTAAATGAACAATAGGTGAGGGGGTGTAAATATAATTATCCCTAAAATAAAAGCATTAGTAAAATTATGCACACAATTACTACGTGCTAAGTTTCTAGTTTGTGTTAAAGTAGAGACAACTTTGAATCAATTCAGTATTTATACTAATTATAAAAAGAAAGGCTTTTTTGTGTTTAAAATGAAAGTTATTTTAGGTATTTTACAAAATTTACCCTTTATTTTTGCATAATTCATTTTCATATTTCTTTCTACAAAGTGAAATCCATAATTTGTGGAGGGCGAAAAATAGAAATTCAACATGATAATGGTAGTTTTCATACCAAATTTTCAAACTACCTAATATGTCCTTATTAATTTCCATGTTCTCATTAACTGTCATTCTTAAAAAAAAAAAAAAAACTCATGTTCTATGTTTGATGAACCACTTATCTCCTCTATTAATTAATAAAATGCTATTGGGACTTTTAACAATGTAATTATTATGTTATAATTTTTTAATTAATAATTGTTAACAATTGTTAATTATAGCAAAATTTAAGAATTTATATTTATTAATAGATTTAACAATTATATCTATTAAAGTTACTTTTAAATTAATTTTGATAAAATTTTTATATATTTTTTGTTCTAATTGTTATAGATAAAATTAATAGATGTAATTGTTAATACGATTATTAACTAAAATAATTATTTTTAATTTACCTATTTCTTTTAACAAGATTTCGTTCATTACCACTTTCATATGATAAATTGTTTCTTCATAAATGTATTTTCAATTATTCAAGTTATGCGATTTGAATGGCAGTGAGGCATTCTCAAATTTGATTTTTTCTATCTTTAAATTTCAAGGAGTTGCAATTAAAATGTGAAAAATTTTGCTTTATCCTTTTTTTTTTCTTATTAATTTTGTAAATTATGTTTGTTGGTAATAGTAGTTCATTTGTAGAGATTTTTCACAATTTTAACATTTTGTGCCTAAATGTTGTGATGAAATTCATCAATTTGTAGATACTAGCAGCTAACGCGTGCGGTCCTCGCATACACAATTTTTAAGTGTAAGTCAGGGCAAGTATATAAATTTTTCTAATTAAACAAAATAAAATTGAATAAAATTCTATAATCCCGTATATTTTTTCCTTTCTAATCATCACTTTTATGGTTCTTTCAAATACTACCCGCAAGAAATATACAATTAATCATGAATTGTAATAAATATGTTAAAGAACTTTTTGGACAATTGAGATGATGATTGCATGTACTAAAATTATATATATATATATTTTCTATTTGTGAATAAATTTTTAAAACACTTATGAGATCTTTACCACTAAAACAAGCTTCAATTTCAACTAATTCAAGCAATAAATTACATAGCATACCAAAGTTATTACAGTGACAAACTAAAAGTTGTAACCAAATAGACATAATAATTTAAGTGCATCAAAATTCAAGTTTTTCTGCACATAATTTAAGAAGTTAGTCACATATACACAAATTCAAAATATTTATATATTAGATATTTTCTCAAAAAACATCAAAAGAAAAAACTCATAAAAATAAAGAAGAACTAATCAACAAATAATGACTTCTAACTACTTAGATTGTTTCACATCAGATTACAATCATACAATAATAACTCAAAAGTAACTACATAATTTGAATTTCTCTTTTACACAAATATCTTTGAGCCCGCATTGACTTAAAAAGTCTCTCCATAATATCCAATGTTGGACTTGAGAACAACATTTCTCAAACTACTAACCTTTAAATTATGAAACCAACGAAAATTATATTTTTATATCTATAAAATTTCTATTAGTACTCTTTCTACAATTATCCTTTACTTCTACTAAATATTTTGCAAAATGAAAGTTTTTGCCCTCAATTTATGTTGCTGCCAGCTTAAATCCAAATTCTTTGGTTATTTTGAATCCATTTCCTTTGTCTCCTCCATCGACTTAAGGAAGTTGAGAAAATGATTAAGAGAAAGAAAGTAAACAAAAAAAATTATCTTTGTTTTTTTATTCAAGAAACAAAAATAGAGTTACGAAGAAAATATCGAATTAGAAAAATCATTGATTGTTCACCAACAACACAAAATTATGTATAGGAAGTTGATGCTTTTATGTGAACTCATTATATTTACAAATGGATGAATTCCATCACAATATTTAAAAGTTACAGATATACAATCTTATTTTATTTATAATTAGAATTTTTTTTATATTTGTCTTGACTTACATTTAAAAAATTGTACACACGAGAGCCGCGTAAGTTAGCTGCTAGTAAATAATAAACAAACATTAGATGACAAAGGATCGAATTAGAAACCTTGATTAAATTTTAAAGAAAGGAAAAGGAAAAAATGTTTCAACTTCTTATGAACATTAATAATTAGGGTAAATTACAATCGGCTTCCCTGAGATTTGTCATAATTACGAATACCCACTCGTTTTTTGAAAAATAACAAATACCCCTTGAAATTAATGATCGTCTAACAAAATACCCCCTCGTGACAACTCATTTTAGGGGGGTATTTGTTAAATGTCCATAAAATCCAGTGAGATATTTGTAATTTTAAAAACAACCAGGGTGATGCGTATTGGGATCCACCAGCACCACAAAAAGTTGAGTAATCTTCACGAAAGTCTCAAGATAAAGGGGGTGCTATCCTACAAAGAGTGGTCAACACTCTGATAATATTCTTACTGAATAAAATAAACGAGAAATTTGAATCTAGGTGAGAATAATGGTAGAGTGTAATAGTGAAGTGATAAAATCGTGTATAATGAGTTTGAAATAGTTGAAAATAGAGAAAAAGTGAGTGATAGTGTAATTGCAAAGTAAAAGAATGTTACTCTTCAAATGATTGCTCAAAAGGGTCATTTTATAGAAGATCGTGGAGCCGATTCGGAGGACAGTTGCAGAGTGCCATACGCTGTTAGAAAGTTACAAGAGTCAGCTATTTTCTCAAAAAAAAAAAAAAAACAAAGAAGATAGGATTTGGATAAATATTGACTGAGACTGTTTCACTAAGTCTTGCATGTCTGCCAATCTTTTCGGAAATCAATTACTTGCTGAGTAAAATGTGGATTCCAGGCGGATCTTTGAGAATTGCTGGACATCTTTTAATATGATATGTTCCCACATATCAGTCACCTATGTGATGTAAGTCCTTATTGTATGCTGACTAGGCTTGCTGAAATGGGTTATCTTCTTGGGTCTACCACGTTAGTAAAGATAATATAGCCTCGGGCTTTTAGGAGAAATATTTGAGGGGGCATCACAGGAAATATTTGTAATTATGGTAAATCTCAGGGGAGCTTGTTGTAATTTGTCCTAATAATTATTTATTTTCAAGTTGATGTCGCTAAGAAACGAAATCGACTAAATTTGTATTAAGTGGGTGCGATTCAACACGTTAACACTAGAATTCTTACAAGTCAGAAAATTCCCCTCAAATGAGAGATTAAGGGGATATTTATACAAGTAGGAAAAATGAGCTCTTTAAGGGAGGTAGGGGCAAAGTACTACTTTACCCCTTACCTACCCCGATTACATGGTTGAGATTGGTTTCGAGGTTATTGCAGTAATTTGATGTATTATGCTAATTTGGTCAGTTTTGACTTTGGCTTTCCTTATGGAGATGCCCTTTCTTGACTTATTTGAAATGTCATATTTCCTCCGTTAGCGGTCTCGCTGCTCTATATGAGAAGAGGTTGACTTTTCTTCTTGATTGCGTTTTGATTGATCTTGTCTCCATCACAAGTAAAAATATCGACTTTAAATACTTATAAACAAAGTCATGAGTAAAATTACAACAGGTCCCCTAAGGTTTACCATAATTATAAGTACATTTTCGTTGTTTGAAAAGTTACAAATACTCCTATGAAATTAATAGTCGTCTAACAAACATTCCCGTACAATAGATTGTAACGAAGGGGAATTTGTTAGACGACCTTTAATTTCAGGAGTGTATTTATAATTTTTCAAATAACGATGATTATTGAAATTATAACAAACCTCTGGATCACATTGTAATTTGTCCCAAATCTAAATTGTCAAAAAAAATAAAATAAAATAAAGAAGTTGAAGCAAAATAAAATCTCAACCTATTTGAATACTAAACATTAAAATGACCAACAACATTAACATCAATATTGTGTGCATGGAAAAAGCAACATACTTCAGTTAGAAAATCACCGCAAAACATTTCTTAGGTATATTTCTTTTGATTTAAACAAGAAAGAGCAAAAGAAAAGACCAACCGTCAAAACCGCCAACATTCCCTCCTCACCTCTCTGCCTCTGCATTAAAGCTCCCAAACAAGAAAATTTTCAAAGTTTTCATATTCCTTTTTTCCTCTCTATACAGTTCAAAACCATCATGCAAATCTTTCTTTGGAGGTAAACACTACTCCCACTAATCTAGCAAAAGATTTCAGGTGTGTTCTCCACTGCCATTCATCTTTCCTGCATTTCATTGCATGCAACACTACATTTTCTCAATGAAATCTAAGTGAAAATGATATATGTAAATTCATATTACATTCATGCTTAGTGGGAGTTTTCTTGCATGTTTTCGTTTCGTTTGTTTCTTTTAGAACCGACGTTGTCCGGCTTGAGGTTTGAATGTTTTGATTAGTTTGTGTGGTGTTTTACAGTTTGTTTAGAGGGTGAATTGGAATTTAAGTAGGAAAAAGAAAATGCCTCGACGTGTGAAGGAAGAAGAGAGGATCGAGATGATCATTCGTGGGCTTCTGAGGCTACCGGAGAACAAGAGATGCATCAACTGCAACAGTTCGGTATGAGTTCAAGATTACTCTTTTGCATATTGAAATAAATTGTAGCTTTTTGAAATTGTGCATATAACTTCTGCTAGCAACCAAACATTCTTGCATTTGTTTCATTGAGGCATATACTTCTTACACTTACATAGTAAAATTGTCGGTGTAATGCTGTGTTTCCTGTAATCAGGGGCCTCAGTATGTCTGCACAACTTTCTGGACGTTCGTCTGCACGACTTGTAGCGGAGTGCAGTAAGTTACATTCATGTTTTCATAGTTGGGAATCAACTTTGTAATAACAGATCAATAGAGGCAAATATAGTGTTGAATGAGTTTGATGTGTGAATGCTAGTAATGAGTGCTTACTGATCAATGTCCTGTATGATTCCAGCCGGGAATTCACACATCGAGTGAAGTCAGTGTCAATGGCGAAATTCAATGAAGAAGAGATTACAGCTCTTCAAGCTGGTGGAAATGGGGTTAGAATCCATTGCATCTTGTGCTGTTTGAATAGATTATATAATCCAAACTTCTCAAAGTTATATATGGTTTCACAGAGAGCAAGGGAAATTTATTTCAAAGCTTGGGATCCGCAGCGTAATAATCATCCTGACAACAGGTAAATGTTCTTGGACTACCTTATGATCATGTATCATCTTCACATGGAAAGAGGTGTTTGATTTTACTATGTTCTTCGGTTCAGTAATCTTCATAGGATTCGAGAATTTGTCAAAAATGTCTACGTAGATCGGAAATATGCTGGTGAAAATAGTTCTAACAAGCTACCGATGGTTAAGTTGGTAAGCCTCTTGCTCATGAACATATAGATGCAGCGATGCGTTTTTATGCTTAAAACTCGTTGAACGACATTCTGTAGGATTCAAGGGAGAAGACGTTTGAGCGGCATTCTTCTGAAAAACTGAGTAGGGGTATGAGGGAGAACTTTTTCGAGAGGTCTTCTTTCGAAAGAAGTAGTAAGAATGGAAGAGATGATGTCCACCACGAACATAGTTCGTTTGAGAAATCTAGCCCGTCTAAGAGGAACCATGAGTTGAGTATAAAAGACATTTTTGAGGAAAGAAGTCCTCGACACAAACAAGAAAACATGAGATCTAGTGGCCCCAAGAGTCGTCCTACTCGTTTTGAGATAGTCGATGACAGGTTCCGTGAAGAAGGAGGTATCAAGCGCTATGAGAGGCACTCATCTGGTTCTCAAAGGAGTCGAGCAACGAGTCTCCCTGACATACGCCCCGTCTTAGATTTTTTAGGTGACAAACCTCCAGCTTTAACAATTAGTGGACCTCCAAGAGCTAATAATCAAAAGGATTCTGAGGGCTCTGCCAGAGGGCAGGTGAGCTCATTAACTTATGATTTGAAACTCATGATGTTGTGTAATTGTTGTAAATTTAGAGGTAGAAAACATTATGTTCTTTCTATATTTATCATAGCAGAAGGCCGCCAACGCTACTATTCCAGTGCGAACTGGTGGGGAGGAAAAGCAAAATGACATAGTAAATTCGAGTAGCTTGATTGATTTCGACGCCCTGCCTGAGTCTACTAATCAATCAGCAGAACCTCAGGCACAGATAACGGCTGCAAAAAGTGCTAATGGAAGCAGCCCCATTGCATCTTCCACGCCTGCAAATGCTCCAAATATGACTTCAGTGGAATCTTTGTTATTTGACTGGTCTGATGCACCGTCTGCTGATGCAACTGCAGCTCAACTGAATAGTTTTAATGTTACTGATAGTGGGAAAGCAATGGCTACCGAAGTTTCTAATGGTGTTGGAGCTCTTGCTATTACTAACATGAAGCATGAT
This sequence comes from Sesamum alatum, assembly GCA_034509735.1. NCBI lineage: Eukaryota > Viridiplantae > Streptophyta > Magnoliopsida > Lamiales > Pedaliaceae > Sesamum > Sesamum alatum. The sequence goes on along the minus strand of JACGWO010000009.1, from coordinate 20,473,742 downwards.
GAAACATTGCATGGTGATAGCAGAGATCAAACCATGCCAACGTCTCAGATCAATCAGCTGCATTCTAAGGAGCAAAACCAGAACTTTGCTCCTCCTCCTGGGAACGCTAGCTCCGGTGCTCAACAAAGTGCTATATCTGTTGAATCTTTGTACAATCAGGTGAGAAGATCATCAGTAAAGCTTTCTCCAAGTGACAAAATCTTTCTGCAATTTTACAGTTTGGCCTTAGAAGAAGTTTGTGATTTTCATTGTATTTGTTAAGTGCAGCAATTGAATAAATCACCCGCATCAAATGGTCTAGCACCAGTTCAAACTGTTGCACCTGAGAAATCATCAAAAGCTGCTGATACAGGAGGAGGGTCACCGCCTAACGGGAGGAAGGAACTTCCACTGGTAGTCTGGCCTACGTGTTTTATTTCCAAACTTTATTAAGATTTTCTCCAAGATAGGTTTACAAGTATGTGTTTTCTGTTTTTGCAGGACCTTTTCAGTTCAGATTTCACAGCATTCTCTCCAGCAGTAGCTGGTTGGCAGATGCATCAACCTCGTGCAGCAGGATATGCCATGCAATTCCATCATCCCGGAATGGTATGTGACTTATCAAAGAAAATTTTGTTGTTTGATCGATCTAAATACCTAAATATTTTGTGATGGCCACAAGCTAAACAAGGGGTCTCCCTCTTTACAGTCGGTGGCCGCTTTTCCAAATTCCACGAACCCAAATAACCCTTTTGATGTTGGTGATGGAAGATTCCACGTTCAAGCAGCAACGGTAAGCATAGATAATCCTTTCTTTTTCCAAACTTAATTATCCAATGATTTGACACCTATCTGTAGTTCTATATTTCATTAAAATTATGATAACATCTTATGCAACTTAGCAATCAGATCCATTTTGATCTTTATCACTGAACGTTAACTCAATTAACATCCTTTCTGCAACCAGACACTTTTCTCACTTCTATTCGTCGTCTGTTCTTGTCTTTGTTTTCCATTTAGTTTCCTTCAATGTCATCACTGCAAGGAGCTCTGCCAGACATGGCAGCTTCAAAAGCTTTAGAGTCTCAGCCATTCACCTTATGCAGCAGCATTGTCTTCTCATGCGTCCCCATACGGCATGAGTTTGCCTCTAGGTAAAAGAAACAAAAGCACTGTTTTTCTCAGCACTTGAATTGAAACATTCATATTTCCATGTTTTAACGCCAACGTTTTTGTATGCTTGTCTGATTATATATAGTTCCTGGAGCTTACATGGGACAGCTACCCGGTAACGTCCCACTTACCAGGTAACTTTGTATTTGATTTCTCAATAAGTTGATAGTCTTAAATTCTTGCATACTTTTCCTCTATGCATATAGGGGATTCTCCACGTATTGAATATTTACTGTTTCTTTCTTGATTAGTTTACTATCTCCAGTTATACTCTTTCCTTGCAGGCCACAAGGAGTTGCTAACGTTGGCCAATCTGAAGATGCCTTTGCATCCCTCAATCCCATTCAGCAAGCAAGTGGAAAAGACTCTTTGCCTGCGGCCCCTAATTCTTTGTTATCACGAGGAAATCCATTTGGATAACAGCTGAGAGTTTGAACACTGAGAACAAGCAGTATGTGTGAAGTTAAAACTTTCACTTCCCATGCACAAGGCTAGAAACAACAAAATGTTTGTGAAGGATTAGAGATACATATGATTAGGGAAAGTTTACACTGTGGAGTCATGGTGTAAATTTCCGAAAGTTAAGGCGAAAAGGGATGTATATATGTTCTATTTGATAGGTTATATGTATAGATGTCTCTGATTCACTCTTTATAATAGTATTATTCTTATGATCAATAGACAAAAATGTAACTTGTAGAATACAGATTTACCCCATGATCAAGAATTCTTGTATTTTTCAGCACTCTTTTATGCTGAAACTTGCAAGTGTTGTCTGTTCTTCTTTGGTAGAAAGATTAATTTACTTAAACTTTCTTTTTTTTTGGAAAAGGGAGCTCGTCGATCCCTGAGTTAAATGCAAATCCATAGTTATCTATTGATTTATGATTTCCTGTCGACTTCTTACATGTAGTGTGAAAGCAAGCGACTTTCGGTCTTATAGCTTTTACCATAATCCTTTGCTGAACTAAGATTTCAGAAATGTCTCATGTTTTTGGACAGATATATTCAATAGAAGTGCTCTTTCTGTAACCACATAATAAATGTGGTTAATCTCTTCACCTATATACCTACAGCCCTCCATTTCAAGTACTCAGTTGTTAGAAGCAGGTACCTATCTCTGTGGAGAGTAAATGAGCGGGGTGGTTATGGCGAGGAGGAGGATCGGTGCTGGAGGAGGCGGCGTGGTGGTTGTTATGGTGGCCGTGGTGGTGTTGGCAATTTGCGTGAATGCACAAGTATATACCTGCTGGGGAGGATGTTACAATAAATGCTTTCTGAGGAGTAACGGAACCGGACAGGAGATGCTGGCATGCTATTATCAGTGTTTTAATAGCTGCCCTCGTCGTTCCCCTGCTGATTCTCCATACTATTGCCAGATTGGATGCTATATCGAACTCTGTGGTCCGGATAGCAATGGTAATTCAACACTCTCTCTCTCTCTCTCTCTCTCTCTCTCTCTCTCGCGCGCGCGCGCACACACAAAAGTTATTAGTTATGACATGTTTTCCTTTGCTTTTCTGGCATTTTGCCCTGGCAGATGTTGCAAGATCGGAGAAATGCTTTGGCAGGTGCACCAACCTCTGCAAGTTTTAAAGAAGTTGGTGCATGAACTGATCAACAATTTCTGCAAGATTTAGAGTACTTTCTTGCCAATGATGAATGGATCTGCTTTATGTATCTGAGGAATATAGTTCTTGAGATTTCATTTCTGCAGTTCATGTACTGTTTCTTTCACTATGTACCTTTACTTGTCAAGAAAAGCAAAAGGAATTTGCAGCACCATGAATGAATCTGAGCACCAAATCCATGCAAGATTACAAATTTTCTGTTACTGGTGAATGGATCTTATAACTTTGTCTTCTGATTTATGCGGTTTTTGTGTGAAATGAGAATATGTTTGGATAGTTAATAAGACTGTGTTTTATATTGAACTATGGTGTCGACGTTTCATGCACTCCATCTCATGCTCTACAATTTCTCAACTTTTCTTGAAGAAAAGCAACAGAAGGATTAACAATCGGCTGCCTATGAATTTGATACAATACAATGACATTACACACAAGCAGGGAACAGCCATAAACAACATCACAGAAACAGATCACAGAAGAATGTTCAGACCACAAACTTCTTGTCTGAATTGAAACAAAAATCCTTCATACACAGTTTTCTATGAGTTTTGAGCAAACCAAAATGAGGAAAGAGACTGGCCGTCTCCAAGTGTCCTTAGCCTGAGAAGCAAATGCACAACAATCCCACACAGAAATCCAAGTGCAGCACTCGAGCCAACGAGCGAAACTGCCGTACAGATAAGCATCACAAAAGCCTCCTCCTTAGAGTTCATGTCCCTCGAACACATGGCCAGCTCAATCCCAGCAAACAAGAGAAGAACCCCCAGAACCCCAACAGGAAACTGATCCAAGATCTTCACCAAAGAGCTCCCTAAAACCAAGCCCAAAACCAACTTAGCCACACCAAGCAATGCCACACACCCCCCTGTCCTGCCGCCAAATTTGTACTGCCCGGCTAGCCCTCCGGCCCCATGGCAGCACGGCATTGCACCAAACCAGCAGCCAATGAGGTTCATCAGCCCAACAGTGATCGATACAGACGTTGCTGAGACATCCTTGTCCGGGAAAAGATCGGTCGATAACTTACAAACAGCAATGACAGAGTTCAAAATGGACAAAGGGAGTTGGGGGATTGTTCCCTTGATGAATCCTTCCTTCCATGCATGCTTGGAAATCTTGATCACATCTATAGAAGACGGCCCGAACTTAAACCCCTTGACGGCTTTCGGCCCTCTTATAATAGCCAAAACAACACCTAACAAGAAGATCATAACTGCTGAAGGAAGAGAAGCAATGAGTTTCCTCAACTTTCTCCTTCTAGTAGTAGTACTAGTAGCTCTTCTGTCATCGTCGTCGTCGTCATCTCCCGAACCATTCACAATTATGATGAAACAAGCACAAACAAGAGCCAAAAGCAGTCCATCCAGCCCCAGCCAATGCCTCTCCCCAGCAGACTTGGACTTGGCAAAATTCTGCACATTCCTGATGTACTTAACAGCACTCATGGCGAAGGACAAGCCCTGCGCCAGCTGAATTCCCCGCACAACCGAAATCGGAATCAGCTTATACACAAGCTGCATCAAACCCGTGACGCCTAACAGGAACAGGATTCCGGCGGTGCAGATTCCGGCCGCCATTACCTCCGGAATGCCAAAGCTGGGATTGGAAATAGCCACTGCTGCTATTGACTTCATGGGCTGCACCGGCATCGGAACTCCATAGATTGCGCCCGTCACAAAATTGTAAATGCCGGTGAAAATCAAGGTTGTGCCGAGATCAAGATTCTTGGCCAGAGTCAGGGCCAAAACTATAGGAATGTAGGTGCCTAAGTCCCCCATTGCGCCGTTCAGTTCAGCCCATTTAGACCTGAAAATCAAGTTCTGTTTCACTTTCTGTACAACATGTAATGGACTGGATATGGGTCTCCGGTGGCCGGATTCGGGATCGGGGTTCTGTTCCATTGATGAAAAACAAGGTGGGGAAGAAAGAAGATCTTCATAGTACTAAGTATATAATAAAGGAAGCTGAGAGAGTTAAAGGTCAAGAAAGAAACTAAGTATAAAGTGTCCCTAGAATGAATGAGGAGCCGTTACGGAAATAGAGAAGTTGCTGCCGCTGAATGTGGCCTTAGGCATCTTTCTATCTTGCATGCCATTTATTCTTCTGCTTCCACATTTAATGATCCACCTCTTTTCAAAATTATCATAATCTTATTTCCATTGTATTTATTTTTAAGGGTAAATTACAATAATTTTTTTTGAAATTTGACATGGTCGCATATCTATGCAATGTTCCAGAAATTATTAATATAACAGTCGTCCAACAATTAGTCAAATTTATTAGGTTTGTTTAGTTAGGGTGAGAAGTGGGTGTATAAGAAAAGCAAGATAAATGCAATTTTGATCCCTAAACATAATCATTTAAGCAATTTTAGTCCTCAAATATTTTTAAGCTATAATATTGGGTGAAAAAGTGGAAAGATAAGGTCAAAAAGACAAAAAAAAAAGTACATATTTCATTTTAGGGTACTGGTAGTCTTGTTGCTACCGGTGAAAGTATTTGTAATTTATGAGTTAGTCCGGAAAGCGCAGTGACTGATTACCTAGTTGGCAGGCAAGAACGAGAACGTTAAGCCTGTTGAGCGCGTAGAGCGTGACGGTAAGGCCACTCATCTTTCTTTTCTATTTGTTGCTAACGCTAAGCCCGTGGAACGTAGAATGCCAAACAGTGAGCTAAACTAAAACGAAGATCTTCTGCGCGCGTGAATGATACCCTCAGGAAATTGATAGCTAATATTAACCCCTGTCATGTCCTTCCTTTTTATTTAATAGCTAAACTAAGTACCTCTATCCCGTTCCTTATGAAAAATTCTTAACAAATATCAAACAATAGACTCTCCTGAGGTTAACCACAATTACAAATACTACATCGTTGTTTGAAAAATTATATATATCCCCTGAAATTAACGGTTGTCTAACAAATACCTTTCGTGATAGCCTATTGTAGGAATGTATTTGTTAGGCCACTGTTAATCTTAGGAAAATATTTGTAATTTTTCAAACAATGAAGGAGCATTTATAATTATGGAAAACTTCATGAAAGCCTCTTATAATTTACCCTTTATTTTATTTACCTTATAATCCATATATATAATTTTCCTCCAATTATTTTTCCTTTCTATTGATAATACCGATACATAATTTTTGAGAAAAGCTAACCAAATCACGGGAAAAATTACTAAATCGAAGTTAACAATCAGGTAAACATGTTTTGCTTTTGCGCTTTTTTTTTTTTTTCCAGATTTTCTTTTATTGTTAATTGATAGTAATTTTTATTTTATTTAAGCTGTACAATTTAGAATAAATGAACAATACTCATTTTGATGAATACCTTTATTAATAAAAATATTTTCGTTCCTATTTTATGAATAATTTTATTAATAATGTTTTTAACTTTTTATATACTACAATTGTTTTAGTATAATATTAATTTATTTATTTTTAATATAAAATGAAGATAAATGGTTAATTAGTAAATTACAAAAATTAGTCTTTTCTTCTCAATCTATTTTTCTCATACCAAACAAGGAGAAATATTTTAAATTTACTCATATTTCAATTATATCAAACAACTTAAAGGAAAATTATTACTTTTTCCCTTCCCCTTGCCTTTTCACTTCTCCTTTCCTTACTTAAACCAAACGCACCTAAGGACATGTTTGTTTGTGTTTTTATTTTTAGATTTTAGTTTTTGAAACAGTAATTAGAGTGAAAACATATTCGTTTATACATTTTCTCACTAAAAATTTATTGATTTAACAACACAGTTCAATATAAAATCCACTCTTATTAACTAATCCAAATATATTTTCATTGCACAAGAAAATCCATACAAAATTGAAAATACATATTTCACTGAAACTGAAAACTGGAAATGGAAACACAACAATTTGGCCACAGTTTAGTTATTGACAAAATATTTGCTATTGTTTTTGGCTATGACTAATATTTTGACCTCGTTTACAAACCATTGCATATTCGTGATTAATTTATATTGGACCACATTAATTATTTTTAATAATTTTTTATTAGTGATATATAAGACTAATATTTTGTTTGAGATATTTCGTATACGCCTCCACTTGTAGTATTAACGCCAAATATTAGTTCATTAATAGAGCCAAATCAAATGTCAACACACATGAAAAAGGATATGCTTTGATGATGCCTTGGAATTTAATGTGTGTCTCTCTCTCTCTCTTTGACCTCTCAATTTCCGGATTGGATTTTTTTATTGTGAATTCTATTTATTTTTTATGTTATTTAATATATATTATGTATCATATGTATAAAATATTTTTTTAAATAAAATATATAATATCATCTTTATATACATATCATGTATATATTAAATGAAATAGAATTTACAATATAATTTAAAATAAAACATCAAACCCCTCAATACGCGAATAAATGCATGTTGCACGCTCTCAATTAAGCCACAATGTCAACTTCCTCGGAAGACTTTATTATTATCTATCTATACTATTTATTACGACGAGTAGGTTTAGAATAATTAATTTTTGTTCACAAAATGAGTAATAATTAAAATGTTTCTAAATATATTTTATTTATTTTTTTATAAATAATTATTTCTTTAATTTATTAATTTTATTAATAATTTTCTATTCATGCATATTAAAAGCTAATTTATTTAATTAATTCTGATTATTTGTTTATTTTATCTTCTTTGTTCTTATTTAATTATAATAAAATTTAAATTAAATTATAAAAGAACACATAAATACTAATCAATGAGGCCTGAAATTCCGGTCCACACATTTAGGGAGAGAGGCCCATTACCCAAAACATCAGGCCCGACCCATTAGTCAAAATTACTACTGTCTACAAAAAGTCTAAAACAATTACAGCCTTCCTCTTTTTTTTTTGTTGGGTAAATTGCATCATAACACCCCCACCCTTATTACCCCTGTATTATGGTGAAATTGCAAAACATCCTCCTGTATTATTTTAATAGGCAAAAATCCTCTCGTATTACGAAAAAAGCAGCAAAATACTCCCTCTCATTAGAAATTAACAGAAAGTACACGTCACATGCCTAAAGTGCGAGTGAATTTCTTTTTTAGCTCATTTTGATATCATTTTATATTTTAAAAAATCTTATCTATGATATATAAGAGAAAATTAATATTTTAGTTTAGATATAATTTAATTATTCATATATTATTGATTACTTTTATTTATTAATTAGTTTTAATATATTTTAATTAATTGGATTTATTTTTGAAATATATTAACTAAATATAAAATACCTAAAATTTTATATAAAATTTTAAAAGTTAAAAATTTATATTAACAAATCACAATACAAAGTTAATAAACTAAACTTCACTTTTCAAATTAAAAAATTTATATGAATATAAATAAAAGTTACTTATAATAATTATATGTTATTAACTAAGTTAAATATATATTTTAATAAATTATATTTATTAAATATACAAATCAAACTACCAAAAAAATATATCAAATTTTTTAAGTTATATTATTTACTATAAAAATATTATAAAGAGTATCAATATATGTATTTATACTAAAAATTTAATAATTTTATTTTTTATGTTTTGTAAAATTATAAGTAAAAATAGTTTAATTTTTTAAAAGTTTTAAAAAACATTATGTCTTCTTCTCCAGCGGCTGGCTCGCATCAGCCGCTCATCACCGACCATTCCATGTCATCGCCGGGCCTAGGCGACAGAGGACGCCCTTCTTTCTGGGCGACGACTGGGCGATGGGGGCTCGTCACCTTAGATCTAGGGGGTCGCCTAGATCTAGGGCGACAGCCCGAGCCGCTGCCTCTACTGGGGCGGTTAAACGCGGTGACCTCGCGTCGCCCCTTTTGTGGGGGTGATGTCGCTCAGTATGGGCAGCGACGGCTTTGCTGCTCACATAGGCGCCAGTTGTCGCCGCTCGTTAATATATATATATATATGTATATATACACAAATATGTATTGTGTATATATGTAATTATATATAAATAAAAAAAAATATATAGATTATGTAAGATCTGAACCGTTTATTTTTTAAAACTTAAAATCTATGGTTGTTATAAAAAGGGTATAACGGGCAATTCAATATAAAGTTTAACGCCGTTAAGCTTATTTAACGGAAGGAAAAAGTATGCAACATTTTAAAAAATACAGGGAGTTTTTAGCCTATTTTTTTTAACACGAGGGAGTTTTTGTCAAAAGTTTTAAAACACAGGGGGATTTTATGCAAAAGAAATAAGGGTACAAAGTACAAGAGGCCCTGAAGCGCAACCAACATACACTCCAACAATAAAAATACACTCAAGCCTATGGACTGCGCCATAACCTATATTGCACAGCAATTTGCAAGCTCATTAATAGGCCTTTCCCCACGATCCGAAAGCGCACCTGCTCCTCAATCAACCGCACAATAGCATCAGGTGGGTGCGCAGTATTCTGGAACCTCTGCATGTTCTTTTCTATTTAGATGTGATAAATCAATGAGGTAAGGGTCGCATGATAGACCGCCTTGACCAAATGATTCCCTCACCACCTCTTGGAAGCCCACGGAATACCCCTGCTCCACTTAGGGCACGACCAAGCAAACTTGCAACTTCTCCCAAGCAACAGGAGGCAACATCAGGAGTACGTACATTAAAGAAGAGATGTGCGTGGGACTCAATCATAATGCTAGCACACAAAACACATTTGGTGGATGGAATGTGCAACCACTCTTCATCCGCGGTAGAGAGTTTCCCAAGGATGGCTAACCATAAGAAAACTGGTTCTGCGCTACTTTAAAAGGACCATGAAAGAGAGGGAACCAAGGGACAAGAGTATAATCTGGATGGAACAGTTTGTAGGCAACAGAAGTAGTGAATTTCCTAGTAGAAGACCTCCATAAAATCTGGGCAGGACCTCTACGAAGCGGCGGGAGCTCTGCTATAATTTGCACAATATCCCGAGCTCACAGTACGGTAGGCCACTCCCATCTCCCCTCATGCACTATCGCAGCCACCCTCGAGTCAACCAGCATACCTGTGATCCTAGGAGCCTTTAGGAATACCTCACTCAACACCCTCTAGGATGCCACGGATCACACCAAAGGAAGGAACTCTCGTCATCCCCAATCCTATAATCAACACACGGCAACAACGAACTCCTAAGCTTAAGGAGTTTTTTCCAACTCCAAACTCCCGTGGACCCTCCAATACACCAAATAGCGTTGGCTTTCAATCCAGATTGCATGATCCATTGAACCCAAATAGATTGCTCATCCTGGGTAAGCAAGTCCCATAAGTGCTGGCACATCAAGGCACAATTAGTCCCCTGCACACTCCGCAACCCCAATCTACCTTGCTCCTCAGGAGAGCATACAATATGCCACGATACTGTAGCATATCCGAAGTCCCCCGTTCCCTGCACAAAAGTCTCCGAAATTTTTGCTCGATGCACTTGATCACCCTTTTGGAGAGAATAAACGCACCAAACCTATACATGCGCAAGGCATGAAGAACTGATTTAAGCAACTGAACTCTAGTTGCAGCCTGCAAATGTGAGACCATAAGCACCCCACCCTGTAATATGATGATCAATCCTATCCAATAATGATCGTCAGTCCGCAATGGTAAGCCTTAAGGATGTAAGAGGCACCCCTAAGTACTTAACCGGAAACACCCCCACTTGAAACCCAACCACACTTAGAATCTCTGCTGACCGGCCTTGGCCGATTTAGAGAAAATAATGTGGTTCATTGGGAGGGTTTGCAATGAGCCCGGAAAGTTGTGTAAACTCCTCTAGATCCTTCTTATACAAAGACACAGACATACATCTGTCTTGCAGAACATAATAATATCGTAAGCAAAACCCAACATTGCTAATTGCAGTTCCTTGCACCTCCAATGCTAGGAGAAGGTCGTAGTTGTCGTGATCCTCAACTTAATACAAAGGTGTAGTATTTCCATTACCATAACAAAGAGGTAAGGGAACAAAGGGTCCCCTTGCCGCAGCCTTTGAGCTCGCGCCCCCCCCCCCCAAAGAAAAAACCCATAAATACCAACGTTTAAAACTTACCGAGTACCTCAAAGTGGACACACATTCAAGAATCCATTAAACAAACCGGTTAGAAAAATTAAACAGTCAAAGAGAAACAACCGAAAATCCCACTCCAAGAAATCGTAGGCTTTCCTCAGATCAACTTTCAATGCACACCTTTGCGGAAGTTGTATTTGATTGTATCTCGAAAATAATTCCTGCTCCGGTAGGATATTCTTACTAATTCGCCTCCCAGACTCAAAAGCATTATGAGAAATATCTATCAAGAACTGGAGTACCCCTTGCATCCTCTTCAAAAATACTTTGGTAAATAATTTATAGAGGACATTACAACACACAATAGGTCTATAATCAGCAACAGTGATTGGCAACTGCACTTTGGGAATAAGTACTAGGATAGTGGCATTTAACTGTTTCAGCAAGGCGCCTGAGCTAAAGAATTCCTTGACCGCCTCACATATCTCCTTGCCAATAACAAGCCACGCAGCCTTGTAAAACCCAAATGTGAAGCCATCAGGCCCCGGGGCCTTATCACCCAACGTACTACACACAACCTCCCGTGTCTTGGAATACAGTACTGGGGCCAGCAACATCTCTGCCTCCTCATCATTCAATCTATGCTTAGCCACCAGAGCGAGGTGGCCTAAGCAGATATTTTGTTGCCTCCTTTCACCGCCGAGTAGCCCCTCATAGAAACTCACGAACTCCTGTTGCACCTGCCCTTGGTCAAGTAACACCTGTCCCTGCGCATTTTTGATCTGGAAAACCTTATTGATTGCCCTCCGAGCTTGAACTTTACTGAAAAATATTTTTGAGCATAGGTTCCCCTCTTTAGCCACGTAATTTTAGCATGTTACTTGAGCATACTTTGCTCCTGCTGAACGGCCCTACTGTACACCACCCTACAACATCCTCCAACTCATGCAGGAGTGGACAACGCAAAAACCGTTGGCATAGCATCTGAATCTGAGATAAAAACCCAACTGAAAATCTAACATTCTCACTCAAGTCACCTTTAGCCTGCCTAAGCTTCATGAAGACTAGTTTGAGAGACGTTAATTTGTTAGCCACTGCAAACATCTTGGTACCCACAATCCTGTGTCTCCACACTCCCTCAACCGTCTGTAAGAACACTGGAGTGGTATCCATGAAGTTATCAAATCTAAAGACACCTCGGGGCCAGAGGGGAGGCTTCTCTAGATGTAGGATCAATGGAGAATGGTCAAAAGTCCGTGCGGTGCTAAACATATAGAATTGGTTTGGTCATCTCTCTAACCAACCTTCATTGCACAAAGCCCTATCCAGCCGCTTCCAACGGCTCCTAGGCCCAGCGCTACAATTGTGCCAGGAGAACCCCGCTCCCTACATAGCTAACATAGCAGCACCAGCCTCCAGAAGACATTGATTGAACTCAACACTAGCTTGCTCCAAATCCCCTAAAGCGCCACTGACTTCGCTTTCATCCAGAATTGCATTAAAGTTTCCAAACAGAAGCCATTACTTCTTCCCAATCCTCTCTGTAAGCTGCTCAATTGACCTCCAAACTTCCTGCCGTGCAATCAATTCATTATCCCCATACACCACAGACATCAAACAACTGGTGTGCAATCGCCTACTAGCCACCTTACAATGCACCAACTGTCGATGGTTTCCAATATCTCCACCTCAAGCTTTGAGTCATCCTAAAAGACCCAAATACGGTTCCCAGGACAAGAATAACAACAAACCAATGGAATCGAGGATGGATGCTCACCTGCACTTGAGCGACATGTTAGAATAGGTGACCAGAAAGTCAATAGGTTTGGCGTTTTGTAACCTATTTGACAACTTGATGTAATGTAATATTATGTAATGAATAAAATGAGTATTCATTACCTGTGGTACCCTCTTTGTTGTGCTCATTTTTCATATACTAAAATGGTCTTTTACATATATCGCAACAAAGCCCACATACCACGATTAACAACTTATACAGTTGGGCCACGCATTGGATGGTGGTCATGAAACCAACTGAAAGAGTTGGGTCTAAAATGTTCCAAGTCAAGGACCTCGAGAGTCCTATAGAGACTTTCACCAAGAGTCATATTCATTGGATGAGTGTCATGTTTCATCGGCGACAGGCGTGGGACGCCTATACGATCTTAGTGGGTTGGTCGACTGGGGTCGATGCGACTGAACTGACTCGCGGGATCATCATATGGAAGCTAGGAGGCTTGGTCGGTATGATTGGATTTCCCCGGTTCCGATAGTACGAGAGTAGTCCTCAGACTTGAGGAACCATGGCAGTCACGTACACATGATGGTTGTGTCTTGGATCTGGCGAGAGGTGATCATTCTGTAAGATGATCATTATAAGCCTTGTCCAGTGCAGTTAGAATATGTAGCGAGGATGGTGGGTTCCAAGAAGAGGATCCGTCCCCTGTCAGTATGTGACAGAGGTATCTCCTATGCACTCGGAGATACGTTCATGCTGCTTAAACCTATGGCCACAGTGGTTGATCGAACAGGAAATGGTTTCCTGTGTCGATGCAATGAGGCATGTGTAGTCTCTAGTATTAAGCATAGATGCCTAGTCAAGGATGAGAACCGACGCCCAATTCTATACCCTAGACTAAGGCCAGGAGACGGTAGACGGAAAAGCTGTACCCGTACGAAATCGGCGCCTAAATGTTCATGCCAACATTCACCTAGTTTCTAGTTCCATGGACCGTTGCTAGACGGCCACCCATGGTAACGGGCCCTTGTTGGACACGGGCCAAGTCTAGCTGAGGGTGAACCTAAAGGGTCACACACAAATCACCGAGAAGGTGGAGAAATTGACTTGGAGTCAATTTCAGAGGATAATTAAGCAATTGGATTACTTAAAGGATTATCCATTGGATGGACATGCCAATATTGTATTGGGCCCTCGTTTAATCGGTAAATGGGATTTATCGGTTAATATAAAAAGTCGAAATATTGATTCTTTTAATTGGATTAAAAGATCAATGGGAATTATTTAAGTGGACCTTGAATTGAATGGGATTTAATTTTGGGTTCGTTGTAATTGGATTGCAGTGGAACCCGGTCCGTTGAATCTTGGCCCAAGAGGTGTTTTAATTCCACTTTTGGAATAAGAAGAAGTTTGACTTCTTCCTTAATAGGGCATGGCAGAAAATTATCATTTTTGAAGGGGTCGAAATCGACCATGCATGCTTGATGTATTAACTTGTCTCTTTTGGTAAGCGGCAAATCAATTCCAATCAAGCCTCTCTCTTTTGGTATGATTGAATCATACCTTAAGGGATGGTAGGCTTGATTGATGAATTAGTGGGATTGATTGGGATGTAACTAAACATCCTTGGATGAACCTAGACACATTCCAATAATCACATTAATTTTGTATATATATGAGTATATACGAACATCAAAGCAAGAGAATCATTATTCATCTTTTTCTAGGAAAAAGAAGAAGAAAATTACACTCCTCTCTCTCTCAAACTCTTGGCCTCTCTCTCTCCCTATTCCTTTGTTCTTCATTTGATCTTGGATCATTTGGAAGAACAAAGTGAGTTTAAGAAGAACACTGATTAATAATGTTCCTTTTCTTAAACCGAATCCTCTTAGATCCGTTTTCTTCTAACAAGAAAAACGTGTATCTCTTTCGTGTGGTGTGGATCACCTTTGGAGAGTTCATACATTTGAACTTTGTGAGCATTTCTGGAGAGTAACAACGCAAGTAGCCGTATACGAGAAAACTACAAAGGTAACCTCGGCTTTTACGCTTTCGTAGTTTGTTTTCGTTTCTATGCCTATGTACAATATACGCCTATAATATTGATACATCCTACATCGAACGCCCGGTTGAGCGCCTAAGGGAACACCCCTTGGGATTTTATTATTATTGTATTTATTTATGCGATTTAAATTTACGTATTTTGCGTTCTCACGCTTCCGCTCGCGCTCCCGGGCGGATCTACTTGTCCCTTCGAGTGGTATCAGAGTCCGATTTGATGTAAGGGGCATAAATCTATGTGTTTGGCATGTACAACTTTATTTTATGGCGTTATGAGCATGTGTAATTGTATGAATATATGAATGAATATGCTTGTTCATTTGTTTGAATTTTATGGACATTGTACAGGCAATTTTATAGATTGGATCTTAAAAATTGCATGTTTATTTTTAGTTTATATTATGTATTAATGTGATGAAATGAGAGAACGAAAACACTTAAAAACGGACAGTAGCGGCAGCAGTTGGTTGCCGCCCCTGCCGGCCGGCCACTGGCTGCCGGGCGCGCGCGGGCTCATACATGCGTGCAGCCTGGCCTGTGTGCCCGCCAGCGTGCATGCTAGCAGGGGCGGCTGCGCATACTGAGCTTGCGCGCTGCCCACAGGCGCGCAGCTGCTAGCTGCTTGGCCAGTGCTGCACAGGGCGCGCGCGTGCACAACCCTGTGTGGCGGGCGACCTGCAGGCACAACAGTTGGGTCGTTTTGTGCCGATATTCGATGTTTTCTGAAAAATTGGATTTTTTGGAATTTCTGCACATTTTTCTGAAAATGAATTAATGGATTTTTCCTTAGATCAAATTTGCTTAATTAATTTAGGTTTAATACATGCATTGGATGCATTGTATAAATGTCTATTAAATTTAAAATTTGAACTGTGCATCTTATTTGTATATTTGTACCTTATGATGTTAGACATCACTTGGATATTTTGAATATCCATGATTAAGCATGATTATTTGGTATAATTGTGTTAAATATGTTGATGGGATCAACATGGGATGATCACAAGAGCCCAAGACCTTGTGTATAGATGAATGTTGTCTATTTACATTTCTGTTGGGTGGGGCCTGTATGCCTCTTGTTTTGGGACTATCATCTCCCGCTTTACTAGCATCATGATGTTAAGACTTTTTCATTTATTTCCATGTATTGCTTTCATATGTAATTATAGTAGATAGCTTTGGTGAGGTTTTATTTTAACAAACCCATAGATTCGGAGACACAAGGTGTAACATCAAGGTGTGAAACAAGAAGAGCTACAAGGCCCATTGGAATGACAATGAGTTTATTACTTATGTAATAGTGTAGGACCACCTTAGACTGACCATAGACTCACTGCGGGCTCAGTTGGTCGCTTAGGTTTGGGCTTGTGATCATCCTAACAGGGACATGCTATGTTTCTGCATGCGACATATTGATTTAAACGCTTTATGATATTGGATATTTATGCATGCTAAAATACTTAATGTGATGAGGTCTCGGTCATTATCAAAACTCTCATTTGGTTGGACCAAATTAAATATTAGGCCCAGAATGGACTTGGATCAAAATGGTATTTTGATCTGTCCGAGCTTTCCATCCACAACAATGTGGTGAGAAAGCTACCACTACCCAAGTGTGGTCTCACGAGTCGTGGCACACTTGGACTAGGGGAAAGCTGCACCATTGTTGTGAACAAAGAGATTGCACTCGTTGTTTTCCTGTCTCACGAGTCGTGGGGGACGACAGTTGAGGCATGATTTAGTTGATGGGCCGGGCCCAACACTGAGTAACATGGTTCGCTTGGAGTCCTCGAAACCATGCGAATAGGTGAGGCAAAATATCTTGGGAATCTCATTGGATGAGAATGATATTGGATATCTCCGATTAGGTTTTCTTCAAGTGAATCGTAAAAGCGGGGCATGGAGATCATGCTTGTGGATCCCAAGTCCACTAGAAAATGGTTTCCCAAAACTCCACTTGAGAGTGGTGGACTTTCATATAAATAGTGGGAGGGTTAAAGACTAAAAGACCATGTCTTCAACTTGAATAATAATATTACCATCATCTGCTAATTTCTGCTTTACATTTTATACATGTAGATATGTCTAAGAATCCTTTGACCATGGTACTTGAGACTAATAAGTTTAACGGAACGAACTACTCGGACTGGCTAAGAAACCTGAGGATTGTCCTTGGTTTTGAGAACCAAGGCTACGTCTTGGACGAGCCGCCGCCGAGCGACTTACCGGAAGAGTAAACGCCAGAAGAACGTTTGACGTTCGAGAAATGGCACGAGAACAACCAAAAAGTATGCAGTATCATATTGGCTTCGATGTCTAATGACATTCAAAAGCAATATGAGAGGATGGACAACGTCTTCGCTATAATGCTCCGCATGAACGAGGTTATGCGGTTCCGGACAGACATATTAGATATGCCGCCACAAAAGCATTCTTTGGCACCAAACTGGCTGAAGGTTCATCTGTACAGAGTCATGGGGTCAAGATGCTTTCCCTAGTGGAGAAGCTCGAGACCTTAAAGCTGGGCTTAACAATGACACGTACATTAACGTGAACCTTCAGTCACTTCCTCCGTCCTATGACCCGTTTATTATAAACTACAACATGAACGGACTTGAGAAGTCTATTCATGAGTTGATCAACATGCTGGTGCAATACGAGGTAACGACCCACAAGTCAGCGTTGTCGGTATTGATACCCATCCTTGATAAGGAGAGTTATTCTTTCACCTTCAATAAAAATGATTTTTATATTATAAATGATGGTATATCTCATTTGCTTGGTACCTTGGTGAACGATCTGTACATACTTCAACGGTCTAATTGGATTATGACTGCGGAACACAAACAGAAACATGATAATCAAGATAGTGCACAAATTTGGCATGCGAGGTTAAGTCATATTTCTAAGGATAGGATAAGAAGGTTGGTGGACTCAAAGAGTCTAAAAATAGACGATTTGGACAACCTAGCGACCTGCGAATCCTGTCTAAAGGGAAAGATGACCAAGAAACCCTTTGTTGGACAAAGCACGCTAGCTAATGGTCTGTTGGATTTGATCCATACAGACGTATCTGGTCCATTAAATACTCAGGCTAGGGGTGGATACTCGTAATTCATAACCTTTACCGATGATCACTCAAGGTATGATTATGTTTACCTGATGAGGTACAAGTCTGAAGCCTTTGGGAAGGTTCAAGGAATACAGACTTGAAGTAGAGAACCAAACTGGTCGTAAGATCAAAGCCCTTCAGTCAGACCGAGGTGGAGAGTATTTAAGTGGAGAATTCATTGATTATCTTAAAGAGAATGGAATTCTCTCTCAGTGGACTCCTCCTGGAACACTCGGTTGAATGGTGTGTCTGAAAGGAGGAATCAGACCTTGTTGGACATGGTCTGATCCATGATGAGATTTACCGAACTCCCCTTATCCTTCTGGGGATATGCTCTTGAGATGGCGGCCAAACTTTTGAACTTGGCGCCATCTAAGAAGATATCCCAGATGCCATATGAGATATGACATGGCAAGCCTGTCTCCTATAAATACTTGAAAGTGTGGGGTTGCCCCGCATATGTCAAGAGATAAGTAGGAGATAAACTGGACTCCAGGTCTAATTTATGCAGGTTCGTCGGATATCCAAAAGAAACTGCGGGGTATTATTTCTGTGATCCCTCCGAGCAAAATGTGTTTGTCTTGTGAAATGCAGTGTTCTTGGAAAAGGGTTTTCCATTGGATAGTCGACGTGATGTGTGTTGTAATTGACATTTTAATGTTAATTTGTAACAACATATTGTTCTAAAACATGGGTTCAATTACACATGACTCCATAGATTAGATGGTGAGAGAAATAGAAGGATTACACTTATCCTACATAGGAATATGATGGGAAAGTGTGGAGCTTCGATAAGGATATAAAGATGTATGTAGGGATGAGTGTTTTACACTGAATATTGTCCCACATTGAAAGTTTAAGGATAACTTAAACTCCTTATATCAAATTCAATGTTCAATATATGTTTGAAGTGTTATGGAGACTAGAGTGAACAAGGGGTTGCCCCATACGTGCACTGCTGAAGCCCGACTCCGGCGCAGGTAAAAATGTTTGCAGTAAAAATATTTGAATTTATCTGATAAAACCCGATGCATTTATAACTATCAAATGGTTTTAAAATCTGTTTTAAAAATCGTTTTAATGGTGCTTTAATACCAGATTTTAAACCTGGATTAAATGTTGATTTATTACAAACCTGAAACTCCTGTATTTATGTGGCGGTTTCAGCTGGTTTTAATGCTTGGTTTTAATAGCGTTTAATGGTTTTTAAACTTATATTTAAAATCGTTTTAAATTTCGTTAATGGCTATTTATGTCAGCCTTAATGGTGGTTTAATGCTGCACTAATGATGGTAATTAATGCGGAAGTTGTAACCGCTGATAGTCTTGCCTATATAAGGCTGCAAAGGCCCACTTCAAAGAATGAATAACAGACACTTACGAATACGAAACACAACATGTGTACCTCTCTCTCTTTTTTCTCTCTCTTCTCTCGAATTTCTCTAAAATCCGAGAGTGTTTGTCCTGCAATTTCTGAGTTTTGAGCTTCAGTTTCCCACAGACTACTGAGTGTTGTTTCGAGGTGTTCTTCTGTAAAGTGCATACCGTTAGAACTGAAACCGTCTTATCCTGGAAGAAGTTGCGTAGTACCCGTGTTCACGTTCGATATGGGACGTATAATTTCTTCAAGGTAAGCATATTATATCTGTGATTCGGTTTGTTTATATCATTGGACCGAAAATTGTTACGATACAATTCTCATTGTAAGTTTTACTTTATCGCTATAACAATATTTCTAACTGTTTCGTGTTATTTGGTTCCAACGTGTTTCTTGTGTTTTGATTTTAAAACTGTTTGTAAAATCTGATTGTTATTTCAAAACGATTACTACGATTGTCTCTATTTGACAACTTTTTTTTTCAACAATCTTGAAGGAATTATAGGTTTTGAAAAATCGGGTTCTTCCGTTGGAACGAAAACAGTTTCTGTTTTGCGGTTTTAAAAATTCAGATTTTTGATTTTTTAAATCTGTGATTTACTTTTGGCCATTTTATTTATTAAGAGGCAGAAAGTGAATAAAGTGAATTCGAACTCAACAACCATCGGTAAAGGCAAAGACAAAGCCGTTAAAAACAAGAAACCATGGTTGTGGGAGGAACTAGCAATGCTAGCACCTCAGGAGCAACTGAAGGGTATGTTTCAGTACAACCTGAACTACTTACTATCTATCTATGAACCATTTGATTGGTTGACTGACACTGGAGCATATGTGCACGTCTGTGCTGATAAATCGCTCTTTGTGTCTTATCAAGCCATAAATGGAAGGATAGTAAGCATGGGGAATTCTAGTACTGTTGAAGTACTTGGGATAGGAAGCGTAGACTTGAAATTTCCTTCAGGGCGCATTCTGTCGTTTCAAAGAGTTCACCCTGTACCTACTGTCAGGAGAAACATTATCAGTGGTTCTGTAATAGTCAGTGAGGGATATGAATTATCCTTTAAATTTAATAAAGTGATAATTCAACATTTTGGTGTTTTTGTTCGCAAAGGATATTTATCTGATGGGTTATTCAAAATTCGAGTTGATAGCAATGATATGGCTGAATCTGATTCTATTGTTTTGAATATTGAATCTACTTTTTTGTGGCATAGTAGATTAGGTCATTTAAATTTGGGTTCAATCAAATGAATGATGAATCTTAATTCAATACCTAGTTATGAAATTTAACGAGGTCACAAATGTGAAATTTGTGTAGAAGCTAAACAAGTTAGGAAACCCTATCAATCAGTTGAAAGGGATTCGGTAATACTTGATTTGGTGCACATTGATATTTGTGAGTTCAATGGTGTTTTGACTATGGACCACAAGCGATATTTTATAACCTTTATAGATGATTGCAGTAGATACTGTTATGTCTTTCTCATGCGTAATAAAGATGAAGCGTTAGATAAATTTATTTTGTTTAAAAATGTAGCAGAAATCCAAACTGATAAGAAACTTAAACGATTAAGGTCTGATAGAGGAAGAGAATATGAGTCGAGTAAGTTTAGTGAATTTTGTCAAAAATTTTGGCATAATTCATGAAGAGACTCCTCCATATCCCCCTTCGTCTAATGAAATAGCTGAACGAAAGAATAGAACCTTTAAAGACATGATTAACAGTCTTCTGTTAACCTATGGGTTACCTAAGTATTTGTGGGGAGAGGCTTTGAATACAGCTTGCCATATTCTGAATAGAGTCCCTCTGAAACACAATACGAGTACTCCTTTCGAGTTATGGAAAGGAAGGAAGCCAGACCTCATATGCTTTTGAGTGTGGGGGTGCCTAGCAAAGGTACTGGTCCCTGAACACAAGAGAAAGAAATTGAGCCCTAAAACTGTTGATGTTGTGTTCTTGGGCTATGTGGAGACAAGTTATGCACTGAGATTTCTAGTTATTAAATCAGAAATTTCAGGCATTGAGGTCAACACAATAGTCAAATTTTGTGATGCTACTTTCCTGGAAGATGTATTTCCCATGAAAACGGGAATCCCTCCTAGTGTTTCACTTGATGATTCACTTGCCTCCAATTCTATTCCTGAACATGTGGAAAAGATGACAAATGTGGGGGTTAATCCTAGTAGTACTAGTCAGACTTATGAAGAGTCAGATGAACCTAGACGGAGTAAGAGAGCTAGGATCGTCAAGGATTTTGGAAGTGACTTTGTCACTTATAATATCGAGGACGAGCCTGTAACCTTCAAAGATGCTATGGCTTCTTCTGAAGTCAAGCATTGGAAGGAAGCTGTCAAAAGTGAGATGGACTCCATTGTCTCTAACGGGACATGGGTGCTAGTTGATCTCCCTCCGGGGTGTACTACAATTGGGTGTAAGTGGATCTTTAAGAAGAAACTGAAACCTGATGGGACCATTGATAAGTTTAATGCCAGATTGGTGGCTAAGGGTTTTAAACAAAAGGAAGGAATAGACTATTTTGATACCTATTCTCTGGTAGCTCGATTGACTACAATCCGGGTGCTTATAGCATTGGCCTCAGTGTATAATCTTTCAGTTCACCAGATGGATGTGAAAACAGCCTTCTTGTATGGTGAACTAGAGGAAGAGATATACATGGACCAGCCTGAGGGATTTGTAGCTCATGGTAACGAGCACAAGGTTTGTAAACTTGTTAAGTCTCTTTATGGACCTAAGCAAGCACCCAAACAGTGGCATGAAAAGTTTGATAAAACTATCCTTGCGTTTGGTTTCATCGTGAATGAGAATGACACGTGCATTTACTGTAAAGTTAAAGGAGATAAAATTATCATTATATGCCTGTATGTAGATGATATTCTGTTAATAGGATCATCTTTAGATATTATTATGGAAACCAGGTCATTTTTGAAAAATAAGTTTGAAATGAAGGATATGGGTGAGGCTAATGTAATTCTTGGCATCAAGTTGATTCGGTCAACTGATGGGATAGCTATTTCTCAATCTCACTATGTTGAGAAGATAATTAAGAAATTTGGCTATCAGAACAAACAGTAGAATTGCTAAGACACCATATGATCCTTCTCTGGCTTTATTTAAAAATGAAAGTGGTATACCTGTTGCACAACTAAGGTATTCCCAAATTATTGGGAGTTTACAGTATCTTGCAAATGGCACGAGACCAGACATTTCATTTTCTGTCTTGAAGCTGGCTAGATACACGAGTTGTCCGGACAAACTCATTGGGGAGCTTTGGATAGGGTACTAAGGTACCTTAAGGGTACAGTGTCACTGTCCATTCATTATGGCAGATTCCCTGTTGTTTTGGAAGGTTATAGTGATGCTAGCTGGATAGCCAAAAACTCGAAACTAATGGGTGTTCAGGATATGTGTTTACCTTAGGTGGGGGCATGATCTCCTGGAAGTCTGCAAAACAGACTTTGATAACCCGGTCTACTAAGCCGAGTTATGTGCGTTGGATACGACTGGTACCGAGGCAGAATGGTTGTATGGGTTGTTACTACAACTTCCCATTGTAAGCTAGCCTCTTCCACCTATTGCTGTATATTGTGATAGTCAGACCACAATAGCAAAGGTTCATAGTCATAAATACAACAAAAAGATAAAAAGACACATCCAAGTTAGACTTAAGTCTATAAGGGCATTAATGTCGGACAGAGTTATAGGCATTGACTTTGTGGGAACAAAGGACAATGTGGCTGATCCTTTGACGAAAGGATTAGATCTGTCACAAGTACAAAAATCCAGATTGGGGATGGGACTGAACCCCCTCAGTGATATAACTACGATAGCAACCCAACCTTCCAAGTGGAGATCCCACAAAGAAGGTTCAATATGGTATTAATAAGTCGTAGGGGATATCCGAGCACCTAAAAATAGACTGATACTTTGTATTTGGAGTCTATCCCCTGTAATTCTAGAAGGTGCTGTTACTGCAAGTATAGTAAGAGTTTTAACTCTGAATGGGGTCAAGTCTTCATAGACGAGATGCTAAGCAGTGCATCCCTGGAGACACCCAACTAAGTGAATGGAGTTGTTTGGCCACAACTAAGGAATGGGGTTATTCCTGAAAACAGTCAACGAACAGGATCAGGACACATGGCCTAACGTGTCAACCCTAAAGATCAACACAAAGTCGGTGGCTTGTTGTTACTAACAGATGCTGTCACAACCACGGCCTCAAATTCAAGGCTTAGTTCCATTTGATCCGATGACAACTGACGTTAGATAACTAAGGTAGTGGTTCAAACGGGGAGGTACCATTGCTGAAAGCAAGTCACAGAAGCTTGAGTTCAAATCTAAAGATTTGTGGGGGATTGTTGTAATTGAGATTTTAATGTTAATTTGTAACAACATATTGTTCTAAAATATGGGTTCAATTACACATGAATCCATAGATTAGATGGTGAGAGAAATAGAAGGATTACACTTGTCCTACATAGGAATATGATGGGAAAGTGTGGAGCTTTGATAAGGATATAAAGGTGTATGTGGGGATGAGTGTTTTACACTGAATGTTGTCCCACATTGAAAGTTTAAGGATAACTTAAACTCCTCATATCAAGTTCAATGTTCAATATATGTTTGAAGTGTTATGGAGACTAGAGTGAACATGGGGTTGCCCCATACGCGCGCTGCCGACGCCCGACTCCGGCGCGGGCGCGAATGTCTCAGTCTCAGTATCTATCTTTTTGCAGTAAAAATATTTGAATTTATCTGATAAAACCCGATGCATTTATGACTATCAAATGGTTTTAAAATCTGTTTTAAAAAATCGTTTTAATGGTGCTTTAATACCAGATTTTAAACCTGGATTAAATGTTGATTTATTACAAACCTGAAACTCCCGTATTTATGTGGCGGTTTCAGCTGGTTTTAATGGTTTTTAAACCTGTATTTAAAATTATTTTAAATTCCATTAATGGCTATTTATGTCAGCCTTAATGGTGGTTTAATGCTGCACTAATGATGGTAATTAATGCGGAAGTTGTAACCGCTGATAGCCTTGCCTATATAAGGCTGTAAAGGCCCACTTCAAAGAATGAATAACAGACACTTACGAATACGAAACACAACATGTGTACCTCTCTCTCTTTTGCTCTCTCTTCTATCGAATTTCTCTAAAATCGAGAGTGTTTGTCCTGCAATTTTCGAGTTTTGAGCTTCAGTTTTCCAAAGGCTACTGAGTGTTGTTTCGAGGTGTTCTTCGGTAAAGTGCATACCGTTAGAATTGAAACCGTCTTATCCTGGAAGAAGTTGCGTAGTACCCGTGTTCACGTTCGGTACGGGACGTATAATTTCTTCAAGGCAAGCAGATTATATCTGTGATTCGGTTTGTTTATATCATTGGATCGAGAATTGTTATGATATAATTCTCATTGTAAGTTTTTACTTTATCGCTATAACAGTATTTCTAACTGTTTCATGTTATTTGGTTCCAACGTGTTTCTTATGTTTTCGTTTTAAAGCTGTTTGTAAAACCCGATTGTTATTTCAAAACGATTACTACGATTGTCTCTATTTGAAAACTTTTGTTTTCAACAATGAGGTCTTTGAGGAATCAAGTGAGGTACCCTATGAGGCAGCAGTGACATCTGAGCCAGTAGTTCCCACTGATGATGTTCCCGTCCTGCGTAGGTCGGCCAGAGTATCCCAACCACCTGAGAGGTATGGATTTCTAGGCCTGACAGGTCAGTTGGATAATGATCCAAAGACGTATAGAGAAGCGATGTTGGACATCGATTCGGATAAGTGGCTTGAGGGCATGAAGTCCGAAATGGACTCGATGGGTGCAAACCAGGTTTGAACCCTAGTGGACCCACCCAAAGGGGTAAAGCCCGTAAGGTGTAAATGAGTCTACAAACATAAACTTAGAGTTGACGGGGAGGTTACAACCTTCAAAGCCAGGCTTGTGGCGAAAGGTTACACTCAACGACCTCGAGTCGATTTTGAGGAAACCTACTCGCCTATAGCAATGGCTAAGTCCATTCGGATACTGCTTGCCATAACAGCATAGTATGACTATGAAATATGGCAGATGGACGTGAAAACCGTCTTCCTCAACGATTGCGTAGAAGAAGAGGTCTATATGGATCAACTGGAAGTTTCACATCTGTTGGAGAAGAGCAGAAGGTCTGTCGTCTCCAAAGGTCCATCTATGGCCTCAAACAAGCTTCCCGAAGCTGGAACATACGTTTTGATGAAGTCATACGGGGATATGATTTCATCAAGAACGAGTCTGATCCTTGCGTATATAAGAAGATCAGTGGGAGCTCGATTGCGTTCCTGGTGCTTTATGTGGATGACGTCTTGCTCATTGGGAATGATGCTAATATGTTGGGAACCACTAAAGCTTGGTTGTCAACACAATTTTCCATGAAGGATATGGGCGAGGCATCCTACATCATTGGCATCAAGATCTACAGGGATAGATCTAGAAGGATGTTAGGAATGGCACAGTCCTCGTATATTGAGAAAGTCTTGAAGAGATTCAAGATGGAGAACTCAAAACGAGGATTCCTTCCAATGAGGCATGGAATTAAGTTGTTCAAGAAGCAATCTCCTAAGACTGATGAGGAACTTAAACGGATGTTGGACATCCCCTATGCTTCAGCCGTAGGTAGCATTCAGTACGTGTCCAGTACACTACACTAGATGTGGCTTTCGCTTTGAGCGTGACCAATTGATATCAGTCGTGTGCCGTGGAGAATTGATATTGGAAGGCTATAGCGACGCTA
This sequence comes from Sesamum alatum, assembly GCA_034509735.1. NCBI lineage: Eukaryota > Viridiplantae > Streptophyta > Magnoliopsida > Lamiales > Pedaliaceae > Sesamum > Sesamum alatum. Next base: position 20,447,853 of record JACGWO010000009.1, on the reverse strand, counting down.
GCTTCCAGTCGGATAACGATGATGCCAAGTCTTAGTTTGGTTTTGTATTTAGGCTAAATGGTGTCGTGGTTACTTGGAAGGGTTCCAAGCAGGCTATCACGGCGGACTCCACCATAGAGTCTGAATACATAGCGGCTTTGGAAGCTGCTGGAGACGATTTGGTTGATGAGCTACATCCAAGGGTTAGGTGTAGTGCCTAGCATTGCTAAGCCTGTAGTTAACTTCTACGATGACAACCGGGCGATAGCGCTAGCAAAGGAACCGAGATCTCATCACGATCCAAGCATATTCTTAGACGCTACCATCTGCTCAGAGAGATGGTTAGTAGGGGTGACATTCGGATGGACCGAGTCAGCATCTGGATAAGATGGGTTTGAGGTCAATGGGTGATTAACTTTAGGTCAAGTGAGAGATTGTTAGAATTAGGGCTGCAAACGAGCCGAGCTCGAGCTCAAGTAAACAAGCTCGAGCTCAATGAGCCTGGGTGTTACAGGCTCGAGCTCGAGCTCACGAGCTCAAATTTGAATTTTTTTTTCCAAAACAACGAAAAAATATATGGACTATTCTACAAAATTCATATGAATTGTATTAAATATGTGTTTAAAAAAAATTGTCAAAACATACTAAATTGTTGATTAAGCTTGTTTCTAGACAATACAACCCAAAATACCATATTTTAATATCATCTACAACTAAAATATGGGATATTGACTAATAATTCTAATATATGGTGAATTTTAAAACAAACGCTTTTCGGTGTAGTAGATATTGAAATTATAACGATAAAATTCATATGAATTGTATTAAATATTTATTTACAAAAATATTATCAAAATGTATTATCGTTCATTAAGCTTGTTTCTAGATAATACAAACTAAATACCATATCTTAATATCATCTAAAACTAAAATGTGAGATATTGACTAATAATTATAATATATGATGAATTTCGAAACAAATGCATTTTGTTGTAGTGAATATTGAAATATAACAATAAAATTCGTATGAATTGTATTAAATATTTATTTAAAAAAAATCAAATCATACTAAGTTGTTGATTAAGCTTGTTTTTAGATAATATAAACTAAAATACCATATTTTAATATCATATAAAACTAAAATCTGATATATTGACTAATAATTTTAATATATGGTGAATTTTGAAACAAATGCATTTTGTTGTAGTAGATATTGAAATTATAACGATAAAATTCCTATGAATTGTATTAAATACTTATTTATAAAAATATTATCAAAATGTATTAAATTATTAATTAAGCTTGTTTCTAGATCAATACAAACTAAAATATCATATTTTAATATCATCTAAAACTAAAATATGAGATATTAACTAATAATTTATAATATATGATGAATTTTGAAACAAATGCATTTCGTTGTAGTGAACATTTAATTATAACAAAAAAATTCATATGAATTGTATTAAATATTTATTTAAAAAAATATCAAATCGTACTAAGTTGTTGATTGAGCTTGTTTTAAGATAATATATATTAAAATACCATATCTTAATATCATCTAAAACTAAAATATGAGATATTGGCTAATAATTCTAATATATGATGAATTTTGAAATAAACGCATTTTGTTGTAGTAGATATTGAAATTACAATGATAAAATTCATATTCATTATATTAAATATTTATTACAAAATAATTATCAAATCAAACTAAATTGTTGATTAAGCTTATTTTTAGATAATATAAACTAAAACACCATATTTTAATATCGTCTAAAATTGAAATATGAGTTATTGACTAATAATCCTAATATATGATAAATTTAGAAATAAATACATTTTATGGAGTGGATTTTAAATTATGACAATAAAATTCATATGCATTATACTAAATATTCATTTACAAAAAAAATATCAAAACTTACTAAAATGTTGCTTAAGCTTGTTTTTCAACAATATAAATAAGAATACCATATTTTATTATTATATAAAATTAAAATAAAAGATATATTGACTAATAATTTAATATATAGTGATTTTTTCATATAAACTTGATATAATATTGAAATGTACTTAAATATATAAAAATATGTATAAATAAAAAATACAAAAAATTAAAAAAATGTGAGCTCGCGAGCTCACGAACACAAATAATTGAGCTCGAGCTCGAGCTCGGGAAGCTCGAGCTCGAGTTGAGCTTGGACTCGAGCCGGCTCAGCTCTACTTGCACCCTTAGTTAGAATAGGTGACCAGAAAGCCAATAGGTTTGGCGTTTTGTAACCTATTTGACAACTTAATGTAATGTAATATTATATAATGAATAAAATGAGTATTCGTTACCTTTGGTACCCTCTTTGTTGTGCTTATTTTTCATATGCTAAAATGGTATATTACATATATCGCAACAAAGCCCACAGACCACGATTAACAACTTATACAGTTGGGCCACGCATTGGATAGTGGTCATGAAACCAACTGATAAAGAGTTGGGTCTGAAACGTTCCAAGTCGAGGACCTCGAGACAGGGCATCGAGAGTCATATAGAGACTTGCACCAAGAGTCATATTCATTAGATGAGTGGCGTATTTCATCGGCAACAGGCGTGGGACGCCTATACGATCTTGGTGGGTTGGTCGACTGGGGTCAAGCCGACTGAACTGACTTGTGGGGATCATCATATGGAAGCCTTGGAGGCTTGGTCGGTACGATTGGATTTCCCCAGTTCCAATAGTACGAGAGTAGTCCTCAGACTTGAAGAGGATTCGTCCCCTGTTAGTATGTAACAGAGGTATCTCCTATGCACTCGGAGACACGTTCATGCTACTTAAACTTGTGGCCACGGTGGTTGGTCGAACAGGAAATGATTTCCTGTGTCGATGCAATGAGGCATGCGTAGTATTAAGCAAAGATCCCTAGTTGAGGATGGGAAGTAACGCCCAATTTCATACCCTAGACTAAGGCCGGGAGACGGTAGATGGAAGGACCGTACCCGTACGGAATCCGCGCCTAAATATTCACACCAACATTCACCTAGTCTCTAGTTTCATGGACCGTTGCTAGATGGCCACCCATGGTAATGGGCCCTTGTTGGACACAAGCCCAAGTCTAGCTGAGAGTGAACCTGAAGGGTCACACACAAATCACCGAAAATGTGGAGAAATTGATTTGGAGTCAATTTTGGAGAATAATTAAGTAATTGGATTACTTAAAGGATTGTCCATTGGATGGACGGATCGATATTGTATCGGGTCCTCGTTTAATTGGTAAATGGGATTTATTGGTTAATATAGAGAGTCGAAATATTGATTCTTTTAATTGGATTAAAAGATCAATGGGAATTATTTAAGTGGGCCTTGAATTAAATGAGATTTAATTTTGGGTTCGTTGTAATTGAATTGCAGTGGAACCCGATCCGTTAAATCTTGGCCCAAGAAGTGTGTTAATTCTACTTTTGGATTAGGAAGAAGTTGGACTTCTTCCTTAATAGGGCATGGCCGAAAATTACCACTTTTGAAGGGGTAAAAATCGGCCATGCATGCTTGATGTATTGACTTGTCTCTTTTGGTAAGGGACAAATCAATTCCAATCAAGCCTCTATCTTTTGGTATGATTAAATCATACCTTAAGGGATGGTAGGCTTGATTGATGAATTAGTAGGATTGATTGGGATGTATCTAGACATCCTTGGATGAACCTAGACACATTCCAATAATCACATTAATTTTGTATATATATGAGTATATACAAACATCAAAGCAAGAGAATCATTATTCATCTTTTTCTAGAAAAAAGAAGAAGAAAATTACACTCCTCTCTCTCTCAAACTCTCGGCCTCTCTCTCTCTCTCTCTCTCTCTCTCTCCCTATTCCTTTGTTCTTCATTTGATCTTGGATCATTTGGAAGAACAAAGTGAGTTTAAGAAGAACACTAATTAATAGTGTCCCTTTTCTTAAACCAAATCCTCTTAGATCCGTTTTCTTCTAGCAAGGAAAACGTATATCTCTTCCGGTGTGGTGTGGATCATCTTTGGAGAGTTCATACATTTGAACTTTGTGAGCATGTCTGGAGAGGAACAACGCAAGTAGCCGTATACGAGAAAACTACAAAGGTAACCTCGGCTTTTACGCTTTCGTAGTTTGTTTTCGGTTCTATGCCCTGTGTACAATATACACTTATAATATTGATACATCCTACATCGAACGCCTGGTTGAGCACCCAAGGGAACACCCCTTGGGATTTCATGATTATTGCGTTTATTTATGTGATTTAAATCTACGTATTTTGCGTTCTCACGCTTCCGCTCGCGCTCCCGGCGGATCCACTTTTCCCTTCACGACATTCCTAGGAGCCACCCGAGTCTCCACTAATCAACAAAATAGGAGACCAAACTCCTAGATTAAGGCGCTAACCGTGAGCTGATGGTCTCGCCAATTAAGCCCTCTCACGTTCCATACGGTAGTTGGTATTAGGGTGCACCGTTGGACGGGCTGCTAATAGGACTCGGTTCAGAATCAGCCTCCATGTTTAAGGTGTGAAAATAGTTGAAAATGATAAGCTCATTTCCTAGTATATCCCCTACCACTGATTTTCTTGCTGACGTAGATGCCACAACAAGCCTTCCACCTGTCCTAGAAGGCCACGTGCGCGAATGACTAGGCTCCACCTGAATGGGTACACCAGTCTCATGAGCAGTCATGGCAACCTCCTGAATAGGTACACCAGTCTCCTCATGAGTAGTCATGGCAACTTCCTTGCCTTTAGTACTCGCCACCTTTAGCAGCCACTTCACTGTCCTCCGTGGCATCCTGGTCCTTCAGGCCGTTGACTTACGTTTAGGCACAAAAACCTTGATAGGAGGCTTAGCCACCTTGAGCGCAGGGCACGCCAATACATTATGCCCAACAACCTATATTGCGTGCAGTGACTCGACAACCATTCGTACTCCACATCCACTTTGCAAGGTAGCTCCGGGCCCCCTTCGCAAGGCAGAATGACAATAATGTGCTTGGGAAGGGTCGAATGGTAATCCAACATGACACATATGTGAGCATAATCAAGTCGCGTGCACTCACGAGTAATCGTATACTGGTATAACGGTTTTCCCACCCCAATAGCCATCGTGTTGAGCCCTTCCTCAGTCCAATACTCTAGGGGTAGATGCTTGAGTCGAATCCACACTAGGACCTCCATGTGCACATGCTTACGAAGAGCCATGTCAGGCTCCCAACGTTGGAGTACAATAACCTAACCTTGGAACAACCAAGAAACCCCCGCCAATAACTTCTTCCATTGCCGCAACGACTTTGAACTGGAAAAAGTAGAAGCCGCTGGAAGACGCTGTAACACCTTGCACGCTAGCCCAAGAAGTTTGCACAAAAGAACTTAGATGCTGACAAAAATGCTTCTTGCCTAACAAGTAACCCACGGCCGTAGCCGCCTACCGGTGGGAACCAGCCCCCACCATAGCCGGCGTCGGACGCACGACCACTTGCTCCTGCTAGATAGTCGGAGGGACATAACTAAGAGTTTTCCTTGAAGATTTATTAAAGCCATCCACAAACTTGTCTTTAGGCAACGCAACATGAGTCCCCGTGTGTAGAGGCACTTTTCCAATAAATCGTAGGCTCCGCGGGCGCATGAAGGTCCGCCATGAGTGTGTTCATAGGGTTAGGGGTCCCCATCGGTGCAGGCTGCAAGGCAACACTCATACCATAGCTAGGAGCAATGCATGGTGAAGAAACCATAATAGGTCCCTCTTGTTCTGCCCACCAGCAAATCCAAATCGGATCCAATAGTGCCAAAACGTTCAGCCCACTTCTCCTTAATACACTCCAAAATTCCCACAGCTTCAGCATCCCCTTGAGAAATCACCCTTTCCGCCAATTCTAAGAACTGGGCGAAATTAAAGCTAGTGTGGATCTCCTCCCAACCCTTGCCATCCGAGTCTCCGGCCACCTCTGCCTCCGATAATGGTTCCGCACATCAGGGTTAGGGTTAGTATCCATGTGTGTGCAGTTAGTGCAAGAGAGAGAAGAATCAAACCCTATGTTTGGGCTCGTTTTCGGCCCATCTCCGAGATGGGCCGAAACACATTATCATGTTTGGTTTGGCCAAAACACCATAACTAGGTGTTTTGGCCAAATCTGGTCCAATCCCCCAGGTAAAAAAATATTGTTGAAGTCATCCCTCACATTCCCAACCCTAGGCCCACTTCATCCCCTGCAGCTGCGTTTTTTTCACACAAGGAAGCTTGCAAGCTCCATCGTTCATCCGACCAACCGTCCGATGAACGACCTTCATGGCAGCCGATGCTATCTAGTTTGAGTGAAACAGAAAAACCAAGAAAAAGAGTGGACGAAAAATGGCGATTGGGGCGAAGGCTCTGCATATTTCTTTTGTTGCGCATTTTCTTGGGGTTGTGGGTGCGATTTTGGTGTTGATTTGGTGCATCAGCTTCAGAGGTGGTTTGGCGTGGGAAGCTACGAACAAGAATCTCATTTTCAATGTAAGAAAACTCTCTTGTTATCACCCTGTCTGCTTCTTGTTTGCCTTTTCTTGATCTTTTACCTCTGTTGTTCCCGTTTGTTTTTGTGTTTTTGTGGTGATCTTTTTGTAAGTGTAGTGAGCGATGAGGGTTGGAATTTAGAGTGGTGATGGTTGGTTTCTTGTGTTATTCAATACTGGGACTTTAAATTGTTGTTCGGTGCATTAGTTTGTGTGAAGTATTTTGTTGATTATAGGCGTTGACTGCACTGGAGTTCGTTGTAAAGATATGATACTCATTTGATTGATGGTTATATAGATATGAGTTTGTTGAAGGTATTCATATTTTTGCTTCTTACAGTTTAGACAAAATCTTGAAGTGGTTCACTTCATTGGTATGGAATGAACACTTGCAATAATGTGTTGCTACGGGACAAAACAAAAAATACAATTTAATAACATTAATATATTAAATTATTAATACCCACCTAACAATAATTAAATATTAATATATATATATATATACACATTTAAAATACAAATAAAAAGACATGATGTGGCAATGAACAATATTTTTTGTTCCCCAAATATACAACAAAATACATACAACATCTTCTTTACACTATTTAAAACTATCTCCAAAATAAACCCAAACATACACCATTTTCTAACACATACTTATTTATCTCTATTTTTCTCTCTCTATCTCCTAAACCCAAAACAAAACAACCTGAAAATGAAACCAAACACTATGAAAGAGTTTTAGTGCACTTCAAGTTTATTGGTGAAATAGTACACATCTACAGTTGCTTTTTATGTTTCATTTTCAGTTTTTGGTAGAAAAAATATGCTTAAATTTTGTATATGTTTTCGTATGAATAAAAATATATTTGAGTTAATCAATAAAATTGTATTTTATATTGAACTATGGTGTCAAATTAATATATTTGTAAAACAAATACATATAAAATAAATATATTTTAATTACTGTTTCAAAAATTAAAAATGAAACATAAACAAATAAGCTATTAGTTGCCTTCAAGTTTTCTTGGAAAAACTTTCTTCGAAAAAAAGAAAAGAACTAAAGAAAATAAAAGAAAAAGAAAAGATATTCAAAATGAACATTTTATTTTGTTTTATTTTAGGGTAAATTACAATAACTTCTCTTGAGATTTGATATAATTACGAATACTCCCTCATTGTTTTAAAAATTACAAATACCCCACCTGAGGTTTGTAATTTTTAACCAAGTGTCTGAAATGGTCCATTTGCATTATTAATTTTTTTTAAATTGTAGAATAATCAGCCGAGGCAAATTACATTGTTGCTCCTCTGTATAAAAAATATAAAAGATCTCTCCCTGCGCATTTTTGTCCCAAAAAATTTCAAAAATTTTAAAAAATAATTTAATTTTCATAAAAAGCATTTTGGTCAGTTCACCCATAAAAGTGGCTGAAAATAGATTATTTATTAGATAATTACAAACCTCATGGAGACATTTATAATTTTCGAAACAAGAAAATATCCATAATTATATCAAACCTCGGGGGAGTTATTTGTAATTCACCCTTTATTTTATTTGTTTTGTTGGTAATGGTTGCAGCAACATTGCATTGCTCCAAAATTAAAGCGACACTTGAATGCTTATAGTAGTCGGTCATCATAGTAAATATGGATAATTACACTTCCATTTCTTAAAATTTAATATAATTATACGTAAACCCCGTGCAATTTACACAATTATATCTATTACCTATGATGAATGCTTTTGTCTAATGAATATGTTCCTATATGTCAAAATTCACTGAATTTGTTGATATTGTCAAAAAAAACTGAATGAAAATGATATTTACGATCGATCGATTTATTACTAAATTATTATAGGTCAAATAAATCATTTTATGATCAAACTACCTTTATTCATATTCACACGTTAATGCATGTGATGAAATATATCTTTACCATTATAAGGGTAATTTAAAAGATTCGTTTGACTTGCAATAAGTTACTAATAAATCAATATCGAGAGTAAATACCGTTTTTTATTCACTTTTTTTTTGTTAATATCAATAAATTCGGTGAATTTTGGTTAACAGATAGAATTATTTGTTAGATAGAAAACAAACCTCAGGGTACTAGATATAATTTTTCAAACTATAAGGAGTCTATGTGTAATTATACCAAATTTCAATAGATGAGATGTAATTATCCCTATAAATATTTGTAGGTAAATTACGAAGGCTCTTTTAGTTTTTTTTAGTTAAACTACAAAGGCTCTTTAATATTTTTTTTTAGATAAATTACAAATATTTTATTATTATTTAAAAATTTATAAATATTATTTAAAGTTAGCGATAATCTAACAAATATTCTTATAATGGATTGTCACAAAAAAAAAATATTAAATAATTATTAATTTCAGGTATACATTTATAATTGGTCAAATAATAATAGAGTATTCATAATTATGATAAATATGTCCGCCGTAAATACAGCCAGTGCTACAATGTCGCTGGTGTACATTCTGCTCAAAGAATGGTACTCTAAATACACACATGTATAAATGTTACGCGAGAAAACGGAAGGGGAAGAACTGCGCAAAACTCAAATATAAATGATACGGAGTTGAGGTTCATACTGTTCTAATTCTCTTCCTTGTTTCTGCATTTGATTTTCTGCAAAACTCAAAACCCTTGTTGCAGCTACTTCAACTTCACCTTACTAATTGCTGCTTCACTTTCCGTCTTGCCTTTTTTTCTGATGCAATTTTTGCATTTGTGTTTGTCATAATTCTCTCATTCTCCCATCTTTTTCAAACCCTTTTAGAATTTTTGATTGAAGTTTTCTACTTTATTCACTCTCCAAGGGAGGGGATAAGATAGGGATTAAGCTATTATTTTTTTTCCCACTGTCTCGGAATTCTTCATGGGAGATAAGTGTGAAGGTGGAAGAATGAAGAGTCATGAATCGAAGGTACTGATTTTACTCAGAAATCTACAGTAATCTCTGTGCTCCTGTCCTTTTCAATGCATGTTTCTCTTCGTATTTGCTGGCTATTATGTTATATGGTGAAATAAAGTTGTAAAATAACCTAATTTTATCTACAAACTTGGCGTATAGTAGATAGAACTATGTTTGGAGGTTATTAATGTGTTTGAAGGTATTGAAGAATGAGTTGTTTCTATGGAGAAAATTAGTTACTAATTCTAAGTTTTTTGCTTTTGTTCTTTGTATTCCTATTATGTCAGGTGGCGAGGATGGAAGATATACTAAGCCTACCAGTGCAGGATCCGCCCTACGCAGAATTTTCTGCAGCTAATATAAATTGGGTCAAAGTAGAAGGTGGACGTCAAGGTGGTGATGACATTGCACTGATTCCTTTTTCTAGAGTGGATGATTTTGTAAAAGGTGAATCCAGTAATGCAGAGTGCCCGGCTAGCTTCCGCGTAGAATCAAGGAGGAAGAGACCTGAAGGGAGTCTGAATAAACCAAGAGTTGATGGATATCTTGAGTATACCCTGTATGTCACTTCTTGTAAGTTGTATTTCATAATACTCGTTATTTTGAAGACGATCCTTGAAGTAGAATTGCATGTAGAATTTGCAGCCTTGTGTCTTTTTTACTTTGTACCATATTTATAGATTGATCCATTGTTGTAAATTCGTTGCAAATTGATTGAAATAAACTGGAAGGAATACTATAAGAAACATCTAAGTGTCCTTTTCTTGAATTTTAGGTATTGGTGCTCTTATGGTCCTGAAGACTACAGGGATATTGAACCTCATATAGGGGAAAACTCGAGCATCAAACCTGCTTCTGGTAAGGGAAGTAGGCCTGGGAGACGACACATGATGAGGGGATGCCTTTGCCATTTTACTGTTAAACGCCTATACACGCGCCCACTGCTTGCTCTTATCATCTACAATCAGAGAAATCATGTTGATAAAACCGGAGCTCCTTGCCATGGAATACTTGATCAGGAAGCTGTGGGAACTAGAGCCATGTATGCTCCTCGAATATCTGAGGAACTACGTCAGAAGGTGATGGCCATGCTTCATGTGGGAATATCGTTGGACATGATAGTCCAGCATCACATGGAAGAAGTGCAGAGGCATGGGGGCCCACAGAATCGTGATGATTTCCTTACGCGTAATGATGTACGTAACATGGAAAGGCTTATAAGGAACTCCTCCCATGAATTACATTCCAATGACCACTGCAGTGTAAAAATGTGGGTGCAACGCCACCATAAGCATGTATTTTACTTCCAGGAGAATTGTGGTTCTGAACCTTTAATATTAGGAATACAGACGGATTGGCAGCTGCAGCAGATGCTTCGATATGGACATAGTGGATCTGTAGCCTCTCATACAGCATCTGGCTCCAAGAAACTTAAGGTTTTGTCTGGTTTATCTTTTTCTGTGCCATGAGTTCTCTATCTCTCTGATCTTTGCTTGTTATCATCCTTACGAGAAGTTCACAAAGATGTAGCAAATTTTGACTATAAGACTATACGGATCTTACTAATTACACAATTTCAAACAAACTGAATAGGGAAAAAGGAAATTTGCTGCTAGATGTGAAAAGTGGAGAAAAAAACAAAAAACAAATTGAGAGCTTGCACAAGTTAGTCAATAAGTACTATGGTTTACGAATAAAAAGAAATACCATTTAAGATCTGTTGAATTATTATGTTCAAGCAGTATTGGCTATGAATTGTAAATATGTACTTCATTGTTGCCACTGGAGAAGAGATAAATGGGAGTAAAAATCAAAAGGCTCTTTCTTTTCCTTGCAAAACTGGGAAATCCCAGTTAGAGCAGAGTGCCTTTTTGAGATGTGGCACTCACCACTTACTAAAATTCCATATTTAGTATTTACATCCATTTCTTCCCATATGTCGTATGATAACTATATTTGAAAGAATTATCTAGCTGGGTTTTTGTAGACCAGAGTTTTATTAATTTTCTTCTCCTTGTGACTTATACAGTATACTTTATGCTCCCTACTCGCATTTGACACGTCACATAATGCAATTCCAGTTGCCTGGATCATTACTTCCTCATCTCTTAGTCAACATATTCACAAATGGATGCCATCTCTTGTTGAAAGGATACGTGGTAAGGACACAAGGTGGAGACCTAATGCAGTTGTAGTGGATGATCCCGCCTTTGAGGCTTCAGTTATTCGGTAACCATAAACTTCGGTCTCTATATCATATCAAACAATTTTAAGTTTACCTGGAAGGTGCTTAGAATTGTGTTTGTTTCTCTCAGAGAAGCCTTCCAGTGTCGGGTTCTGTTATGCATCTGGCATGTGCGTCGCCGTTGGCTGAAAGGTCTATTAAAATATTGTAACAATTTCGATGTGCAAAGAGAGATGTTTAAGCACCTTGGCAGGATTGTCTACTGCACGAGAAGCGGGTCAAGCACTTCAGATGCTGTAGAAGAGTTCATGCAAATATATATTGATCAGTCAGCATTCATAGAATACTTCAGAAGCAAATGGTTGCCAAAAGTAGGTATCCTTCTTCCTCCCATTCTTTCTGGACGTGATGAAGTTTATGTTTCTTTCTCTTATTTGGAGGACCCTCTTCTGGAAAGTCCCCGAATTCCTCTTAATTTCTATCTGCTGTTTGCTCACAAGAAAACTTGATGCTTGTTGAAGTATATTATGTTTTGTGATGTACTGCTAAAGCATGTGATACAGACTTTAATGTGATAACCCTGTCTAGCAGAATTATGGGTCAGCTCAGTTAGAAATCTCCCAGTGGCAGGTCAGGAGCCTTATGCTTCAATAGAATCCTATCACATAAGATTGAAATCCAGAGTTCTGAGTTTGCTGCCAGCAAATTCGTATCAGAGGGTTGACTTGTTGATACATGCACTGACAACCCAATTTCACTCCTTCTATTGGTTTGACCAATATATAGCAGAGACGGGCTATTTTGAAAATTTGAGGGATAGGTTTAGCTTAACCAATCCATGGTATCAAGCTATGCACATTCCTGACATTGACGTCCTACTGGATGAGGAGAATCTCCATTTTGCAAAAGTTGTTTCGCAGGGAGATAGTAGTGTGGTATATACAATATGGAATCCTGGTTCTGAGTTTGGGTTCTGTGATTGTTCCTGGTCGATGTTAGGTAATATTTGTAAGCACACAATCAAGGTTGCGATTTTCTGCAGATGTCGTCAGATAGCAAGGCCGTTATTGTCTGCGCAAGTTTACAGACAGACCTTGCTTAATCTGCTACAGAATCTTCCGGATGACCCTCTAGTTCTTGAACATGCAATTGCACATGTGACACGATTACAACAAGACATAAAAAGTTTGGAGGATTTGTCAAACAGTGGATTGCTGCAGCCATTGTCTTCTGGGACAAACTCCATACCAGCAGAGAATATCCAGCCTTACCCGCGGATTAATTGATCTCTGCAGCATTATGCTGCCCTTGCTTCTGGAGATCTCAGTAATTTGTTGAGTGAAATGAGGTAAAAACCATAGGGTCAGTATCAACGGGGGAAATGTCCTTTTACGAGCAGAGCCTAGGCTCCCTGATGAATTTTGCAAGTGCTTTCCATGTAGAGGTATGTTTCTGGTTGCTGTGGTTTCCAAGTTCCTGTGAGCGTGGTTCTTTTTCGTACTATCAATGATATTTTATTGATCTGTTTAAACTCTCAGCTCTTTTATCAATCTAAAGCTTGTTGATATGTGGCATAAAATTTGGGAACGAACTTCTTTCTGAAAGTTTACTTTTAACCTTTGCTTATATACGCTGTTTTGGTAGTTTAAGGATTTATGTGCTGTAAGCCACCTTCACCTTGCTGAAGACCTCACCAGATAGATCACTGCCAATTCCAACTGTCTAGTCGTCCAAGGACCTCTTTTAGCATTATGACCTGTCAATAGCTGTCATCATTTCGGTACTCCAGTAGATATTGGCCTCCATTAATTTGATGGAATTAAAAAAGTTAAGATTAGAGAGAGATCAGGAGAATAGGTTGGGAGGGATGACCGTTCCCCATCCACATGATCCTTAGCTTGAAGAAATAGTTTGATTAAAGAACATGGTTCAATGTGAAATTTTTATGCATCCTATGAAATCTCTATAGTCTGTCAGCCATAATCTCACTCCAACTACTGTTGGAGTTTCATCCTCCATTCTACATTACACTTTTCAAGACGGATAAAAAGATTCAGTAAAAATTGGAGGTCCTCAATTCATAATTTGGGACATAATAAGTTTTGGTATAGACCTGCGGAACTATATCCCTCGGTGTATTTCCTGTTGATTATGCTTTCTATTGATTGTATTAGTGTGAGCACAGATGTTACCTTTTGTGAAGCATATACTGGCTGTTCATTATATTTTTCTTTCTGATTGATTTTATTTTTAAATTAAATGATTAGGCATTGGAAGAACTACCCCTAAGCCAGAAACAGATTTTTGTAGATGCATATGAATGCCTGCACTTTCATAGTTTTAGATCTACATCTGAGCCAGAAACAGTAATTTTGTAGATGCATATGAATGCCTGCACTTTCATAGTTTTAGGTCTACGAGCAACAGATGCTGTCACATGAGAAAGACTAGAATGAAATTGTTTGCGAGAGCATAATGGCTCTGTGATCTGACCTAAAATTTTCATTTCAAACATAAATTTAGTTATTCAGTGGTATAGGCTCATACCTTTTACACCCACCATAACTGCATTGAACTCACCTATGTCAGATCAGCATACAGACTAATAGTAATTGTTCCATTACAAGTGAAGATTGCCTTCCTTTACCTCTTTTAACTGCACTTGAGCTTTTTGGTCTGCCTGTGAACAACAGCCTATTGAGACCATATAACTTCAAGCATCCTAAAAGTATCTGTAGTATTTCACTTGACGTGCAGGAAGGAGCCAAAGTTGGATGTTGTGAAAGGGGGGCAGATGGCAATTACTGACTGGGTGGTAGCACCATTTCTTTCAGGGTGTTAGAGGCGATGGAGGAGAAGAATTGGAACATGGAAGTGATGGTGGATCTGATGGTGGAGGCGGCGGCGTTAGACACGGACACAGTGGTGGCGTGGAGTTTGATGGTGGAGGTGGTGAAATTTTAGGCGGTAAAGATGGTGAGCTAGGAGAGATGTTGATCGGGGCAGGTGGCTTCGGTGATGGGTGTGGTGGTGGCAGGGGCTGTGGATTGCCAGGCGGCGGTGGTGGTAGGGGCTGTGGATTGCTAGGCGGCGGTGGTGGCCGGGGCTGTGGATTGCTAGGCGGCGGTGGTGGCCGGGGCTGTGGATTGCTAGGCGGCTGTGGTGGCCGGGGCTGTGGATTGCTATGCGGTGGTGGTGGCAGGGGCTGGGGGTTGCTATGCGGTGGTGGTGGCAGGGGCTCTGGATTGCTAGGTGGAGGCGGAGGTGAAGAAATTGAGGAAGGTGGGGGTGGGTTTAGATTGTTGTGAATTGGAGGAGGTGGCTGGGATGGAAAAGGTGCTTGTGGAGAACGTGGAGCTGGCTGCCAAGAGACATCACAGTTGAAACTGCTACAGTTAACCTTTCGAGACAAAAACCTTTGACACTGCAATTCAGATCTTTGCTTTGGGCGCCCTCTAAAACAATTATACGTATCATCATATTTGGTCAAATTTAAGCAAACTGGAGACTCCTCCCAGAAGAAGTTGTAATCATATGCAAAATTCTTTAAATTTGGAAGTTGACACATCCTGATAGAGATCTTCCCAGACATCATGTTATGTTCCACATTCAGTTGCTCCAAGCTGTCCATATCTCCAATGCTATCAGGTAACGCACCCCTTAGTTGGTTATGGCTCACATCCAGCACAGTCAAGTTCTTTAGCTTTCCGATTTCACTTGGGAAACATGACAATAGACCATTGTTTGTGATAATGAGTTCCTTTAACGTTGTTGCCATACTGCCTAAACTTGCAGGAAGACATCCTTCAAACATATTGTTGGCCATAACTATGACAGACACAGGCGAGTTGCCGATGTTGTCAGGCAAGGCAGAAGAGAATCTGTTGTTGTTTATGAAAATAGCATCAAAATCTTTATCAAAGAGTCCCGTTGGAAGCGCACCTTCAAATTCATTGTACCGAATGTCTAGAAACTTGAGGCTCGGCAAGTGGAGGATAACTTCCGGAAACTTTCCTGCGAACCTGTTGTTGCTGAGATCTAGCTCAAACAGGAGCCTCAAGTTCACAAAACTCTGGGGAATCGTACCACAGAATCGATTTGAGTTTACATGAAACAATGCAAGATCATAGAGCAACCCGAGTTCACGTGGGAGGCTCCCAGCAATATCTGCGTGGTTGATATCAATTCCAGCAACCGTTCGTTCACACTTGTTATCAGGTGCAGGCCAACAGAACACGCCTTTGTAGTTACACACATCGGGTCCGACCCAGTTGGCTGTTACGTTCTTTGGATCAGATAGTATCGCTTCTTTCCAAGCTTGCAACGCGATATAAGCGTTCTCCAATCGCGGGTTCTCAAACTTGTGCCCCGGCTCTGTAGCAAGAGAATCTCCATTGTAGGATAAGAGGTGTCTATGCTGATGAGAATCATCTGCAGCTCCAGACACACGATGATCAACAGAAGACGACGGGGTGTGATCAGAGGTTGATGTATCAAAGAGGAGAGATATGGTGCATAGAAACAAGATTTTGGAGCTGCAAAACCGACAAATATCATGAGTTCTTCTTCCCTTCATGTGCTTTTTTCTGTTTTCAATTCGGGAAAAAGGCAATGTGTGACAAGAAGGGGGTTTAGTTTAGTTCAAGATTTCGTTCATGGTAGAGTTAAGGTGTAAGTTAGCTGTTGAGAAGAGCTGAAATATAGCGGGGAACTTCCAATCTTCGTTACTGTTCTGTTGCTCAGTCAGTAGTTTGTTCAGATGAGAATTTTAAGGTTTTGTTATTGATTTTCGGCTGTATTTTTGGAAGTTTTACCGCTACTATGAAGCTGACACTGAACTTTTCTTGCGCTGGGACATTATTTGTCTGAACTGGGAATGCTTTTTCAGTTTTTAGTTTCTTGGTCATGAATAAATGGATTGGACTAATAAAATTGTACATATCATTTTCCTTTTTGGAATAATTACAATACCTTTATATGAGATTTGGTGTAATTATACGTAAACACCTTGTGGTTTGAAAATTTATATTTAGTACCCCTGAAGTTTGCTCATTCTAACAATAAATCCCTGTATTAGTCAAAATTTGTCAAATTTGCTAATATTAATATGTAAATTGGATGAAAATTTATATTTACTATCGATTGACTGAAAATTAACTTATTGCAGGCAAAACAAACATTTTTTTTTTACTAAACTACCCTTATGATAGTGAAAATATACCTTTTTACATGCATCAATGTGTAACAATGCATAAGAGTAGTTCGGACATAAAAATATGTTTGACCTGCAATAAGAATTAAAAGTAAATATAAATTTTCATTCGGTTTATTATATTAATATTAGCAAATTTGAAGAATTTTGGCCGGGGGGGGGGGGGGGGGGGGTTTATTTGTTAGACGGAGTAAATCTCAGAGGTACTAAATGAAAATTTTCAAACCACAGGGGGTCTACGTGTAATTATATCAAACCTCATGGAGTGGGTGTGTAATTATCTCTTTTTTTATTAGACCTGTTTGTTTGTGTTTTTATTTTCAATTTTTAATTTTTGAAACAGTAATTAAAGTGAAAATATGTTTGTTTATATATATAATTATTGGAAACATACTGACTTGATATCATAGTTCAATATAAACACAGTCTTATTAACTATTTCAAATATATTTTCAGTTCATATGAAAATCTATACAAAATTGAAAATACTTTTTTTACAATGAAAAGTGAAAATAAAAACACAAACAAGCTTATTTGAATATTCTCAATTTTCATATACATCTATAATATTATAAAGGAAAGAGGGTTTTTAGACTCAAAGTGATAGTTTTGCTCTTTCTACTCATGTTGAATTAACTAGTCAATCAAGTTTCTTTAAAAGATTAATTCCATGCAATTCCATATACTAAAAATAAATTTACTTCCATTTTGTTTAAATTTATTATTATTTGGAATTGAAATAACATATTAGTATTTGTGTTGGATGTATATATAATCATCGTGTTTCATGTATATATTGTACAAAGTTTTAGTTTTTTAATTTAATTTGAATAAAATATGTATTGATAATCAATTCATAAAAAAAGTTATCAGACAATTTTTGTATGTGAAGTTGTAATGCAATGACAAATTTTAATATACATGAACAAATTATAAGCTTCAATAGAATAAAAACATTACTAAAAATTATGCGCACAGGTATTGCATGCCACAATATCTAGTTTAAATTTATAACTTTTTAACTACTTATTCACACCACAAAAGTTGAAAATTATTGTAAATACGCACCATACAATTTATTTTAATCAATGTAATTTTTTGTTATTAATTATATAACGATAACATGATAGCCATTTTAACATAATCATTGATAATTAAAAAATTACAAACTAATAACTTTCTATTGTAAATACATATTATTATTATTATCATATATAAATGCACATACCTCTTGATATATATTACTCCATATTCCATAATACTTATAACCTTTTATATTTTCCATAATGTTTGTGTATATATATATATATCTTTAATAGTATAGTTTGTAACAACAATTTTTGTGGTCTATAAATACCATTATATAATTTATTGTAAAATAAGCATTTTTGGAGAATAAGAAAGGAATTTTAGAGAGAAAATTTTTTCGTTTTTTCTCCTATATAGTTAGGATAATAGGCTAATAAACAAAGAATTATTCTAAGTTTATATCACGTTATCAGCACGATGTTTTGCTCAATCAAGGTAAAATATCAATTTTCTGTATGTAATTTTTATTCTTTATCTGTTTACTTCTACAATATCAAAATTATTTTTATTCTTATTTATTTAATAATGAGATATGAATAATCATATTCTACATATTTACTATCCGTTGAAGTAAATGTATATAAATAAAGGATTTATCATAATTGATATTGCCTCTAGAAGTAAGCATATAATTCTTGATTTGATCCACTAAAGTGGATGTGTTCTACAAAATTCAATTGATTTCTGAAGTTAATGAGTTAAATTACCTCCAGCAGTAGGTGAAATATTTGATACTAATTATTTGCATTATCATCCCCGAAGCGATGATAAGAATATAATTATTGATTTTCTCATTACCTGAAGTGATTTGAGATAGTGGCTTGATTTAATAAGTCTGAACCTTCATTTATTTATTTAAAGGTGTTCATTTTTATTTTTTTTATATCATGGTATATATATTGTGATTCTATTTTTGGCTAACTTGAGGTCAATTTTGATTAACTTACTTCACCAACATAGTTATCATTGCCGATGTACATGACTTTAAATGTTTTGTTAGAATTATTATATGAAATAAAATTTAATTATTAACAAAATTTTTTTTACATGATCTCTTTTCATTGCTATTCGTAACATTATAATATTTAAGCCAAATTTAATGTTTAATATATTTAATACCATGTATGCATTTCATAGATAATCCAATTTAATACATGGTAACTTATTTGTTTTGAATTATTAGTAATTTTTATGTCACTATTAATTCATATGTATCTGTAATACATTTGATTCTACTTCATGTAATGTTATGCTAAAAGTGCATATAAACTTGTTGTAACTAAATGGTCAATCTCACAAAATTGGGTTTTAATGCTCTTGACGTTTCTGGAATAAACTATCTATCGTCGTTCTGGATGCGAACTGCATTTGGCGAGTAATAACTCGGGAGAAACAACAAAGAAAAATACTAATGCTCCCGGATAAGATTATGCTAAAGCAATTGTTTTGTTTCGTCACCATCTCCACGAGAGCCTGAAGTCCCGATATGTAACAATCAAAAATCCATTTGAGCTCTGGAGGAGTTCAAAGGATCGACTTGACCATCAAAAGATTGTAATATTACCACGTGAAGATATAGAATGGATCAAGCCATTACAAATCTCAATGACAAGAAGCATTGTCTTGTTGATTGTGCCACTACACATACAATTCTAATAAACAAGAATTTTTTCTCAAATTGTTTATGACAAAAACCAGTGTAAATCTATCTTATGCGTTAGTAATTTTATTGAAGGCTTCGGAAGAGCTACTATTTTGTTAACTGAAGGAACAAGATTGCATATAAATGATGTTTTATATTCTAGTAAATCATAAAGTGAACCTATTGAATTTCAAGGATATTCGACAAAATGATTTCCATATTGAAACCATGAATAAGAATGACATCGAATACCTATATACCTTATAAGGCTGGCCAAAAGCAAGTCTCAGAAAGAATACAAACATATACACTTGGTTTATATGGCACATGATAGTATCATTAACACGAAGTTAGCTAATCAAATTATTTTTACTTTGTGGCATAATAAACTTGGCCACCCAGGTCAAACATGCATAGAATCATTGAAAATTCACATGGACGCTCACTGAAGGACCTGAAGTTTCTTGTTAAAAGTGATTTTACATGTTAGGCTTGTTTTCTTGAAAAAACTAATTACAAAACCGTCTTTGACAAAAGTGAATTTAGAATTGCCCGTGTTTATTGAATGAATTCAAGGAGACATATGTGGGCCAATAACACCGTCATGTGGACTATTTGAATACTTTACGGTGTTGATTGATGCATCAACACGTTGGTCATATGTAAGCTTGTTGTCAACACGGAATGTTGCATTTGCAAGACTTCTAGCTAAAGTTATTAAATTGAGAGCTCATTTTATTGATTATCCCATAAAAAAAAAATCAGATTAGATAATGTGGGAGAATTTATTTCTAAATCCTTCAATGATTATTGTCAATCAATTAGTATAACTGTGGAGCATCTAGTTGCTCATGTACATACTCAAAATGGCATGGCAGAGTCGTGAATTAAGTTGTTACAACTAATAGTTAGACCATTGCTAATAAGGTCAAAATCGTCTTCATCGGCATGGGAGCATGCAATTTTGCATGCAGCCGGTTTTAATTCGATTTAGACCCACCGCTTGCCACAAATTTCCCCCATTGCAATTGGTCTTCGGAAGAGAACCAAATATTTCTCATTTATAAGTATTTGGTTATACGGTGTATGTCTCGATACCTCCTCCTCAACGAACCAAAATAGGACCACAAAGGAGACTGGGAATTTATGTTGGTTTTCAGCCTCTATCAATTATTAAGTACCTTGAATCAATGACCGATGACCAATTTACTGCTAGGTACTTTAATTGTCATTTTGATGAGACAATACTCCCTGCATTAAGGGGAGAAGATAAGAGAATTATAAAGAAAGATATTGCATGGAATGCAAAATCTATGTCTTTTATGGGTCAGAGGACAAATGACACTGAACTTGAAGTTCAACAGATCATATACTTGCAAAGTGTTGCAAATAGGCTACCAAATGTGTTTACAGATACCAAAAGAGTCACAAAATCACATATTCCAGCTGAAAATGTTCAAGCTCGTTCAGAAGTCCCTGAAGCGACTCTTAATAAATCAAAGGTATTTGAGTCACAAATACGTCTGAAGCGTGGTAGACCACTTGGCTCTAAAGATGTAAAATCCTCGAAAGAGAAAAGAACACGTCTCAATTAATAATGATGTTGATGTGACCATTAGCAATGTCTCTGAGGATAAAACCCTTGAAGTAGTTTTATCTAATGGCTTTGAACGTAATGAGCAAGATCCCTAAGGAAGTTATAAGATGTCTATTAATTATGCTCACAATAATTTAAGTTGGTATAGAAATGAAGTTGAAACAGATGAGAACTTTGCCTATTCTGTAGCCATCGAAATCATGGACGAAAATAAAAATGATCCTCAAACTATGGAAGAATGTCGACATCGAAATGATGGAAAAGTTGGAAGGAATTAATACAAGTTGAGCTTGGCTCGCTAAATAAGCAAGAAGTATTTGAACCTACAACTCCAATACCAAAATGTGTCAAGTCAATTGGCCATAAGTGGGTGTTTTTACGAAGAACAAATGAACGAAATGAAGTTGTAAGGTATAAAGCTAGGCTTGTAGCCCAAGGCTTTACTTCAAATCTGGGAATTGATTATACTAAAACGTATTTACCTGAAGTGGATTCGACCACACTTAGATTTCTAATCAATTTAGCAATAATTGAAAACTGCAAAAATAGCTCATGGATTTGGTCACTACATATCTCTATATGGGTCATTGGATACAGATATATACATGAGAATCCAAAAAGGATTGAAAATGCCCGAAGCATTAAAGTCAAAACCCCGTCACATATACTTCATCAAATTGAAAAGGTCCTTATATGGACTTAAACAATTAGGATGTATGTGGTACAATCGTCTTAGTGAGTATTTTTAATAAAGAAAGGATTTTGTAATAATCAAATAGGTCCATATTTATTCATAAAGAAGATAGATTCAAGATTCGTAATCATAGCTGTATGTGTTGATGCTTTGAATATCATTGGATCTCTTGAATAGAATCGACAAGCAACTGATTACTTAAAAAGTAAGTTTGAGATGAAAGATTTGGGTATTACAAAGTATTGTCTCGACCAGCAGTTCGAACAAAGTGATGGTGGAATTTTCACTCATCAATCAAACTATACATAAAAGGTCCTTAAGCGTGTTCATAGAAACAACGCTCATCCATTAAGTACAACTATGGTAGTTCGATCACTTGATGTTAAAAAAGATCTTTTCCGTCCCAAAGCAGATAATGATGAGATTTTGGGTCCAGAAGTATCATATTTCAATGCACTTGGTGCATTGATGTATCTTGCTAATAATACCCGACCATATATAATTTTTTAGTTAATCTACTTGCAGGATATAGTTCAACGCCAACAAAGAGACATTGAAATGATGCTAACACATTATGCGGTACTTGCATGGAATAAGTGACATGGGACTATATTTTGAACAATATAATGATGCCAAAGCAACCGATTTAATTGGTTATTCAGGTGCAGGATTTTTGTCTGATCCACATAAAGCTATATCTCAATTTGGATATTTAATCATGTATGGTGAAACTACTATTACATGGCGTTCATCCAAATAAATTTTGGTAGCCAATTGGTCAAATCATGCCAAATTAATTGCACTATATGAGGTTGGATGTGAAGGTATATGACTTAGATCACTGACACATTATATCCGTGAATCATGTGAACTAGAATCAATTGAAAAAGTCCTACAATAATATATTAAGATAATGCGTCTTGTATTACCCAAATCAAGGAAGGATATATTTAAGGCGACAAAACCAAGCACATATCACAAAAAAATTTCACCACTCATGAGCTTCAAGTGGAAAGCAAAGTAGATGGTCAACAGATTCCATCAAGTTAGAACTTAGCAAATTAATTTACGAAGTCATTACCAACAAAAGTGTTCAAGCAACTCATATATAATATTGGCATGCGACTACTGAAAAATATCTGCCTAAATTGAGGAGGAAATTATACAACTGTACTATTTTCCTTAGCTTTGGTTTTTGTCAAATTAGATTTTTTTAGACAAGATTTTGAATGAGGCAGGATGTATATAATAAAATGTGCATTCAAGGGGAGTATTGTATGTACGTATAATTATCATATATGAATGCACACACCTCTTTAATAGTATAGTTTGTAACAACAATTTTTGTGGTCTATAAATACCACTATGTAATTTATTTATAAAATATGCATTTTGAGAATAAGAAAGGAGTTTTGGAGAGGATAGTTATCCTTGTTTTTATCATATATAGTTAGGATAATAGGCCAATACATGTAATTTTTTGGGTGAATTACAATCACCTCCCCTGAGGTTTGGCATAATTAGAAATACTCTCTTATTGTTTATACAATTACAAATATCCCCCTGCGGTTTGTAATTTTAAACGAAGGGCCTGAAATAGTCCCTTTTGCCCTTGACCCTTTTTTTTTAAGTAGAAAAATAAGTCAAGGCAAGTTATATTATTGCTCCTCTGTGTAAAAAAACGTAAGAAACCTCTCCCTGCGCATTTTTATCCACAAAAATTTACAAAAAATAATTCAATTTGCATAAGGGCATTTTGGTCCGTTTATCCATAAAATGGATGGAAATGGGTTATTGTTAGATGGTTACAAACCTCATGAGGATATTTGTAATTTTTAAAACAACGAGAGAGTATCCATTAATTACATCAAACCTCAAAAGATGTCATTGTAATTCACCCTAAATCTTTTCTAAGTTTATAACACTTTCACATTAAAGAGTGAAGTAAATATGAGTTGTGAACCAATGTCTCATATTTTTGAAGTCGTTAGGCTTCAGTTTCTACAACTAATCTATAATCCCATCAGCAATAATTGACTTATTATTTCTTCTTATTTTACATACAAAGTCATTAATCAATAATAGGAGTATATGTTGTACGGGTTGGGCCAATTTAGATTATTTTTCGGCCCAATCCAATTATTACGATTTTTAGAAAGCTTAGTCCAAGCTCAACCAGACAATCATAAAAAATCGCACTTTACGATTGAATTGGGTTGGGCGGTTTTTGCGGGTATTTAGTATAGAATCAATCACATGTATAATCATATTATGATTTTGTGACAAATTATGCTTTTGTTATAATTATTTTGTCATAATAAACATTTTCTTGTTGTGATAGTTAGCAAAAATGTAAAGATGCACTAGAAGAAAATATGATATTTTGCTACGACTGATTACTATGATCAAAAGAAAAAAAAACGTGGAGAATACAAATAAACCACGACTTCTGCAAGTGAGGACAAAATATTAGCAATGGCTGAAAACATAAAATCATGATAAATATTTTGGCCATGGCTAAAAATCATGACAAATATTGATTAATCGTGGTAAAAATTTAAACTTTCACGTTGATTTTATTTGACCATGACTAATAATATCTATCTACATTGGATTTTAAGTTGTGGTCATTTATAGTGTAACGAAAAATCTATTGTTTGTAGTGGTATGAGTAATCAATTACAATGTGTAAAACATAAACACTTATACATGAGTTTATATATATATATATAAATATATATATATATATATAAATATATATAGTATAGAAGAATACAAATAAAAATGAAAAACTTACCATTTTTTTTGTTAAAAAGATTTTGGAAAAAGTCCTTATTTCAAATTAAATTATATTAAAAATTGATCATAATAATATATAAATATTAAACAAACATTATTTGAAATAAAATAAAATGATTATGAAAGCAGATTGTAACAAAATAATGATATCATCTATTTTAAGCTCTTGCATTTATTAATAGCATAAATATAGAAAATTACTAATAACCAAGAATTAGTTAATTAATTAATCTAATTTATATATTATATATACCAATAAAAAATAGGATTAAACGCAAATTACCCTCCTGTGATATTGAAAATGAGCAAATTACCCCCCTGTGAATTTTTTTGTAGCAAATTACCCCTTGTGTTTTTCAAAATAAAGAAATTTAGCCCCTCACGCGAGTACGTGTGGTGCACGTGCATTTTTGAACTTTTTTTTTATTTTTTAAATATAAATTATATTTATATCCTTATTAAATAACCATTGGATCTAATTCTATCTAAGGTCCCAATTTGACAAACAAAATCAATGGCTCATATATAACTTAATTTGAATCGACGGTCCAGATTTAAAATTCTATTTTTTATATAATATATATTTATATTTATATATTAAAATATACTTAAAATATATTATATATAATTAAATATATGCATATAGTACATATATATATACATATATATGTGTGTAGAGAGAGAGGGCCTGGACCGGAGGGGGGGCCGCGACGACGACCGACAAGGGTGGCGACAGGATCTGGGGAAGGGGAGAAAGGGAGGCGACAGGGGGATCGGGAATGGGGGTGGCCAGCGACTGGTAGAAGGGCAGCAAAAGACGGGGGGAGGCGGCGCCGACGACCTGGGGAAGGGGGCGGCGGATCTGCGGGAGGGGCGACGAGGAAGGGGTAAAGAAGGTAGTAGGGGGAGGGGGGGCGGGGGAAAGTGGAGGTGAAGGGGGAAGGTGGAGTCGGGGGGAAAGTGGCGGCGACAGAGGGCGGGGGAAGGTGGCAGCGGGGGGAGGGGCGCTCAGAGGAATGCAGGGGAAGGTGGAGCAGGGGAGGACGGCGGCGGCTGGGGGGAGGGGTGGTGGAAGGGCGGGGGAAGGTGGAGACGCGGGGGGGGGGGGGGGGGGGGGGGGGTGAATGGGGTGGGGGGGAAGGTGGAGGGCCTGGAGCGGGGTGGGGGGGAGGTGGGGTTATTTTTTTAAATAAAAATTATATATTATTATATTATATATTATATATAATAATATTATTACAAATTATAAAATATATTTAAATATAAAATAATATTTTATTCTTAAAATCGAGTAAAAATCACACCTAAGGGGCGTGAAACACACCACCAGGGCCAAGGAGCTAAATTGCTTCATTTTTAAAAACACAGGGAGGTAATTTGGTAAAAAAAATTTCACAGGGGGGTATTTTGCACATTTCCTATATCACAGGGGGTAGCATGCATTTTTTTCATAAAAAAATATCGTAATTGTTATTATTGTCTTGAATATTAATTTATATATAATACTTTTATATAAAAATATAAGAAATTTCAGTATCTTATTATTATTATTATTATTATTATTATCATTATTATTATTATTATTATTATTATTATTACATTCGGACGCGATCTATGTGGTTTACGTAAATATAAAACCAACTACCATTGTTAAAATATGGTCTTTTTTTTTATTAGTACAGGACCAACCCAACCCATTCTTAACCCGCTAATTACGGTGTGGTTTCGATTGGGACGATCGATTGAGGCGGCCAGCGATTTTATTGAACACCCTTAATTAATAACAAACTTCATTAATAACGAGCGACAAATACTCCATTTATTATTCAGAGCAAATTAAACAAAACCATCATTGATCACTAAGGCCTCCTTTAATTGGGCTTACTAGCCATGATATCCAGATAATCAGATCCTAGTTTTTGTTTACTTTAATTCGCCTGGCCTGGTATAAGTGGTGTCGGTCAGTTACTCCATGTGATTTTGTTATGATCGGAATCTATTGGAAATAAGCTTTAATTTTTTTTAGTTTACATTATTTTCAATATTTAATTATTTAATGGTTTTCACTAATGATTTCATTTTATTTCCTATTTATTATCGTATTCATTATATGACCGTTGAACTTTTAATATTCATTGGATGGCCCTTCTTATTGTGATGTATGATTCGATTTGTAGCCATATTTATCACCGATTTATAATACGGTTTAATAGGCCCATTATTTCATGTAACGATCGTATTTTCTATCTATATAAAAAGATCATTTGAGGTGTTTGAAAAAGTAAGAAGTTGAAAAATACTTTCTAATCCCACAAGTTTTGAGAGTTTTGACAATGTGGTTGTGGACTAGTTCCTAATTTTCTTGTGGTCTTACACATCAGATGAAACACTGCGGAGAGTTAATGTGATTTTATCTTAGAGTTATGGTCAATCGTTAACACATACACATAGGAAGACAATCATAGCTTTAGAATGACGACAAGTATCGTAACTATCAATCGGTGCAACTTTTCTAATTTCTTAATATTATGTAATTGTAATATATATATATATATAGATATTTTATATGTGAAATTATTATGAAATATAATTATAAATACAAACCACATAATTTTTCACAACAATCTAAAGCCATGATTTACGTGTTTCTTTCTTTCAAATTGCTAATCATGCATCATTAGTCTAGTGGTGCAACCAGATCAATTCAATAATCATAAGTTGAAAGAGATGTGAAAATATTAATGATACCAAAATGGTACAGAATAGCTTTAGCTATTGGCTAATATTGCATAAATTGCAGAGTTTAATTATGCATATTGGTCAAATTTCATATTCTGTTAAAGTTCCTTTTTAAGAAGATAAAGAAAATTTAATTTGGTATGTACTTTATCATTCAATGCATGATTTACTTGTATTATACGGTATTCCAATGTGGATATTTATTATTTTGAATTTATCATTAGTGGTACTGGAGTTACTCAACGGCTAATTTAGAAATGTGAGTATTCATTATTCTTAATTTAATATTAGTGGTGTAAGAGTTACATCCCAACATCTAATAAGATTTGTTTACTATTATTTAAGGGTGATAATGTGTATTTGGAAGTTACACATGCTTCTTGAATTAAGTCTCATTAGAGGGTTGTGGTATTTGGTTCATGATGATATTTTTGAAAGTGATGAATTATTATGAAATTGCTAAATACAGATTTTGATGGTATTAAAGTAGCAAGAATTACTACACCTAAATTTGGATCACGAGTACTTGAAAGGAGGATCATAATTTTAAATTGTGGTATAAGGTGAATGTGGGGATCCAAGTGAAATAGAGCAATTGGAAGTTAACGACTTCAAAATTCCTTCAGTATTAATATCAAGAAATATATGATATATATATATATATATTAAAACAAGAAATTCTTCTCCTAATTATGGTACTGAAGAGTGGTAAAAGGTGATAACCCCTTTGTGGATCTATTCTTGGTTTTAGTTAAATTGGTGGACCTTGAGGGGTTCTAATGGATATAATCATGAATTTTAAAAATAGTATAATTATTTTGAGTTGTTAAAAAGTGCATGATGATGTGGTAAGAACTTTGAACTCAAGAATTTGGAGTGTGAGTTAGCTACCTTTTCAATTCTCAACAAGGGGTATTTATACAAAAAAAAAAAAAAAAAAGAAAGAAAGAAAGAAAGGTGTCGCCTCATATCAGAGGTACGAGGCCTCCCACTTGGGCCACTTGTTTGGATCCTTTGTCAGTCCGTTTGATTCCACGAGTGCATGCATCTCCAGAGGTACGAGGCCCCCCACTTGGGCCACTTATTTGGATCCTTTGTCAGTTCGTTTGATCTCCTTGAGTGCATGCATCTCCAGAGGTACGAGGCCCCCCACTTGGGCCACTTGCGGGTGCCCTCCTCGTATGGTTTCTCACTTTCCCTTACAAGGCCAGGGTTGTGCCTTTTTTAGCATCGGATTCTACAAGGGGCCTCATTAATACGAGGGGGGCCTTGTTTCCTCCACATCACTTGTCCCCCAGTTTTTTGTGCAGCCCCTTATAGCGGGACAAAAACTTTTTGAATTTTGGTGGCAGGAGAGAGAAGTTTTTACTGAAGGTAATAATAGCCTAGCACTGACCACCGCCCACCTCTTCTCCCTAGGCCTTCCACGCGTCGATTTTGAGTCCCATTTTACTGCTGAAAGGCACCTTTTGGGGAGGCACGTGTCCGTTCCCCTTTCCCACATTTTCACCTCTACCCCTTCATCTTCTCCCCCCTTCTTTAAATAGTTTTACCCTATTTATCTTCCCTCCATTGCAACTATTCACCATATTTCTTTAGAAAAATACTGCAATCCTCCCTTCCTGGCACTTCCCCTTCCAACGTCTTTTTAGAGGTATATTTCTCTGGTCCGTCCTTCCCTTTTCTTCTTCTTTTTTTTTTTTTTTTTTTTCAGTTTATTCTAGCTGTAGGATTATCGTGGAACATATGGGTTTGTGGGTTTTGCGGTAGGGCTAAGTTTTCACCTGTATGGAATATGTAGTTTTTAGTGATTGGACTTCCTCTGGTACCTCTGGACTTTCTTCTCCTCTGCAGACCACGCGCCTCCTCCTCTAGAAAATTAGGGGAAAATGCCTCGTAGATCTAAGGCTTCTTCTGGGGAAAATGTGTCCTCTGAAAGATTGTGGATCGTCCCGGGAAATAGCGCGAATGCGGAAGCGCGGTATAAAATTAAATACAAAAATTAAAACATGCTTTTGATTAAATAAAAGAACACGTTCAAGGGGTGTACCCTTGAAGTTCCCGGGCGTTCGGTGTATCTCATGAATTAAAAGCATAAAAGGAATCATGGAGGCCATAGGATTAAAAAATAAAGAGAACCGAAAATTTAAACCGGAACCTACCGATTGTCGTTTTCGTTTTCTAACCGGTACTCGCGTTGTTCCCCGATTTGCTCCAAATCTTGTATCTGAGACTCTCCAAATAGCAACACGCAATCCACCCACGTATCTTGCACGTCGTGCTAGCGAACGAACAAGTATTTGGGAGAGGATGAATTAATCACACGTTATTAATTAACGGTATTAATTCTCCTAAGTTCGATTGTTCCAAGAACAAAGAACAAGAAAAGTATTTTCTTGTGAGAGAGAGGGAGAGAGAGGGCGGACGAGAGGGAGAGAGGGAGTGCCGAGTGGTGTGTGTGTGTGTGTGTGTGTGTTGGAATTTCATCACTTCTCAAATAGTGAGGGGCTAGGACTATATATAGAGGAGGAGTTTAATCCTCTTCAAACTCCAACTCTTAGAACATTATTTTGACTAGGATTTTGACCTTGTCAAATTAAATCCTAGCCATCCATCTCTCCTTTTATTCTCAACCATTAATTTAATTTAATGGAATATTTAAAATCTATTTAAAATATTCCAAAGGGCAATAAATAAATATAATGAATATAAATATTTATTTTTAGGCCCATTAAATTAATTTTTCTAATAAATCTAATTTATTAGATTAATCCCTTTTATCTAATAAAAGGAATTAATTCTCTCCAAGAAAATAAAGGACCCGATTAAATCCAATTTAATCATTCCATTTTTCCAATATTTAATTCTAAATTAAATACTTAATGTGTGTGGATTGTGTGTGACTCTTTAGGTTCACCTTTCAGCTAGACTTGGTCGGATTCCTAAAATCCGTCCGTTACCATGGGTGGCCATCTAGCAACGGTCCATGGCACTAGAGACTAGGTGAAAAATTCGGGGATGAACATTTAGGCTCTAACAGTACACTTGTCCTTCTGTCTACGGTCTCACCACTTAGGGTCTAGGGCACGGAAAATGCAAGTAACCATTTTGGACCTAAGTGTCGCTCTGTCCTTACCAAACGCCGCAAGGGAAACCTTCCCTTCTGTTCAGTTATTGTGGCCACAGATTTTAGGGACAAGACACATAGCATACGTGAGACTCAACTGTCAATGCCTTTGACAGGAGACAGATCATTTCTTGGAAACTACTGTCACTCTGTACACCAGAGCTGCACTAGACATGGCTTATAACTACTCAAGTGCTTCTTGGCAATCTCTCACCATATCTAAGATACAGACCTGATATACAGGTAAACTCAGCAGTTCCTCAAGTCAAAGGACTTGACCTGTACCGTTGGAACCGGGAACACACGGCATACCTAGCCGACCCTACTCAAGGTCCTCCATAAGACGGTTCCCGCGAGTCACCTCAGTCAGCTGCTTCCTAGCAGGCTAACCCACTAACACTGCTTAGACGACCCTCGACCCCCGTCGATGAAATACGACAGCAGATGCTTAGTGCAAGTCTCAAGGGAAATCTCGGTACCCATTTTCAAGATTCCTTGACTTGGAGATTTCCGGACTGATTCGGCGGGACTGATTTCATGGACCTACTTCCAAGCGTAGTCCCAGTCCCTGAAATATGTTTTCAGTCCGTGGGCTTTGTTTGCGTAGTGAACAGATACGTAATGCAGATAAAGTGAACACAAACAAAGTAATGCCAAATGAATTTTACTTCTTTATTCATTAATAAATTTATCAAAACACTGAAATTGTCTAGACATAGGTTACATTTTGCCCGCCAAGATTTGCTATATGGTCACCTATTCTAACATCCCCCCCCCCCCCACCACCCTAAATTCTGGAGAAGCCCTGGCCATAGTTTCTAGCACCTCTTCTAAAAGGTCAGAAGAAGCCATTAGGAAGCTGGTTGCCCAAGTAACTCTCTGTGCGGACTATGATTGGCTCCGCCCTACTCCTTCCAAGTTTGCTAATGATCCTCCTCCTGGCTACCTTATTGTCTATGCTTCTCAGTTGACCTCAGGCCTTCGGTTTCCTCTTCCTCCCCTTTTACTCCAATTGTTCAATGTTTTAGGGATTCCTCCTAGCCAACTACTTCCTAATGCTTATAGGTTAGTGGTGGGATTCCTTTTGTGTTCTCAGTTGCATCATTTTGAACCTTCCGTAGAGAATTTTCTGGGCGTTTTCGCTCCTAAACTAACAAAAAGTGAATGTTTCTTCTACTTATCACCTCACCCAGGTTTGACCTTCATAAGGAAAAACCTTCTTTTCATGGCGCTTGGAAAACCTGTTTTTTCTTTGTGAGGAAACCTGGGTGGTTCCTGGGGGTCGTCACTAAATCCCTTACCTCCTCTAAACCTTGGGGAGATAAAGAGGAAGATGTTAGATGTGGGCCTAGTTACCCACGAGTTTAAGGCTAAGGCCATACTAGAGGTAGAGTTACTCATCGTAGTTGGGCTCCAACCGGCCCCAGATCGTTACGAGGGCCCTCTAGATGCTTCCTCTAGGCTTCGTAAGTTTCTATCCCCTTATGTGTTTTTTTTTCCTTTTTTAGTTGATTGTATGATTTGCCTTGTTTTGCTATGATGAACCGAGTTGTTGTGCACAAGTTTATTCCCCACGATGTCCCTGCCATTCCTCCTAGCCCGTCAACTCATTCGGTTTTGTCGACCCCTTCTGACGTCCCTTCCACGAGTGTTCCTCGTGCTATCACTCCTCCGCCTCCCCAATCTTACACTCCTGTTTTTCCTCAGGGGAACCCCCATCACCAAGGTGAGCACTTCCCCCGAAGAAAGTACCCTTTTCCAAACCCCCTTAGAGGTGCACCCGTCTTCTCCTATCTCTCCTTTTTGTGGGGCTCTCTCCTCATCTCAAAAGAGGCCCCTATCGAAGAGTCCCCTGCTGGCAAGGGCCTTCCCTGCTCAAGTTTTCACTCCTCGCTTGGAACCTAGAGCTAGGGTGTTTAACATGTCTCGCACCATCAACCGTTTTGATGTGTAGTTGCTTTCTTCTCGCTCATTTCCGGGGATTGACAACTTCATTCTTACTTAGGCATCCGCAGTAAGTTCTCCTCGCCCTCTATTTGTTTATTTGATTCTTCTCTCTCTTCTTTTTTTTTATAGTGTTTTCTGTGTATGCAGATCCCTGTAGCTATTGCAGCTATGGTGGAAAAAACAGTAGGCCACTCTTCGAAATCTTGAGGCCCTTCGCCTCGAACTTCAGGATGCTCGTACCAGACTTTCTCAATCCCAGCAGCATATTGATGAGGAAGGGGCTCGTGCCAGGGAGGTTAAAGCCAAGCTTCGCGAGGAAATCAAGGCTTTAAGGACACAATTGGTTGAGAAGAAGGACCAAGTGGTAACCCTTACGAGGGAGAATGAAATGGTCAAGGCTTCGACCGTTCAGGCTTATACCCGAGGCAAGGAGGAAGGGTAATCTCGGGGTGACTCTGTACAAGGAATCTCAGGAGTTTGCCACTGAGGTGACCCCCCAGGAGTCTACCTACTACATCGATGGTTTCTCCACGTGCCTGAAGTAGTTCAAGAACTTGAGCAATCTTCCTCCAGGCTTTGACCTAAGCTTTTTAAATGTAAGGGCGGATGGCCTCGACAATGTGGAAGGGAGGGTCCCTCTGGAGGGCAACCTTAGTGAGTGTGGACTAGGGAAGAGAAAGTAACTTCGTTCGATGGGAAGTTTTTATCTCCAAGGTTCTTATCTCCCTTTTTTTTTTTTTGTACCCTTATCGAACTTTTGTTTTTGTAATCTTGTATTTTCCCTTTTCTCAATTGTTTATCATTTTTTGTAGTACCCTTTTTGGCATGTAGTTCCATCTTTTCGGTCAAACGATAATCTAAAGTAAAATTTCCTTTATTCTGTTGGTAGTACAATACTTGAATTTGTACTTTTATTACAAATGGTAGATGGTTCCCTAACAAAAAAACCTTTGCAAATTGCAAATGTTCCAAGTTCGTGGCAATTCTGTTCCTTCTAAGGTTACTAACTTGTAGGTTCCTTCTCATTGAATAGCCTTTATTAGATAAGGGCCTTCCCATTTTGAGTCCAATTTTCCCACTGGTTTTTGCACTTCTACCTTTCGAAGAACCAACTCGCCTATCTGCAGGGGTCGTTCTTTGACCCCCAAGTTGTACGCTTTTACCATCCGCCTCTTGTACGCTTCCATTTTCAGTCGTGCAACTTCACTTCTTTCTTCGACTAGGTCTAGTTCAAACTGTCGATCCGTCGTATTGCTTCCTTCCTCGTATTGTACGACTCGGGCTGTAGGTGCTAGAATTTCTGCTGGCATTACCGATTCGCACTCGTACACTAAAAGGAACGGACTCTCCCCCATGCTAGATTGGGGTGTAGTTCTGTAACCCCATAACACGTTAGGGACCTCATCAAACCATCCCTTCTTGGAATCCCCTAACTTAAGTTTGAGATTTTGGAGTAGTATTCTGTTACTTACCTCGGTCTGCCCATTAGCTTTTGGGTTGCCTATCGAGGTGAAGACTTGCTTAATTCCCCATTCTTGGCACCATCTGCCCAAGCGTTGGCCTTGAAATTGCGCTCCATTATCCGACGTGATTTTTCGTGGAATCCCAAATCGGCACATGATATTTTTCCACAAGAATTTCATCACCTCCTGCTCAGTAATTTTTTCCAACGGCTCGGTGTCGATTCGTTTAGTGAAGTAAGCTACTGCAACTATCAAGAATTTTTTTGTCCTTTAGAGGGCGAGAACGGACCTACCAAGTCAACTCCCCAATGATCAAAGGGCCCTGTAGGATCAGTAAAGGCGATCCCAAATCCGAGAACATGATGTAAAGGACTGTGTTCTGGCAATGGACACATTGTTTCACCATTTGCATGCTATCTCTTTGGAGGGTAGGCCAATAGTATTCGTGTCTCATGATTTTTAAGGCTGGGCTCCTTCCCCCGGAATGATTTCAGCAACACCCTCATGAATCTCTTTCATAATTTGTAGGACTTTTTTTCGGCTTAAGCATCTTAAAGAGGGCATAGTAAATGGCTTCTTGAATAGATAACCACGATCCAAGAGAAAATGACTAGACAACTTCCTGATTCTATTCGCTTCATGGTGGTCCAAAGGTAGCATCCCTCTCTCCAGATAGTCTCAGATTTCATCCATCCATGATCCTTGTTGCTTCCCCTATATCATATATGCCTGTTCCCTTTGCCCCTCAGAGGCTATCTTCAATATCGATACTTGAGATGCCTCGTTCCCTTCCATACCGCTTCCTATACTAGCCAATCCATCTGCCTCCGTATTCTCTGTTCAAGGAATCTGTGTTATTTTCCATGCATCGAATTGGGTCCCCCTCTGTTGTACCATAGCCAATAACTTCTTCATCCTATCATCCTTGGCTTCGAACCACCAATGGATTTGTTCTCCCACAAGTTGAGAATCACTGTATACCTTTATCCTTCGAACTCTCATTTCCAGGGTTAATCGCATTCCGGCCAGTAGGGCCTCATATTCAACCTCATTATGAGAGAGTGGAGCTTTGAACTTAATGGCGAACTGGAATTCTCCCCCTTCAGGATTGATGATGAACACCCCCGCCTCTTGATAATTGTTCGGTCGAGGACCCATCTACGTACAGAGTCTATTCTCTCTCTTCCTCTGTATCCCCCAGCATCATTTGTACGAGAAAGTTCGCCAACGCCTGGGCTTGTATGTCCACCCTCGGTTGATACTCCAGATCGAACTCATTGAGCTCGTATGACCATTTAACCATCCGACTTCCCCTATTTGTGCGCAAGGCATGTTTTAACGGCGGGTCGGTAAGGAATAAGGCCGCATTTTTCTAGTCATCTGCACCAGAGCCAGGATCATTTTTTCTAGGGGCTCGTATCTCGCCTCAGCTCCTTGTAGAAGATGACTAGTTTAGTAAATGGGTAAATGATTACCTTCCATTTCTTTGGTAAGTACATCACTTGTTGCTACCTTAGAGACGACTAGATAAACTTGTAATTCTTTGCCTTCCTCTGGTTTGTTCAATAGTGGGGGCGAGGCCAGGTATTCTTTCAGACTTTGAAATGCTTTGCTACATTCTTCAGTCCACTGGAAACTTTTGGCGTTCCTGAGGACTTTAAAAGAAGGGGAGGCCTCTTTCTGCGGCCTTCGCGATAAAATGGGTCAAGGCCGCGATTCTTCTAGTAAGTTGTTGTACCTCTTTGATGTTTTGTGTTTTCCCTCATTTGTTGTATGGCCTTTATTTTATCTGGGTTTGCTTCTATCCCTCGTTGAGTGACCAAATAGCCTAAGAATTTTCCTCCTTCCACTCCAAACACACACTTTGTTTGGGTTGAGTTCTACCCCGTATTTCTGTAGCCGATTGAAGCATTCCTCCAAGTCTTTTAGGTGCTCTCCTTGTGTGTGCTTTTCACCAACTTATCATCCATGTACACTTCCATGTTGCGCCAAATCTGCTCGGACAAGATTTGATTTACTAACCTCTGGTAGGTGGCTCCTGCATTCTTTAGTCCGAAAGGCATTACATTGTAGCAATATAGCCCACAATCTGTCACGAAGCTAGTTTTCTCCTGATCTTCTTGGTGTAGTTTGATTTGGTTATATCCTTGGTAAGCATCTAACATGCTAAGCCTTTCACACCCGAACATAGAGTCTACCAGTCGGTTTATACGAGGTAATGGGTAGGAGTCTTTTGGGTAGGCTTTATTTAAATCTGTGAAATCTCCGCACATCCTCCATTTTCCATTTGCCTTAGGTCCTGATGGGGGTGTAACCCAATTTATTAAGAAAAGACCTAAATGGCCTGAAAAAGAGCCAAACCCACCAAAAAGCCCATGGATCCGCGCACAGCCCAGTCCAGTCAGGCCACGCGACCCGACCCAACCCGATGCTAGGTGTCCAAAATCTAGACCCTTGATGAGGATACAACTCAAGCTTAGAGATTATGCACGTGAACCAGGCAGGTACATATATTTGGTGCTATAAATACACCTACCCACGGCATTTATGGTAAGTTATTCAAGTTATATTCAACCACAATATTCTATCAGATCGCCAATTTACCATCTCGACTAGTGTCTGACTTAAGCATCGGAGAGTCTACGCCGGGGACACTCCCGGCTAGCCTAACGTGCTTGTTTCTTCTCAGGATACTTAGTCTGGGGAGCCAACCAGATTGCTCGTAGAGGTACTCAATAAGGTGCACATTCGAGATTGAGGTAAGCGACCCAGATCAGTTGGCATCGTCTGTGGAAACGTCTGAGAAGAGTACTTGTAGTTTGAGATGGAAGGACCATCTATGAGAGAGCATATATCAGGGGATCATGACGGTACCCCGTAAAGGCAAAACGATCAGATCATCCAAATCACCAGAGATGAGTTGCAGAGAATGATAGATGAAGCTAGTAGAAAAGCAAGTAGGAATGCCCTTGTAGAATATGAGAGAAGAACTGCCACTCCCATAGCTCGTGACACAGCAAAAATACATTTATTTAAAGAGAAAGAAGTTGAGGAGGAGCTTAGGGAGTAAGATAGCATGGAGGTGCCTAAAAAAGGCGCAGCAATAGAAGTATTGAATGCGGCGTCTAGCCAAAAGGCTAAGGGAAAAAGAAGAGAACCTGGGATATCAAAGGCTGAGGTCGAGGACGTTGGTCGCCAAATAGAAAGGCTAGCCCAAATCAGCGAACTCAAACGAAGGGGAGAAATAGTAGCTCAAAATAGAAACTCACCTTTCTCCAACAAGATACTCACTAAGACTGTGGATCCCCACTTCAGGATGTCAGATTTGCCTAAGTATGATGGTACAAAGGATCCGCAGGAGTACATCGCCGCATTCGACCTAGTAATGAACTTATATGGACAATCTGATTCCATTAATGCTAAACTTTTAGTGACCACTTTAACAGGGAAAACACAAGAATGGTTCACCAGTTTTCCTAGTGGAACCATCGACACATATGGGCAGCTCATACAAAAATTTGCATTCCATTTTGCGAGTAAAAAGAAACAACAAAGATCAGCTACATACTTGTTCACGATAAGGCAAAATGAGGACGAGTCACTAAAGAGCTTTGTAGGAAGATTTAACAATGAAACCCTAGAAGTTCAGGACTTTAGAATTGACATGATGATCAGTATCCTCATACATGAATTAAGAAAGGGACCGTTCGCTTCAGCCCTTGCCAGAGATCCTCCTGAAGATGTCGAACAGTTGATGAAGATGGCTTATAAATACATTTGTAGCACCCTCTAACGGTACTACGACTATATCTTTCCTAAATATCCCACTTAATGTAAACCCTGATTATATGTATAATTAGGCACGTAATCTAGTCCCTATTGAGTATATATACACATAATCTCATCATCACAACAAGAATATTTAATATCTCATCCACAAGATCATATGTAGATATATCAAGTACGACAAAAAGGGGACTATTATAATTAGTTCACATTCTATTCTCGCTTTTAATCCAAAATGTGAATTCTATTTCCATTTATGATAAGGAGAAAACTGCATACTGGCCCGACCTGACTGGAATGCAAACCGTGGACCTAATTGTCGTGAATAGGCACAGCAAAATCTACACCTGAAAAATGTTAGCAGAGGGATGAGCCTGCAACTCAATAAGTAAATAACCAGTACCAACTATACACGCACCTCAATTATATCAACAAGACAAAACAAGCAACATATATAAGATATAATCAACTTAATCAAGCACATTTCATTTCATTTCTCCACGTAGTCATCCCATAACACGACAACCAATTAAACTTGTCTTTTCTTAGTTGGCTTACCAGAAAGGTGATATAGTGTCTCTCTCCACCAACTCAACCTCACTATTCATTCATATATATACATGAATCCCCTTGACATGCCACACAGGCTCATCAATCTCATTTCGCATCAAAGCTCTTTCATTTCGCATCATAGCTCTTTTTATTTCGCATCATAGCTCTTTTCACATCGTATCATAGCTCTTTCATATCGCATCATAGCTCTTTTCATTTCATTTTGCCACATAGGCTATTCAACAACATCAAGGGGTATTCATATTATAATTACATTTAATTTTCATTACTCCCTCGATTTCACATATCACCGTTCTTGTAAACCAACTAGCCACATAAAACCACATAGCAGCATATTTCACGACATAATCATTCAAAGTAATCATCAACCACTCGTATAGTTCAAAATAGATTAGTGCAAGCATGAATCACATGCTTACATAAAAGTAATATTACCAAGAAATGAAACATATATAAATAATACTAATTATTTATGTACACAACACTAACAGGAATAAGGAACATATATAAACAGCACTAATTATTTACCTACCTCGACTTACAACGATCTAACTTGTACGTAAGGAGTTGTTCAGTTCACCTTATCCCTCTTGTCCTATAATAAGTTATAATGCATATAATCAACTTATCAAAAGTATTGTAATTTCTAAATAAAATATTAAATAGTAATTATATATATATTAATCGAAATATACGGATCAAATAAATTAATTATTAAGCTAGCACTCATTATCAGCAAATATTATTACTAATTAATCTTTACTTATTCAAAACCAAATTTGTTCAACAAACCTTGATTGGATAGTTAACTCAATTCAACAATTG
Organism: Sesamum alatum; assembly: GCA_034509735.1. Lineage (NCBI taxonomy): Eukaryota > Viridiplantae > Streptophyta > Magnoliopsida > Lamiales > Pedaliaceae > Sesamum > Sesamum alatum. Next base: position 20,408,749 of record JACGWO010000009.1, on the reverse strand, counting down.
TATGGTCCTAATCTAATCAAGGTTAATCTGGAACTTCAACCAATTAACCTAATATAATTCATTTTAATAGAATAGCTAACTAATCATTAACTAATAAACAAATAAACTAATTTAATTACAGTAACAAATATATTTTAAAGTAAAAATTACTTAATCTACATCAGTTATTATTGATAAGCAACTAATATAATTAACATAAGTTTTGATTAACTAATCATCCTCAGAAAAGTACAGGAAATGAAAAGAGATGAAAGTCACCTTATTCTCGGCGGAAAGCAAACAAATTGCTCCTCCCAACATTTAATGCCTTTATATGTTATTCAATATATATATATATATACATGTAATATATATCTTATTATTATGTGATAATTTTGTTTGAGGACAAGTGGTATCCTTTTATGCAATGAGCAAAACGTTGGCAGCCACGTTGCCATACTTCTTAATAACCACCTTTCTTTCTTTCTCTTCCCTTTTTTTTTTTTCAAACTTTAATAAAAATTTCCAAAATACCTATTACGTCTTTTCTAATTTCTTAATTAATATAAATTGCTCCCAAATATTATATAAAGCTCCAATTCACTCCGTTCAAGTCTTAATATGATCACAATTTAATCTATAGTATATCTACTAATTAACTAAATTTTCTTAAATAATTACCAATTAACCCCATAATTATGTATTAAAAAAAATTTGTGGGCGTCACAACATTGATGAGGAAGAGATGAACACGATGAAGGACGGTGAATGGGCTGGGGCTCGAGGTCGTGGTCGAGGTAGAGATCGAGGTAGAGACCGTAGGGTGCGATCTGAGAAAGATCATGAGGCACCATATTAACCCAAATTTCACAAGTATACCCCGCTAAACGCATCAAAAACGCAGATGATGATGATGGTGGAAAAGGCTAATGTACTCCAATGGCCGAAGAAAACGCGAGCTACTCCGTCAAAGAGGTATTTGGGCAACAAATATTGTAAATTTCACAAGAAAAAGGGACATGATACAAAAGAAGATTGTTTCCAACTAAAGGACAAGATAGACAGGTTGGTAAGACAAGGATACTTCCTGGAATATGTGAGAGAATCCCGAGGTGGGGAGAGAGAAAGAGAACCTAGAGGGGAAAGGAGAGAGAGATCGAGGAGTAGGGCACATAGTAGGGAATGATTTCAGCCGAGAGAAGATAGAAGAGAAGCCAGGCACGATGAGATCGCACACGACAAACGCTCTTGTGAAAGGAGTTATCCGTACGATCGCGGGTGGACCTACTGGGGGAGATTCGACAGATCGCGCAAGAGATACGCGAGGGGTGGAAGTTCAAAATGGAAGGAATTTGTACTAAGTGTGGAATAGAATGAGGAGATCACCTCCAATAAGAAAGATTTGGTGACGGAGGCAGGTCGCAGAACGACCCCATGGTAATCAGAATGGACATCTCCAACTTCCTGGTGCACAAGGTATTGGTGGAAAATGGTAGCTCCGTGGACATCTTGTTCATGGAGGTACTCAGGAAAATGGGTTTTGATAACACTTGATTACAACCGGTACAAACTCACTTGGTGGGATTTAGGGGAAGTGAGGTGACACCCCTAGGAACTATTGATCTCCCGGCCTCTTTGGGTGATGAACCAAGGAGAAAAAGTTTGATGATAAAATTTTTAGTTGTTGATACTCCATTTGCCTATAATATAATTTTAGGGAGACCCAGTTTGAACTTGTTCAGGCTATGGTATCTACTTACCACTTGAAGATGAAGCTTCCAATACCAGGTGGAGTGGACGAAGTATGTTGCGACCAGAGGGTGGCCAGGAGGTGTTGTAATCTATCCTTGAAAAGGAGTGATGGGGAAGACGCGAAGGTGAAGAGGACAATATGAGCAGATGATCCGGAGGAACTAATTGACACTTTGAAAAGGTCGAAACATGAGTGTATAGAGCCTATGGAGGAACATAAACGATCGAGTTGACACAAGGAGAGCCAGGCAGGACCACCAGGATCGGGTCGCGCATGACCTCAACCTTGGAAATTTGATGATCGAATTTTTAAGGGAAAACAGTGACATGTTTTCCATGGATCCCATCAGACTTTAAGGGGATAGATCCAGATGTTATTGTTCACAGACGTAACGTGGATCCACATATGAGACCGGTGAAACAGAAGAAAAGATCATTCGGGGTCGAAAGAAACAAGATAATCGAGGAGGAGGTGAACAAACTTCTTGAACTAGGGTACATAGCCGAAGTCCAATACACAGAGTGGTTATCAAATGTGGTGATCGTACCCAAAGCATCAGGAAAATGGCGGATGTGCACTGATTTCACATATTTGAACAAGGCATGCCCAAAGGACCCCTACCCGCTACCTCGAATAGACCTATTGGTGGACTCCACTGCAGGATGTACTTTGTTTAGCATGATGGATGCATACTAGGGTTACCATCAAATTTTCATGGCAGAATAGGATAGAGATAAGACCTCTTTTGTTACCGAAAATGGCATTTATTATTATAATGTGATGCCCTTTGGATTAAAAAATGCAGGTGCTACTTACCAGAGGCTGGTGAACAGGATGTTCAGGGACCTCATCGGCCACTCCATGGAAGTTTATGTTGATGACATGCTAGTAAAAAGTAAGAAATAGGAGGACCACCTTGATCACCTGAGAAAGGCGTTGGAGGTGATGAGAACATACAGCATGAAGCTAAATCCATCCAAGTATACATTCGGTGTTCGAGGTGGTAAGTTCCTAGGATACATGGTGAGCGAAAAGGGCATTGGGAAAACCCAGAAAAAATCAAAGCGATCTTGAGCCTGAACTCACCAAAGACTGTCAAAGATGTAGAAAAATTAGTCGGGAAGGTCGCCTCTCTTAATCGTTTTATCTCGCGATCAGTAGATCGCAACTTGCCATTTTTTAAGATATTGAGGAAGGTGAAGGACTTCAGGTGGACAGATGAGTGCGAACAGGCGTTGAAAGATTTGAAGCATTACCTAACGAACCCACCCTATTAGCAAACCCCAAGACTGACAAGGTACTATACTTGTACCTAGCAGTTTCAGATGACGCGGTGAGCTCGGAATTAGTGAAAGAAGAAGCAGGGTCGCAGAACCCGGTGTACTATGTTAGCAGGATGTTGTAGGGGACTAAAAAAAGATATATCCAGATCGAACAACTGGCATTACCATTGGTCACCACAGCGAGAAAATTACGACCATACTTTCAATCTCTAAGGTCATCGTATTGACAAATTACCCATTGAAGCAGATCATGTCTAAGCAGATGCATCAGGTCGCTTGATCAAATGGGCGGTCGAGCTAGGGGAGTTTGACATCGAATACCAGGCAAGAACTGCTATTAAAGCTCAAGTTTTTGCTGATTTTATTGTTGAGCTCGCAGGTGAACAGAACAGAATGAGCGGGAAGGTTGGTTATTACATGTAGATGAATCATCTAACTTAAGTAACGGGAGAGCTGGAATTTTGTTGCAAGGACCTGGTGGAGTCGAGGTCGAAGTCGCAGCAAAATTAGCATTCCCTGCCACCAACAATGAGGCAGAATACGAAGATTAATTTTGGGATTAAAAATGGCAAGTGAGACTGGGGTGAGAAAGCTAGATGTATACACGGACTCACAACTGGTGGGAATGCAGATTGAGGGATCATACGAGACACGAGAATGGTCCACGACACAATATTTGAAGAAAGTAAAAGAGATGATGAAAAAATTTGACAAATGCTTGATCCAACAAATTCCCAGGGAGGAGAACAAACTAGCTGATGCCTTGTCGAAGTTTGGAGCTACGTTAATAGGGGTGAAGGACCGGAGCATCTCGGTGGTGATCAAAGAGGTAGCAGAAGTGGATGAACCAGCATTTGAGGTACAAAATGTTGAGGATGAGAAATCATGGAAAAACTAATATAGTTAAGTACCTTAAATAGGGTATCACACCCAGCGACCCCGTCGAAGCAAGAAGACTAAGGTTTAAGGCGAACATGTTCACGTTGTTGGGAGATGAATTTTACAAAAGAATGATTGAGGGACCACCACTAAAATGCCTTACTCCGAAAAAAGCTCAATACATGCTGAGAGAAATCCACGAAGGAAGTTGTGGCAACCATTCAGGTGGCAGGTCGCTTGCTCAAAAGGTGACACGACAAGGTTACTTCTGGCCCACCCTTGTGAAGGATGCCATGGAGTTCACCAGAAAATGTGAAAATTGTCAAAGGTATGCAGCACTGATACACACACCAGCGACCCCATTGGAACCGATCAGGATCCCATGTCTATTCAATCAATGGGGGATAAATATTGTTGGTCCGTTCCTCCCACCACCAGCCCAGAAAAAGTTTGTTATTGTGGCAGTGGAATATTCTTCAAAGTGGGTGGAGGCTGAGGCCTTGGCAAAAATTTTCAAAAAATGAGGTGATACATTTTATCTAAAAAACATAATTTGCAGGTTTGGAATACCTCGAATCTTGATCTCAGAGAATGGTACTTAGTTCCAAGGAAAAGGAATCCTAACATGGTGCAAGGAACTAAAGATACAACAAAACTACACTGCTGTTGGAAATCTGCAAGCAAATGGACAGACTGAGGTGACCAATCGTACATTGTTACAGTGTTTGAAAATGAGACTCGAAGGTGGGAATGGTTCGTGGGTCGAGGAACTATCCGGCGTGTTATGGGCATACCGCACTACACCTCGATCCTCGACAAGTGGGTCCCATTTTGTTTGGTTTATGGGACTAAAGCAATAATTCCTGCAGAGGTTGGTGAGATGACAGCTAGGGTCGCACACAAACAACCCCCAGGAAAACCACGAAGAGCGAGCATTCGATCTCACCACCGTCGAAGAAAGAAGAGATCGAGCCTATGCCAAGATTTTACACCACAAAAATCTGATGATGAGAAGTTACAATCACAGGGTGAAGCCAAGATATTTTCAGGTGGGAGACTTGGTGCTGAAGAAGGTTGAGGTGTCCAAACATGTTGGGAAGTAGACCCGAGCTGGGAAGGGCCCTACAAGGTCTTTGAAATCAAAAAGCAAGGAACATACAGATTGCAGGGCATGGATGGAAAAGACTTACCAAGATCATGGAATGTTCATAACTTGAAGAAATTCTACGCATGAGAGCATCCAGAACCTCGAGCTGCTTGTGAAAGGCCCTTTTTGTACTCAAGAAAGCGAAGTGAAAGAGCATATGTAGCGATCTGTGAAAGATCATCTTGTGAGATCGGAAAAAGATCATATTTTACTATCTGTGAAAGATAGTTTCTTTTTGCGGGCCATGATTAGCGATCTGCGGAAGATCATTCTGTATCCAGACACCATTGCATGCTATTTAAATTTATGACCTGTGAAAGGTACTTTTCTCGCAAAGTTCGCTTTACATTCGCAGTACAAAACGTCGTTAGCAACATAAATTATTATTATTATATGATAAGCTCATGAAATTACGATATGAGAAAGATCAATCAATGACCTGAGAAAGGTTTAATCAAATCGTATCTAAAAAAGACCAACTTGTTCCAGAAGTATTAACTCAATCTCGATCACAAAGGGGTCGCACTAATCACAATTAAAACCGTAATCATATTTGAAAGCGAGCACCGCGTTTCATGAAGAATTATAAAGCCTCAGATGATCGAATTAAGCGACCCTGATCAAGCACTCCAAAGTAACTTGAATAAATGATTCAAAAAAGGTTGAAGTTAAAAAATTCATGGCATTCATCAGGATAATTACAAAAGATGAGATCGGCATGTCATCTTGATAAGTGTGTAATTTGCCACGACTTAATACTCGTAATGCCTTATTTTAAGGATTAATTACTCCTAATCATGTGGATTTATTATATTTTCAGAAAATATGTCTTGTAAGGAGTAAAAGATGGTGAAATGAAGCTAAGAATGGCATTTAGAGACATTTGAGGGAACTAGTGAAAAAGAGTGGTAGATTCAAAATTTCCGATAAGCGTGCCCACGCTTAAACACTGCAGTCAACTTGAGAGAAAAAAGAAAGCTGCGGATTTTGTTAAAGGAAGAAGGAATGGTTGCTGAAAACCCTCTTCAAGAATTCAAAATTTATCCTTTAAATTTCTAGGAATTAAGTTGTTAACATGTTTATGAGCAATCTTGTATCTACCCCTTTTCTTGTCTAGGTTCGTGAGGTGCTAATAGTATAAATAGGAGGCACCTCACAACCTAAAAACTATCTCTTGTTTTACATTGAATTCTAGAGTTTAATCCATTATTTTACTTCTTTTATCTTCTTTTATTTTTATTACGTTGCCCAATTGCTAATGGAATTCTACTTTTTAGTGTGTTTTTCCATTAGCATGTTAGGCTAAGTTCTTAATTTTCCGGTTAAAGTACGGTGAATGCTTGATTCCTAACACGTTGTGAGATCTAATAGTACTTAATTCTTTTATTAAAATCCGTATTCATGTTATTCTCTGCACTCTCTTTACAAACGTCTGATTTTTGAATAATGTGATTTGTTGTTCATTATCAAGAAAGTTTGTTTAGCTATTTGAACTTACAAATCCGTAATTGTTTCTTTAGTTCAATAATTAGTAGCAACATAGCATGATTAATCGTGTCAAAGTGGTTAGTTATGTTATGGTGAATGCATGATCTGATTTAAATAAATCCTCGTAGGAATTTATTGGTTAGGATCAGGCCCTTCTAATTCTTAACACTGTTAATAAATTAAATCTCGTAGACGTTCCCGGGGTTGTTTATTGATTAGAGATCTAGCCAACGGACGTTCCTTGACTGTCGAAAAGGTAAGGAAGGGTGAGGTTGTTAGGTAGTATCAATGACCATAACTGATCTACATGTTTTAATAATTATTATATTTGCATCGATGATCAACGGAAAGAATCAAGCATGAACCCAATTTAATCGGAAAGCTTTCTCATGTATTAATCTTCCCCTTTAAATTATACTTCGTTATTTTCTTTAAAAATTAAAAATTCAAACCCCCCCTTTTCTATTATTTCTTTTAGAAATCAACTTATCGCCGATCCCAGTGGATTCGACCCTACTTGCCGCTTTCGCAAGAAAGTAATCGTAGGAATTATTTTTGGTGGTTTCGACACCCATCAAATTTTGATCCCGACATCGAGAAGACTGCGCGAAGACTTCGTTGGGAAACCAAGCAACAAACTGAAGAGGCATCAACTTCTTACGAGGACGGAAAGGATATAACGTTAGAATTCGCAGAATCCTCGGGAGAATCTGAAGAAGAAGAAGTAATGGCTATAATTCCAGAGAGATCGATCAAAGATATGATTTCGCCGGATTTGAACCAGCAACTACTCTGCATAGAATATCCGAATATAGAGGTAAATTTTGAATTAAAATCTGGTTTGATTCATTTACTTCCTACTTTCCGCGACCTTGCAGGTGAAGATCTGCATAAACCTGAGAGCCTTTCCTTTTTCTCTCGCCGACCAAGAGAAAGATTGGCTTTACTTTCTACCTTCGGGATCCATCACAACTTGGAATGATCTCAAGAGACAGTTTCTTGAGAAATATTTCCCTGCTTCACGAGCCACGACAATCCGGAAAGAGATCAGTGGAATTTGCCAATTCGCAGGAGAAAGTCTTTTTGAGTACTGGGGTAGATTCAATCAGTTGGTGAAAAGCTGCCCTCACCACCAGATTCTGGACCATCTCTTGATCCAGTACTTCTATGAAGATCTATCAGACATGGACAAAAAACTGATAGACGCAGCCAGTGGAGGTGCGCTATTCAATAAAAACCCAATCGAGGCTCGTAATCTGATTTCAATTATGGCATCTAACACACAATAATTCGAAATCAAACACGACGACCCACCAAAAAGGGGTAATGAGGTAAGTATGACTATTTTTTATGATCGATTTGAATGAGCTCATGTCTCTTGTTAAAAAAATTGCCATAGATAAGCATCAAACATGTCAAGGTCTGCGCATATGCACTTCAATGGAGCACCACACCGATGCGTGCCCAACACTTCAAGAACCACCAACCGAACAAATTGATGCCGTAGGGGGAGTTCCTGGACAGCAGCAAAGGAGATACGATCCATTCTCCAACACTTACAACCCCGGATGGAACGACCACCCGAATCTAAGCTATGGAACCCAGTCACAAAATTTTCAGAAACCGCAATACAGACCACATGTGCAACCTAATCCAAAACAAAGCACGTCTGTTGAAGAGATGATGAAGACATTCATCACCAACACTCAGAAGATCCAGCAGAATACTCAACAACAGATCCAGCAACTCCAGCAGAATACTCAACAATTCCAGCAGAATACTCAACAATTCCAACAGAACACCCAAACGAGTATTCAGAACTTGGAGTCTCAAATCAGTCAATTGGCCTCATCCATCAGTAAAATGGAATCTCAAGGTAAGCTACCATCTCAAATTGCAATTAATCCTAAACCAGACGCTAGTGCTATTGTTTTACGCAGCGGAAAAAGGTTGAAAACCGAACAGCGACGAAAACAGCACTAAGCGTGGGCACGCCCAGCAGGACGAACCCGAACAGGAAATTGAGGTTCCGCGACAGCAAATGGACGAGCATGAATCAGCCAAAGAAGACCAACCAAAGGTGCTAGTGACGAAACCCCCCTTCCCGGAAAGGTTTGCCAAGTCAAAGAAGGAGGAAGAGCAAAACGAAATCCTAGAGACATTTCGCAAAGTCGAGGTAAATATTCCATTGATCGATGCAATCAAGCAAATACCCCGATATGCGAAGTTTCTCAAGGAATTGTGCACTAGTAAAGGAAGGTTGAAGGGTAACGAACGAGTAAGCATGGGTGAAAGTGTATCCGCGATTCTCCAACGAAAATTGCCCCAAATATGCAAAGACCCAGGTACGTTTTCTATCCCTTGTAAAATCGGTTTGATTGGTATAAAAAGGGCCATGTGCGATTTAGGTGCTTCCATTAATGTCATGCCTCTAACGATTTTTGAATCCTTACACGTTGGCCCGTTGAAAGAAACAGGAATTGTGATCCGACTTGCGGATCGCTCGATTGTATACCCCGAAGGGGTTTTAGAAGATGTGTTGGTACAAGTAAACGAATCGGTTTTTCCTGCCGATTTCTATGTTCTAGATATGAGAGAAGAAAATTCCCCCAATTTCATCTCTATCTTGTTGGGAAGACCTTTCCTCAAAACTGCTAGGACAAAAATTGACGTGCATAAGGGTACTTTAACCATGGAATTTGATGGAGAAGTGATACGATTTAACATTTACGACTCCATGAGGTATCCTAGTGATGTACCAACTGCTTTGCTTGTAGATATCTTTGACCCTTTTGTGAAGGAATTTTCAAAGAACAATACCGGCGACCACGTGAAGATGGCATTAGAGGAGGCCTTACACCAACACTAGTACAAACGTGGGAGGACAATATGACAATTGATCCCCAAATTGGTGAAAGCGTCTTCGAGCTCGAAGCTCTCCGCTCCCTTCCCCAAAACATTTCTTTCATTGAATTGCCACGCACACATACTAAACTTCTTCCCTCCTTGTTGCAGGCACCGACTCTAGAGCTGAAGGAATTGCCGGACCATCTCAAGTATGCCTTCTTAGGTGAGAATAACACACTGCCGGTGATTATCTCAAGTAAACTCTCCACCTTAGAAGAAGATAAGTTGGTCCGCATACTTCGGGAATTTTGTGCAGCCATAGGGTGGACCATCGCCGACATCAAAGGGTTAAGCCCTTCGACATGCGAACATCGAATTTTACTCTAAGAAGGAGCTAAACCCTCACGAGAAGCTCAAACACCGGCTAAATCCACCAATGATGGAAGTAGTGAAAAAGGAAATCCTAAAACTCCTTGACGCAGGTATGATCTTTCCAATTTCTGATAGTGAATGGGTAAGTCCAACTCAAGTTGTGCCCAAGAATTCGGGCATAACCATTGTTCAAAATTCTGTTGGTGAACTAGTACCCACTCGTGTTCAAAATGGATAGCGGGTTTGTATAGACTATAGAAAGCTTAACACCGCCACTAGGAAAGATCACTTCCCTCTTTCTTTTATTGATCAGATGTTGGAACGTTTAGCTGGTCGTTCTCACTATTGTTGCCTTGATGGATATTCAGGTTTTCATCAAATACCAGTGGCACCCGCGGATCAAGAAAAGACGACGTTCACTTGCCCTTTCGGGACATTCGCTTATCGACGGATGCCATTCGGGTTGTGTAATGCCCCCGCCACCTTTCAAAGGTGTATTGTTAGTATTTTTTCAGATTATGTTGAACAATTTATCGAAGTCTTTATGGATGATTTCACCATTTATGGAGACTCCTTTAATGACTGTCTAGAAAAACTAGCCAAAGTCCTTGAAAGGTGTATAGAAAAAGACCTTGTATTGAATTATGAAAAATGCCATTTTATGGTTGAGCAAGGTCTTGTTTTGGGGCATATCGTGTCTGTTTGGGGGATAGAAGTTGATAAGGCTAAAATTGACGTTATACAATCCTTGCCTTACCCCGCTACTGTGCGGGAGATTCGTTCGTTTCTTGGTCATGCAGGATTTTATAGACGATTCATCAAAGACTTCTCGAAGATTGCTCAACCTTTGTGCAAGCTGCTGCAAAAAGAAACCACTTTTGACTTCGATGAAGGATGCAAGAAAGCGTTTGACAGATTGAAGGATTCTTTGACCTCCGCACCGATCATCCAACCACCAAATTGGGATGAACCATTCGAGATTATGTGCGACGCAAGCAACCACGCAGTAGGCGCTGTTTTGGGACAAAGGATTGGAAAGAACCCTCATGTCATCTATTACGTCTCAATGATGCTAGACAACGCACAAGTCAACTACACCACTACGGAAAAAGAGATTTTAGCCGTTGTCTTTGCTTTAGAAAAGTTTCGCCCCTATTTGCTTGGTACTAAAGTAATTGTTTATTCCGATCATGCAGCTTTGAAGTATTTACTATCAAAGAAAGAGGCGAAGCCACGACTCATGAGATGGGTGCTCCTACTACAAGAATTCGACCTTACAATTAAGGACAAAAAAGGAGCAGAAAATCTCGTAGCCGACCATCTTAGCCGATTGATCACAAAAGATAAACCCCCACCTTTGCACGATGAATTTCCAGATGAACATCTCTTCACTATTCGAGAAATCACCCCATGGTATACCGACATCGTTAACTTCCTCGTCACCAATACTTTGCCGAGTGACTTGCCTCGAGCAAGGAAAGATAAAATCCAAAGTGATGCGAAGTATTATGTGTGGGATGATCCCTACTTGTGGAAGTTTTGCTCGGACCAAATCATCCGAAGGTGCGTACCCGAATCTGAAACCCCTTCTATTCTTGAGTTTTGTCACTCTTATGCTTGTGGAGGACAGTTTGGTCCTAATCGAACAGCACGAAAAATATTAGTGTGGGTTCTTTGGCCTAATTTGTTTAAAGACGCATACTTGTTTTGTAAAGCCTGTGAGAATTGCCAAAAGACAGGGAATCTAAGTGTCCGGAATCAAATGCCCCTCACGTCAATTCTCGCTTGCGAGGTATTCGACGTATGGGGGATTGACTTCATGGGGCCATTTCCTCCATATTTTGGTTATACTTACATCATTTTAGGAGTCGATTATGTGTCTAAATGGGTTGAGGCGAAAGCCACACGGAAAGATAATGCTAAAATTGTTGTGGATTTTGTGAAGTCTAACATCTTTTCTAGGTTTGGGATGCCAAGGAAAATTATAAGCGATCGAGGGACTCACTTTTGTAATAGGACGGTTGAAGCTTTGTTGAAAAAGTACAGTGTCACACATCGAGTTTCCACCGCCTACCACCCCCAAACAAATGGGCAAGCAGAAATTTCCAATCGAGAGGTCAAGTCCATACTTGAGAAGACCATCAATCCCAACCGGAAAGATTGGAGCACACGCTTAGACGATGCTCTATGGGCCTATCGAACGGCGTATAAAACTCCTATAGGTATGTCCCCTTTCCGTTTGGTGTTTGGTAAATCATGTCATCTTCCTATCGAACTCGAGCATAGGGCATATTGGGCGATCAAGCAGTTCAACATAGAGATAGACGAAGCGGGGAACCATAGGAGGTTGCAATTGCAAGAACTTGAAGAGCTACGCAATGATGCTTACAAAAACTCGAGGATCTACAAAGAAAAGACTAAGGCATTCCACGACCACACCATCTTGAGAAAGGAATTCACCGTTGGGCAAAAAGTGTTGCTTTTCCATTCGAAACTCAAACTCTTTCCAGGTAAGTTACGTTCCCGTTGGATTGGGCCCTTTATTGTGGTTAAGATATTTCCTCATGGTGCAGTTGAGATCAAGAGTCTCATCACGCAAAAGGTGTTTAAAGTAAATGGCCGTAGACTCAAACCCTTCTATGAGAATTTCCAAGCATCCGCTCCGGAAAAGATCAAACTCGAAGTGCCTACCACCACTTAAGCACCTTTGCTTCTCGTCTAGCCAAAGACGCTAAAGAAAAGCGCTACGTGGGAGGCAACCCACGCCTTTTCTACCCTTCTTTGCTATAATTTTTGTTCTATTTGCTTGAATTTTGTGAAAAAAATCGAAGTGTACCAGTCAGTCCATTAAACGTGCCCACGCCTTAAGAACCTTCCTCATAACAGAATTGTTTTGAGCCACTAGACGTGCCCACGTCTAGTGGATCAAACGAATCTGTCCATTCTCACTTACAAGACTCGATTTTTCTTCATATTTTCTGTTTTCTCTTATTATTATTTATTTATATTAAAAAATATATATTTAAAATTTGAAAAATCCAAAAAGGGAAGTCCCACTTAAGGCAAGTAGGGCAACCTTTTCACCTCTCTTTCAGCTCACAAACAAAAAGGGGGGGGGGGGGAAGACTACTCCCAAAGCTCAGTTGCCGCCGTTGACCGCACCACCGTTGCTCCACCGCACCGCCGTCCACCGAGTCTCTCTCTCACAACGCGCCGATCGTCGACCAGACGAGTCTGTGCGGTCGAAGCTCCACCGCATCTGGTCCCCCGCTGCGTCCGCCCCGTCGACGGTGCTTAGCTGCCACTGCGATAGACCTCCGTCTCTCTCACTGTGCACAAACCGGACCCGAAGCTGCGCTGCTGTCCACATTCACCACTGTCCACCGCCATTGACCACCGTCTGCCGTCGTTGACCGCCGGCTGTCAATCCTTGGTTTGTCATCCCTTCCTTTTTCATATACTCATTTTTTCCGCCCTACTTCACTATGTTTTTCTGAACAATGAATAGCAAGAAGAGAAACCAAGGTGAAGGATCTTTTTCGCGGACTGCACCATCGGTGTCCCGATCCCGCAGCCAACGAGGCCTGAGCACTTTACCACCATCATCTGAAAATACTCGGTGGACACTTAACCTTCAAGTCCCGACCTGCCAGTGAAAGGTACGCCGCACTGTGTACACGGCGAATTGCACCCTGTAAAATTGTCCACTACGATACTCTGCGCACATTGCATGTTCACGATGGGTTTAATATGCTTTTGATAATATTGGATGGAGATGCTTCTTTGACTGCACTGCAAATGCATATATTGAATTACCTCACGAGTTCTACACGACCTTTAACTTTTCTACACCTACTACACTCACATTGGATGCACCCGGCGTGCTTAAATTTCATTTAATGGGTAGAACTTTTACTATATCATTAACTCAATTCAATATTGCTCTTGGTTTCACCACCGAAGAATCAGCACACACTCACGATTATTTGAACTCTCAGTGTGATTATCGTGATGATTTTAACCCCATAAGTGAGTTGCGTACTTGGTCAGCAGACACAGCCGCTTATAATCCTAGTCGGTCAAAAAGTTCCTTTTTGAAAAATCCCGTTATGCGTTACATTCATCGCATTCTAGCACTTAACTTTTCGAGACGACGGGATACCGCGGGCATTTGTAGTAAAGCTTAATTTTTCTTTATGTGGTGCATGGTAAAAGGCATTAAGGTTAACCTTGGGTTTTGGCTAGCTACACAACTAGAATCTGCTTTGACTGAGAAACGAGCACTAATTCTTGGTCTATTTATTACTGTGTTAACCATTAACCTCGGTCTGTTTGACCCTAGCACTCATCAATTACATGTTGCTTGCATTTTCGAGCCGTTGGACATGCCATGCTTGGTACGCATGGGCATGGTCTTTCGACGCGGCAACTCTTTTGAGTTTGCTCCTGCAAGTCCCTCTATGCCGCCGAATGTATCCTCCTCAAGACAATTGCCATATGCCGATACTTCGGAGGAAGAATCCACCGATGATGATGAGGAGCCCGCCGACAATGAAAGTGCCCATGCCCCTCCCGAACAACAAGCCACTTTGAACACCATCGCCCGGCGCATTGCGCGAATTGAGAACAACTTGCTTGAATTATTTAAGCACATCGGGCTCACTCCACGGAACCCACCTACACCTTGATCTAGCACGGCATGCACTCAGGGACGTTCTCTTCCTTATCTCTCTTTTTTTTTCCGTTCTTGAGTTGCATGCATGTATCCACATTGAGGACAATGTGGATTTTAAGTGTGGGGGTATGATTTTGCTTGTTGTGTTTATGCTTGTTGTGAGATTGGCGAAAAGATTTTTGGTGCACTGGTGAAGAGTCTTTTGTGGAGAACTTTTTGTTGGTTGTATAATGGTTTTGTGAAAATTTTAAAATTTTTGGCTTGATGAATTCCTTATCATTTTTGGACCTCTCTTAATTCGGAAGCGTTATGTGCAAAAGGATACATATTTCATGCTTTAGGTTACTCATGGCTCGAAAACTTGTTTTTGTCTTGATAACTTGATTTGAAAATTCTTTTGTATGGAATTAGTGGACTAAACAAAACCTTGTGAGCTTTTGAGCCTAAACACATTGATGAAATACTTCATCCTTTCTTGAGAGAAAAATACTTCTATGACTTTGTGTTCCTAGAACTTGCTTTGAACCGCATTGAGGTTACATAAATGTGCATGCATTTGGATATGATGAAGGCACTAGGATTGAAACCACTTTGGCGTAAATTGACCACCCCATTATATGTTGACCCTAGTAAACCCACTTGAGCCTTTTTAAGCCTTGTTGTATTGATATGAACCGTTAACTATGAGCCTAACCCGTCATTCTTTAACCATGATTTGGACCCTTCCAAGAATCATTAGAGCATCATGGAAAATGAGTATCTTTCCTAAAGAATGGTTCTCAAAACAAAATGAGGAAATTGGAACGTTGCTATTTCATGTTCTAAGGGTATATCTCAAAATAAGTGTGGGGGTTTCAAATTGTGATTTCATATTTTGTGGGAGCTTATTGTTACCTTGTTCTATGCCTATTGAAAAAAAAAGAGAGAGAAACAAAAAGAAAAGTAGAAAAAGTTGGCAAAAGAAAGAGAAAAAGAAAGAAAAAAATCTCTCTCAAAAGAAACGGAAGGCATAGTTCGAGAAGTTGTCAAAAATTGGTTGGGGGATTGAATTGAGAGCTTTGAATTATTGTTCACTTAATTTTTTTTGGTGCTCTAATCTCTTGGAACTTAACTTCATTATCCATAAATTCCTACCCCCAAACCAAAGCCCCATTACAACCAAAATTGAAGACCTTTTGATCCTTGTGTATGCATGCTTTTAAAGTGGTGGAGATGTGGTGTATAAGCAAGCTTATGGTGAAACATTGTTGTAGCAGTGCATCGAGGGATACACTTAAGCCATATACACTTGAGGGTTTTGGAAAGCGGTGAGCAAAAGTCCACTAGTTTTTGTGTGATTAATTTTTTATGATGGACATTGAGTGAGAACTTGTTCAAAGGCATGTTGAATTAACTTTTCATGTGATATGTCATTCTCATTGCACATGTTTGCAACCTAGCTTGAGTGTGTCCGATTGTTGAAAAGGATTCTAATTGCCATTATTTTGCTCGAGGACTAGCAAAAATATAAGTGTGGGGGTATTTGATAAGTGTGTAATTTGCCACGATTTAATACTCGTAATGCCTAATTTTAAGGACTAATTACTCCTAATCATGTAGATTTATTATATTTTCAGAAAATATGTCTTGTAAGGAGTAAAAAGATGATGAAATGAAGCTAAGAATGGCATTTAGAGACATTTAAGGGAACTAGTGAAAAAGAGTGGCAGATTCGAATTTTTCGCTAAGCGTGCCCACGCGTAAACACTGCAGTCAACTTGAGAGAAAAAGGAAAGTTGCGGATTTTGTTGAAGGAAGAAGGAATGGTTGCTGAAAACCCTCTTCAAGAATCCGAAATTTATCCTTTAAATTGCTAGGAATTAAGTTGTTAACATGTTTATGAGCAATCATGTATCTACCCCTTTTCTTGTCTAGGTTCGTGAGGTGCTAATAGTTAAAATAGGAGGCACCTCACAACCTAAAAACTATCTCTTGTTTTACATTGAATTTTATAGTTTAATCCATTATTTTACTTCTTCTATCTCCTTTAGTTTTATTACGTTGCGCAATTGCTAATGGAATTCCACTTTTTAGTGTGTTTTTCCATTAGCATGTTAGGCTAAGTTCTTAATTTTCCGGTTAAAGTACGGTGAATGCTTGATTCCTAAAACATTGTGAGATCTAATAGTGCTTAATTCTTTTATTAAAATCCGTATTCATGTTATTCTCTTCACTCTCTTTACAAACGTCTGATTTTTAATAATGTGATTTGTTGTTCATTATCAAGAAAGTTTGTTTAGCTATTTGAACTTACAAATCTGTAATTGTTTCTTTAGTTCAATAATTAGTAGCAACATAGCATGATTAATCGTATCAAAGTGGTTAGTTATGTTATGGTGAAGGCATGATCTGATTTAAATAAATCCTCGTAGGAATTTATTGGCTAGGATCAGGCCCTTCTAATTATTAACGCTGTTAATAAATTAAATCTCGTGGACGTTCCCGGGGTTGTTTATTGATTAGAGATCTAGCCAACGGACGTTCCTTGGCTGACGAAAAGGTAAGGAAGGGTGAGGTTGTTAGGTCGTACCAATGACCATAACTGATCTACGTGTTTTAATAATTATTATATTTGCATCAATGATCAACGGAAAGAATCAAGCATGAACCCACTTTAACCGGAAAGCTTTCTCATGTATTAATCTTCCCCTTTAAATTATACTTCGTTATTTCTTTTAAAAATTCAAAATTCAAACCCCCCCCCCCCCCTCCTTTTCTTTTATTTCTTTTAGAAATCAACTTATCGCCGATCCCAGTGGATTCGACCCTACTTGCCGCTTTCGCAAGAAAGTAATCGTAGGAATTAATTTTGGTGTTTCGACACCATCACACTTGACCAAAAAAAGACTATTAACTAAAGGTGGACTAAGCGATCTCAAAGCTAAAGACAGAGCATTTACATTCGTCCTAAGTACAACCAAAAGAAGAGTTTTTAAGTTCTAGGGGAGATCCCCAATTTCAGTGATCAAAGCTTTCAAAACTCGTCATCACCAGCGACCTCAGCAATAGTTTCTTCAGAATAAGGCTGGAGGGTCGCATCAGGAAGAATCAAGCTGGTCCTGGTCGAACTCCTCAACAAAAACCTTTAAGATGTTGCACTTGCGAGATACAATTGTCGAATCCTTCATTGAGATAACGGGCGGACTGAAGGTCAACGGCCATCTTGAAAAGCTGGTGCCTTTAAGAAAAGTCTTGGGCACCTTGAAGTCGGGTGGCATAAATAGACTTGTGATACTCTTCTGATTGAAGATAGGCTTCGCGACCCTCATTAAGGCCTTTAGTCTTACCAGTGAGGCGACCTGCTGAGAAGCCATCCGCGCGACCATGCTCCAAAGCATTAGCTACAGCCTTCTTGTTTCCCTCTATGGTCGAAGTCAAACTTGCTTCTAAATTAGCAACTCGGCCTTCTAACTCAGCGACTCAAGCATCTGCCTTGGCCTTCGCCTCCAGAGCATCCTTCTCCTTGGCCTGAGCCTGGTCGAGGCTCTGTTGAAGGTCGCGGATCTTCTGTTCGGCTCCAGCCTTGTCGTAACGGAACATCAAACACTTTAATGACAGATTGTGGCCAAAGGTGGAAGCCTGCAATTCGAATTGGAATAAGTAAAAAGGAATAAGAAATGTGTCAGGTGAGGTTCACAAGCATACCTGCATCAAAACATGAGCTAGATGCTCCTCAACCCGAGTGTTGGCAGTCTGGGCCAGCAAAACTTGGTCTCGTTCCAAGCAACAGGCTTTGTAAAGTTTGAAGGAGTCTTGGCCTACATGGGTTCGCAGCATGGAGCTACGAGCTGAGATCGCCCAATCGGGGTTGAGTTTATCCCCCTCCATCTCGGCAACTTTGTTGCTCGGAGTCTTGAGTTCTTCACGAGCTTGTTTCCACCAAGCGACCAGATCCTTCAGGTGCTTGGTGTTCTCCTCATCCTCGGCTGCATCTTTTGGTTGCACGGCGCTCTGATCACTTGCTCGAATGTTTGCTAGACTTGCTAGAACTTTTGCTTTTGCTACAATGCGCTCTTTCGCTTGCATTTCTTGGACTTGCTTGTTCACCAGCAACATGAATGACCTCGACCTCTCCACCCGCACCCTTTGAACCAGCGGAGGTGACCTCAATGGCTGAGGTAGAACCAGGGGAAACGACCATAATTGGTGAGAAGCTGTGTGAGCATCCCCTGGAATTGTGTGAGCATCCCCACTAGTGACCTCAACTGGAGCCAACACTTGGCACTCGGAGATCCGCTGGGCTGATCACCTACAGGGGCAGCAGAAATTTCAGCATCAGAAGGTGGGGGGGTCGCAACAGCAGGTGAATATTTCCTTCGCAGGTTGCGAGCGATCTGGGCAATGCGAGCATTCATCACCGCGTTATCTGCAAGGAAAAAAGAGTCAGTTCCAGGAATAGAAAGAAGAGGTGAACAGAGGAGGTGAACATCAGAGAAAATGAGTCACCTAGGGAACCTCGAACTCTGAGGGGTGCTGGAGAGAGACCTGCAAGCTTCAAGGTTTTCCTCTGATAGAACTTTTTTCGGATCATAAGACTCAGTGGTTGATAGCATTTATTTGATCACCCTCCAGCCCCCCATCTTGAGTCTCAGGTTCAGGTTTAGTGAGACGTCAATCGCATCGGAAGGGCCAATTGTGACCAGGAGGTAGTCATATAAAAATAAAACGCTTTCCAAGGACCGACGTTGGACCGTAATTTAGAAACGTATTTACAATCTGGTCGAGCTGAAAGGTAGTAGAAACCTCACTCGCTAGAACAAGCAGAAACAGAGAATGAATAGAGCGACCAAAAATTGTCAAAACTTGGTTCTAAATTGTGATATTGCATCGTTATGACAAAAAGAACTATGTGACTAATGGAATTAGGTGACAGTTGCATAGGACAAATATCTAAGCGAGTAAGGATATCTGCCACGAGTGGAGCCAGGGGAAAATGAAAAACCTGCTTCTACATGTACAATTGAAATAGGAACAGAATCCCTCGGGTGGCAAATGCATGCGATCGAAAGAGCGAGAAGTTAAAACCTCAAAGTTATTAGGGATATGGTATTTTTTCTTGATTTTATGAATGGGTTGTTTTACAATGCTTATTTTTCCCGCCCAAAGATTGGCGGCCATCATAGCCAAGTACCCATCAATTGTGGGAATCTCATTGGAATCTAAACGATCTAAAGAAGGCACTACGTTATTGGTCTCTAAAGGAGCATCTACATTGGCGACTCGAGAAGGTGAAGTATGTGCGCTGAAGGGCCAACCTCGCTAGGGGTGGCTAAGTCAGGAAGAGGGGGAGGTGAACTAGTATCTGCAACCATCTCCTTAAAGTGGGGAGAGGTCGCGGACGACCCCGAGGAAGAAGACTCGGAGCTCGACCCCGACCTAGACTCAGATTCGGACTCAAGAATTGGAAGAAGACATTAATGTAAATAGGAGGAGGTCGCAAAGTACCTTGAGGATCAACGACCAGAGAGCGTCTAGAGAGGCGAGGTCAAAGAACACCAGAGCTAAGAGGATGAAGAGAGGAGTCAAATGGACCCCCTATATATAGGCGGTCAACTTCGAAAAACGTGCCCATTTAGAATAAGCCGGATGTTTGACACGTGGCGGCATCCAAGGGCTGAGAGAGACGACGCTTCGCGAGGTGACCTTTCGACTTCTCTTAGTGCAATAACTTACACTAGAAGAAGTGGGGCACTAATGATGGGGGTGTAACCAAATTTATTAAGAAAAGACCTAAATGGCCCTGACAAAGGGCCAAAACTACCAAAAGCCCATGGATCCGCGCACAGCCCAATCGGGTCGCGCGACCCGACCCGGACCCGATGCTAGGTGTCCAAAATCTGGACCCTTGATGAGGAGACAACTCAAGCTTAGAGATGATGCCACGTAGACCAGGCAGGTACATACATTTGGTGCTATAAATACACCTACCTCACGGCATTTATGGTAAGTTACTCAAGTTATATTCGACCATAATTCTATCAGATCGCTAATTTACCATCTCGACCAGTGTCTGACTTAAGCATCGAAGGGTCTACGCAGGGGACTCTCCCGGCTAGCCGAACATGCTTGTTTCTTCTCAGAATACTTAGTCTGGGGAGCCTATGAAAGGAATCGTGGATCGTCCCGGGAAATTGCGCGAGTGCGGAAGCGCGATATAAAAATAAAATACAAAAATTAAAGCATGCTTTAATGAATTAAAGAACACGCTCAAGGGGTGTACCCTTGAGATTCCGGTGTTCGGTGTATCTCATGATTAAAGAACATATAAAAGATCATGGAGGCCATAGGGTAGAAACTTAAAGAGGACGAAAATATTAAACGAGACCTACTCGTTGTCGTTTTCGTCTTCAACGGTTACACGCGTTGTTCCCCGTTTTGCACCGAGATCTCGTTCTTGAGACCCTCCAAATCGTGACACATGATCCACCCACGTATCTTGTACGTCGTGCTAGCAACGAACAAGTGTATATTTTGGAGTGGATGAATCAACGACGCGTTATCAATTAACGGTATTGATTCATCTAAGTTCTAATGTTCCAAGAACAAAAGAACTAGAAAATAATTTCTTGGAGAGAGTGGAGAGAGAGAGGGCGGACGAGAGAGATGGGAGAGGGGGCCGAAATTGTGTGTTGTGTGTGTGTGTTGGAATTTCATCATCCTTCAATTGTTGGAAGCTAGAGGTTTATATAGAGGAGGAGTTTAATTCTCTTTAAACTCCAACTCTAAGAACTCTAATTTGACTAGGATTTTGACCTAGTCAAAGTCCTAGTCAAACTAGTGTTTGACCTAGTCAAACCAATACTAGCCTTCCATCTCCCCTTTCCATCTCAACCTTTGATTTTAATTTAATGGAATATTTAAATTCCATTAAATATTCCAAAAGGCCAAATAAATATAATAAATAAATATTAATATTTATTCTAGACCCATTAAATCAATTCCCTTAATAAATCTAATTTATTAATTTAATTCCCTTTATCAAATAGAAGGAATTAATTTCTCCAAGAAAATATAGGACCCGATTAAATCTAATTTAATCATTCCTTTACTCCAATATTTAATTCCAAATTAAATACTTATGTGTGTGTGGATAGTGTGTGACTCTTTAGGTTCACCTTTCAGCTAGACTTGGTCGGATTCCTAGAATCCGCCCGTTACCATGGGTGGCCATCTAGCAACGGTCCATGGCACTAGAGACTAGGTGAAATAATCGGGGATGAACATTTAGGCCCTAACAGTACACTTGTCCTTCTGTCTTCGGTCTCATCACTTAGAGTCTTTAGGGCACGGAAAATGCAGGTACCCATTTTGGACCTAAGTGTCGGTCTGTCCCTTACCAAACGCCGCAAGGGAAACCTTCCCTTCTGTTCAGTTACTGTGGCCACAGATTTTAGGGACAAGACACAGAGCATACATGAGACTCAACTGTCAATACCTTTTGACAGGAGACAGATCCTTTCTTGAAACTACTGTCACTCTGTACACCCGAGCTGCACTAGACATGGCTTATGACTACTCAAAAGTATTTTGGCAATCTCTCACCATATCTAAGATACTGACCTGATGCGCAGGTAAACTCAGCAGTTCCTCAAGTCAAAGGACTTGACTTGTACCGTTGGAACCGGGAATACGTCATACCTTGCAGACCATACTCAAGGTCCTCCGTAAGACGGTTCCCGCAAGTCACCTCAGTCAGCTGCTTCCTAGCATGCTGACCCACTAACACTGCTTAGACGACCTTCGTCACCCGTCGATGAAATACGACAGCAGATGCTTAGTGCAAGTCTCAAAGGGAATCCTGGTACCCATTTTCGGGGATTCCTTGACTTGGAGATTTCCGGACTGATTCGGTAAGACTGATTTCATGGACCTACCTCCAAGAGTAGTCCCCAATCCCCGAAATCGATTCTCAGTCCGTGAGCTTTGTTTGCATAGTGAACAGATATGTAAAGGCAGATATAAGTGAACGTAAACAAAGTATTGCCATATGAACTTTTCACTTCTTTTCATAAATGTTTTATCAAACACCTGAAATTGTCTAGACATAGGTTACATATTCCTGCCAAAATTGGCTTACATGGTCACCTATTCTAACAGCCTACTAGATCGCTCGTAAAGGTACTCAATAAGGTGCACATTCGAGATCGAGGTAAGCGACCCGGATCAGTATCAATACCACGTTCGCGATCCATTCGGGATAGAATACTTCCTGAATGTACTTGGAGCGAACAAGTCGATTTACCTCTTCTTGGATTATTTTATTCTGAAATTCTGCTTCTTCTATTTTACGGGGATGCCATGCAATCCTAACATTCAGTCTATGTACCATGACCTCCTCGTCAACCCCTTTGGAGCCCCCCTGACCCCACTCAAACACCATATCGTTGGATCTCAAAAAATACAAGAGCTGAAACATTTCTTCCTTAGGTAGATTTCTCCCCATTCGCACTTTCCTTCCCGGATCTTCGAGGTTCAACACAACATATTGTATTTCATCAATGGGGTCCATCCTCTCCACGCTCGCAAGAAGTTTTGATGTCTCTTTCTGGCCTATCTTTTTGAGCATATGACAACGGCATTCTCTGGCTCTCTTTTGGTCATCTCGTACTTCCCCGATCCCTTGGCTCGTATGCAATTTTACTTTGAGACATAAGGTTGAGACCACAGCTCCGATAGCATTCAGCATGAGCCTACCTAGGATCACGTTGTAGCTGGGCTGCTTCGCGTCCACAATTAGGAAAGTGGTCAGTCGGGTTAAGCTATTAGGGTCTTCTCCCAAGGACAGAGGTAAAGTGATTTCCCCCACCGCTTTCACAGTACTTCCTTCAAACCCCATAAGCTTCGTTTCTTTTGGATGAATCAACTACCTACCTCACCCCATCTTTACAAATGCTTCTAGGAAAAGGATATCCACAAAACTTTCGTTATATATCAGTATCCTCCTTACCTCCATATTGGATATAATTGTTGTTACCAAAGCTTCTTCATGCGGGAAGACTACCCCCTCCTCGTCATCCTTCGAGAAGGTAATGAGGGGCCTCTCGGGGACGTCCCCTTCCATTATCTGTTAGCTAACAAAAATAGAACCAGAAATCTACCTTAGATGTCTTTTCCTGGAAGCTTTGGTTGATCCTCGTAATTCCCACCCTCAATGATGTTTATAATTCTCCTATAGGACCCATGGTTCCCCTGGTACCCTTTAGGTCTTTGTAGTTGGGGTTGGGTAGAGATCTTCCTTTTTCCCGCGACTTTCAAGTAGTTGGGGGGTGTATGAGTCAATTCTCCCAAGTGTCCCATGTATATGAGCCTTTCTAGTTCTTCTTGTAAATGGAAACATTCTTCTTTGGTATGTCCCTGATCCTGGTGGAAGTTGCAATATTTGGAGGATCTCATTCGATCCTCATTGTCTTTCATCATGGTGGGCCATCTCAAATGCTTGTTTTTTTCCACCACTACCAATGCCTGTGTCCAAGTAGTTTTTAAGGGGGTATATGTCTCCACGCCGTACTTTCTATCTCCTCTTCGTCCTTCAACCATTTTTGGGAGTATCTTTCACCTACTCCTTTTCGGGACGGTATGAATTTCTTGCTCGCCTGGATTCTTCAATCAAGATAAATTTCTCTGCTCGCGTTAGCAGCTCATCCCAGGATCTTGTGGGTTCTCCAATGAGAGAATCTGCTAACCCGCCATTATGCAATCCCTGGGCCATGATTCCTGACAGAAACTCGGGGCTTATGTTAGGAATGTCCAATATCTCGTCAGTGAGAATCTTTGTATATAGCTCCTCAATGATCCCCCCTCCTCTTGTACCACTGCAAAGAGATGGCTAGGATTCTTCAGATATCGCTTGCTTCCTACAAAGTGATGCACGAAACTTCGCGTTAATTGTTCAAAGTTAACTATGGACCCGTGGGATAGCTGAGAGAACCATGTTTGAGCCTGGCCCACCAAGGTGGTACGGAATATTCTGCACAACATAGGATCACTTAGATCTACCAAATCCATGGCTGCTACAAATTGATCGATATGGTCCCGAGGGTCCCCCTTGTCCCCTCCATAGCTAGCAAGCTGAGGGAGTCGGACATGATTGGGAAGGGTGGCCGCCAATATCTCGGAAGAAAATGGGCTACCTTTTCTAACATTCGAGGCATTGGGTATGAGTTGTTTCCTTAGCTCGTCTATATCCTTGCGTAAGGACTCAATATGAGGATCTTCTACAGGCCCTGGTGGTTGTTCTTGAGGAGGCCTGGGAGGTTGTCACTGAGGTGCATGACTACTTCCTATTGAGTTCTCTCGGGACCTACGCGGGGAGCTTCCCCTGGGCGATGGGGATCGAGCGTTGGCTATTCTTTGCTCCCTCATCCATCGGAAGGCAGCTTGTGCCCCTCTTTCGGCCGCCTCCTCCAACAATACCTTTACATCCTCCATTCTGGCGTATCTTGGACAGCAGGGGTAAGGTTCCCCTACGATTCCATCAGATTGTGCATTTTCGGCTCTTCTTGGGATGGTAGATTTTCTCCCTCTCCCTCATTATCTAACTCCCGAGATCCTAGCATGACTTTCTTTCTCACCATTCTCTCTTTTTAAGTTTCCCACAAATGGCGTCAATTTGATGTGGTAAGAACTTTGAACTCAAGGATTTGGAGTGTGAGTTAGTTGCCTCTTGAAGTCTCAACAGGGGGTATTTATACAAAAAAAAAGAAAAAGAAAGAAAGAAAGGTGTGGCCTCGTATCAGAGGTACGAGGCCTCCCACTTGGGCCACTTGTGTGGATACTTTGTCAGTCTGTTTGATCTCCTTGGGTGCATGCATCTCCAGAGGTACGAGACTCCCTACTTAGGCCACTTGTGAGCGCCCTCCTCGTATGGATTCTCACTTTCCCTTACGAGGCCAGGGCTAGCCTTTTTTAGCATCGGATTCTACAAAGGGCCTCATTAATATGAGGGGGTCTCGTTTCCCCCACATCACATGAGTTACACATAAAAATAAAAAGATGGATTTTATTATTTTCATTCATCATGAAAAATTTAATTGAGATATTATTGAATTATAAATGCTGATAGAGTATGCAATATAATGGAGGAAAACTTCTGTTATTATTATGATGGTTGAGGATATTATTTGATATTTTTAAATGATATTAGGATCTAAAAAACTTGAGATAATCATCTCTTGTGGAGTTTTTTTTTTTATATGCAGGTCATGCACATGACATGAGAAGGAGAATGAGATAGAAAATGATGAAAAAAATAGAAAATAAGAGGCATATGATATTTTATTCCATGTGATGAAAAACTGCTCAAGGGACTAGCGTAAAGGCTAGATCCTTTATCATCGAGGGGATGGGCTAAGCCCATAAGAGAGTCACCTCCCGGAGTAACCCAACCTTTGTGATTGGGGACCCCATGAAGAAGGTTCAATTGGTAGGAACAACCCGCAATTCGTGACTTATATATAGCGTATTTTTTTTAGGAGAGGTATGAATATATATATATATATACAATCCCATCTCTAAGTTGAAGTGGTATGAAAATGTGATGTTAGGTTGGGTTTAACCCTTAATGAGACCGAATGCGGGATCTCCATGAGGTATGGGTCACACATACCTTTGGAAGGTTCACCAAAGTGAGAGTTTTCATGGACCGTGGCTATGGGTTTGGGCTAACCCTAGAGATCTCACGAGAATCAGGATCAGAGCATAGCACCATTAACGCGCTCACCCGACATAACCATGTCCTAAAATCAATATCGTGCGTGTGGTAATTGAAGTTTGGCTCAAGGGGCATAATTGAAGGAAAGTCCATTATTGCTTCTTCTGATAAATATTGCCAACATTAAGTGTATGTTCAAGCCCAAAAGGCACATGCACCAATTTGCATGGATTAAGTTGCCACCTATTTCATATCATATTATAATCTCGAAAATTTTAAACCGTGTGCGGGTTGTTTGAAATAAGTTTTAAAATTTTCTTAGTTTACATTATTTCCAACATATTATTTAATAATTTTCACTAATGACCTTATTTTATTGCCAGTTTATTATCGTATTCACTATATGGCTGTTGGAATTTTAATATTTATTTTATGGTTGTTCTTATTGTGATTTGTGATTTGGACTTGATTTATAATCATAGTTATTCTTGATTAATTATATAATTTAATAATATAATTTAATAGGGCCATTATTTCATGTGACGGTCATACTTTTAAAGTAAGAAGTTGAGAAATACTTTCTAATCCCACAAGTTTTGTTAGTTTTGGCAACGTGGCTTTGGATTAGGTCCAAGTCCCGTCTTCAATCAATGACTTAAATATATAAATAATAATTAAGTTTAAATATATAATTAATATTAATATTAATTAATTATTATTTATAATATGTTAATTATTTTTATTAAATTAATATAATTAAGTTTTTAATGATTAATAATATATTTATTAATTAAATGTGACCTAAAATATTATATTGTGTAAAATAATAAAAAAATATTATAAATTAGTGATAATTATAAATTATAATAGTGACCACCAGTCACATATGTATGTCGTTGGTATTGGTGTCGAAGTCATTTTTTTTCTCCCCAATGGGTTCTGTTGGCTCATTTTATTTTTAAACTATGATTAACAACTATATTGCCAAATTTTTTATAATTAATAAATATTTTTATTAACTAAAAATTGTCTATAATATTATATTATGTACAAAAAAAATATAAAAAAAGAATAAAAGTATAATAAAAATAATTATAATTATAAATTTTCATAATGCTCGTCAATTTCACCAATGTGCCGTTAAAATCTCATTATCACATGCTCTAACAAAGAAGACTTAGCCAATGCCAACGACACAATATTATCAAATTTAGACTATGTTGATCAGCAATTATATTTATCAATTTTTTCAAAAAATAAAAGGACCTCGATAATTAATTAAAAAAAAAGGATATCGACACCAATACTAACGACATACATATGGGACTGGTGGTCACTATTATAATTTATAATTATCACTAATTTTATAATATTTTTTATTTTTTTACACAATGTAATATTATAGGTCATATTCATTAATAAATATATTTATTAATTATTAAAAAATTAATTATATTTATTTAGTAAAAATAATTAATATATTATAAATACTAATTATAAAATAATAATTTAAAATTTTAAAATAATAATTAATTAATATTAATATTAATTATTTATAATTAAACTTAATTATTATTTAAATTTTAATTAATAATTAATATATAATTAATTTAAAAATAATTTTTTTTTAAAAATAATAATAAAAAGTGGGGCTTGGTCGCGAGCCCAGCTCCCGACCAAGCCCAAAATATTGTTTTTTCAAGAAATTGAAGTCCCGTCTTCAATCAATTTTAATTTTTTTTTTAGTTTTAAATCAAAGACGAGACTTCAAGTCCCGTCTTTGCCTATTTCTATAAACATTCTAAAATTATTCCATTTTTAAAAAATTTCTTTTTTTGTATTTTTTAAATAATTCTACCGATTCAAGGCCGAAAAGCAATTGACAAAGACTTGTTGAGAAAAAAATACAAGCCCATATACAGTTGACTGATTTTGACAGGTTTGATTTTATTTAAGAGTATTTAAATATTCTCAAGAATTTATCATTAATATAATGTATGATAATAAACATAACAAAAATACAATCAATACTTAATACAATATGTAATATCATCAAGGGTAAATTATATTGACGTCCATAAAATTAGACTAAATTACATAAATAACCCATATCTTTTGCAATATTACAGCAACACCCCTTAAGGGTTGTCAATGTAATATTTTTCAGGTGGTGTTTGTGTAAACTTTGTCTTTGAATATGGGTAGTTGTAATATAATTATAACTCGCGGTGTATTTATAATTTTGCAAAGGACATATGATTTTTGTGTATTTTGATTTAATCTCATGGAGTGTCACTATAATTTACCCTATTATCAAGTAAACACTTCAAACAATCATTAAACCATTAATTCTAACTTCACTCACAATTTAATTAAGAGTGAATTACAATAACCTCCCTTGAAGTTTGCATAATTACGGATACTCTTTCGTATTTTCAAAAATTACAAATACCCTCTTGAAATTTGTAACCGTCCAACACAACCAATTTCCATCTATTTTATGGGTGAATTGACAAAAACGCTCTTATACAAACTGAATTAGTTTTAATATTATTTTTTTTAGAAAAAATTGAACTAGAATACACAATGAGAAGTTTTTCACGATTTTTACACAGAGGGGTAATAATATAATCTGTCTCGATTGATTTTTCCATAATTTTTTTAAAAAAGAATTAAAAAGGCAAAATAGATAATTTCAGACATTTGGTTAAAAATTGCAAACGTCAAGAGTGTATTTGTAATTTTTAAAAAATTAAAAAAATATCCATAATTATATCAAACCTTAAGGGCCTGTTTACATTTAAGTACAAGCTTGGATTGGATTATTTATCCAAGTGTGTAAAGCATTTCCTTTTTCTGATATCGACCCGATCCGAATCCTACAAGCCTGGGACAAGCCTCGATTGGGCTCGATACGAAATCAGACCACATGTGGTCTGATTGAGAAATCTAGCAAAAGTGGGTGGTAGGGTTAGGACGCGAAAAGTCCTAAATACCCCTCAGTGGCAAGAAAAAATTCTTTTCTAACCTCTAGTTGAAAATTTCCAAAATTACATTTTCATTTCCCTCCTACTCCTTCCCGCCTCTGTGAAAAAACTCTCACTTCCCTCCTTGACAATGTATATGTACTTGTGTCGGGTTGATTTCCCACTCACTCCCTACTCTACATCACAAATTTACTCTCAATTTACGGCGAGGTTAGGGTTTAGGGTTGTGAATAATCGCATATTACTGTAATCTTTTAAAATGTGTTTCATTGAAAACTGGATGTTTATGTGGTAATCAGTGCTAAAGCTTTTGTCAATGTTTTGTAGGTAGCTGGTGGGGATTTGGTCATTGTGCTGAGTTGGCATCAAGGTGGCCTCAGATTGAAGTAGCTTGAAAGTCACTGTTGAGGTAAATGTTTATCCATGACCTTTGTTGAAGACATTGGTTGATTAGGTGTAAGAATTTACAAGATTTCTTGCAGTGGGTACATTTTAATTTTTTTGCACTTACTTTTCTTGTGGATACTCATGCACTAGATGACTGTTGCATGTATAATTAAATTCCAAGTTGTGTACACTGTGTGTTCATTAGAGAGTTATGTGTTGGGCTTAATGTAATACAATGTGTATGTGTAATTGTATATTAATTTGTCTGCATCTCAATTACTTCATTGTGTACATTGATTTGGATATGTATGTTATGTGTTTCATGTTCTTGAGTGGAAATTAGCAATTCTCACGTAAGATTACTATTAGGATGGAATCCGGAGACCACGAAGCAATATTCATAGCAATTCAAGAGTTTCTGATCAATAGCATCCATATTTTAAATATCACCTACCATATATACCGCAATTACATCCGACACAAGCGTAGAAGGCAAGTTGCAAAAGTGTTACGCTACAGTCTTAAGACTAGAATTCTTGATCAAGTGAAAAACCTTGGGTGTTTAACTGGTACTAGTAGTGGAGATGCATGCTTGAATAATCTACGTATGAGCGTTGATGCTTTTTGTCGACTGTGTTATTTGCTTGAGCAACTTGGGGGTTTGAAAGCCACACGGAATGTCCCGGTAAAGGAACAAGTAGCAATTTTTTTTAGTATCCTTGCCCACCACACAAAGAATCGTGTGGTGAAATACAATTTAAACCATAGCGGCCGGACAATAAGCAAGCATTTCCATGCTGTGTTGAACGTTGTGTTGAAATTGCACCCCATTTTACTTGCTACTCCGACGGCTGTAAGTGAAGACAGTACATGCCCAAGGTGGCGATGGTTTAAGGTATTAATTTTTTTCATTATAATGCAAATCATTGTTTCTTATTGCTTATCTTAGTTTAAATTATTGTATATTGTGTTCCAAATGTTAAAGCAGGGTTGTTTGGGGGCATTAGATGGTACTTATATTCATGTAAAGGTTCCAGAAGCAGATAAAGGGCGTTATCGAAATAGAAAAGGTGACATATCTGTGAATGTGCTTGGAGTTTGTGATCGAGATATGAAGTTTATCTACGTTTTAACTGGATGGGAAGGTAGTGCCGCAGATTCGAGGGTGTTACGTGATGCTATAAATAGACCGAATGGCTTGAAGGTGCCTACGGGTATGGGCACACTTGTGCTAAGTAAATGTTTTGTTGTGTGGTATATAAACTAATCCTTAATAACTTTTCATTTTATTTATTGTAGGTAATTACTATCTTTGTGACAATGGCTACACTAATGGAAATGGCTTCCTGACTCCATATAGAGGTGTTCGTTATCACCTTAAGGAGTGGGAAACTAATCATTTTGGCCCACAAAATTATCAAGAACTTTACAATAAATAAGAGGCATGTGTCTGCAAGAAACATTATTGAGAGATCCTTTAGGTTATTGAAGATGCGATGGGGTATTTTAAGAAGTCCTTCGTGGTACCCGATAAAAATTCATAATCACATCATAATGGCGTGTTGTTTATTGCAAAATTATATTAGAATGAAAATGCCCGTTGATCCTCTTGAACACATGATCCCTACAAGTGTTGACACAGGAAGTTCTGAACCACCAGGGTTTGTAAGCACAATTGATGGAAATCCTATGTGGTCGACTTGGAGGGATGAACTTGCAATATCAATGTTTGATGAATGGAGGGGTTGTCAAACATAAATGTTTCTATCTCAGGGGATGTCTTGCATTTGATTAATCGTTGTATTGATATGGATTGTTCTTCATTACTTAATTGAATTTTAATTGCACTCTATTTAGATGGTGTTCGGTGTACGTTGTTTCTGTTCACTTCAATGCTACTTGAATTTATGTGCTTAATGAATTTTGAATCTGTGATGTGGAATTGGAATGTGTTGGTTATACTTGCTGACTTTCCATTATTTCATGAATGTTATACATATGAATTTCCAAACTATACAGTTGTTGAAGAACCATGAGTGATGCAGCAACAATTCGGATGCAGAAGCGACGGGGTATGTCTGATTTCAAGTTGCCCCGTCGTGTCTGGTCGCTAAGGGAGGAAGAAGGTCTTATCACTGCATTGAAAGACATTGTTAAGTAGGGTTGGAAGTGCGATAACGGTTTTCGGATCGGGTATCTTGGTGTGCTAGAACATGAGATGGCGAAGCTATTCCCATCATCTTATATCAAGGCCGATCCACACATTCAATCCAAGATCAATGTGTGAAGAAGACATACGGATCTATTGTTAGCATGCTTGCACGGAGTGGGTTTGGCTGGAATGATGCTACGAACATGGTCGAAGTGGATGATGATGTGTGGGAGAACTATGTTAAGGTTAGGATTCTTACTAAAATATTAGTTTATCTTTAAACTGCTACATTTTAGTTGCCGTAACATGTCCTCATATGGCTATTTTTCAGGTTGACCCTTTTGCGAAGAATATGAGGTTGAAGTCATTTCCATTCTACCCGGCGTGGTATGAGGTGTTTCGGAAAGACAGAGCTACGAGGGAGTTTGCTGAAGACATTGGTGATGTAACACAACCATCACCGGATGCTGATAAATGCAAAACGCCAGAATACTACGTCCCAACCATGGACTCGCCAAGTAACAATATTTTCTTTACTGACAACGACTTCATCTCGTCTTTCATGCCCATAAATACAACTATGCAGAATGATGAGAGCTCCTGTAAGAACATTTTGCTCAAGAAATGGAAGAAGAGCCTGACTGATTTGGATGCTCGCTACATAGAATCAATCGACAGATTTGTCGACAGGGCTGATTTGAGGCTAGAGATGATGTCAAAACGCATGGGCTTTGAGTTTGATGCATCAGAGGCACGGAAGAAAGTTTATGAAGCTATATGCAAAGTTGGTCCCCTCAAAGTTAGAGAAAAATTGTTCGTTGCAAAGTCATTAGACTTGTTTTTTAGCCTTCCTGATGATGAGAAGGCTGAATTTATCCATATGATGCTTGATGGGTCTGTTTGATATTAGCGGTGCTTTTGGACATAGGATGTGCATATTTTGATTCTATTAAACTGCGTGATTTTTTTATGGTTTTGGATAACTTGGGTCTAATGTGGATATTTCAGTTTGGTGATAGGTTTTTGTTAAAAACTATATTTTGCGGTTTAGTGACTTCAATTGTGGTTAGTATACATTATTTAAAACTTCTTATATTAGCATATCATGTTAGTTGATTCAGTTGATCAGAATATGCAGACAATTACTTTGGTTCTTATATTACCATTTCAATTAGTAGCTTAGCATTGCGCACAGCAGGGCTGATTTTTATCTTACACTAGTAACCGTGGCATGCAGTACCTGCGCACATAATATTATTATATTGTGATATATTAAATCATATAATTCATTCCAATATAAGAAATTTTAATTGCTTGACAACCTAACATGTAAAGATGGCCTTATAATATTTTTCTCAATATAATGTATTATAAATACATGCTTTACTTTAATGAAATAAAAATATTATTCTGTAAAATACATAATCTCTGGACAACAATATCCATATATACATGCAACAACAATGCTTTTTAACCCAGAAACTCTTTAACATTAATTCATAAAGTCATTTAAAATAAGAGTACCATAAATTAACTTAAATCGTGAGCAAAGTTGAAAAGATAAACTAAACATAAATTTACTAAGTTACGTAAATCAAGTAAAATATAAAGATTCTATTAGTAAACAAAATATAGGATAAGGCTCATCACCACATGTTATAGGATTAAGAAAAATAATAATTACAATATTTTATATCTAATAAAGTAATAATATTCTGCAGGTGCTCCCCACTATCGCATTTATGTCTTTTTATAATTAAAAAACATATATATAAACACCACATATTTAGATGATAAATATGGTTTAGTTGGTTGTAATCTAGCTACAACCATACTTTCAGTGGTAATTTGATCTCAAATTATGTTTGCCTAGGTTGAGAACTCAACTAAGTCCAATTTTTCAAATTCGTTTGGCCTTATCAAGTACTACTACTTTAAATTTCTCATACAATGTCAAAATGTATGAAGAATGGCTGCTTCACTATGTGATATAATAACCTGAAAAATTAAAACGAATCAGTAAGTAAAATATATAAACAAATTATATTTTTCCAAGATCATTATTTCACTAAAAAATGATTGTAGTCGAAAACATGAACTAATGTAATAATATAACCTATTTCAATCAACTAAATACAATAAAGTAAAAGTGATGATATATAGAATACAAAAAATTTCAAATGCGGGAGGAATAAAATATTACTTCATCATTAATTAAACATATTTTTGACAAACCTATTTTTCTTGTACTAAAACCATATCTTCTACTTGTATGAAAGGTTTATCGGCTATTCCCATAAAAACCTTATCATCCAAAGCAATGAGATTTTTATATACAACAATCAACCAACAAAAGATGGTCTAGAGTCGAAAAAGACAAACAACCTGCACTAAACAATAACTCCAAACTAAACTCTTCTAATCACAAAACTAAACAAATTGCACCCAAAAAAATTAAACTGAACAGACTCCTAATTCACAATTAAAACAGAGCTAAACAACAAAAATATATTGGTAATCCTAAGATCACACATTTTTCCGCACTCATACCAATAGAGACCAAGCATCATTCAATATTAAGCAAGGCTCTTGTTTGACAAATCTCACTTTAGCTTCCATATCTAGCTTTTGCAAAGTCCCCGAAATCCATTCAAACGTCCTACACTGTATATCAATATCAGGCCACCGCCAAGACAAATTTTTGAAGGTTGGGGCTACTTCGTAACAAAGTTGTCACACAGTTAAACAAACTTGGGATGGAACCTTCAAAGCCCACAACTAACTCCAAAAACCTCCACAACCATAAGATACCAACAGAAATGAACGAGAGGATGAGCCAATCAACGTTGCTCCAAATCAGTTATCTATTTGTGTACACTCTTTACTGTAAATTAGAAATTATTCATCAAATGTAGAAAAAGTGTTTGTTGTGGCCTTGTAGTTGATGAAATGGTAGGGAAGTCATGGACCGAAGCAGTGGAAGGACCACAGGTTCGCAAAGATTCTTTTAGAATTGAGATGATATATGAGTATTGGCAAAAGAATATTTATATTTGAGATTGAACAAATTGGACAGTTACTTTATAAATTAAAATTATGCAGTTTGGAGAACATGAAAGTTGAACGAACGTGGGGAGTTAGGAGTTGAGAGATAAATATGGAAGGGGTTTTGGGGTATTTAAAATATTTGATGTTGCGGTATCAAAACCGCCATTATGTGAGTAAAATACCTCTTTCTTTTATATATAGTATAGATTATGGTGCAAAGGATGTAGATTTAATTCTCAATTATCTTTCAAATTTCATTCTCAATTATCTTCCAGATTTAATAGCATATTGTTAAAAAAATGTTAAACTCCTAGACAATGTATAATGTCTGACTGCAGATTGCATTAATAAAAGAGACAAAGTACACGAACTGATATAAGTTTACACCCAACCCAACAGAGACTTATGGCTACAACCTACAGTTACATATTTTTTCCTTTTCTTTAAAGTGAAATTGGTTGAAAGGGCAACAATGTAATTACAACCATTTATCCAAAAAATTATCCAACAAAGTATTCAATATCTTTGCTATTAAAAATTTTCATCCATCACGTGGTCTAATCAAGTAAACAACTTATAACTTTTATTAATTTATCAAATCCTACAAAAAATCCATTCAGGCCCTATCAAATATTTATCGAAGCCACAAAAGTAAACGAGCCCTAAGAAAAATCATGGTAATTCATCATTTAATTAATCCCAATCTAATCAAAATAAAGAAGGCCTAAATGATAAAGATCATTAACACACACATCGTTATAACTTAAATGAACGCCAATCTCTTAAACAAAAAAGAGAAACATGAAAGGTCCACATCGATCAATATCCCATATTAGCCACCTAAACCTGATTATATACTAGTTTAATCCCATGCTAATCCCTACACGTCAGCATCCAATAATTGAGCCCAAACTCGTTCTCTGGCCGCCACGTATCAACACCCAGACATTGGTAGCACGGTTCAACCCAACACCCGGTTTGCGTCCTATCATTGCCCATCAAACGTCACATGAAACCCTGTACTTTCAGCCGTCCATCATAAATCCCCGAATTGACTTACTCCACTAATATTCACCTGCATCCGCTTCCACTCCAGATCCCATGTACCCTTCATACACACCATTCGATTAAAAAAAAAAAAAGAAATTCGTTTATTTCCTTTTCACTTCAAATCTTAGTCCTTGCACTGTAATTTTCTTGTTATTCTTTCGTTTTCCTAATTTGAAAAGAAAAAAAAAAAACACGTTATTTTTTAAAAACAGCATAATGCATATATAACAAAAAATTATATTAATTTCTGTTTTAATACGTCTTTAAATTTTTTAAAATAATGTAATAATTATAAACAAAATAAGGCGTACGTTTTATTCAAATAAAAATGGATAGATGTAAAATAAAATTATTTATTAGTTTATTTTCGACTATAATAAACTTTACTTTACTTAATCTTTTATGCATTCTTCTTTTCTAACAAGGTCGGTGATGGTAACAAGATCAATCCAAGGAGGAAAGTCAAAGCTTTCCGTACAAAGCAAGAAGGAATGAAGACCATATAATTTGAATTGTTATATAATGATCAAATTATCCCCAATCATTATATTGTATCATTAACTAGTGTTTGGTAAGGGGGTGAAATTGTCTTTACGCCTCCCCACACTTATGACTTGTTTAATATAAATAGTCCATAACTTTATTGTAAAAAGGGACTTTTTGGAAGGGCAATAAAAAGAGAGGCTTGGAATTTCTGACTTAAGACGAGTGAAACGCACTTTGATCGTACTTTTCCAACTTTTTCCTTATCAGTCGGGTACAGTACATTCTATTCTTATGATGGTGAATACCACCTCAAGAGTTGGAATTGGCCCAATCATATTTTTATTATATTAAAATAAACAAGGTTAATTTTTATCAGATAATCATATTACATATATTCTCACTTTAATTATTCTTCAATTATCACGTCTTTCAAATAGACATATCTTTAAACCATGGATTAAAGTTTCTTGTTCAACACATGTTTCAAGGTAATAAATATTAGAAATTTTTTAGAAATATTTTGGAATCGTTACAGAAAAATCGTAAAATTAAAAATACATACATAGTAGTCATGGAAAAAAATTAGAACTATTACATTCTCTTTTTAATTCAAACATATATAGTTTAGTTTTGTATCATTTAGCCAATTAAAATTATTTTTATGCAGTATAATTACACATTTGGAGTTATTACATTCTCTTTTTAATTCAAACATATATAGTTTAGTTTTGTATCATTTAGCCAATTAAAATTATTTTTATGCAGTATAATTACACATTTGGAGTTATTATTGATGTAGTTGTTGTTGAAACTAAATAATAATATAATACTTATTTTTAACTATGTGTTATAAAATATCTATATTACATTGATATTTATATATATAATATTATTAATTTAGCACAATTAATATTATCATTAAATAAAATATTAATGCATAAAAAATTTATATATTTGTAGCTAAAAGTACTTAAAAAATTAGGAAAAATAAAAAATTTATGAGGAAACTCAAAATTTTCGAACGAAGCTCAATAATTTTGAAAATCCATTTATTTTTATTTTCATTACATCAAAAATAAAAATAAATTATAATTTCGATGGAAACGTATAGACATTTTAAACAACGTATGGGACAACGGCCTAGTATATAGGTGATCAAACTTCATCTGCGTGGAAAATTCTAAAAGCTAAACAACGGTTGAAAATAATACGGTACCGTAGGCCTGGCCGTAGGATATTTTAGCCCTAAAAGAGCGTTGGATACTCGGTACACGTTTTCGGGGGGCATTTATGTAAACTGCCAAATTTCCAGCTATCATTTTCGCGCATTGGCGTCATCAAACTTCATCATCGTCGATCATGACCGACCCCTGTTTTACAAATTTCCAATTCTATGAACAAAAATAATAATTAAGTATAGGAAAATATCAAATCGCAACTTCTTTTTGAAATTTTCTGCTTTCAGCCTTTTCGATCGCATCAAGCTGATTGTACCTATATAAGGATCCCCCGCTTTGTCGATTCAGAGAATTTGCTTCGAGTTTTTGAAAAGTTCTTTAATCTACTGTGCTGCATTGTGTAACTGTAGGTGTTTATGTATTTCTTCTCCTTGTTTTTCTGTGTATGCGATTGGCGAGTTGGCAAGGAGGACTTTGAGGAGTTGATCGCCGACGAGGACATCAGGATCTAAAGTTCGTTATCCTGAAAGTTTTTATGTCTAATTTTTTTGTTTAAGTTGTGCTATGTTTTGTTATTTCTCTTTCTGTTTGTTGTTTTTTGGGGGATGTTTTTAATTTTGTGAACGTAAAGTTTGAGAACGGAGATTTTGAATCTTTGTTGTGTAGATGTGGTCATTGAATAATTTGACTAAAAGTTGGGTGGGAAATTGAAAGACATGTGTTTGGTTTGCGAATGTGGATTGGAGAAACTAAACTGCGTTTTGTTGTGGATTTGGGGTTCCATTGACAATTTTGATCTCCATGAAGTTAAAATATGTGTTTAAGGATGCCTCTGTATTTGGTGCTTGGTTTTATGTGCATGCATGTCTATCTTTTATTCTTGATGCATGGTTCCTAATTTGAAACTATAAATTCTGAATCTTCTTTTAGGGGGAGGTGCGTTCGGAGCTCTTGATTGATTTAGCTACGACTGATGTATGTGGCAAAAGTATAATGCTGCTTCTTGTTACGGGTTATTTGAGTCCTTTGCGTTCGATGTTGTTTATTTCTCTGAATTTCCGGTTTTTTACTTGTATGGATCAATCTCATTGTGTTGGTGTTCTACGTAGCAGCCAAGGAAACTATCAGCAATATAGCTGAACATTTCCTATTAAATACAGTCTGTATAGGCGTTGATGCTCGAAACATTGACCTCATAATCCGCTGCATGCTTATTAAGTATGCAGTGACACTTTCTTTGTCATATAACCATACGTCTTCTCCTGAAGTAGATCCCTTCCATTAATCTTCGAATATTGCTTGACGACATACTTGTTTCTCGTTGGATTTGGATTATCCGGCTACCGACTACTTAGACACAGTTTTTCCTTTTTCTTTTCTCGTATACGGAAGTTTTCTTGTTTCCATCCCCAACAGAAATGGTGGAAGTGTTGTTGGATCATTTAAAATATGGACTCATAATTAAACGTAAAAGTAAATGCTTAGTGCAATTTTCGCTGCTTGTGTTATCAAGCGCAAAATACCATGCTGACCATGAAAGATTATTCGACGCATGTGTTATTTGGATGAACCATATAGCAGGTTGATAGTGTTACACTTTTTCTGTGGGGCGAGCATTATCATTATGATATATATATATATATATATATATATATTCTTTCCAAGAAAAAGGGGCTTCTGTTTTGCTCTGATAATTGAACACAAGAATTCAGGTTCTCCTTATTTTAGGGTCAAAATTTCAGTTGCACGGAGATATCTGAAAATATTGTCTTACGACTAAGTGAGGGTATTTGAATAAGGAACCTTTTTGTGGGTTAGTAATTTGTTCTGGAGCAGTTGGGAAGAGATGCAGTTTCTTCACTCAGTATCTCTCTATTGTCATTATGTTGAGAAAGTGTAAGTTTTAGTAATTAGTCAGAAAGAGCTCTGGATGTGAGAAGTGCGGAACTTGGTATATGAATCAAGTTACGAGAAGTCAAGATGAACTTCAATCCCATTTCCTAGTTCCACTTGTCATCTTTGTACTTTGCAACATATGCCCACCACTCCACGTTGGTGGAGTTGATTTGGACGTGTTTGCTGTTTGTTCTTGCCAATCATATATTGGACGTTGCACTCCAACCTGATAACCAAATGCCAGCATAGGGTGCCTAACATAGTCTATTTATAGTTGTACATGAGAGGAGATGAGGTTGGTCTAAAAGTACACAGTGAGATAACTCTTAGAGTGCGCTGCATTCTACTCTTTTTACCTGCTGTTGCTTCAACCATGAGTTTTACCGCCATCAACTAAAATAGTTGGAATAGCAAGGAAAAATTCTGAACATTTTAGGAATATTTGACTGTTAACAAGGCATTAACAATGAGATACCCTTACAGCTAGGTTTCTGATTACGAGATGACGCTGGATATGAAAGTTGTGGCTTCTCTACTTAAGTTATCATGTGGTGAAGAGGAGACTGTGCAGAATACTGGAATAAGGTAGGTCTTTACCCTTGAGGACAAGGATAAAAAATCATCCCTGCAACTGCTCACACTTCAACCCTTTGCAACTCCGACTTTTAAAAGGCGTTTGATTCTTTTCGCTTGCTTTGACCGTAGGTTGAGCTCCCCATCCACGATGTCCTTTTAGATGGATTTGGACTTCAAGCATCAAGTGTCATGCAAAGATTACTATACGCAGCTGGAAGCTTTGGAGTTCCAGAATGCTGCATGATTTTGTTAATTGGCTTTCTTGTAGATCTACTTGTTTTGCTGAATTCTCTTCTGTGGGGTTTTGTGACTGGAGCTCTTCAACCTTAGTTGGATTTGTTGTTGCTGATTGAATCGGTTGCAGCAAATATGCAAGAAAAGCTGCATGATCATGAGGTGTCGCCCATATGGAGGGCGACTAGACTAGAAATGCATGCATAGGTTTAGGCTTTGGCTAAATTTGTTTCTGAATGCAGG
Organism: Sesamum alatum; assembly: GCA_034509735.1. Lineage (NCBI taxonomy): Eukaryota > Viridiplantae > Streptophyta > Magnoliopsida > Lamiales > Pedaliaceae > Sesamum > Sesamum alatum. Next base: position 20,368,400 of record JACGWO010000009.1, on the reverse strand, counting down.
TGCTTCACCCATTACCAGCTGTCTAGGTATCTGTAAGTCCGAGTTCATACAGTTCAATGGCATCTGCGGCTGTTGATCATACTGGCATTCCTCATGCTGAGACAAAAATCTCAGAGAATATGTTAGCTGAGGAGAATCAGATTGCAAATAGCATCAAAGCTAGTGAGTCAAACTTGCAGTCTTCCCCTGAGGAGCACATTCCAGCAGAAGAGTCACTGTCTCAAGGAAAATCTACTGGCACTGAAGCACTAGATAAAGGATACCTGAAGTACGGGTATGGTCTTCTAGCATTATGTATTAACTAAACTTGATACTGTATTTCATGATTTTCACTCGTAATTGTCTTTGATTGGCAGGTGTTCTCATTATCGCCGGAGGTGTCGAATCAGAGCTCCTTGCTGCAATGAGATATTTGATTGTCGTCACTGTCATAATGAGGCAAAGGTAGGTTAATGGTCATGCCGTTTCTGATAAAGGTTTTCTCTTGTCCTTGCTTGCATTGTCGGGGCTGTCATATTTGTGTTATATTGTTGTTTACAAGAACTTTTATGTATCGAAAACTAAGAATATCACATCAGTGAAGAATAAAATACTCATTTAGTTGACCCTGCAAGGTAGGACGGGGGCAGGCACCTTGCCATCTTATAAAGTTTTCTGTTACCTATAGATCATGAAAATGTAAAATGAAACTTGTTTATTCTGGTCAACAGAACAATATTTGCATTGATCAAAAGTTCAGACACGATGTCCCTCGCCACTTAATTGAGAAGGTGTGCTTTTGCTTGGATCCTTTCAGTTCGGTTTCATCCTATTTTGCACCCACCTCTTTATTTCTTCGAACACTTTATTTTTTATAGGTTGTGTTCCTTGAAAAACACTCTGCTTGTTTGCAGGTCATATGCTCGCTTTGTAACACTGAACAGGAGGTTAGTTTGTGTGTGTACATATATATACTTCCATCAAGTTGTTGCACTCAGCAGTTACTGGATTGAGTACAGGGGAAAACCTTTTGTCAAAAATCTACTTTATCAGTTCTCTGTTTGTTGATAAAAATAAGTTCTACTTCAGTGACATTTAAGAAACTTTCAGAACTTCATTTATTTCTGTACCTTTTATAATTGTTGGCAGTGCTGGGGGTCAATCCGAGAGTATGATCATGTTTTCTCCTCATTCATGGTTGTGGATGACCTTGTGGGAGAATTAGATCAATATATTCTTGGTTTTTCCCATGCCCTGTCTCTCAACTCAGATATTGTTCTCTTTGGGGTTTATTCTCAGGTTCAACAAGTTTGCACAAATTGTGGTGTATGCATGGGAAGATACTATTGTGCAATTTGCAAGCTATTTGATGATGACGTGAGTAAGAAGCATTCTCTTGTTTGCGTGATGAATTTTGTTCAGTGGCTTGATCAGGCACAAAATGTGGCATGGAATGTTCCACTGAAAATTTGGTGATATTGCACATTTCGTTATGGTGTATGTGATGGGAAGCTAATACTGTGTCATTTTGCAGACATCTAAAGAGCAGTATCATTGCTATGGGTGTGGTATTTGCAGGTAGAGTAACTAATACTCTCTTTTTCCTCATTTTCGCAATTACATTTTGGAGTAAGAGAAATTGGATGTGTTGTTAGTTGTGCTATCCCCACAGTGGAATTTCAGTTCTAACTTTGCTGAAAAGCTTATTTTCGTGTTGAATGATGGGTGAATGTGCCATTACAGCAATTTTTATAGCACACACGCATTTCAAGATGATTTCTTTGACTAACTTATCACTGTAAATTATCTGAAGAGATATCATGGTAAAAACGACAGGTTTGGCTTGTAATGGCTTTTACTCATGGTTTTCTGGTAAAACAAGAAAAACTTATGTTACTAAGAAACCAAAAATAAAATCTCATTATTGAAAGCCCTATAGGAAGGGTTGTTTTCCAATCATTTCAAGCCTTAATGCTCCATAAGTGCTAGAACAAAACAAAAGTAGGTTAAATTGGAAAGCGTTTAGTCATGTTTCCGAGGTGCTGTTGCAGGATCGGAGGCTCCAAGAATTTCTTCCACTGTGATAAATGTGGTAAGTCTTTTCCTTCTGTATATAAACTTTTCAGATCCTCATATGGAGTAGTGCATATCGTGATTCTTATACTTCTGTCTCTGTGATTTAGGATGCTGTTATTCTGTACTTCTAAAAAGCAGCCATCCATGCGTGGAGAGGGCAATGCACCAGGACTGTCCTGTTTGTTTTGAGGTATTACTGCATTGTTAATCTTTTTGTCACACTAATGCTGTAGTTTACCCTTTTTTTTATAATTTTTTGGGAGCTTATGCTGATCAAGACTAACTGAAGTGAGTACTTGTTATCTGCAGTATCTATTTGATTCGAGAAATGATGTCATTGCTATGCCATGTGGCCACACCATACATAAGACGTGCTTGGTAGAGATGCAGGAGCACTATAAGTATGTGAAAACTTTTCAATTTTTTCTTTTTTGTCTCTCTTACTCTCTGTGTATAAGGTGTATAAGGTCTTTTTGCTCACATCCAAATCGACATGACCGTGTAAACAGGTATGCTTGCCCTATCTGCTCCAAGTCAGTTTGCGATATGTCCAAAGTGTGGGAGAAGTTTGACCTGGAAATTGCAGCTACACCCATGCCACCATATTATGAGAACAAAATGGTCCTTCCCCTCTCTCTCTCACACACACACAAGCACACACATACTTTACCCGTATAGACATACATGCATTGACAGACGCCCCACAATCCTTGTTTCAATCTTATTGTATCTTATCATCTGAAATGCATTCTTAAAATGTGCATGTCTTGCACCCGAAGTGTGCAGAATGATAATGGGACTTGGGATTACAGGTTTGGATTCTTTGCAATGATTGTGGACGCAACTCTGAAGTGAAATACCATGTCATCGCTCAGAAATGCCCTAATTGCAAGTCTTACAACACCCGTCAAACAAGAGGCCTTGACAGATAGATACGCAAACAGCTGACGTTTAACCTTGTCATCAAGGCAATGGACCTCGCCAGTGCAATGAAAGCAATTGCTGGCTGGAAGCACAGTGGGGGTTGTTTTGCCATTTTCCAAATTAACTTCAGAGTCATAAACAAGGGGAAGTTCATAGACATTCCATCTTATGTTACGAACTTGTCCCAGTCACAGTGTTCTATTCTCCATCGTTTTCATCTTCTCTGGCCTTAGTTTGTTAATGAATGGCCTTTTTATTATTGTCTATGAAACGCAACATTTATCCGTTTTCTCCCCAAGGTTTCTTATTCTTTGATTAGTTAATTTGCATTCATGTGTGATCTTCGCTCAAATATGCTTTAAGAAACCTACATCCAAACTAAGAGGTCGTGGGTTCGAGTCCTATAGATGTGGGTATATAATCTATTTTCATAGTAGTATTTATTTATTTTGAATATGTTTGTTGAGTTAAAAATATCGATGTGTTGAATTAGTATTTGAGTTTGAATGTAATGATAACCTTGTCATTGGAATGTAAATTTATAAATGTAAAATGCAATGTCTTACAGTCCAATTTATATGTAAAGAATATTAAACAGGTCTAATTTTATTCTTCATATTAGGGAAAAATCTCTTTTCATGTGTTATAAAATCAGGTGTGCAGGAAAAGACCCAAAATTGCACTCAAATTTAGATGTAGATTTTGAAATTCAACGTACACAAATTTGAATCACTTACTATATCTGCAAATCTCCATAATGTATCTATTTGTTTTCAGTCATTTCGTATTCCTCCTATGGGAAATATCAGATTCATCCTTTCGGTTTTGCGTAAATTACGTGTTGTTTTAAAATTTATTATAATTATAAATATTTTTTATTATTTGAAAATTACTAATATTCCCGAAACTAGCAAATATTCTCTCGTAGTAGTCTATTATAGAGGGTATTTTTTAGACGATCGTTAATTTTAGTAAATATTTGTAATTTTTCAAGCAACGAGGGGATGAATATTTATAATTACGATAAATGTTAGGAGAGCCCGTTTTGAAAAAAAATATTTATTGAATTTCTAAATTCGGGTCAAATCTGGGTTTCAAATTCGACCCGTTAATTAAAAAATTTGATGGGTTCCACATGGACCCAAAACCGGATTTCCGGATCAAGGCCCACCACGCGTCCCTCACATTCGCGCCACGAACCGTACATTTTCCCCACGAAAAGTTTCCCGAAAAACATAGGAGGGGTGAAAAGGTAAATTCACAAACACAAAACACAAACACAAACGCTGCTTTCCGTATTTTTTCCTACACTCCGACACATTATTTTCGCTTCAGAAACATTTTTACCGTTGCGCAATCCATCCGATTCCCAAATTCCATATATAATCACGCCCAGAAGCACACACTACTCTGTGTATATCGTACATATATACACATATGTATGTATGTATGTCAGTTTTGGTTGAAGAGACCTGTAGATTTTGATATCGCGACGGCAAATCCCGGTAAATTGATCGACATCTTTCTGTTTGTTTTCCATTTTTTGTGCATTTATTCATTTAATTTGATGATGATTTTCAAAACAATGTTGTGCCCATGCAGCTTTGTGGAGAAGGGGCTCGTGGAATTTCTGTTCAGTTGTTCGAAGAGATTATCAACAACTTGTCTTTCATCAGGTATTTGTGCATGTATTTATGCTTGCATGTTCGGATATTCTTCGTCTCGCGTTCTTTTGTTGGAGTGTTGTCATCAGGGAATAAGCATTTCGTTGTGTGTTTTCAATTTGACATTTTCTTATTTTTGTAGCTCTTCCTTTTCTTTTGTGCCCTAAATCGTCCATTTCTAAGGTTGTTAGGATGCTAGTTTGTTTATGTATTTATGAATATGTGTGTTTGTTATTTGTTGATCTAACTTATCGATGGATGATCTTTTTTTTTATTTTACTTTTTATGTTTCCCCTCTGATTTTACTGTTCTCATTGTTAATAATACTCAGTTTTCCAGGTTTTAACTGACGGACAGTGGAGTTGGTGTTACTCTTTTCGGGATCTTTGACAACAAACAATGGTTTCTTTCCCAAGCGGTGGCTTAACCGGTGAGGTCTCTAGCAAGCGGCCTTTGGAGAATGGTCGCATGCCCAAATATAAGCCAAGGAAAGTTTCTGCAGTCCGGGATTTTCCACCAGGGTGTGGCAGCAATTATGTGCCAATGATTTTGGAACCTGAAGACAATGGTGGTAGTGGAGCTGGGATTGTGGATGCTATTGGTGTTAACAATTCTGAAATGGTCGAACCTGTGGTGGCTAATGGTGTGGGTTCTAGTGGTATCAAAAGCTCTAATATTGAAGTGGAGAGTCTATCACATGAAGCAGTGAACCATATTGTGGATGTACATATGACTGAATCATTGGATACATTAGTAGAACAAGTGTTGGAAAATCCAAAAGGCGTAGAGAAATTAAGGATGGAAGTTGGATCAGTTGGAAGTCAACTGCCAGACGAGGTCAATTGTCATACCCAGGAAGCAGTAGATAGTCCTATTGAAGTAGATAGCACTGAATCATTGGATGCATTGGTGGGAAAAGTGACTACGACAATGATGGATGGTTCCTCTAATGATGTTGAGGAATTGATAACAGAAACCAACCTCATGGCAGTTTATACGCTGAATGACATGAAAACTGATTCTTCGAATGGAGATACTGAGGCTGGTGGTCTGACAATGTTGAAAGAGCTGAATGAGGTAGAAGGTTTGGCTTTGGTTCAGCACTCAGGTGTGGAGGCAGCAAAGTCCATGGTAGATGCTGGTGCTTCAGTTGATAAAGAGCTCTTGCCGGATAGTCCTGGGGTGTTGTCTTCAGCTTGTGCGAGTATTAAGCCAGAAACTTCCATTAGACCAAAGGATAAATACCGTCGGAGAAGAGTATCTGCTGTTCGCGACTTCCCTCCATGTTGTGGGAGCAATGTTCCTTTACCAACTGAAGTAGGCAAACAGATGGTTACCTCAGGAAATGATTTTCCGGATAGGATTGAAAAAGTTGAATCAGAACAAAAGGCAACTGTGTCAAGCAATGGTTCAGACGGAGGGGCAATAGGGAAGATGCTGACCACTTCTCAAGAAGAAGGTTTGGATGGACTTCACAACTTTTGTGTTAAAGCAGGAACAGCTGAAACATTGAATGATGGTGGAAGAGTGCCGCTGGCAGAGATGAAGCAAGCCACTATGGAAGGTCAACTCATGGATTTTGGAGAATGCAACAGAGGCATACAGCATAGCAAAATTGAGAAATCAGAAGCAAGACAAGCTGTGCCAGGATCATGGACTATATCCAAGACAGTGGTTGATTCCAGCATTGAGGATACTGGACGGCCAGTGGGGAAAGAGATTGTTGTGTACTCACCAGATGGAAATGATAAAGTAAGGCCTCCTTATAGTGGAAATGAATTGCATAGGGAAGTTGTACATGGCCTGATGGCTGCACCATATTGTCCATGGAAAAAAGGGAAAGTAGCTTTAAATAATTCAGATGGTAGAACTAGTGGAGTAATAATGAGACAGCAGAACTTGTCGCGGTCACAGAAGTCCAAAACTGCTGCTCGGAATAGTAATGTTACGGCAGATTACAGAAGTCCTGGGTCATTAACCTGCATGGATGAGGAAGATCGTGGTGCCTATGATGAATGCCCGCTTGACATCACTCCTATTTCCATGGCCAGGGCAGACCTTGGAAGTGGTGATAATGACTCTGCGGGACCTGTTGAAAAGGATATTGTTCTTTATTCACCGGGAGAAAGCAACGAAATGAGGCCTTCAAATAGTGTTTTCCGCTCAGCGGATGAAGTAGATAGGGAGGTTGTGCATGGTCTGATGGCTGCGCCTTATTGTCCTTGGAGGACAGGAAAGACAGTTCTAAGTATCACTGATGGAGGAACAAGTGGAGGGAAAAAGAGAAAGCAGAATTTTTCTTGGCGACAGAAGGCCAAGGCTGTTGCTAGGAAAAGTACTCCTAAAGTAAAGTTTTCACCATCTGAGAAGCACAACGAAGTTCATATGCCCAATGATGCAGATGGGAATCCCGGTGCATTGGTGCTCTCAGATGATGAAGGTAATGCTCATGATGGAGATTTTCCTGCAGATTCTCCTGCCAGCCTTCAACCAAAATTTTTTGAAGTTAGTCTGCCTCCATTTGGTCCCAACAGTTCTGGTCATGTTGATGCCCGCAACAGAGTGAGAGATACTCTTCGGGTGTTTCATGCTATTTGTAGAAAGCTCTTGCAACAAGAAGAGGCAAACTCAACACCAGAAGAGGAAGGAAAATCAAAGCAATCTGGCAAAAAACCCAAAAGGATTGATCTTCTCACCGCGAAGATTATTAAAGACAAAGGAAAAGAAGTTAACGTGGAAAAGCAGATCTTGGGACCAGTTCCTGGAGTTGAAGTGGGTGATGAGTTTCAGTACAGAGTGGAACTTGCTGTTGTTGGTATTCACCGCCTGTACCAGGCTGGTATAGACTGGATGAAGCTCAATGGAGTGCCAGTTGCCACCAGTATTGTTTCTTCTGGGGCTTATGCCGATGATGTGGAGAACGCTGATGTCTTGATATACTCTGGGCAAGGCGGAAATGTCGTTGGGAAGGTTAAGCAACCTGAAGATCAGAAGCTTGAAAGAGGGAATTTGGCTCTAAGGAATAGTATATCGGCACAGACTCCAGTTCGGGTTGTTCGGGGATGGAAGGAGACAAAGGTTGTTGATCCTCTAGACCCAAAACCTAAGACAGTCACGACATATGTTTATGACGGCCTATACACGGTGTCAAATTATTGGACAGAAACTGGGTCTCATGGTAAGCTGGTTTTTAAGTTTGAGTTGAGGAGGAATCCTGGTCAGCCTGAGCTTGCTTGGAAAGAACTGAAGAAGTCTAGTAAGTTCAAAAACCGACCAGGTGTGTGTGTCAGTGATATTTCAGGAGGAAAAGAGCTCGTTCCTATTTGTGCTGTGAATACTTTAGGCGATGAGAAGCCACCTCCATTTAACTACACTTCCAAGATGATGTATCCCGATTGGTTCAATCCGAGTCCCCCAGCAGGTTGTCAGTGTACGGGCCGATGCACCGACTCAAAAAGGTGCCGATGTGCAGTCAGAAATGGAGGTGAAATCCCATACAACCGTAATGGCGCTTTAGTTGAAACAAAACCTCTTGTATATGAGTGTGGTCCCCATTGTAAATGCCCTCCTTCTTGCTACAATAGAGTCTCCCAACGTGGCATAAAATTTCAGCTTGAGATCTTCAAGACAGAGTCAAGAGGCTGGGGAGTAAGGCCCCTGACTTCTATTCCTTCAGGAAGCTTTATATGTGAGTATGCTGGAGAGCTTCTTGAGGACAAGGAAGCTGAACAAAAAATTGGCAACGACGAATATCTATTTGATATTGGGCAGAATTACGGTGACTCTTCTCTCAAGTCTGAAGACCAAGCAAATTCACTTGAACTTATGGAAGAAGTTGGCTACACAATTGATGCGGCCCAGTATGGAAACATCGGAAGGTTCATCAATCACAGCTGTTTACCCAACCTTTACGCACAAAACGTGATTTATGATCACGATGACACAAAAATGCCCCATGTAATGCTCTTTGCAATGGAAAATATTCCTCCGTTGCAGGAGCTGACCTATCACTACAACTACTCGGTGGATCAGATTCGCGACTCTGATGGAAATATTAAGGTTAAGAAATGTTATTGTGGTACTGCAGAATGCACCGGCAGGATGTACTAAATTGTTTATCGCGGTGACCCGTACAAGGTAAGGAATCATGGCAACTGTTTGGCCTGTGATATTTAATTGTTAGATCTTGGATTCATCTCTTTTGCTTGCATTGCATATATGTTAGAAGTAAGTATTTTGGGTCTTGGCGATAATTTAAAAGATGAATGTTAGGTACTGTCTTCTGTAAATACACCAGGGGTTTTTGAAAGTATTGTATTGTCATGTAGGGTTCAGTGGTGAAGATAGAAGATGATCAATGGAGTCCTAGACATGAATTTGTTTCTGTTTTGCAAAGGAATGATGTCTTGACTATTTCTTGAAATAATACAACTCAAATTTTGGCCAACTTTCTTTTTAATGTTAACCCTTAAATTCTAAAAGACATATAGAACCTGTAGAAATTAATATTACTAATAGATTTTCAGTTGAAAAAAAGACAATGAGTGAGTTTTTTATTGTCTTGCTGATTGATATTATTTTTTTTTCATATATGGTGATTAATGTAAATGCAAAACAGATATATTATGTCTTGTTAAATTTGAATAAGAGAGTAATTAGATATTTCAATGAAAAAAGTATAATATTATGGGACAAATGAAAATCTGTTCAGATATTTTTGAATAAGGGTAATTACAGCTGCATTCTCCAAGCTTCGGTTCAGTTACTTTTGTTGTTTGAAAAATTACAACTACTCTTTTTCAAAAAGAAATAATTATGTTGCCACTAGACAGTGAGGCATAAATTACTACGATACCCTTATTGATTTTTCTTTTCAAAAATGATTGAATAAATGTAAAAAAAGAAAAAATTGAGAGTGAGGAAAGTAAATAATTCATAGGACGTTTTGACCAGTCTATCACAAACTGAATGAAATCTAACAAAGCTAATAAAATTGGCTCATTGTTGACTAATGTTAAAATGACAGAAATATTTGTAATTTTTCAAATAACAATAAGATATTTATAATTATACTAAATTTTGAAAAAAGTTTGGTGAAAATTTTTATGCTTTGAATAATTATGGTTCAAATGTTTAAGTTGTTTTCTGGAACAAGAGTATGACCAAAATGAGGTCAGCATGAAGAATAAAACATTTCAGCAGATGTGAAGAGAATTGATATATATTCAGAAAAGCCATATTTATATTGATCCAAAATTTAGTTGAGGGCTTAAGAATGAACATGTTAACAGGTGATAAAACTGGGGAGCCACTAAAACGGGCTGCTACCCTTTTCAACATATCACCATCTCCAACCTCAACCTCTTCTCTATCCTCCCTATATACCTCAAAATCAGAGTAAACCATACCCAGTTTCTCTTCTTTCACATACACTACAACCATGAGAGACGAAACGATATAGCATCAACACGAGGTTACATGTCCCACTCGACGATCATCCAAGGCTGCAAACAGATACAATAACAGCTCTCACTAAAATAGAAGATCACGGTGTCACTCACACCCACGCTGCCCGTTCCCCCAATCATGGCCACAGTGTTTATGATCATACTCTATGTGCTGATAAACAAGCTGCTCTTGGAGATTTCTTGGCTGCTGTCGGAAATTTCAGAACAACCTTTGTTGGTTTTCTCCATCTCTTCATCCATCTCAATCTCCTGTGAGCGGCAACTGTAACTGCAAAATGGTATCTCGCCCCTGTGGAAAACCAAGAGATATCAGTCAATCCATTAAAGGTAGTCTTTTATGCATCAAGAGTGCTAAAACGAACACAAAGATGGAAGGGGATTCGGAGGCTAACCTATACATGTAAATATCTTCACCTTCCAATCCCTTCTTGCAAGAGTAACAGAATTTTAGGTAATCCTTGGGGGGATACAAACCAAGAACATCAGCCGGCTCATCTGCCTCTGGGGTTGCGTTGTCATTCTCGCCTTTCTTCAAGAACTCGGTTACTTCATTATTGTGACATTCCAAAATGCGGTCACGAAAGATATGAGTAACCTTTGGATTAGGGCCATGGGTTCTAACACAGGTGTAATCCTCAGAGAGCTCAATTTCACTTGCCGGAATAGAGTCAAGCAAACAAGTCCCAGAGTGAATGAATGGAGGATGAACTCAACTTCCCCAGACGAACTGCCTAAATCAAGGCTTCCTCCAAGAAATGCAGACTCCGAAGGCATTGGGTTCGTTTTATTCCCAGGAACCAAACTCCCAGACCCAAATCTCGACTTACGGTTTCCAAATTTGGTTAAATGAGATCCATACCTTCCAGAATCCAATGAACAAGCACGGATATTCTGATACGGCTCCGGTTCAACTGCAGCTTCTCCAATTTCAAACACAACATCAGAACTGCCCTTGACCAGTTCAGCCCGGGCATTAGGGAAAACAGCAACATCTTTAGGCAGTGACTTAGGTTTCTCAACATGGCTACAAAAATTTGGACGTCTAATACTCATTTGTCGTCCAAAAAGAATATTCTTATTATCAGATGATCCCGCAACCTTCCCCACTCGTTTAGCTCCATCATCAAGAGAATCTATAATGCTTAGGCCTACTTTGCTACAATCCCAGCTCTTGTGATGCCCCTCGTTCTGCAATCTCGGACACCTAAAGGGATTACCAAAACTGGAAAAGATTCTAAAATCTAACGGAGAGGTAGGGCTTCTAACTGAGTCAGACTCTGAACTCCTGGGATTGAATCCCACAAATAGGCCAGAAACCTTCAAAAAGGAGTTAGTTTTATGCTTCTGGCTCGAAATATCAGAGTGAAAATAGGACTCTGATATAGCATCAGGCATCAAGTTATTCATGTGTTGATCCTTCTGGTGTGATCTGCTTCTCTTCCTCAGCATTATTCCAAAACTCAAACCTCCTACAGCCTGCATCAAAATTTGATAAAAACCCATCACAAATTAGTGCATTACATAGTTGAAAACAAAACATTATTAAACAAACAAAGAAAAAAAGTTCAGAAATTTGCAGTAAATAAAGAAGAAGGTTCCCTCATTTTGACAAAGCAAGAAAATCAAAAAGAAACAGCAATGGGCAGTATTTCAAAACAAAAGAAAATAAAGAGATGTTTCAAGAATCACAATGCTGGGAATAGAAAATTATGAAAAGATGTCAAGAATTGGAAACAAAAGAGTTAATGAGAAGTGATCCTACAAAAGCTAAGGAGTCAAATACAGTAATGAAGAGTCCAAATAAAGGAAAGAAATCCAAATGGTTATATGAAAAATTACTGTGAGATGAGGAAAGAAGAAAAAAAGGTAAGGGAGTTAAGATACCAAACATGCCTATTATTAATTAATTAATCCCTAAATCCCCAAATAAAACCCTTCCCATCAAGATCTTCAAGAGGAAAGAGAAAACTAGAGAGAGAGAGAGAGAGACAGATGAAGATAAACCCCTCTATAATTCTTTCTTGTCGATGTTCAATTAATCACACAGCCAGAGACGCAGCATTGAGTCCAAGAAATCAACCCCTTCAAACCCAGATGAAAAATCAAAAAAGAAGATTGAATAAAAGATTTGAACTTGACAAATTAGAACAATCTTCGGCACCTGAAGCCCAGAAAACCATCAAGAACAACTCACACACACCAACAATAAACAAATACGGTTAGTGTGTGTTTTCATGTGCTTGAATCCACAGAAAAAACGAATAAATATTAGGGAAGAACAGAAAAAGAAAAACCTACCTTGTTCTCTCCTCCAGAATCTCTTGAGAGAAATGGGGTTTGAGTGAGATGAAGGAAAAAATCCAAATGCAGTGAGATGAAAAATGGAGACCCTCTCTGTCTTTATCCTCTCTCTCTCTCTCTCTCTCTCTCTCTCTCTCTGAAACCTTGTATAGTACACCTTCTCTCTCTCTCTCTCTCTCTCGCATCAAAATCAGAGAAGCAGTGAGCTTCTCTTATACTCCTCTCTCTCTTTTATATTTTGTTTTCTCCTTTGCAATATATATATATATATACACACATGGCATTGAGTATTTGTGTGTGTATGTATATGTGTAAGCCTTCATTTATACATGACAGTGCGTATGCGTAGCTGGAATACATGTATACATTGAAACCATGTATCCATCACTCTTTCTATACCATATTCAAATTTCTATCTTCTTTTTTACTTTCACTCCAAGTAAAAGGTTTTAGAGATAATGACAATATTATTAAGGAAAAGAGTTGGCAAGTAAGAGTTACAATATATTTAGACTAGTGAAAGTTTTATTTTAATTTATTTCTAATAAAAGTATAATCTGATTCAGGATTCGTTTATTTTATTTGTCGACTACTCGAATTATCGAAGAATTCGTCTAAAAGTTACAGTATCGGATTGCTGAAACATATAATTTTGAAGAATCCTGTGTTGACTTTATTGTGAATTTATTGGGTTGAACGGTACAATTGGTATGCGTGTTGTTGCGTGCGTGTACTGTGCGTGTAGGGATCAACTTGTTATTAATGCGATGTGTGACTTTTGAAAATTATGGAAATACGTAATACTTGTAATTCTTATCGTTAGATATATGGTAATAGATTTTGTAACTAAATTATCTGGAGTTGAAAATTGTGGAGGTATGTGAGAACGTCTAATAAAAGTAAAATCTTATCGAAATTTATTTATTTTATTGGTGGACTACTCGAATTATTAGAAAATTTCATCTAAAAGTAAAATCTTATCGAAATTCATTTATTTTATTGGTGGACTACTCAAATTATTAGAAAATTCGTTTCAAAATTACAAGATCGAATTGTTGCACATATGATTATATGGAAATTGTAATTTGAAAAGTCTTTGTGTTGACATTATTGTGAATTTTGTGTTTGCAATGCCAATTGATGGGTGCGTTGTTGCGTGCGTGCTGTGCGTGTAGAGATCAACTTATTATGAATATGATATGTTGAAAATTGTGAAAATATGTAATACTTGTATTTTGCTAGTTAAATATGTAATAATATATTTTGTAATTAAAAACATATGGAGTTGAAATTGTGGAGACATTTAAGAACATCTAAAAAAAGTAAAATCTGATTTGAAATTCATTTATTTTATTGGTAGACTATTTGAATTATCATAAAATTCTTTGAAAATTACGGTATCGGATTGTTGAAACATGTAATATTATAATTTGAAAAATCTCCACGTTGACATTATTGTGAATTTATTGAGTTCACAATACCATTAGTGTGCGTGTTGTCGTGTTAGTGTGCGTGTAGAGATCAACTTGTTATTAATACGATATATACTTTTAGAAATTTGTGAAAATGTGTAATACTTGTAATTTTGTTTGTTAAATATATAATATAGACTTTTAAATTAAAAAACATCTGGAGTTGAAATTTGTAAAAAACTTAAGAACATCTAATAAAAGCAAAATCTAATTTGAAATTCATTTATTTATTGGTGGACTATTTGAATTATTAGAAAATTCGTCTAAATATTACAGTATTGAGATGTTGAAACATGTAATATGTAAATTGTAATTTAAAAAATCCCCGTGTTGATATTATTGCGGCTTTATTACGTTTGCAATACCATTGGTTGGCGCGTTGTTGCGTGCGCACTGTACATATATAGATCAACTTATCATTAATATGATGTGTGTGCTTTTCGAAAATTGTGAGAATATGTAATTATTGTAATTATGATTGTTAAATATGTAATAATAGATTTTGTAATTAAAAACATCTGGAATTGAAATTTGCGGAGACACGTAAGAACATCTAATAAAAGTAAAATCTAATTCGAAATTCATTTAGTTTATTGGTGGACTACTTGAATTATCATTAAAAGTCCGTCTGAAAAATACAATATCGAATTGTTGAAACATGCGTATAATATGAAAATTTTAATTTGAAAAATCTTCTTGTTGACATTATTGTGAATTTTGCATTTGCAATATCATTGGTGAGCGCGTTGTTGTGTGCATACTGTGCGTGTATAGATCAACTTGTTATTAATATGATGTGGGATGTTTGAAAATTGTGAAAACACATAATACTTATAATTTTGTTTGTTAAATATGTAATAATAGATGTTGTAATTAAAAATACCTGGAGTTTAAATTTGTGGAAACACATGAGAACATCTAAAAAAGTAAAATCTGGCTCGAAATTCATTTATCTTATTGAAAAATTACGGTATTGCATTGTGGAAACATGTAATATGGAAATTGCAATTTGAAAAATCTCCATGTTGACATTATTGTGAATTTATTATGTTCGCAATACCATCAAAGGGTGTGTTGTTGTGTGCATACTGTGCGTGTAGAGATCAACTTATTATTAATAAGATATTTACTCTTCAAAATTTGTGAAAAATGTATAATACTTGTAAGTTGATAGTTAAAAAATGTAATAATAGATTTTGTAATTAAAAACATCTAGACATTGAAAATTGTGAAAACAAGCAATACTTGTAGTTTTGGTAGCTAATAAGTAATAATATATTTTGTAATTTAAAATATATAAACGTCAATATTATGTTGGACTTTCATGGGCATTGATAAAAACTAAAATAAAAATTCTTTACATTTGTTTTATTGGTCAATTATTCAAACTATTAGAAAATCCCTCTAGAAGTTACAATATCGAATTATTGAAACATGTAATATGAAAATTGTGATTTAAAACATCTATATGTAAAATTGTGTTGGTTTCTTAATAATGTAATGTTTCTATATTTGCATCTAGTCAACGCATTGTGACATAGGTATCCTGCGTGTACATATCAATTTATTATTAATCTGATGTGCTTTCGAAATTTTTGAAATATGTGCGTCAGCAGTTTCATTTACTAAACAAACAATTTTTTTTTTTTAATTCAAACCATCTATATATGTTGAAATTATGTCAATTTATTACATTCACAATCGCATTTAGTGAACGTGTTGTGGTTTATATATGAATAAACATGTTATTAATGTGTTGTGCGCTTTTTTAAATTATGAAAACACATAATAATACTTATTATTCTGATTGCTAAATATGTAATAAATAATGTGCAACTTAAAACACCTAAAAGTGGTTGATTTATCAATAACTAATGCATTTTCATGCTCACATATAATCAACGTGTTTTGAAGTTCTAAATTAATTTATTATTAACGTATGTTTTATTTTTTCAACTAATTAATAGTCATGTACATGCTATTGTTTGCTAAAATTCATTCATATTATTAAAAGAATGTGTAATTCTTTTTCTTTTTTTTCTTTTTATCACAAAGCATGTGTATCATAATTAATGAAAAAAAAATTATATTGAGATTAAGTAAATTTATGAATAAAGTAGCACATTTCACGTTCGCGATTAATCAACAATTGTGCGTAGGCGCCAACTAGCATGAGAGGTTTATGATTAAAATTTTGAATTCATACTAAGATTTATGAGTTTGAAATCATGCATATTTGTACATGATTCGTGCTAAGTACGTGCACTTGGTTAAATGAATAATGATTTATTATCAATGTACGATGATATGATAATTAAACTAATTTAATAAAATTGTTACGAGATGTATTAACATTAACATTGATAACTTAAAAAAAAATTATATACATCCATCCCAAATATTGCAAGTTGGGCATAGTGTATATACTAACTAAAAAGATAGAGGGACGAATTATGCTTAAATTTAATGAAGATAACAATTGTGATAAATAATAATTTACCACACACATCAAAATATTTAAAGTTACACTAATATAAAAAAGAAAGCCACTTCTCAATCTCAAAACTGATGGATTGTGACACTGCAATACCAAATTTTAAAGTATATCAACTATACCCTTCAATATTTGTACCAATGCAATTACTTACTTATTTTGAATAGTCCACTTTATCTTTTAACCGTTAACATATATACTAACATTTTTATACTCCACTTTCAATTATATTGACCGGGATATGTTAAGTGTAGCGCTAAAAGGACCAAAATACCTCCCCCCATCCCACCCCACCCCACCCCACACACTATAAAGGCAAAATACTCACATAGAAAATATCCGTGCACTTTTTACCCGACCCGAGCACCCGAAGTAGAGACTGTTGGATCACTTTGTATTTGGAGACCAGGGCACATAGGATCATGATACATATATTTGACCGTGTAAATACCCCATAGTCATCTAGGGACAGGGTATGCCATTTATTATTATTATTATTATTATTATTGTTTATAGGTTTAAAGGGGGAATCGGAATTAATTTTTGGTGTTTCACTTTAGGGGGTGATGATTCATCACAAAACGACAAAGCAAAGGGGTGTATGAAGCATGAGTGGGTCCCATTTCTCTGTACTTTGCTGTTTATTTTTATTGAATTGTAATGAAAACTGCCTCACCACCTTTTTTTCACTTTTTTCTTTTCTTTTTTTTTTCTTTTGTTAAAGTCCAACTCAACCGTTGAGAAGCAAACTCACTTAAAGAATTTAACTTCTTTTTTTTTTTTTCAGTCAAAATAAATACTTTATCTAAATATAAATATTAAAATTACAAAAGGGGTAATTCTCATTTTGATTTTATTGCGCAAATTATAATCTCAAAATTTGCATTCCTGTATTTTTAAAATGAATTAATTTACCTTCCCGTGTTCTTTAAAATGGAGTAATTTACTTCCCTGTCTAGGGAGATAATTGCTTTTTTTTATAAGAAAATAATTTGCTCATTTGCAATATCATAAGAAGTAAATTGTATTAAATTATTATTTATAATTGAGATGATTAATTATTATATAAAAGTAAGTATTTATGCTCTTTAAGTTTTAAGTTTATCCAAAGACACATAGTAATATTTTAATTTTGATTCTTATAAAAAATATATAATATTTTTACTACACATCATAGATTAATACGGTGAAGCGATCAAAAAATATAAAAAAAAATACAATAATTTAAAATTAACATAAAAAATGACGAGTGTATTATCAAATCAAGAATAGTGAAGTTGCATTAGAAAATAATATATGAGGTATTTATAGTGATGTTAGTTATTTTATGGTGTGATAGGATGTATATATTTATTATGTGGCTTACATAAAAAATTACTCTTATACCCTTATAAGTAAGTGATTATTGCTATCATATATATCAAAAAATATTATTTATTGCAGCTTCATAAAACAAATTATAGTAAAATTATATGATGGATATATCAATAATACGAAATTATTTATAAGAGTATAAAAATAATTCCTTACACATAAAATACACCATAAACACTACACCTTATCACACACTTATATTCCCAACTCCATAGGCTCCATTTACTTTGAAAATTGTATTAAATGGGTGATATATTATCTTAAATTAAATGAATGATTAAAAAATTTTGTATAAATTATGAGGTGTTTACTTAAGCAATAATGATTGTATTATTTTTAGAAATAAGTTATACCACCTCCTTTGGTGGTATTGTTTATGTAACCGAAACAGTAAATAGTACAAGATTCTGGTTTTATACCGGACCTCCATACAACAAAGTAAATATTGTATTAATCAATATTAATTTTTTATTCAGGCTAATAATCAAAGTAAACGAGGCTTATAAGTATTTCAAATATTATTTTTTTAAAAGAGAAAACTATTCATTAACAAGACTTGACATAAAAATTTCTCTGTAGAAACAAGAATTGGGATCCAAATGGTGTTTCGACCGTAAAATTTTCATTCACCCCCCTATTCAAATTACGTCCACATCATTGACGTTGCTTGTGAAAATATATTCTCACGTAAACACAAAACTCAAAAAGTGTCGAAGGTAATTTTAACATTCACTCCCCTACTCAAATTACATCCATATTATTAACGTCGTCTGTGAGAATTTACTCTCACCGAAAAAAAAAATACAACCTAAAAAGTATCGAGTGTAATTTTGGCGTTCACTCCCCTTCTCAAATTACATTCACATCATTATAAGAATAAAGGTGCCTACCTTATATTTATCAAAAAAAAAAAAAAAAAAAAAAGGTGCCTACCTTATGAATGTCCCCTACCCTCTAACATATTTTCGTCAAGTAAAAGAATTTTTTTTTTTTTTAAAAAAAAAGCAATAATTGTCACGTGACTTGTAGGACATGAAAATCAATATTCGCATTAGTCTTATTTTCACGCTTGCAAAAAGCTTTCTCCAACAAATATAAAACTTTTTTTGTAATAAAAAATAAAATTATATGTATCATATTAAATAACAGGGTGAATTACAATGACCTCCGTAAAGTTTGACATAATTACAGATACCCCATTATTATTTCAAAAATTACAAGTACCTCTATCAGGTTTGTAATTTTTAACTAAGAGCTTGAAATTGTCCATTTTACTCTTAATTATTTTTTTTTTTAATTGTTGAAAAATCAGTCGAGGCAAATTATATTATTGCTCATTTGTATAAAAAATGTAAGAAACCTCTCCCTGTGCATTTTTGTCCAAATCTTTTTTGAAAATTTTAAAAAATCAATTTGCATAAGGACATTTTGGTCAGTTCATCCATAAAAATAGATGTAAATGGGTTCTTTGTATACGATTATAAATTCCAAAAAATATTTATAATTTTTAAATTAATAAAGAGTATTCATAATTATATCAAATTTTAGAAAAAATAATTATAATTCACCCTAAATAATATATAAAAAAGATATTTTCATGAGCAGAAAATGGTGGAAATTGTAACAGGGTAAATATTGTCGGGGTATTTACGACATAAATAAATAGTAATAACTCGCCGCGTCTTCCCCATTTTTGACTGGGGGTCAACGTCCAATTAAGGTTCCACTGCCCACGCGCCCACAACCGAGGGGCAACCAACGCGCCGTCTTCAATTTCTTTCGGGTGCCACGTCAGATAGGGTTGCTTAACCTAGCCATGGAGTTAAACATTAACCACGGTTGGAGCCCATCATCATTGCAAACTTGTACTATTCCTCGCTTTTCAGTACATCCTTTTTTTCCTTTTATTTATTTATTTATTTTTATATGAATACTTTTAGGTACTGTCCTTGATCCTTCATTTTGTCGTCTTTCGCACTTTTGTGGTGACTCGTCTCTTGAAGAGTTTTTGCCCGTGTTTCTAGTCGGGGGTCGTGGTGCGATTTCGATTTTTTTAAAATTATTTTTTGGATTAATTATATTTATTTTTAAAAAAATATATAAAATTATTCTTTTTTTGTATTTTTTTTAAAATTACACTTACACTCCATCTGAATTTTTTTTTTTTTTTTATACTTGACTCCATTTCGTTAGAATTTGAATGAAAATGTTGATTTTTAGCCAAAAAGAAAAATTACATAAGTTTTTAATTTTACCTTTCATTTGACATTCGCATGTAATAATTTTGCACTTATAAAAGAATAAAATAATATTAACCTCACTTCATATATATACATTATATTTATCTTTTCGTATACATGAGAATGTTAACTGATTGACAAAATTGAAAATTTATGTGATTTGTTTTGCTAACTTAAATATTTTCCGTCCAAACTCTAATGGAAGGAGTTCATGTGTAAATGAAGAATTTTCAGAGGGGGTATAAGTGTAATTTTAAAATTTTTTTAGGAAAAAGTATAATTTTGTATTTTCAGATGAGGGTTTAGATGTAATTGACCCTTATTTTTAATTAAATTGTCATTGATAATTTTATAAAATAATAGACAAATTGTTACTTACAATTAAAATTAAAAGTGCGATTTACACAATTTGAGATAGTTTCGGGCCACATTTTGTAATTTTAAAATTTATAACATAAACAAGACGTCAAGACTAACAAAGCGTAAGAATATATATTGATCAAAAAAAGAAAAAAAAAAAGTTAATCGATAAAAGGTAGCAAGTTATCAGAATAGTACTAATTACATAATAACTTATTAATAGCATATATAGCTAAAAGTTTTCAAATGACACCGACTAACAGATATTTGAAATAATTAAAATCAAATACACGATAATTTAAAATACAGTATAACTAAAAAAATTTAAAAGCGTTTTAAAGGCTAACTTCAGAGTAACAAATACTCAATATAACAAAATGAATTTACTAGTAAAACAGAAAACTTAATGTTAACAAAATAAAAATAATATGTAACCACAAAAGATATTTTATAATTAAAGTATTCTAGACACTAATTAATTTGATTAAATTATTTTATATTGTAATTTTTAAAATTTAATAACTAATATATTTTATGATTTGATTCTTTTTGCAATTTCTTTTAGTCTAAGTCAAAATTAAATTAATAAATACTGTGCGATTTTACTCTAAATTTAAAGTCATTATTTGCTCAATAAATTATAATAAATGATTTAGGTGGAGCTGAATAAAGAAACTGCAAATAGGTCCGTATTTGTTATCATGTTTAAAATTGTAGCCCCTGCATTTAATTAATTCAATCACGAAAGTTTAAATTTTTTTATTTAATGTGATTAAAATTGTTTGAGTGTTTGTAAAATGGGTGATACTTCACCCTCACAAAGGAAGCCCAAATTGAAGTTAAAAACCTTTTTTATAAAATAATTCCAAGAGTAAAATTTTACAGACGATGATCAGGTCCGTCTAACTCGACCCCTATATAAATATACATGTTGATCGAAGCGATGATGGCTCCATAGCGAGTAAAAGTGTCTTAAATTTTGGAATATGATTCATAAATTATTTTTTTAAAAAAATTAGCCAATTAAATTAATTCAAAACATAATACCATAATTAAGAATTTCAGAGGGATAAATATATTATTAATACATTCTTTTATGATAAAAAGATCCGACTGTATATTTTTGTACATCTATAATTAAATAAAATTTGGGAATTCTCATGATAAAGAAAAAAATAAACATTAATGGAACCCAAGTTTTTCCCTTCAATTTCTCCAATATATAAAGCAAAAGGCTTAAATTATTAAGTGATTCGGGTAGAATATATCGATCTCTTTGGAAGTTTAAGGTAGTGATATCTTTGGAGGTCTAAGATAGCGATCTTCCTAGAGGTCTAAGGTAGCGACCTCCCTGGAGGTTCAAGGTAGCGATCTCTTTGGAAGTTTAAGGTAGTGATATCTAATACGCAACATGAAGTCTCATTTTAAAATTCATTAGGAGTTTTGGTATGAGATCAATGCAATATGGTTGGTGATATCTAATTTATGTAAAAATACTTTATTTTAGGTGGAACATATGTCGAATATTGAGTTTTTCAATCAGATTTTGTGTTATAATCATGCGTTTCTAACACGTTAAAATAAATTATTAATAATCGCAAGGGTCTTTTAATGATATGTATATACTATTATAAAAGAAAAAATTGTTTTCATCTAATAATTAGGGTTATCTTATACTTTTACCACTTATTTCAAATTTTGCCCTCCAAAGTAAAACTTAATTTTAAATTAAAAAAGTGAATTTATTAGGATTGTCAAGGATAAAAATGAAAATAACCCTAAAATAATGTAGTTCTCATACTAAAATGATATTGATCCAATTTTGCCCCCACAGTATAAATTATGTGTAGATTTGTAAACAAAAATTGCACATGCATGTAGTACATTAATAATAAAACAACAGAAAATTAAAAAGGAAAAAAAAATCAAGTTGTAGTTGTACTTTTTGATATTAATTAAATCTGCTAAAAAAAGAAAACCAAAACTCCTTCATTTTTTATTTTTGAAAATCCTAATAAATATATTTATTCAACTTAAAATTCAGGTTTGTTTTGGAGGTTTTTTTTTTTTAAAGTTTTGAAAAAAAGTGATAAAAATATGAGATAATCACCATTTATTAGAGAAAAAATAATATGTTCTTTTTACAATAGTATGGATAGACCACACTCATTCATTTAGTGTTTTTGTAAATTAATTTTATAGAAATTTACTTAATTATTTTGTTTATAATATCTTTTTAGATCACACAATTAACAAATATACAGTTAATAATATACTAAACATTGATCTAAAATAGCTCATATACTAAAATTGATCAAAGTACGTAATTAAACACATAAATTAATATATATTAATATTTTTATATTTTTTTATTTATTCATGCACCGCGTATGCGTAGACTGTTAGTTTAACAAAAGAGAACAAATAAACGTGCATATTACCAAATTAACTCCTCAAACAATATATATATATATATATATATATTTATTTCAGAAATAAAGAAAGAGAAAAAAAGAAAAGAATCCAAACAGGAGAGGACAAATTAGTAAAAAGATATTTGGATAATTTGGGGACAAAATTATGATTAAAACTGAGTGGGGAAGTAGTGGGAAGAGGCAAATCCAAGGGTGTTGGATTTTAGTATATAGAAATATTCAAACATCAGAATTGTGCTCCCTGTCACACCCAACCAGTACACTGACATATTACTAATTTACTAACGTCATGTTTGCTTCCACAAATAAATATTTCATGTTCTCACTACTTTATTCACATAATATCTTCTCACAAGTGACGAAAAATTCTACTATTCTTTGAATACTTAACCATTTCCAAACTATGCTTCATTGTGCCCATTTGCAAAAATTAGGATTAACATTTGATTCGGGTCGAAAATTAAGATCGCTAGTAAGATAGTTTGGATCGAGTTTTTTGGAATTTGAGAAGAAATTAGATCGTTAGATTTGCTGAGCAGTCTCAAATAAAGATTTTTCAATGCTTAAATCAGTTCGAGAGATCAGAAGGAAGGCGTATAAGATAGTATGTAAGTAGTAAATGACGTACCATTATCCAAAATAGTTGAAATATTTTATAAGGTCAAATGTTCGTACTTGTACGGGTTCACGTGTCATCATCATGAGCTGTCAAGTACAACGTCATCAAATGGCCACTGGAAAATATTTAACACTTAACCATGACCAATTAACATGGTTAGAAACAAATAGCCGTAGTGAATAGTCATTCACCGTGGTCATACGATGGTTATTAACCGTGATATTTGCAAGTGTGGCTACAACATTTGCCATGGCTCATAACTATGACAAGAAGAGTTTTCACGGTGGATAATCTAGGTTTTTGCAACGGTTTTTATTTAACAATAATTAATAATAATTATTTACGATGGTTTTAGTTCGTAACCAATAAATTTGTAGCCAATGGTGAATTTTCTTCTAGTAGGCCCTGATCCAAGTCCCAAGTCGAGTTGGATCAGGGGCATTGCGTGACTAGCGTGGAGAATAGACGGATCCTAAACATAATTGGATATTTTATCTTTTTTGAAGGGGTGTTTTGGTCTTTACAGTGGTGAGTCAGATATAGCCCATTAGCATTAGTATTAAATTAACACACTTTGACACTTTGTGAGAGGTGCTTAGTGATAATAAAGGATTTATCAAGTACACTTGCGCATTTTTAAGCTGGTCGTGTCTGTGTGTGTATTCTCGTACCATGATATACATAGCAACATATGGGATAAAAGAAATTTATAATATTGTCATCACACGTGAACTTGTGCGTGTAATCATTAATTTTCCTTTACCATATTGTTATAAATTGAGAGTCCAAGAGGGTGTTTGGCGGAGGTTTTTTATTCAAAAGTTTTTTGATTTATGTAAAAATATTTTCTAATTCTACTAAGCGCTAAGTCCTATTTCAAGGAATAAATTGAAAGTATCTGATAGAATAAATTTTAGTATGGTTTTAATACAATTTATCTCCCTATGATATTACAAATGAGCAAATTATCCTACTCTTTGAAAAAAATAGCAATTTACTTTCTCGTATTTTTTAAAAACACGGGAAAATAAATTGATTCATTTTAAAAAGCACATGGAAGTAAATTGTTATTTTATTTTTCATAAGGGGTAATTTGCTCATTTTAATATTATGATGAGTTGCTTGCATTTTTCCAAATTTAGTATTTATGAGATATTGGCAATAGAGCTTGTGAAATATTAATGATCAAAGATTATACTATTAAATTAGTTTATTAAAAATTTAAATTAGGTTATGAATTTTTTATTTCTATTTTTTTTACAAAAGATTGTAAAAAGGACAACCCGTTAATAATGCCTCAAAGTAGTAAATTACCTCCACATTTTTTTAGGGTAAATTACAGTGATATCCCTTGAGATTAGATCAAAATATACAAATATTTCCTATTTTTTTTATAAAATTACAGTTACATCCCCTGATGTTGTAATTGTATTACTACTACACCCCCTATTCAAATGCAAAGCTGACACTAATACCCTTTAAAAAGCATTACACTAACACCCCTCAGGGGGTGTAGCTGTAATTTCGCAAAAAACAGGGGGTGTTTGTGTAATTGGGCCTAACCTCAGGGGGTGTCAACGTAATTATCCTTTTTTATGCTTGACTTAATTATAAGGGTAAATTACAGCCACTTCTTTTGAGGATTGACACAATTACAAATACCCCTAGTTGTTTGAAAATTACAAATACCCCCTGAAGTTTGTAATTTTTAACCAAAGGCCTGAAATTGATTATTTTATCCTTGATTTTTTTTTTTCAGATTGTAGAAAAAATCAATCGAGGCAAATTGCATGATTGTCCATATGTGTAAAAAACTTAAGAAACATCTCCATGAGCATTGTAATCTAAAAAAGTTAAAAAAAAATTAAGAATTAAATAAAAAAATTCAATTTGCATAATGATATTTTGGTCCATTTGCCCATAAAATTGGATGGACATGAGTAATTTGTTAGGCGGTGGGGGATATTTGTAACTTTTCAAACAACGATGAAGTATTTATAATTATGCGAAACCTCATGGAAAGTAGCTGTAATTTACTCTAATTATAAATACATCCTAGTATATTTGTGAATTATAGTTACCTCAGGGTTCATTTGGTTTTGTTTATAACATTTCTAATGGGGTGAAAATGCTTTATTGATCTTTGTGCGAGAAATGAAGATATGTTTGTATTGTATATTTTCAAACTTAAGTTTATAGATGTTATATAGGTATTTTTTAGATAATGTGTTTTGAATATATAGTATAATAGTATTTTTATTGCTTAAAAAGTCAACATGACATGACATCATGTCATGTCCTTTTTTACTTAGTGTGACGTTTATGGAATTTTATTCATAATCGAGAGACTAATTAGTAATTATTAAGAAAATTTAATTTAATTATAAGTTTTAGGTTAAAATTTTATATATATTAAAACTTGAACGGATTAAATTGGAACTTTATAAAATATTTGGGGTTAAATTGTATATATTTAGAATTAGGGGGCTAAATTGTAATTGTCAAAAGTTAAAATATATATATATATATATATATATATATAATTTCATGAATTTGGGGGCAACACGTGCTGCCATCCTAAACACCCACTAATCATTTACACAATTGTGGATAAAATGAGGTAAAGTAACTTTTAAATTTCATTTCATTTCATTTACACAATTATACATTTCATTTCTTGCTTAGGAAGAACTCGTCCGGCAGTTATATAACTTTTCAATTGATCTTAAAAATTTGAATTTAATATATTTGTAATGTTATTTGATTATGGTATTTACTAAATGTGATTTATACTATTCAATTTAATATTTAACCGGAAAATTTAGTGAATTCGAGTAGTTATACAAATTAATGATCGGGTAAATATTTAATTGGACGGTGATATTATAGCCAATAAATTAAAATTTATTTAATCTATTGGATTTATTTGTTGGTATAATGAATTATGCAAAATTAATCAGTTTATTAATCAAATACATAATTGTATATATTATTGTTTAAATAATTGTTATAATAGTGAAGAATTGACAGAAATTAATAGAAATAATAGAAAATTATATTTGAGAAATATAGCATTTATTAGAAAGGAATATGAGATTTTTGTAATAATTTCATTTAGGAATGTTATAGAGAACAATAGTTATAAAAATATGAGGGGTTTGATGAAATAAGCTCATATGAGTTAATTGATAAATTAGATATATACAGGGGGAAGTTTATAATGTCTAATATTTAGACGGAAAAGGATCGGAGGTTTGAATTTCAATATAAATAAAATATTAAAATATTGATATAAAATATATGCATATATTTAGTAATTTCATTCGTAATTTACGATATTTTTAATATATATTGATTATACATATTATAACGTATTATAGGACATCGGGGTAAAGTAGAGGATTGATCAACTCCTTCTACTAGCATAATCGTTTTGAGATTGAGGTAAGATAGTTAATTGGATCTATATAAGTATATATATAATTATACTTGTTTGTCATAAATATGATTGGTATTTGTAAATGCTTATTTGGATTACGTGATTATTCTGTGAAGTGATCTATGTGTTTATTTGTGATTATTTATATAATATATAGATTGACGGATAATTGCCTTATATTATATTGTATTGTTGCATGATGTTGAACGAAGAAGTCGATTGTGAGTATATCACTAAATTGTGATAAAGAGATGACTTACCTAGTTGGGGAACATAATCAATGGTTTGTGATGATGTGATTGATGACGATGTGATATGAGAAAAATAAATATAAGCTAGGTACAATGGCGCGTAGGGTATCGGGGTATTTCGGGTAGCGGGAAATATTCTGTACTGATAGCTACACACTGGGATGGTGTGGGGATGCCATGTTTGTTGTGATTTTTTGTGCTGATATTGCTACACACTTAGATAGTATGGGGATATCACATTCGGCGGGTATCCTGTGCTGTATATGATATGACATTGATTGAGATGATGATAGCCGGCAGAATCATTGACTGATGTACTCCAATTAGAGTAAGCATGGCCCCAAGAGTATAAACTGTGAATTCTAAGATTGTACTGTAGATTGATGCATGATTGTGGTATTGGTTACTTTGTAATTTTGTGGTGATTGTATATCGAATAATTGTTGGTTTGTGTTACGACATGTATTTGTGGATGTATATAGGCTGGTTAGCTATACTTATTGAGTAGACAGCTCACCCCTTGCCAACATTTTTTTTTTCAGGATATAAGTCACAATGATTAGCCGAAAGGTGAATCATAAGTCAATCCTCAGTATTACTAGGTCGGTCAGCAGTGATATATTGAATAGGAGCCCTAGCTGCATTATAGCATATGTATTAGACTTTTAGTAGTTTGTATGTCAAGTTTTGTAATAACTAAAAACTACACTTTTCTCCTTTCTTTATATTTATAAATGCTAACATTAGGAATTAAATACAATATCTTTGGATGACGTATGTCATTGCGTGATGCCTATGTTAATATATTAGCGAAAATGTGAGCTATCATATTGGGCTTAAATGTGAATTTCTTATAAGATAGATTGTAATTACGAAGGGAGTGTCACACTCAGACAATGATGAGGCCTAAGAATGTGATTTGACATTTGAGAAGTATATTTTCGATAGATATAGGCTGCAAATTTTCATTGAAAATGAGTCTTTTCAATAAAATTAATCTAAATTAACAAACTTCTAAATTGCTGAAACAGTGTAAATCAAAGCATTAACTTTTGGGTAAAAAAAAAAAAAAAAAAAAAAGCCAAATCCCCATAAATGTTGCAGGGAGAAATATTTTCTGCAACCAATTCGGACGAATACTGAAATCCTCAAACTAAAATTCAGCTCGCAAACTGAACAAAGTTCTTTATTAGCTACTTATACATTGATATGGGGAGTCTTGTTCTCTTATAATTCACATCCGATAAAATTGGAACGATACAGATAAGATTAGCATAGCCCCTGCGCAAAGATGATACGTATAAATCGAGAAATGGTCAAGTCCAAAAGGGTCGTTTGGTAATGGTACGTCATGATATTTTTTGATGAGTAGTATGTCTTGATATTTAAACAAGTATAGTAAAATAGGATAAATTACCGCTACCTCTCATGAGGTTTGACATAATTATAAATATTTTTTCGTTATTTGAAAAATTATAAATACCCCCTGAGGTTTGTGACCGTATAACAAATAATCAATTTCTATTCATTTTTATGGGTTAACTAACCAGAATGCCCTTATGCACTGAATTATTTATTATTTAATTCTTAAAACTTTTTGGCCTACAATGCGCAGGGAGAGGTTTCTTAAGTTTTTTACAGAACAATAATATAATTTGTTCGGCCGGCTGATTTTTCTACAATTTTAATATAAAAATTCAAGGACAAAATAGTCAATTTCATGCTTTTGATTAAAAATTACAAACCTCAAGAGGGTATTCATAATTTTTCAAACAACAAGGGGTATTTATAATTATACAAAACCTAAAGGGAGGTGGCTGTAATTTACTCAATAAAATACTCCATACATATAAAATCAACTAAAAGCACTAACAGAGTAACACTGTGATGTATGATTGTTTACCTCTTATCTACACCAATTAATTACAGAGATAATTACATTTACACTCATAATTTATGATATGTTTATATAAATAATTTTTTTTTTTTGCATAATTATAGAAATCAACCTTTATAGCAAAAAAAATAGGGTAGTTTGTGTAATAATATTGACGTTTTTGAGGGGTGTATATATAACTTTTTAAAAAATAGGAGTGATTTGTGGAAATGATGTTGATGTTTTAATGGGTGTAGGTGCAATTATAAAAAAGAAGGGTAGTTTATATAAATAGATCATAGATTAAAGGGTGTCATTGTAATTTTCCCATAACTATAAACAGCTCCATTTTCATTTAAATTTTGTGTTAGCCCGAAACTTTCTCATAATTATAAACCACCCCAAAAGCAACGGTATAAATGCTAAAACTTGAAAGCCCGCTCCAAATACTAGCGCGGGCGCCCAATTTCATTTTTCTTCTTTCTCTCTGAAGCATCAAAGGATGACGTCATCACCACCTCCCACCGGCCGACACCTCGGTCCTCCGTCCTCCATTGAGTCTCAGCTTTCTTCTCTCGTTTACGGTAATGCTTCTGCGAACGAGCATGCAAACATACACTTCTTGTATGTTTGTCTGCAGTTATGGATTTTACAGTGGTCTTAATCTCTGATGCTTATTTCCGGATTCTGATTATATGAAGAGTGAGGATGCAGTTCGGATTTTGTATTTTTGTAGAGCTGCGATTATTGTTTGCTTTGAATTTTTTTTTTCAGTAAATTAGAGGTTATTCCTGATCGACAATTATCGATTTCGTTTCTTTTGTTAAAGTCGTTAATTTGTAATTTGAGTAAGGAGATTCTGCATTTATGTTGTATTATTTTCCTGACTAACATGATATAGTAATATTCAGCTGTATTACTTGTTATCTTCATATTTGAGTGGTTCTGATGCTTGATGATCAACTAACTTCTCAAAAGTCTTGGAGTTATCTTGTTCATTTTGTTCAGTAGTTTGCCATCCTAAATATTGTTCATCTAGTTGTAGTTGATTATGGCTATGACTTGTTTTGGTTGATACCCTAAACTCATTATATAAAATTTCTAGTACTAGCAAAATTTAGGGATACTAGATTAATTATGTATATTTTGAATCTAATTCTTTACGTACTTCTTCAGGTGGTTATGTTAACCATTATGAAGTCCTCTCCTCAGTTAGCAACACGTATTAGGATATTTTGAGAATAATGGAACTACAAACTGCGTGTGGCAGGCTACTTGTTTCGCTGCTACTAGATAATGATGCCAATTTCCTGTTTTCTTTGGCAGTGTTAGTTTATGAAGAAGTATTACAATGTGCTTTGTGCAAATTTGACATCACATGATTCTAATTGCTGTTGAATAAGAAAATATAAGATGTAATGAAACTTCGAATACTGCCTTTCTTTGGGGTGTTGGTCAACCTTAGGAACTGCATCAAGTTATAGGAGTTACACACAATTTCGCTTCTTTTGAATTTTCTGTTGGTCTTTTGATATAGTAAAAACTTCTAAATCATATACTAGATGCTCTACTTCATGAATCTTAAACCCCAAATATTTTATGTTTAAAAGATCTGCATTCCAGCCAACTGTATATTTCCAAAGCATTCATAGATGTCTGACTCTGTAATGCTTATGTTATCGAACATTGGGATTTCTGGCAGTTTCTGTATGTCCCTATCTCTATGTTCCCAAATAGTTGTTGATATAATATATTTGAGAATTAGATCAGTTTCATGAATTAATCGTTTATAGTGCCTGCTAATATATATTAATTTGTCTATTATAACAGAAAGGTTTTGTTTGTGAAATGAACAGATCTCTCTCAGAACGTGCAAGTCGCAATGGATAACATGCTTAAGATGATAACGTGAGCTCCGAGCTGACTTAACATGTTTAAACTTATCAATCTTTATATGCTCTAGTTGCTGCATAATTGTAATTCTCAGATAGTAAGATCTTGATTTTGTCATCTTTTTGATGTTGCTGATTTCCACTTTCTGAAATCTTACTGAATCAATTCTTGTGTTTGCATCACCAATTTCCAGCATCTTATTACTATTCTGATTCCCATCGTCCAACAAATTGTTATCTTCTTCATTTTGTGTCTATCTAGTGAGTTAACCATTTCTGTTGCGAAACAAGTATGACCTTATAGTTGGTTCTTATTATATTCTAAGTTTCACCTCTTTTTACATGAACTGACAGTGAAATTGACCAGAACTCTGCTGGCATAATGGAAGAGATAGAGAAGTCTAAAGACTCTGTCCTTAAGCGGAAAATTAACTTAGAAGAAGAGAAAGATCATTTTCAGAAAGCTGCTGTTGCTGTTCTTGACATGCTTGATGGTCGTGATATCAGCTGAATCTCTGTGGTTTGTCATTTGTCTTTACAGTGACTTGAAAGTATTATATTCTCGTAATTCTACATATGCATACAATTCAAAAGCATAGCATGACACATTATAATTTGGTACATTATTGTTTGGTGGCTTACTTTTCAATCATCAAAGTGCTTGAGAAATTGTACTTTCTCAAGTTACTTATCCTCAAAAGATATATAAGTGATCATTGTCTCTTAAAGCATTTATGTCTTCCACTTGAGAGCCATCAGCCATGAGAATCGTGGTCCCTCTTTTTCCAAGCTTTTTCTCTGGGTCCACCAAACATATAAGTTGTAAACTTAAAAATCACAAACATCTGTCTTAGCTTCTACTTGTTAAGATCCATGACAATCACATAAATTACTCACCTGCTAATGACAGAAGCTCTTCCATTGAATTAGGAAGATGTGCAAGTTTTCCTCCATTTTCTTCTTTTTGTTTGATATCTGGATGATGCGCGTGGAGTATTACCCTTATTGGAAGCATGTCTGTTGTATAGACCTTGGGGATTCCTGAATAGTTTAGCAGTTATGTAAGTACAGCTTTGATGTAAACCTTTTGAATTTTTCCTGTTCCTTTAACTCACAACTTAGTGTGTGGAACGAAAGGATTGAATAAAGACTGTTAGTCACCTTCAATAAAAGCATCGGGCTTTGCCCAGTTGAGTTGAGCAATGATGAACATTTGTCAAGTGAATAGCATTGACATTTTTATTTGTTTGGGCATGGCTTATGGAAATAAAAGAAAGAAGAAAATAAAAGACATTAACCACTCCATAGGTCGCATTTCTTGTTATGTTTAATCAATTGTGGCCAATTCAGAAATTCATTTATTTAGAGTTCTAGCTAGTGAAATATGTACGCTAGTTGGAGGACATAAATGTTTTCGTTTTCTACCAAATGTAGGATACTGAATATATCCGTTGCATTTCACTAATAACTTGCTTCTTACTAATTGCTTAGACTAAAGAACATACTAATATTTGTGGTTGACAATGTTAAGGCTAGTTCAAGTGGCATCGTGGCTTACTGTTTGCTTCTTGGCTTGGTCCATCACCATTTTGAGGTTCCTCCGTTGGTTGGGCCTGAAAAATGACAAATTAACCATCTTTAGTTATTTCGGCTCTGAAATAATAATCAAATGTCTTACCATATATGATGATAAAATAAAAAGAACCAAGTTGCACTTTTGCCATCTTTATCTCGTTCTTTTGCTGGTGTCGCTTGTGGAAATTGACATTGGAAATTTTCTCCACAATTTAGATTGGCTATACTACTTGCTGATTCTAATAGCAGTCAGAGATGTTCCAGGATTTCTCTTTCTATGGATATGTTTGTTATGTTTGGGAGGATTAAACCATGCTCTGATTTTGGTGAAATCCGGGTATTCCTACCCTGAACAAATATTTACTTTGTTCACCTGGATAGATGAAATTAAAATGTCATAAACTTAATTTCTGGACGTGATTCAAAAGGTGTGGGACTACGTGCTTAAGAAAGTAAGCTGGAGTTGTCCTCCAGAACACTGATGTTGATAAGCAATTAGACAATGTAAAGCAGTATTAGGTGCAAAATTTGTTATTCTGTTGAGTACAAACTTGAACATTGTATGCTGAGGTTCATTCTTAAGCGTGCTACTATTTTATTGTCTGGGTATGCGTGTGTGTTTGACATAGTTGTTGAGTGAATATGAGTGTCTTTAGTATCCATAACGAAACTGAACCAACATTTATGTACCATACCATTATTGCTTTTCAAATGTGGGTATAAGGTCTGAATTATACCACTGTTCACATCCTTGTAAGAGGGTTTCTCTTTTCATTTTTGCCAACGAAATTTTACATGAATCATTATTTAGACTTCTGTTAACACAAAAGTGTTAGGTTACCTCAGGTTTTGATTCGCCCAGCAACTCGGTTACAAATGGCATCTCCTCTAGCTCCTCCTTCTTTAAGTCCTTTAGATGCTGAGATTCAGAAGCATTAGTAGGATTACACTTCATAAATTGGTGAATGGAAATGCAGATGAGATAAAAAAAGGATTGTGATTAGTGAAAGAGGAGTTAATGATTATACTAGAGCAGTTATTCACTAGCTGCTCAAAATAATGTCAACTCGGCTAGTAGTGATGTCTAATTCACAGGAACTAATGGGTTTTAAGATTCTACCTGAAGCAGATTTGAGATGATTATCTTTCCATCTTCCGTAAGTGGCTGCACCAATTGCTTGAAATGATTGTGACTAATTCGGATAACCTGAGAAAGCCTCTTTGTTCTCACCGTGAAGGGCTGGGGAACATTGAAGATCACCCCAATTTCTCCGAACACATCTGGAGACCCTAGTTTTGACAGGAACTGGAAAATCCCCAGTCACTTTTTTTATGAATCATAAAAGAAGTTTCTTAATCAATAGAGTTTTCGGTTAATGTCTAAATTGTGCATAATATTCATGTTCATTCAGTTGAATTAAAACTGCTGTCATTAAGGTTGTTACTTTTAAAGCCTGCTGAAATGAGATATAAGTTTGATGTATCATGTATGTATGCAATTTGGACCGTTGGTTGGGGGGGGGGGGGGTTCCTTTTCCAGTAGTTCTGGAATTGGTCCACTTCCGTGTTCTTCTATGCATTACCCATTATAGTAATATATATGGGCAGCAAATTCATTTTTCAAATAAGAGGGAGCAAAAGATTCCAGCTCCCTGCTCATATTAACTTTGGAATTCTCTTAATAATAGCTGCATCTTGCAGGAATAGTAGACAGAACTCTGCAATCCTGTTTCTGGATTTGTGTGTTCTGACATTTTGAAGAACGTCTGATGGAAAGGCTTCTCTATGGTTTGCTTTATATACCCTCTAAAGGATGGCATTGAAGGATGCCGTTTAACAGATATGTTCTTTTTTCTATTACTAATTCACAAAATGTGAAGGTCGCTGGCTGTTTTGTAAATCTCTTTGGACTTTATGACTTCTGAATTCCATTTAGATGTTCAGTGAATTTGATACTACATAGCTTTCATGGATAAGATACTACATAGCTTTCATGGATAAAATAAAATGTCAATTCATCAGCCTCTTTTTTTCCCTGCTCTTTTACCTTTGAGCTCTGACAGATGGATATTGTTTCACCTATAATGCCATAAAAATCTATTCCTTTGTGGAAGTCCCATGAAACTGCAATACTATGATAATTTTTAACAACAGCACAGCACTTCAGTGTATAAGAACCTTAGCGCATCTGATGATCTTCATATGATAAACTCAAGAACAATTTTGGGGGCACATTCCAAGTTAACTAATGAAAAATGATAAAGTGGACGTGGTAAAATTTGAGGGGGGGGGGGGGGGGGGGGGATAAAGAAAAAGAAAACACATACCTGCTCCATTCTATTTTTATTTGTAATCACATCCTGTAGTTTTTAGAAATTATTAGATACTGCTTGTAGGAAGATATCAAACAAGAACTTAATCAGGATAACTTTTTGTACCACTGCTCCAGATACTATAATATAGAAATCTGTTGGTATCTCATTTTGTATGACAATATCTACTTTGGGTGGAAAATATTCTGCCTTCATCTCAGGAACCTGTGCAAGGAAAACACAAGAGACTGCTTAGGAACATTTCAAACTTTTCCAATCCTTATAACTTTATAATGCAATAAACTACTGTCTTCTGTTTTTCTTTTTAAAAGAAGGTCCCTCTCCTCATAGGATTATTGATGTAATAGGAATTTCTTGATGTTGTTACCAATATATAGTTTTATAAGTTTCACATAAACCTAATACATTGTGAAGTATTAGAAATCATGAGATCAATTTGGAAACCACTAGAAAGAAGGAAGCATGGCCATATTGGTAACTGTAATGAAATATGACGTTACCAACTGGACAATAAAGTCTTCAGAGACTCCTTTGAAAAGGTAGCTATTTTCTACAGTTGTACGGAAGAGATGCTGTGCAATGCCAGATCTTATAGCCTTTGGTAGGTCTTCTAGTACTTCTTCTTGCTGAAGTTCTGCCGTCTTAAATTTGAGTGTGACATGTGCTAGCATTTGCTCCTTTAATCCCTCTGGAAGTCTGTTCTTGCTTGCATAGCGTAGGATCTCGTGGATGGCATCCCTCTTCAAAGCCACAATTAATTAGTGTTACTGCTGTAATACATGCCAACTTTTCTGAAATATGTTAAGTGTTGTTTAGAATACTTGGGCCCTTAGAGTTATACAGGATTGACTTTTGAGTTGTAGAAAAATCGATAAAGAAGGCATCAGCGTAATTGCAAAATCAATGTTATAATGTCCTAATTGAATATTAAGTGTATAAGTTTATGGTACTAATTATTTGATTGCAGAGGCTTTAGAATATGGTTGAGGGTAATATATACAGGAGTGAGATTTTACCATGGCAAATGTTCGAGTGGAACTGTGGACAACAAGATTGGTCATGTTGCCGATCAAGTAGGCTGTAAGACCAATGTTGAAAAGCATGTAGAAGATGGAGAAAACTTTCTCCCCTGTATTCTCTGCATGCAGGTCGCCGTACCCGGTCGTTGTGAGGGTGACAATTGCCCAATACATGGAATAGGTATATCCCAACCAAACACTTCTATTCTCAAAATCAGTAACTTGAGCTCCAATCCATGTATTATCTGCCACCCGATAGTGTATCGCTAGCCAGTAGTAGAAGCAACCTGCTGTGTGTACAGCAAACAGTGTCACCTGTCATGAAGAATAGAAAAACCTAAAAAGTGAGTTCTCTCTCTGTCAGGTGGTGGGTGATCATATCACATGTTACAGGGATCATGGCGGACATCAAACTTCGGGAAGAGAGATGCTTACGCATATTAATTTACAGTATCGTGTCCAAAAGTAGCTGAATCGAGTGTCCTTCTCTAACCTGATGGAATTGAGGTAATTAGATCCAGCTCTTGATGATGTTAATATTATGGTTATCTGTATACATGCTCTTAGGTTAAAAGATGTTATTTTTCCTTGATATATTAGTATGTACAGCTAGGTTGAAGTTTGATAATCTGGATTGCATTACTATGCTACATACGGAATAAGTTAAAGACGTAATGGTTAACTCGATTTCTTTTAGCCTGCATCATAGGAGTTCAACAACCCTTATAATCTCAAGATTACATTATACTCATTTTGAAATCATACCTAGAAAAGAATTCACTGACACGTCTGAGTCGCCATAGTCTGAGCAAGTTGAGGAAGCCAAAGACATCACCCCTGTGCATCTTCCCAGTGAAAAGCCTATATAGAGTTTGGAAGGGCAAAGTTGAGGCCACATCCATTGGGAACCAAAGATGTGAGATGTACCTGAAACATTATGTAAATGTCATTGAAACAAACACTATAATAGTTAGGATGCTCCCCCAAAATGTAATTGATTAGAATTTGACAATTAATGGTCCTTAAATTCATACCTCAAGGCTATTTTCTTATGATCATCAACCAGCAAATAGGTGGATTTGTCCAGGTAAGCCACAAAGAAAGTGAGAATGATATCAACACCGAAGAAGGCATCAACAACCAAATCGATTGGCATGAGTGCACTGGTTGACATTTTCCTGAATGCTAGCTCGAATGGCGATGCCCAGGCAGAGTACACCACCAGCATCACCAGAAAGGTCTGCCACATCCTGCATCACATCACATGAAGGTATTTTCTCTTTTATGATCTACTCACACTGCTGGCAATTAACTCAGATTAATGATTATTGTTTCCCTAAGTTTTAGATGTCATAGACTTTAGGAGGGAACAATGAGATGGCCCTTCTCAAGTTTTGAATGTTTCTTCCATTCCTCGACTGATTGATACATCCTTTATATTTTGAATAATAGACTACCTTGTAGTTTCAACAACTTATTCATCATAATCTACATGCATGTTGTTCCACACAGGGTATTCTAAAAACAATGATCTTTGTATCTATATTTCTTGTGTACTATAGTCCTCAGGCGTATTTATATGGAAATAATAAACACAAAACTTACTCATACCACTATACTAGATATTGGTATGTAGAGTTTTCTGGGGGCACACTTGCCATTTCATAGAGTTTAAAGAGATGTCAAGCTCAGAAGCCCCAAGAATTAGAGTTGCTATTTGATGGGGAAAAGACTAAAATACCCCCCCCAAAAAAGGTAAAATACCAGCAGGGTTAAGGATCCGTGCGTTTCCCATTCGGGGTGGGCCACGCACTAACCCGAGATCTGGAATCAGGGCCATTTGATGGGTTTTTACTTGATAACTCGAGATGATGACACGTGGACCCGTACCAGCA
The DNA here is from genome assembly GCA_034509735.1 of Sesamum alatum. Lineage (NCBI taxonomy): Eukaryota > Viridiplantae > Streptophyta > Magnoliopsida > Lamiales > Pedaliaceae > Sesamum > Sesamum alatum. The sequence continues at coordinate 20,330,714 of JACGWO010000009.1, read as the reverse complement.
TGGACATTTAGTTCTATAAATACATGATGCATTTCGGGTAATGGTATGTCATTCAATATTTTTACACTAGCTTTATTTAGTTCTTTTGATCTCACGAATTCTCGAATTGATTTAAGCGTCGGAGTGCTTTTGTTAGGGCATCCCAGTGATTCTAATGAGCTTATTTTTTCTCAGGTCCCAAAGCACCCGATCCACACTACCTTCAGGGGCCTAGATCTTCGACTTGGATCGCTACTATTTTATAAATTCTAATAGCTTCTATAATAAGATTGAGTAGTTTGGTGTTGAAGAAGCAAAGGAAGATGGGATGGTCATGGAAAAGGTCTTATTACTCTGCTAGTTGGTTCATAAAGTAATACAATTTTAAAGAACACAGAAAACGAAAAAATGGAAAATTAGTTAGTAGGATTTATAGGCCATCATGAAGTCATCCATGTGAACCCTCTCAATTTTGATGCTTAATTATGAGTAGGTCACACAATTCTTAAATTAATTCCTATAAGCAAATAAAGAACTGAAAAAGTTCATCAAGGCCAAAACATAGAACGACATCAGGATCATTCTTGAACAATGTTGAGGTAATTACTACAAGGAAACATCAGAGGTTAAAAAATTTATATTATTGAATAATATTGGAATTTAAAAATTGTAGTTAGATCAAGTTTACTGTTTCTCTTTTAGATGGAAATAACTCCTTATAAAACCAGAAATTCAAGATTTTATGATCATGAAATAAAATTTTTAATTCTTAAATTATGTCCTAGAGGCTATTTTAAGCCAATAGCTGAGGGTACAAATCCCTAATTTCTCTACCTCAGGATATAAATTTGTAAGCAGGTTAAATGCATGTGATTTGATTTACATAGGCGTTGAAACATGAAAGCCCTATAACATAATATATACACTGTAGTCGTACCAAAGTAATAATGGGTCTAATTTAAAACTTTAAATAAGAACTAGAAAATTATAAGTAGGGATATAATGTTTTCTGTGTGTGCGCGATTGTGACTGCTAATCACATGATCCCACATTTTTCGTGCTGATTACCAAAGGTAGGCTTTAGTTAGAGAAAATGTAGATTAGCTTACATGGGCTGTTGTGCTTTTCTCTAAAATCTGGAGGAATTTAAAATAGTGATTTCCCTCTAAAAAGAAGTAATTATTTTACCATTTTAAAAAGCGAAGAAAGCCATGTAACATGCCGTAGATGTAGGCACATGGTACCTAAGGTCAGACATTACCAATAAAAAGTAGAAATCAAATAATGCCTAATTAAGAGATGCAACATAAGATTGTACTTTCTGGCTCGTTTGCTTTCAATTATTATGTTGTATAAGCAACTTAATATATTTAAAAAAGGTTTTAATTTTGCATTATAGAGGTTCGTTTCTAATCCAAGAGCCTGGTACTAATTACTGTTTGGGTTGAACTCAACCCATCAATTGATTACTGTTCGGGTTGAATAATTCGATCCATCTATCCAATCAGCTTATGTAAATAAAGTATAATTGACACAGAGCTTGTTTTTAATCCCTTCATCTAAATAGTTCATATCACAAAGTTATGTTCGAGTAAAATAAAATCACCAAATACAACTAGAGTATTGACGTGGGTACTGCTTTTTAATATTCAGACAGTTAAAAAGATTGTATCAATTATATTATGTGTTCTATACGAGAATATTTTCAAGAAGAAAATGATAATCTACTCAAAAGTATTACAACGGCATTCAATTTTAGAAAGAAAAAAAAGTTAATATGTCTATACAACATATTGTGTGAGGATCTTAGAGTAATTAATTTCGATTAATGAAATATATGCTGAATAAAATACCCTGAAATATGTTTATTATGTTCACAGAATAATATTCTGTGATGAAATTTTGTAATATTTTCTACTCAAGCACATTTAAAACTTAAAATATTTAATTAACTTTGACAATCTAGTGATTTTATCATCATTCTCTTTCACTGAATTAAATAAATCCAATAAAAGATTTATATTACTCATACATATCGAGTGTACTCAGACCTAAAAGTTTATGAAAATGAAAATTTTGACTGGTGGTGGTGTTTCACCATCAGTGCTGTATGTACAAATCGAATTTAAAACTGAAACTAATCTATTTTTCAAAATCATTTTGTCCTTATTTAATAATGAAATAGAAAAGTAGTCAGCGTCACCTCCATAACCACGCCTCGTCAAAAACTTAAACATGTATACTTGAAGATTTCCTTACCATTCAAATATAATACGCAATAATTGATTAGTAAAAACTGTTTAATTTCAGATCTCCATTTCCGATCTGATATGTAACTATTCATTATCAGATTGGATTTCTTATTACAATTCAAATTGTATCTTCTATTCCATTTAACATAAAATCGACAACGTAATCTTTATACAACATGATGTACATATGTAAAACGAAATAGAAAATGTCCCAAAAACTGCAATAGAAAAACCAATCCGATTTTACCATACTCCACCGATTGAATTTACCTTAATTTCTAGTTGAAACGTTTCTGGAGTCAAAACTGCATAAACAAACATTGCCTTTGAGGCTTTGAACCCACCCACACACACACACATGCGATCACGTCTGCGTGTGTGTGTGTGTGTGTGTGCATATCGTATGAACTATTGGACCAGTCTGTATGTATGTTACATAGATTACAAAAACAAGAAAAAGAAATCCTATCATAGCAAATACTTATATGTTTCAAACTTTAATCAATATGCAGAAATGGAAGTGAAAGAAGAGATGCAAGAGAGTGATGAGAGAGAGAGAGAGAGAGAGAGAGAGAGAGAGAGAGAGAGAGAGAGATGAGGGAAGGAATAATAAAGCAAAAACCTGTATCGTCTGTCATAAGGTGCAACAACAAATCTTTTCAAATTAAGATTGCCTTCACCTACAACTGTACCAAAAGCAGGCAAAAGACTGCTTGAAATTGAGGCTATGTTTCTGTTTTCAACACCGCTAGAATGCCGCCGGTACAAAAGCGGCATCGGCGACCTCATTTCTGATGTCAACGGCGACCTCCCCTCTGATGATGCTGCCGCCATGTTTCTTTGCTTTCTCTCTCTCTCTCTCTCTCTCTCTCTCTCTGGGGGGCGGTTCATTTATGCATTCAACTTTAGCAGTTTATAATAACTAATTAATTGCAGTTAATAATATTTTACTTGTTTAGATTAATGTGCTAATTACTATATATTACATACATACATACATACATACAGTTGAGTGTTTGACTTATCATATTATTATTATTATGTATATATTAAAGAAAAAGATGGATTTGGTTAATTTATAGAGACTTGTCTGTCTGGCATGGAAGGATTCATGGTTTGAAGTCCTCAAAGTCAGAGGTGCATTTACTGAGCTACAAAATAAACTCCCACCGATTCAATTTTTTATTCGGGGAAAATTGCAAGTAACACTCTATATGATATTGTAAATGAACAAATTATTTCCTTATAAAAAATAAAATAGCAATTTATTTCTCTGTATTTTTTAAAAATGAATCAATTTATTTTCCTGTATTTTTTAAAATGGAGTAATTTACCTCCCTGTCTAGGGAGGATGTTCCATTTTAAAGAACACGGTAAGGTAAATTGCTAATTTTTTTTTTCATACGAGAGTAATTTGCTCATTTACAATATCATAGGAAGGTAACTTGCATTAAACCTATTTTTATTCTGTTTTAATATACACAAATTACGTGTATAAAAATTACATTATACATGTGGCTTATGTTTGTTGAATAAAATAGAAGATGCAATAAGAATTTGAAATAGAGAATATTATCCGCCTAAGACACACATATACAGTTTGAGTCTAAACTTTTCTGTTTTGATAATACATTTTAGGGATAATTATAAGGTTTGATGTAATTATATGTAAATCTCTTATGGTTTGAAAAATTACATTTAGTACCCCTGATTATAAAAGATATTAAAACCCCCTAACAAAAGTAATTAATTTACTTTTCTATCCATAATATGTGGCTAAAAAGAACTAAAAAGAACATAAAAATCTGAAAGACTAAAAAGACAAAATTGACGCCCTGTATGTATAGAATTGAATAGATGCTTTAGACTAAGAAGAAAAAATTGTAGAAAATATTTTTTGCTATTATTAAAATATCACCAAGTACTATATTTATGTGGTCATAGTGATATGTTTTTACAATTGAGTTATAAGAATATATGTCTTCTAAATATTTAGTCAAATTATATAATACAATGTATATATATATATAGTTTTATAGTGTATAGATATGTTCAAAATAAAAAAGTAATATATATATGTTAAGAGCTAAATTTATTTTGACTGATTCAATTTATTTATTAATTAAAATTATTTCATATAATAATACTTTAAATATATTAAATATATTGCGCTATTTACTCTTATGATTGAATTTAATTGTAGAACAAACTCATATGCATAAGTGTGTGAAATATATAAGAGTAGCTTGATAAAAAATATACTTATTTGACTTGCAATAAGTCAACCAAGACAAAAATGAATTTTCCTGATGTCAATAAATTTTCTCAATTTTATTATTTGAAGATTCTATTTGTTGAATAGAAATAAAAATAAGGGTACTAAGTGTAATTTTTCAAATTATAGAAAATTTACGTGTAATTACACCAAATCTTAAAGGAATGAGATGCAATTATCCCTACATTTTAGGAGAAACATTGTCACTAGAGGTTCAGGACAGCCATCATTTGTCTAGATTGGATTTTTAATTGCAATACATATTGCATTTTTTTATTCTATTTAACGTATATAAGGTACGTGTATAAAAATTATTTTTTAATAAAATTATTGATGTAATCCTTGTACAAAAATCCGGTCATTTATCTTATTCATTGATTTTACAATGTAATTAGTCTGTCATGGTAAGTTACTTCAAAGATAAAAGAATCAGAGAGAGATGGATGGTTGGTAAACTTTTCTATTATATTTTTGGGTAAATTATAGCCATCTTATATGAGATTTAACATAATTGTAAATATTTTCTTGTTGTTTGAAAAATTACAAATATTCCCCTCAAATTGAAAATAATTATGTGATCCCTAGATCGAGATGTGAAAAGTATTATTTTATCCTTATTGAATTTTTTAATTTTTCAAAAAAAAAAAAGTAAACAAATTTGGGGGAGTAAATTAAATAATCCATAAAATACTTTCATAAAATTCTAAAAAAAAATTAAGATTATAACATATAATTCAAATGGGCATTTTTGGACAGTGTCTTACAAAAATTGAATGAAAACCTAACGGAATGAGGTTGTTGTTAGACAAACGTTAAAGTCAGGGAGATATTTATATTTTTTTAAATAATAAAAAAATATTTATAATTATGTCAAGTTTATTGGGTGATTGCGTATTTTAAGTCTATTGAACCTTAGAACTTCCCATAGGAATAAAGGTGAATTACAATAATCTCTCCTGAAATTTGATATAATTACAGATATTTCCTTATTGTTTTAAAAATTACAAATACTCCTCTAAAATTTATAACTGTCTAACAAATAACTCATTTCCATTCGTTTTTAAGCGTAAATTAACCAAAATACTCTTACCCAAATTGAATTATTTTTTAAAATTTTTAAAATTTTTTTGGACAAAAATACGTAGGAAGAGTTTCTTACGTTTTTTACACCGAAAGCAATAATGTAATTTACGTCGGTTGATTTTTCTAATTTTTTAAAAACAAAAATCAAGGACAAAACGGACCATTTCAAGACCTTGGTTAAAAATTACAAATCTCAAAAAAATATTTGTAAATTATAAAACAACACGAGTGTATTTATAATTATGTCAAATTTCAAAAAAATTCATTGTAATTCACCCTATTAATAAATGTGGGTCTTGAATGGATAAAAGGGGATATACATACTCGGATCTATAGTGATCAAATAAGGGTTGAATATTCTTTTTTTTTTTTTTTTTCCTTTTTTGCTTGAATGGAACTTAAATGGACATGAATAGATTCACGACGAAAAGGCTGATGTATTACTATTAATAACCACCGCCGATCCCGAAAACGAAGTATTCGGATAAGGGCCGGTAGTTGACTTTTCTCAATTACAATCATAAATTAAAGTTTCGTTTCGAACAAATATTTCGAATTTATAAATATTAAGAATTTTTTAAAAATATTTCAAAAATGCTATACAAAAATCGTAAAATCAAATAAACATATATAATACTAGTTATAGAAAAATTTAAATTATTACCATTCTTTTTTTAATTCAAATATATGTAGTTTAATTTCGTATCATTTAAGCAATTAACATTATTTTTATGTAGCATAATTATATATTTGAAGTTATTAATTGATGTAGTTGATATAAAAACTAAATAATAATATAACATTTATGTTTAATTATGTGTTATAAAATATCTATATTATGTTGATACTTATACATATAACATTACTAATTTAGTTTAATATTAAATTTGTTATCATTAAATGAAATACTTATGTATAACACAAGAATTTATATATTTGTAGCTAGAAGTATGGAATAAATATTTCGCTGAAAAATTAGGAAAAATAAAAAATTTCTTAAGAAACTCAAAAATTTCGAAGAAAAATTAAAAAAAATGAAATGTTTCTAAAGAAATTAGATAATTTCGAAACTATCATATATTTTTGTTTCCATAACATCAAAAAAAAGAGAAACGTTTCGATAATTTCGATAGAAACACATCGAAAATTTTAAACCATGATTACAATTGGCTCTCTAACTAACATTAACATCATCAGCCGACAACTTAATTAGGAAATATTGTCTTATTTCTATTTCCAAATTGGGCAAAGATCTTATGGTAATGAATGTGGGAGAGCAGAGCAACAACGTTGACGTTTGAATAAAAATAAAGTCAACGGAGATCAGAGTATATATAACAGATCATCGTCTTCAGATGTGCCAGAAATTTTATAAGGAATTCAGTGTAGTAGTAGTAGTTGTTGTTGTCGACACTGCCACCACCTTGTTTGGGTGATGGGCATTTCTATAAAAGGAGTAGATATTGGAAATCCTCAAGAATTTGAATTTGATCACAGAACAACAAATGTCATGGGACTGTATTAAGGATTTAGAGAAATGATTTCAAATAACTCAATATCAAAAAAGAATTTGAAGTTCATAAGATATAGTTCAAACTTAGAAGCATTTCAAATCATATGAATTCAAAATCATCCAAAATATTTACCATTAGGGATTTAAAATCCATAATTTCAAAATCTATTGATCCAAATGACTATAAAAAATATATAAATAAATATTTAGTCAACAACAAAAGATGCTCATTATTTCCAGAAATCAAACCCTTGAGAGGATGAAAGAATGTAAGGTGTAAAGGCTCATGCAAGCACCAAATACACAACCACCATAAGATATTGTTGAAACCAAATGATACACACCTTCCTTATATGTCAAATTACCTGAGAGGGAAACCCTAAAAAATGAACCCCCTCCTTTGGGTGAAAGGAACAAAAAGAGAAAGCATCCCCTTCATTCATGGGGCTTATCTCTACCTTCCTTGTATGAACAGCACAAGCATCGAACAACTTCATTCCAACTTTAATACAGGCACACAAAGATGAACCGGTCGGCCATTTCAACTTCACATCCCCCTACAGTTTCTGGAGTCAGATGAATTGTAATTTACTGATGCAAGTGTTGAAAATGCTCTTTTCCTTCTGTACAATTATATTTGCAATCTGATCTGGTGACAACACAATCCTTCCCACGAATCAACTCTAACAATGCCTGTAGCAGAACTGTGCAGGGCTAGCAGTCAAAGTTTTAACTACAGGCAGGGTGGAACCAACGCATATTGAGCCCCAGGTCTGAATTGCGTATGCAAGATTTTGCACCAGCATCCACAAAAACCATGCAGCACAAAAGTAAATCGATGGGTCCCAGATTGTAAATGCAAAACATAGGGCTATAATTACCTCAAATCAATCGTCACTTCCTCAGGTAATAAGCTACATATATTGAGCCAACCACTGTTTGCACATATCCAGAACTGGAAGTGCATTGGCATGTAATGCCTGCAGGGAGAGGTTCATATGTTAATGTTTTCAGGGTTAAACACAACATTCACAGTGCAAAGTTAAAGGAGGACTTCTCTCAAAGTAGTATCTAGGAGACCTCAAAACTATTAGATTCAAATTAAATAATAGTGCGGTTAAGGCAAAGATCCAATATATGACCTGCCTCCTCTCTCCTGGGTTATCCAGAAAGAGAAATGTTGAGTGGTTTAAAAGCGTAATCTTCTATAGCTAAATAAATTACCAGTTGCACAGATTATAAGCATTTTAACACCTTCATGACTATCTTTCGTTTTGCTAACCACAAACATTTTCGGAAACTTGTACAAAACAGAAGAGGGTGTGAGTAATAATTTCCTGGGTTTTGACATAATCTGCAAGTTACAAAACTTTCACAAGTTTGAGAGAATGTACAATTACTCCCATTTCTTTGCCTAACTGTTGCTCTATTTTCTCTCCCAAGGTTTTTCCATCTTCCCCTTTCTCCTTCTTTTGTCTAATAAATGTTCCTCTTCACTTAACACATAAAATATATATGATCTGTATTTTACTGTAAACAAATTAAAAAACATGTTGAATAATTAAGCACATGCATGTAGCTTGCCAAAATAACTAGTAAGCAATAGAGCTGAAGCAGATTATTAGACAGAGAACGGGACAGACAGGAACGAATTGAGTAGACAAAGGAAATAAGTGAGGTGTGTGTGTAAATTACAGACGAAAAGGAGCAAAAGTTAATGATCTCTAGACAGGAAAGAAAGTGGGGACACATCAGATCAGGAGAGTGGGTCACTGATAATCTGAATCTGAATAGATAAATCTTGGGTTAACTGTTACTTATATATCACCTCTGCTCTTATAAGTTCTATAGCCCTCGCAAACTAAACATTTGACCGTAAACTAAAAGACTTCACCCAGTTTTGGGACCCATTCATAGGTCATATAAACTGCCATTGTTTGGTCAGGTCACATATGACGCTTCAATAGATCACAAAAAAGGGCCATAGTAACTGTTATACTTTCAACTCCAGTTCACTGCATCAAGTATAGGTTTCATATAGAAACTAAAGGCACGATATCTAATTTATGATGAAGAAGCAGAACCAATTTCAGATTAAATATAATTTGACTTTCGAGATTGAAGAATGACCTGATGTGCAACATACTGAACATCAGCTACACTTCCGCTTCTAGATGCAATCTGGAAAGCACTTTTTAGACGACCGCAGACAACACAAGCCAGTACTTTCCTGCAAAATCCAACCTAGACTTAAGACATTCATATTTCACTTGGTGATGGAAAAAGTTGAAATGAATGAAGAAAACGAGATTCTTAACCGACCAAATACTCATTGTAAAATTCCCAACCAATTTTCTTTATCATCTTTGTAGTTGCGGTGCAAACAATGTGGGAACAAGCAACACTAATTACATGGATTACTTAATGTCTAACAACATTAACCACAAAGTAGTCTTTCGGAAATTTGTCATGTAAAGCTGCTTTTGCACTGGGAGTTTGGGAAATGCAATTTCATGTCAGTGTGGGGAGAAAAGTCTGATGCGGTCTCAACCTCATGCTCATTTCGTTTCAGCAGTCCAGTTCTTTTGATAGAGCAATCTAATATACAAGGCTACAAGAATTGAGATACACAATATTTTACTTCTTTTGACATACTAACGACGACATGCATGAATTAACATATTGTTGGCATAGCACGTTTCACGTAATCCACGGGCAATTCAAAATTCTGGTGTAATAGTAAAAATAGAATTTCACCTGTGGCTGCTAGTCAACATGTCGATAAGGCGATCAGGACGTTCCTTATGTTTATTGGCATAAACATTTATTGCTGCTCCCAAGACCTGAAAAACACATTAGATGCATTCACAATAAAATATTTGGCCAGGTAACTCATACTTAAAAGTGATGATTTAGGAGCTGCCGCATCAACCTAAACTTAATAGACAACATAAAGCTAAATTTCATGAAGTAAATCATAGAGGTCTATCTCTCCCTATAATGGAAAAAGTAAAAAATATATCCGGTACAAAAAAATCAACTTAAAAAATAACCTAACACCACATATGACGTGAGGAGAAGTATCCCTCTATTGTGGGAAGATATTTGAATTAGTTTTTGCATTGGTGCAATAGATTTCTTGAGCAACTTGCTTAACCATTTTGCCAAATGAAGATGAATGAAGTAGTTTCTAGTGGAGCCTATTGCATTAGAATCCTGCTTGCAGGCCAAGAGCAGTGGGCCTCTGCAGTGACAGAACAAGCGCCATCTTCAAAGTTAAAATACAAAGGCTCAAATATTCTTAATCACACGATACAAGCACCATTTTTTCCTAAATGATCCATCTAGTTTCTTTTACCCAAAACAATTTCAAACAGTTATCCAATAAACTACCACCAAAGCTGGCGGGTCATTTAGCATTAACATAGGCTTACAGATCATTTATCTTCTTAAGTCAGATAACCAGTTTTGCTGCAGAATATATAACTTAGATTATGTTATTGTCTGAGCTATACTGGTACCTGCGCTCTAAACCTTTGTGTATTTTACGTTCTCATGTCATCATCTTCACATCTGTATAAGTCCACAAAATTATTGGTCTTTTCCCGAAAATACCCCATGGTCAAGCAACAAGTCATCTGTTACAACAGGGAAAACTACTTCCAGAGGGACACAAGAAAGCTACAGTACCTGATCCCAATCATCATCATCTATGGTACCCTTAATGTTTCTGAAAAACTCGGTCAATTGACCCCCCTTCTTCCTTTCAGCAAGTGATGCAGCAACACCAGCATATATGTCGACAGCTGGAATGATGTCAGCACAAAGATATGTAAATCTTCACAAACATAATATAATGGAGCTATTACAGCAGGGAAGGACTCACACTGGACTTGATAAATTATTACCTGGAAGACTGAATTCATATATTACTTGGAAAGCCAAGTCAAAGTTTTTCTCGGCAAGAGTTTCTGCAATTTCACATCTTCGCCTGCATATTCAATTAAAGCCATTGTTAAAATTTAATAATATTTTAGAACTTTCACAAAAGTGGCATGAAGGCATTAGGCATTCAGAGGAAAAGGGAGCGGGGAGGAAAAAGGAGAAAGAGTTCAACACTTCAATTGGCATAAAAGACTGTCAAGCTCTGTTCCTGCTAAGAGTGACAGTCAATGGAATAAGGAATCCTGGATTGCTGATATCAATCTAGTATGCAGTAAGATAGCTCAATAACGGGTTGATTTTCTAAATTTCATTACTTCACTCTGTAATCTCAACAACCCAATAGTATGAGAATGGAAAAGAATGCGCTAATTCTCAGCCAGATTCAACTTTTCAGGAGCTCTACTTAATGATTTTTTACATGTATACTGTTTTCATATCTCCAAGTTCAGAAAGAATGCAGGAAAAAAGCAGAAAGGCCTCTGTTGGGGTTTGGTCTGAATTCAAGAATAAGAAATTGAATTCAGGATAACTACAGATAACCTTGTACTCAAATTTAGATGGTGAAGGATGATAATATCTTAGGACCTAACCAACATTACACCAAGTTCCGGTCCACGGAGGAGAGATCTATTTCATACTAATTGTACAAGGCATGCTATCCTTTATTGTGTTGGACAGGGTCAACCATGAGATAACTTGAGCAGCAATGATAAAATAGAATAGCATAGAACCTGAATGTCTCAGGATCATTTGGATTGCCAAAAAGAGAGTGTTTCCATTGTGGTCCATCTGCATCATTGAAGCTTCTCACAACATCCATCTACGGATTGACAAGAATTGTGAAAATCTAACCCAAGTTGAAATGCAAAGATACAAAATAAATGTTTCATGACTTAATCGGCATCATTAACCATCAAGCTGACATTGGAAAAAAAGTTTAAGCTAAGACTGATTGAGAAACAGTTTAATGCCTACAAATTTCAAAATGCATTAAAAGAAAATTTCTTGTCGAAAAATAGCCAATTAAATAGTCAAATCCAATCTGAACTGTTCCACTGATCAAGAATAGTGGTATCTGGGTTTAAAATTGCCATATTATGCCATTTTCTCATGGATGCTATCATACGTATAGCGAAAAAAGTTTAGACAGGCATTCTGTTGCAGATTCTTCAAATGAAAGTCTTATCAATGACTAAGATGGAAAAGAAAGGCTAAGATCTTTATCACTCAAGATAACACAGAATTATCTAGATTCATGAACAAGTCATAAGTGTAACTAAATCTTCGTCACCAAGCTCAATAAGCACCCAACACTGCCAAAATATTTTCATATTTGATTACCATTGAGATTGTTATATTGGGAAAACCAGAACTGATATATTCACTCCTCTCTATAAGCAAATAATGTAATCCTTGCCAGCTAGTGGCTTCCACAATTATTGCATATCTATACCTGAATTGCAACACGAGCAGAAAATTTGACCAATCCTTCTTCAGTAAGCTTCTCTGAAGCAGTTTTTCCCCGAATACCTTTGGTGACAAGTTTTGTGGAATCTCCCACTTTAGATCGTGCCGACAACCCCTCGTCAAAATGCATCTGCACCAAAGACAGATTAAGATATACAAAAGAATGAAAATGAGAATATAATTCAAGTCACCATCTTGAAACATCACAGGTGGTCCAGACAAGATTCATTTTAGTATCCTTCTCGGGGTATTTCAAGTTTCTTACACACCCACATTGAAGCATGATTCATGCAAATCAGATGCTTACAGACTCTGCATAACCTTCAGCACGTATGAATGGAATGAATGACAAGGAAAGCAAAGAAAATGAATGATTACCTTAGCATGTTCCAAGTGCTTTATAGCTTCGTCCTGAGAAGCAGAGTTCATAAACAACTGAATAGAGCAAAGGCCAGCAGCGACGTGGTCCTTCTTTATCACCTAATCCATCAGTTCAGATATAGTAAAATAACTTGTCCAGAAGCCAATTTATTTGATTTAAAAGTTAGATATAAAATATCCTGCGTGAGTGTCTGTGCACATGTTTGTGTGTGTGTATGAGAAAGAGAAAAGATCAAAAATTTCCTTGAGAGAAAGGAAGTTTTTGATCTAAGAATGCCTCCCAAGGATTAGGAGAAAAGAATCAGGGGGCCTATGCAATGCAGAACTCTTTCTTTTCCTTTTTCCCAGAATTCAATCACCAGCTATGGGAAATTAAAGTCCATCTAAACAGTCAAAAGATGGGGGAGCTATATTGCATTAGTACATCAAGATATTTTGATATTCAAGTTTAATGTGCAGTGCACAACCTCAACATCTGCAGAGCAGGAGTTGCATCTAAATAATTGAACAAAGTATCATGTAATATGTCGGCCACATCGCCATTATGCTCTTCAATAAATCTTTCACCGACAATTATCTCAATTATTACTTTAGATACTCCATTTGTCCTAATTTCATCGTGTTATATTGCTAAACATGCTTGTGTGCAATATAAGTCCCACAGAGCCATGAACCATGCATTCATTCATTTTTATAACAAACATGACTCTTGGCTTTACATATTTCAATCAGGATCCAGTTGAGCAAATACTCATCATTCTACCCAAGGGGAGACACTAATCTTTGACTCGCGTACTCAAAAGTGGCTTGTTCACTTAATAAACCTATAATTATGATACAGCAAATTCCGACCTTCTGGTAAAAACAAAGTAAACAGCAAAAATTGAACTTGAAGCGATGTCACATGCAGACTTTTGAGGCCAAAGTACATATTATGCAGTTATAGTGATGATTATGCAATAATCATCATATTTATCTTTTATTCTCAGGACTAGTTTCATGTCACTGCTCATTAGGTCCATTAGAAACTGGACTTGCTGTCCTAGGAATGCGTCAGCCTATATGTTTAAGAAATTATGTAGAGATTTTAAAACATGATGCAATTTCATTTTTCGATTTTTTTGAGTGAGACCCATATAGACGAACTATATATCATTTTTTTAGTTGCATTTCTATCTGAAACAAAAAGTCAAAACAAGGGAAATATGGAATATGGAATATGGAAGTGCACAAACCTGGAATTTGTATAAATAATTGAAATGCTTATGAGTTTCACAATAGAGGCAAATGCGAGCAACTGCTGCAGTAGTGTGCTGATTCACCAACTGATCTTGTGTCGTCGCAGTCCTTGATGATATCACTTCCTCCAAGACAGGCATGGCACCGTAACCAATACACAGGTCACATAAATCATCAATTGTTCCGTAATCAGTTGCCAAAGGATCAGGTCTTTGAGGAGAAGAAGATGAAGCAACTAGTCCCAGAGAAGATGGCTGAGGAGGATTAGGAACAGAGTTGGCAGGAAAAAACAACAAGCAAGCCTCCTTAAATCGGCCATGCCTAAACATAAAACCGAGCAAATGCTGACGAGCATACTGCAAAGTGAACATAATACTTTATTAAGCGCATTTATATTTAGTAATGGTAGATGGATCGCAACGGCCATTAATCTGACTGAACAACACAAAGTGCGACAGTATTAGAGAATATTGTAAAGGATATGAAATGGGAATAATGTATCAAATAGAACAGACAAACAGACAAAATTGCTAGCATGTGAAATAGATGAAACATGCAATAAGATCAACCAAAAAACTATAGGGGGAAAAAAGCTACAATGTCGTCAAATAACAAGCATGGTTTAACTAACCACTGAATGCCCTCAAATTATAGCAATACCAAAGTAGATAGACCATTTCAACAACGTGGTGTCAATAGATATGATATGGATGTCATGGACAGGAAAGTGAAATAATGATTTCCACTAGCAAAGACCAATAAAACATATACAGCTAATAAAACAAAACGAAGAGTGAAGAGAGGGAAGAATAAACTCATCAAGAATGATAGAACCTTCAAAAAAATCACAATTAATCTGCACTTACTTCTTGTAAATAGTTTACACATTCCAGGTATCTAATACTGTCAAGGTTGCTGCGTGGCCCATCTTCAAAATCTGAGCTATGTGTGGAATTGTCTTTCGTAGCTTCTTGGAACCTTCTAGATCTCTCTGAACGTGGGAATGTAGAAGGCATGTATAAAACATTAAGATAGGAATCAGCAGAAAGAGGATCATCTAAGACCGCTGGTGCACTTTTAGCCAAATGTTCATATCTGTATCAAATATTGAATGGACAATACTCGTTAGTAATTTCCACAGAAGGAAACTAAATTATCTCAATAAAGTACCCTATTGTCACAGAGATGTAGCCCTTTAAATAGAACACATGTCAATGAACATCATACTTAAATATTAAAAACCATAAAGGAAAAAAATCACAAAAGCGAAGCATGTCTGTTTCTCTTGAGTCCAAGTAGGAAATTTTCCTGTCCATAAGTGAAATGGTTATGGGGAATTTCTGTACAAATTCATGATAGATTATTAGGGTCGATGAATAATCATGTCGTTTCAAGGGTATCATGATGACAATATATCCAGTGTGCAATAGCAACTAAATATAGCTAAATAAAGTTTCATGTGGGTTGCTGCTATGAATAAATCGTGGTGCAATAAATAATTCGATAATCTTGGTTATCTAATGGAAGACCAGCTACACATTAAAATCTTCATAGGAGCAATTCAAACAGGCCAAATTATCACTTTTATTTGTAGTCCAACTGATTCCTTTTGTAGAATTCCATTTTGAATTTGTAATTTAAAATGATCCCCTATCTCGATATCCTTTTAGCCCTTTGCAAGTTTAGAATTTGACTTCCCACTGTTCTCTCAATCCTAACAGTCCTCAGATTGATTTCAGAATTCAGCTCCATCCTCCTTTCCTGAGAGTTCAATTAAATGAATTATTCTAACTTGGGAAGAAATGCTGAGCCAGGCAGCACTTTCTGTTAAAGTTGACTTCTTAAGATCTTAAGATCATTGAGCTGCATCCTTTAGTTAATCTCAGTTCCAATATACAAGCATCAGTCACACTACTCAAACATTATAAGTTGAGATTCACTAGTGGATGTACGACTTCTTCCACATAATATTCCATTGCACCAGCATTTGATTCGGTAATGATACAGAGAGCAGATAACACAGATCACATAGGACAGAAATTATTTTGAATAGTTCATATTTTTCAGGTGCGCAGTCTTACATGGACCGAACAGAAGCAACATCGACTGGTGGACCTCCTTCAATAGTATTGATGATCTCTAGGATCACAGGCGCAGAATCGGCCTTGTACAACTGAAGAGCTTGCCTGTACATTATCATATTAGCTACAGCAAATAGAGGAAACACACATCTCCTAAAACAAAACTTATATAGCAAAGACGAAAACGGAAAACCAATCACAGTAAGTCATTCGTGCAACAGGCTTTCAGCATGCTCATGCTGTCATGCACTTGCACTCAAACTCATCAACTTTTAACCTACTTGAATTTGACACGAGCTTGTGCATAATGCTCCATCCGAATTAGGGCATGGCCCCATGAATTCCAAACAGGAAAAACGTCGATCTGAAGGGCAAGATACAATGTCAGCTATGGCTGTTACTAGAATACTTCAGCATAAAATTGATATTCCATTTACCTTACACTTCTTGCAAGTATATACAGCCATACTATATCTTTCTTCTTGGATGAGTCGATCCCGAAGACGTTCAGATGACTCTTTATCAGCAATGTCATCAAGGGAGGCAGCTATGCCTGATCCCAAAAGACTTTGCAGCAGTTCAGCACGTCCTAGCCAGATATCAACCTGGGATAGTGCTTCAGAGAGTTCATCAGTTGATTGACTACCGACACTAGAGCTGCCAGCATCAGAAGATGCATCATCAGCATCCCTGCCCTTCTCAGAATTACTAGACAAATCACTGGCCCCAGAAAGTTTTCTGAGCTGGGATTTAGCAAAGAGTAGACCCTGCAAGATGCAGAATGAACACCAAATTTTAAAACTTTACAGAAGCCTTCTGCTTTAGTTCCAAAGAAAATTTCCAAACCGGACGACCTGTACAAATGTTTCTGTTGCATGATATGCTCGGCCAATAGTCTCCATAGATGCATTTTCGGGTAATTGCTGGGAGCTCAAAACATTTTTCATCTGATTAACACACAAGTCCAAAGCCCCCTTGCCGGATGCACTTTCATCTGAACATAATGAAAGCAATGCCTTGGGACAACAGATACAATGATTAGTTGCTTATGAAACTTCAACAATAGTTCAAATAAATGCATTAATGGAACTGCAATCAATTCAGTAATACAGGACAAGCATCAACTACATGTAGGAAGAACTTATCAATCCTAACATTTAAAATTAAAATTGAATTTCTACATGAAAACACAATTTTCCATGCAACAGCACATAACTCACTAATGGCTCAGAGCCAAGTATATCAGGTTCTGATGTCATGAAAGGCTCAGTGTTTGAATTGTTTCTGTCGTATATCTTGTTAAAAGGAGGTTTTGAGGCGCCATAGAAAGACATTAACCCTAATTGCTACAATTGGTCCTCAGGATTGCACTGAGGTTCGGGGACCACATACAGCGCCTATGGTGGGGGTTGGGCATCATAAACGAAATAATAATCCTGTTAATAGGACAACAAATTGACATCAGATGCCATTAATCAATGAGCAACACTGAAGTGCCTGCTAAAGTTGATAAGGACAGAATCATATAGTAATACTCCTTGCAGGATGGCCAAGTTAGACGATACAAAGCAGTCAGCTTGTCTCGAAATAATGTTCCCTATGATTCGTGCGCTACAACACAGAGTTCTCCAGAAAGTGTGCTATAGCTTCAAAATTACTCGGCTGCGCACTGATGATTTAAACAGTCCATGGAATAATTTCTATACCTCCATAGCTTATAAAACTTATTTCATTTCATATATTGCTATTCTTCTCCTTGACTATTTGACAGAGAGAATAAAGTCCGAGGTTATGTAGATTTAGCTTGATACAAGACATCAGAACAAACATTAACGGTATCACTCAAAGCAACACATACTTGGACCTATTTTCTGTGAGTCCATGATAGACATTGCTAAATGGGCCATCAACTTCACCTTGAACCTAATTGCTCACAAGATACCCAGATATTCAAACAAACTTCACAGATTGCCTAGTCTGTTGTGCAAATCACTATATTTCAAATCTGTGGTGCGAGTTCCATAATATATGCCAAGTACCTTGAATAGAATGATGTCAGGGGCACTTTCGTATCGATGAGAAGAACGAACAGCTTCATCCTTTTTGAGATCACCTGTGAGCATCCACTCTGCAGCAATGGAAACAGACGGAAGCCTTTCTTGCCCATCTGCAGTGAATACTGAAACACGGTCTTCCTGAATACCAGTCATTGCCTCCCAGGCAACTTTTTCAGATTGTGTTAATCCAGAGCTCTTCCTCTTCCTCTGGCTATCCTTTGGTGCACCCTTATCTCCTGTGTTACGAGGAGTCCATGAAAATGCTCTGCGAGCCTCTTTCTGCAAGTTACTAAGGCTGCTACTAAATGATGACCGTGTGGGTGTGCTGGCCTTCATTCTCTGCTTTGGTCTTGGACCGGAAACTGAAATTCTGGAGTCCCTGGGAGGGGAACTCATGCTAATAGCAATTGCTTTGGCAGCATATGCAAGAATCATGCCGTTGTCTCTCAATAAGGGGAACTCTTTAAGAATCTGCAAGCAGTTAATACACAAAATGTTTCATTACTTAGTTAAGCCTACACCAAGGAAAATTAACATACAAGGTAATGTACCAGAGAAGCAGACTGCAGTTGCTTCCTCATCAGCAGAACTTCTACAATCAAACGAGGGTGCTCATGTAGGGATGAGCATCTTTGCTGCCATGGCAATGGCAAGGAAGCTAATACACGAAGACCTAAAGCCCATGAGTTCAGCTGGGAGACCTCAACCTCAGACAGATTGCCATCTCTTCTCTTTAGGAAGAAGTGCACCTTATTGAAATCAAAGACACACTTTACTTGCCAGAACAAGTCAAAAATCAATGTCATTTTTCAGATATCAACCTGAAAAAGGGAAAGAAACTTCTCAAACATACAAGAAGCTGCTTGGACCGAAGATCGGGCAAGAGCTGCATTGCACTCATTGCAACTGGCAAAGCATCAGCAGAGTCACGGAGGGAAGAAAGAAATCGTGAAGCTTCTGCAGGGCCACCACCATTTACAGGGTCTGCATTGAGAAGCTTGACAAGTTGACGGCCTTGAAGTTCTCTACGCAGTTCAATAGAAAGCCCTGCACTTTCAGCCACTTCTAAGGCAACAGATACTGCTCCTCTCTCAGCCAATCTAAGTGCAAGACCCTCAGGATCTTCTTTACAGTCTCTCTCAACCTAGATAGAAATAAAATTGGATGGAAAGAGCAGAGGTCTATAATAAGAATCCAGCAAAGAGATTATTGAAATTTTTATTTCTTCATAATTTTATTTATTTTATGCATAATATTTAAAGCAAATAAACTTCACCTCTTGCCAGCTATTGTAACGATCATCTGCACATAAAATGCGTTTGTATCTACTGAGGGCCTGTCTCCGTTGAACAACCTATTTATAAAAAGGCACAGATACAACAGCCAACATGTTATTGCCCCCACCACAAAGAAATTCTCCAAGTATTAATGTAAGTTCCACTTTCTGTAGAAACAAATAAAAGCCATTCAGGTACCTCAACTTTAAGTTGATCACCATCAGGCAAATGGCAGGTACACATTGTGAGAACATCCAAAGCTGCTTCCAGCTCCCATCTGTGCAAGTATCTGAAAGAGAGAATATACAGTTTCTGTTAAACAAGAAGTAGTAAAAAGGAAACAACTAGTAAAAAAGGAAAGACTTTAAGCATTAAGACGTAAAGAAAGAGCTTCTATTGGGGAGAAAGCAAAAGAAAATCGTAAATTGAATAACTGACTACAGTGAAGATTTCACATGAATTTAACATTCAAATATCAGAAAGAGCAAAACAGATCATGATTTTATGCAATTTTCAACCACAAGTACTGAAAAAGTATCACAGAGCACCAAAAGAGAAAAAAGAATCAACAGAATTGAACCAGTAGCCATACTTCAGAGCAAGTCGAGCTGCAAGTTGTTTGTCCTTCAGGCGTAGACAATATTGCCAACTATTGCTCCAGATACGAAGGCCTGAACTACTTTGAGGTTGTCCTGGAAAAGTATCTTCTTCGCCACTTATAATGAGCATCTGAAGCAACCGGTCTGAGGCCCCATTGCGCAAGAAGCGGTCTGATAGAGCAAGGGCATCCAACAAGTTTCCTTCATCTATCAACCTGTCACAATGAAATGATCAAAACCAAGTACGCATAAGTTCCCTTCATTTGCAGAATTGTACAAGTAATATAAAAAGTTGCCAAGCAAAATAAGCCTACAACACATAGCACTTGAGGGTAAGACCCCATAATATAGCAGTAGAGGAGAAACAAAATAAATAGGCAACTCCAATGATCTTCTCCTAAGCAGGTCTATGATCATTCTAATGGTCAAATTAGTGATATAATTTTTTTCCTAGGACATACAAACAATAGATGCAGAATGTTAAGATCAGAGGTCTTCATGCCAACTTCGTTCAACTGCAAGATTCTAAGAATATTTATATCAAGAAAATTATTGGATGCCGGGCAAAGGTATGACATAAAGGATGAGGAGGTCTCTGATGTATAAGAACAGCACAAAAGATCGAAAAGATAAAAAGAGAGCAGGAATATGAATTAATCAATAACTCGTCATCAAGCCAGAGGAAAATCTACCAGAGTACGATCAACAGCCTTAGTCCACCATACAGATTGAACACCCCATCTGTTTCAAATTCCATATGCAATATCTAGAAACCACATAACTTCTTACAATCCACAGGCACATAATAAAAGCCATTGTAGCAACAATACCTGAAATCACTAACACAGAATACAGAACTTTTGATATTATCAACTCTCTTAAAGTGCTCTTCCCATCATATATAATTCAAAGCTACCCTGGTTATATTGTTTATAGTATGTTGGTTTTCTAATTGCTGAAAGAGAAAACATCGTAACATTTAAGGGGAGGAAAAACATATGCACTAGATTCCCAAAAAACAAGTATTTGCCCACATTTTGAAGAAATTACAAAAGCATTAAAACATATTTACCTGTCTACAGCTTTTTCATAGGGTCCCTCATTCTCCCAATCAAAAGAAAGGAAAACTGTATTATCATGTTCAGCAATTTCAGGCTTTGGAGGTTCATGCCAGGCATCGGAGGCGGCACTGCTTTGATCCTTAACATCGGGCAGTACCGATGAAATGCTATTGCCAACAGCCATATCATCAGTTTCTGACTCAGTGTCGCTCTCATTTTCACGAAATCGCTTCATAGCAGTTTTGGGTTCTGAATTGTCTTTAACATCATTTTTCCCATGTTCAGACATGACAGCAAACTCAGAAACTCGATGAAGGTTAGTCTGCATTTGAATCCAGCGATTCAAGGTTGGAAACCTGCTTACAAAGAAGAAAAGAGCTACATAAGTTACTGTACAATTATTTCTACACAATGTTGCCTCATTATTTGGCTGAAACAGACCTCTCTGATTGATCAAGAGCAAATTCATAGAAAAACCTATCAACATCAGGTGTCGGCAGTAATCCATCATTTAAGGAACTAGAGATAGCTGTATCACTGCCACGGTATAACATGGTACTTCCAAATACACATGCCAGGACAGCCCTGACAGCAGATAATTTGACAAGATGCTTCACAACATCCAACTTGAGAGGGTATAAAGGGACTCCAGGAGTGGCAGAAGAACGAGTGTAAAACTTGGGTTTAGCTTCTCGGGAAGAAGGTGAGAGGACCTTGTTTTCAGTATAACTCTTAGGAAGGGTGGGAATGACCGGAATGCAAGCCCAACCATGACCAGATCTTGGAGGGTAAACAGGAGGTACACAGGCAGAAATTACTTCGTGGACAAAGTCCGAGTTCATTATTTCTGCTACCTTTCCAGCTGCATCAGTACTGCCTCGCTCAAAAACCAGACGAGTCAAAAGCTGCAAGAAGTTGACAACACAATATAAGCCGGGTTGTGCCAGGTATCCTTTATGCTTTTATTGATTGCAGAAGCTAGGCGCCCCCATCTGCCCCACAGATTAATTAATGCCTTTTCTTCTTCAATGCAGCCACAGATAATTGGTGTTGAGAGTAAATGTTTATTAGAAACAGGATCAAAAGATTTCCGTAATTCTCATAGTACGAAAAAGTTAGGCAGCTATGGGAAAAAGCTGGATATTCAGTCATTGAGAGTAAATAGTATCCCGCCACCAAATATAGTAAAGCATAGAACTTTCAAATTGCAGTTTGGAGCTTGCAGGTATGTATAATACATAAATTGTGAGCTTCACTTCCAAAGCGTACAGACAGCTAAGGGGATTAAAAAATACAGACACAAACATTATACAAGAGACCAAGAAAGAAAAATAAAGCTGCAGCATATTATGATTTTTTCATTATTTGACAAAGTAAAAACAAACTTTGGATATAGTAACTTTAAAGTGAAAAGATATAGCTTGAAGAAGAGAAAGTAGTGTTAAGCACTGACGATGACAACCATAGTGCTGGGGTTAATGTGGAGAACAACCATATATTGGGATTTCAAATAAAGTCCAAGCTTTCCCCCTAATGACTTAGTAAATCAAGGGCGAATATTTTCAGTGTTGGAGAGTTAATAAAGCATCTCAAAATTATCACTCAATATAGGTCTTAGCTCATACTATGTATTTAAGTTATAGGCGAACAGGTTTTCTTTTCTAAAATCATACGCCTTTCTTTTCTAAATAAAAAATCAAAGTACTAAAAAAAATATCTTGAAATAATTAAGCTTCAAAACATTAACACCCGCCAACAAAAAAGTATCAGCATCAATTAAAATAGGAAAATATAAATCCCAAGAAAATAGAAAACATAAAGACAATAATAAAGGAAAAAGGGGATGAAGGAATTTTACGTCTTTGGGCCACTCATAAACAAGTGAAAAATAGTTGAAGTCATGAGTTGCATCTGTCCCGTCAACAATGTCACCAATTGCAGCAATGTGTAGAATGAATTGAGAAAGGAATGTTGTAATCTTGGAACCAAAGGGGCCAAAAAGTCTTTTTTCTGAATCTTTGACATCATAACTTGCAGAATTTACTGTGCTTTCACCAGCCTCTGGAGTCACAGGCGACTGCTTTAAGGTTCTCAAACCAAGCCCACGAATGCCATCCTTGTCAAAGCTTGGAAGCCCTCTCCCATCAGAATGTGAACCCTCCCCACTAGCAAGATCCCTTTCAGCTTCTTCATCAGCAATAGCTCTTGCTAGATTGTGAAGCTTACCTGAAATATTCTCAACAGATAATAGGGATCAGAAGCCTCGTCAACAGGTCTGTTTAATAAAACAGTAAAAAGTTAGAAAGCCAGCAGATCAATAACAACAAATCTAGAGAAATTTGTGTAAGAGGCGAAAAAGCTAACCACTAAGGAACTGCTGCTTGCCCTTGTGAGCATCTTCAATCATCTGATGAAGCATAACAAGAGCGCGATCTCTGTTTCCTTTTGTATGAAACTCCTTTGACAATGAAAGGATCGTTTCACCAGATAAAAAATCCTGAAGAGCTGGTGGTTTGTCCTGAAGAGATGAATTAATGTTAAAAAGAATTATTGTAAAGATACGCCACACTATACACAATTGATAATCAGTTCGGACAATGATCTCCATGAGGTGGTTGTGGAGTGTCCATGGTGCATGCACAAGAGCAAAGACACAGACACAGAGAGAGCAGCAAGTTTTGCAAAATTACCGTGAATATTTTGTCAAAAACCATGAGTACAGAGGAATGTCAAACATAACGTAGTGCATGTACACATTGACATATTTTCTTCACTTGATAAGGGAACATAAGTCAATACCTGTCTAGCCTTGTGGATGAGATGCATGCCAATATACTAGCTAATTCAGGGGGGAAATGCAGGACTAGATCAGCTTAAACACATGTTCAGATGCAAAGAAATGACAGAAAGGAATAACTAATGTCTACATCTCTGGTTATTAAAAAACTCTGGATTCAAAATTGCAAGCTCAGATTACCTGCTCCAATAACTCGCACAGACGCTTGAGAACGCGTTTAACAACAGAAATTATTGCCACTTCGCGGATTTGATCCCAATAAGTTGATCCAATCTTTGGAACACTACCAGGATAGATCTCAGAAAGCATAACTTGTGCCTGCATGTCAGAATTGATCAAATAGTCAACTGAAACCAATTTTCAAGCATCTCTTTCATGTTAGATCATAAATGATCCGTAAAAAATAACTCAACAACCATTACTGAAGCTAAGTCACATACTGAATAAACAAGTTATCAACCCCCCTCCCCTAGGAGAAAAGAAAAAAAAATCTTCCAAAAAAGGAAAGAAAGAAAAAACTAGTAGTATGAATATATTAGATGACTCAACATATTCAATAACATCTAATTAGAAAATTCACTAATTACAAGCACAGTAGGTACATTACTTGATTCAGAAGCTTCAAAGACACGTTAGGTAACTTCGAGCACGCTGCAGCTACATCGATGCATAGAAGAATCTGCAAGGAAAAAAGAAGTTGGTATCAACAACATCCAGAATACATTGAGCAACTTCACTACTGCAACGACTTTTGAGGGCCATGGAAAGTTGGGAACACCTACAGCTGCCAAAGGACCCAACTGAGAGCGCAGTGACAAGAAATCCAATTCTTGACCTGAAGTACCATCAGCAGCACGAGACACCACATCCTCCACCTAACACTCATTCAAATCAGACATCAAATTCAGATTGTGTTGGAACCTCTATGACAACTTTAATAAAAAAAGTTTATTTGGAGTCCTGTAAAAAATAAAAGCTCAAATTAAAACTCAGCAAGATAGTTCATTACATTTAACACAAGAATTGATGACTTGTCAGCTTGCCTATCTTGTTCATTTGGTTCTCCCCCCTTGCTTTTGTGTGACTGACTGGTGCCAATACAGTCACATTCATGGTGGTTTAGAGTGTTCAAAAAAATTGCCAAGGGGGGAAGCATTATTAGGGAAAGCACGAGAGAGAGCTTCCCTTCACATCAATAGATGAGGCATTTACAGAGGAAGCAACGGAAAAGCAAGATAGAATTCACTAGATGGCATCTGACAACTCATTCAACGAAAGCAAAAAAATATAACATTGCATGGACCAGATGTCATTCTTAGATGTGTAAGAAGATGTCAAGAAGTTCTAAATAGAAAATAACTTGAACATTGCTGAAAATCATAACATTTTCAGTCAGCTAAAAATATATATAGGCACAAGTTAAGATCATACAGAAGCTTTTCTGAAGGCCCCATTCACCCATTCAATCAATTCCAGTGTCGCTTTGTCTTCTGGAGGTAAGGAAAAACGAGAAATAGCCTCCTCCCCAATGTCATATTTTGCCCTCTGCATGCAGCTGAAGTACAATTAAACATCAGGACCTATGACGATGGGCATGAAAATGTACAGTTGAGTATACAATACATATGCGTATATAAAATACACATGAATATCTGCATATAACAAACAAAATAAATCTTATACAAAATCATATGACATTCATAACCGAAAAACAAGATTGCTGGGATCGATACAATAGGGCCAAGGGAAAGGAAAAATTCACAAGAAACCAAACTACACAACATATCCACCAATAGAACAACTCACAGATTAAGTAGCTTAGATGGGGCAGCACGCAGCACCGTTAGAGCCTCCTTCCACGTCCACTGACGTTCAGATAATGGCGGGAGGCGTTGCAAAATTGACAGGCGCCATTCCCAATCTTCAATGGTACGTTTCGCCTTCAAGATTCTCCATTCTACAGCTTGTTTACTGCCAGCAGATACACGGCCATCCAAGGAATTTTCAAGATTGGATAGTGACGATGGAAGTTGTTGCCTCAAAATATCAAGTACTTGTCCTATAAATGAGATAACCATCTCGTTTCCCCCCTCATGAGTTGTGACATCAGCTTGTCCCCCACCATGAATATTAAATGAGTTGGAAGATATTCTTGTTGGATCATATGGTGTTAAATCAATTTGTAGATTGTCCATGTATAGAAGTGATATAATAATATTCACCATGTATATCTGCATTGCAAAAATGACACACCCTCGCATAAGCAAATGAAGGAGAAGGAATGGAAAAGCAAAATCTTAGATAGATAGCGTTTATAAACCCAAAACAAAAAGAAAAACAAATGCCAGGGGTTAAAATATAAGTCTGCCGCCAATATGGCAGATTCAATCCGGTTAAGCACAAAATATGTGAAACAAGATCCAATTAGGTCCACTGAATTGAAAGGCTATGAGGATGGAAAGGTTAAGACCACTTCTGGATCTTCAGCAGTTAGATGTTTACTTTCATATTAAAAGCTGATTATCAGCACAATTATTCTACATTTACAGGAAATACGTTCTTAATGCCAAAGATTATTTAATAAGATGGTAATAACATGATAAGTGCTGGATATTAGGAAAATAAAGCAGGACGCTAATGTAGCTATATAACTGCATACTGCAGTAGTATTTTGCACAGAACTGAGTGTCCAAAATTGAAAAGTATTATCTAAATCTGCATACTTCTACTCAGGAGAATTCACCCAATTAACAAGCATTCAAGGACAGTCTTCTATCCGTTTGTCCTGGTTGCCACAGCTGTGTTCATTCGGTGTGGAAGATGATTTTGCAGATTTGAGAAAGCAATGTAAAACGGCAGAACACAGCTCAAACCAACCCAATAAAAGGAAAGGAAAAAAGAAATTGAAGGGAAGTAGACACAGAAAAAGAAGGGGAGACTTCAGGAAAACTATACCTCTATAGTCCATATCATAATGAGGCTACTCTACTTCTAGCTTGGAACGTCAAAAATAAACCATGCAGTCATGCTAGCTGAATTTGTTCTGATATGCAAAAGATCCTGATGAAGTTATTACAACTATAAAGGAAGTGTGAAGTAAAGGTTGAATTTGATATAATTGAGGTTGTTCTAATTTTATTTTTTTTCTTATTTGTTTATATGTTTCTCAGTTAATGGTAACTGTGCAGTACCATCAAGGGGCAAAATATCAGAATTCTTCAAGCAGTGCCATCGTAGCAATTTTTACGGATATCTTTTGTGAATTATACTTTTTTTACATTAAACTTTAGTCGAGTACTGCTGTTTATTTTCTTACTAGAGTTTTATGCATATATAAGGTCTCTGTAGCCTTAAGAGGGGGAATTTTCAGTACTTATTCACCAATATTTCATGCTCCCATACAAGATTAAATAGCGGATTTCCCTTTGCAAAGTGCACTCCAGAAATTGTGCTCTGTACTTCACCTTCATATTTAATTTATTTCCACCACACCCTCAGTGCTTTATAAACTAATACATAATTACTCTTGGTGAACAAAATACTCCATATGATAGTTTTCCTTTCATTGCCATATCCTCTAAATCACCGTAGGACTTGTTGATCCCCTCACTTCAGGTTATATTAGTCAAAGAGTTGACTGAAAGGAGCCAGTTAACAAACAAAAGAAAAAAGAGAGAGACAATATGTTTCACTTCAATAAAAATGAATAACAATGTAGATGCACAACACAACAGGTGCCAGAACAGGTTTATATGTTATAATGGTTGGATAAATCTTAAGAATGTTCTGATAGCAAGGAACCAACATGTGAATTTTAGAATCAAAAGAAAAGAATTTGCTAGCAACTTTAAAACACTCATCTATCCAAGGTGCTCATTATTTTGTGCGAAATATTTCACTCACTCCTAAGAGTATATTTTTATTACCTAGAAGGGGAACATTTCAAAGCTTCCCCGCAACCCTCTCTCAGGCATTTCGATAGAAGCCCTTTCCTAACCAACTGCAGCCTAGGCATATAAATTGTTTCTTGAGCTGAAACATGATTGGTGGGAAAAGGAAAATGGAAAATGGCTACTGCAAAATATTTACTGTATGATGAGTTTGAAGAGTGCATAGCTGCAAAACCTTGCGGGAAGTATTAGTGATTGCATCTAAATGATTCTTCAGTTCTTTTAAATAATACGAAGTCATTTGTTGATCTCCTGTTGCAACAGTATTACTCTTTTCCATAGTCCCAAGCGCCAGAACAGCAGATTGAATAGCATATCTCATGTGCATAAGTTCAATGTCTTGCATCCTGCCACAAATGTAATGTGAAATAAAATGGTAATCAATAACACACAAAGGAACATGCGAATGATGTCAAAAGGAAAAATTCTCCCAATGCATGAACAAATAGAGACTGCAGGCAAAAATATTTGGGTTATAGTAGAAGCAATATCAAATCAGGCAGTTAAAATTACAAAGCGGAAAATGAAAGCAGCAATACTCTGTGCTGAAGTGCAAAACAAGGTCAATACTAATTTGTGAAGATATTACAGATATAGATATGAAGTTAGAGAAAGGAATAATGCATAATTGTATTGGCTGTCTATTCCTCAGAAATTGATTTGTCTACAAAGTCACACAGAATCATTAATTATATAATATTCAGAGGCATCAGATCGATCAGCACTCAAGACGACATTAAAATAATTTCTAGAATCATGAGAAAAGTCAAAATAGAACAAGTATCCACTAAATCGGTATATCGTATCAAAGCTCTAGAACAAGATACCAAATCCTACAATTAAAATTTAAAACCAAGTTCTGAGTATTCGGGTGACAAGACAAGACTAGAAAAGGTACTTTCTCTTAATTTTAATGAATAAGCATCAGAACCAAACCATACACAAGATTCTCTACAGTCACCTCAAACAGCAAGAGGACTGAAACCTTAATAACTAATTCCAAGATGATGTAAGATGGCAATTTACTAGAAAGGGCAACAAAAGTAGGATTCAGCTATACAGCCAAAGCTAGGAGTTCATGGGAAACGCGATCTCCGCAGGCACTTGGAGAGCTGATCTGTTGACCTGGAGGCTGGAGCAGGGATATTACCTCTGAACCAAGTATTAAATAAAAGCAAATTGCAAAATATTCAATCATAAGCCCATAGAACAGAAGAATTTTCCGCTACCATATGCGAGGCAGCAATTCCACTGCCCTCAGCTGAATATATTAGCTTATTTGAGATATAGTTGAAATCAAATAATCATAAATTCCATATAACAAAGACAAAAACAAATGCAATGTGAACTTATAACCACACCTCCTCCAAGCTGCTGGAGTGGAAGTAATGGGCTGCATGCTAAGAAGTTCAATCGCATCTTGAAATTTTATGTTGGGGGCTAAATCAAATATTACCTACAAAAACAAGAAAAATGATGAAATACTATAAACCAGAAGCAGCGAAAATCAAACAATGATGCATGAGCATTAAACAAAATAATTGTCAAAGTTGGCGAACACCTTCAGGGCATCTGAACAAGAAAGCCCTTGAGGGTGCATATATGCTGCAGTATGCATTTTAGAGCCTTACTCGAAGAGGACTCTGGACTGATAATCTCTCCAGTACGAAATTTTCCACAAATGGATCAAATCGAGCATCTTCATTTCCATGTTCAACTTTGTCTTTTCCAGCTAATAGTATGGAGGATTTCAGACTCCAAGATTGACCAGAATTGTTACAGGCAACAAAAGAAGCAATGTCAAGCTGGTAGCATAATGTATCACAAAGATGTTCTACACAGGATGCCTGCCAACAAGGAAGGAGCAAAGTCAGTTGCTAGCATATTTCAGGAGAACATAATAGATATTTCATGAGCACATACAAAAATATAGTTCAATGCAGGAATAAAATTTGGGTGAGTAGCAGAACAAGAAATGTACAACATGTTTACCTCATCAAACTTATTATCATAAGGGCAAGATTCTTCCAACCGAAGCGCTTGAGATTTACTCGTCCATAAAGACTGCATCAGTTTCCTTCTCATTGTCGTTTTGCCAGCCAAAAGATCCCAACCCAAGGCAGCTACCAGGGGTTGAAGGCGGGGAAACAGCATTAGAACCTAATGTGCATAGATACAAAAGATTGGCATATCTTAAACAAAGTGATATAGCGACTAATTAGATTAAATCCACTGATAACTTTGGAACAGGACCCCGGAGTCACTGATGACCTATCAAGAAAAAAATAGTAAGCCCTTTCCTTAGGAGAAGCTTCAACGCATGTTAAAGGAAATTGCTAGGTAAAGTTTCCTTTTCCTCCCAAGAGGATGCCAGAAACCAGAAAATTATACAGAAAAATACATGAATAGCCTGGGAAACATGTCCACAGGCTTGTATCCGGAGCCCTCGACATAGAAGGGATACATAAAAATATAAGGTACATCAAGTACTGCATTTGGATATGCTGTTTATGGATCATTTTGAGCACTTAAAAATTTTCAAAAGAAACATCAGCATTTCAAGGAAGAAACACCAATTGGTAATTAGCAATCAGTGGAAGAGCTCAATAATGGAAACACAGAAGCAGGAGGCACTGCAATTAAAACTTAAGATTGAGTCATAGTCATTGGGTGCAGATAATTTTTTTTAATACAAAATACTACAGGACAAACCTGGCAGGCTTCCTGAATCTGCTCTTTCCGCACAAACGACAATGCAGTATCCACAACACATTCGAGTACATGCAGACCTCGGACACGAGCATAGTGGTACATGTCTCTCATGCAAAAAGCTGTTGCATTTTTCAAAGACAAGGGTGTGTCAGGTGAAATTGTCTCAGGTCCCAATTGTGCAATAGAATTATGAAGGCGCTGAAAGGGGAGAGGAAGCTGGTCGCCTTCATGAGTGCTGTAGGCCTCGATTTCTTCTGAGAGTAAGTCATCTTGGATGCTCTGTGAGACCAATCACATGTATGAGAATCCCTCTGAATTGCGTGATAAAGCATCTGGAATAGTCTGTACAAGACCAGTTGCTTGAATTACAAGGAACGTGGTCACAAGCACCAAGTATGAACAGATTTTATCAATATCTTCGTACCAAATAGACATACATACATACTGCTCCTTCACAGACTATACAAACAGCATCACTGTCCATAGTTCATCACTTTTATGCATAGCCCAAGATAAAATTTACAATATAACGATAGCCTAAAATATTTTTTTATTGTAAGATCCACATCTTTAGGCACAGATGCAGATATCTTGGAAATATTTGTATTTCCCACTTAACATCTATAACTCCTGTAATCACCAACCCAAAAAGAGACCTGAAGTTCCTATGAACAAGTTCAGTGATATTATTATCCATTCTTCCCTCCATCTAGACTTGGTTCTTTATATTTGAAATTTTACAAACCAACCAAAAAATGGAAGGCATTAGTGCAGCGCATCAGCGGGACACACTTACAACAAGATAAGCCTCCCATTTTCAAGGCAAGTGCTGCTTCCATGTAGTTTTTTTTTTTTTTTTTTTTTTTTCAGACTTTTATTGAATGTAGTTAAGTACCACTCTTTTCCTTGAGGTTATTTAAGATATTCCAAATGACTAACGAACGAGAATAATTACCTCTTTCTTTCAACTGTGGTTCCTTTAGCAAGTCCCTTGAGGTCATTTATTATGGACTCCCCCAACACTGAACTTGTTTTTATCCTAAAACTTAGTTTCTATTTGAAGAAACGAGAAGGTAAAAATATAAGCATATAAATTCTTAAAAGTCTGAACATAACTTATGGATGCATTCAAAAACTTTCTACCCTGGCTTCAAAAACACTTTGCATCATAGTGGTACAAATTATAAAGTGAATTCAATGCTGTAGACTCATGTCAAAGATATAGAAGAGAATGCATACAGTATACCAAAGTAAAAGATCATTCACTCCAAATATGATATAGTGACAATGGAAGATATAAGCATCAACACAACCTGAAGCATCTGAACAAGACGAGTGCCACGAGATGAAAGTGCTTCCACGTATACTGAGAACACTTTATTCCGCATGGCAAGTGATGTGTCACCATAATCATGTTTTCCTGACAACACTCTCTTTAGGAGATCTTGCAAAACCATGCTATTAAAAAATTTAGAAGGAGTATGAGTCAGTTATTGAAGTGAAAAAGTGCAAAAAAGAAGAAGAGAGAACACAAAAAAACAACAATAAATATACATGCAGGTTCATTCGACAATGAAAGCCAACAAACATGTAATATTATTTTCTTTTCCCCACAGCCCAACTCGGGAGAAAAGAAATAACTGCCAGACATATGAAGTGTTAAACTAGAAAGCAAACACAGAAATCGCATGTGAACTTCAAAGGGAGAGACGTGATGCAGGAAGAACCCAGGAGCATCGGTCGATTTAGTGCAACTTAAAAGCAACCACCACCTCCTTACTAACTAAACAACAACTAACGAGTTTGGGGTAAACGTACATAACTTATTCTACTTCAATCTTGTTATGTTTTTCCAGAAAGAGGCTGAGGGAATCCAAAAATCCCCAGAATAAAACAAGATTTCAATGTTTTAGGACTCAGTCCAACTGAAGGGGACTGACCAAGTGTTTACTTACTTGGGCGTGACTTGAAATGATTAGCAAAAGCTGCTTCTAACTTTAGCAATATGCTGTCCAACTACCTTTGCTTATCTCAAAAGTTTCACATACAATTTAAGACTCCGCTGATACTGGAGAAAGTCCCTTGTTGTAAAACTTATGGTGATATCCATGTGTACATGTTGGTGCCTGTAACTTCATAGACATATATATTTTACCAGTACACTCTTGCAGGCAAACTTGTTGACCTTCTGGGCAGGCTTTTCTGTTTAATAAAATCCTTTAACTTACTCATAAGAACTAACAGACACTGAAAGTTCTTTGGCAAAGCCCCTTCGTGAAATACCGACTCAAGCTTCTCATACAAGTTTCTTTGTTTTATGTCTACAGATTCAATGACAATGTACTTGGGAGTGGGGAAAATAAGAAGAATACAAGTTTTATACTCCATCCTTTCTCTCAGGAAAATATCAAATGAAGAGAAATACATAGTCAGAAGCTACTGAATCTTTTCATCCAAAAAAACACATAGGTTATCACTGATAGTCCCTTTGTAGGTTTCTACTATTTACTACATAACATAATGCACGTGGAGTCAACAAAAAACTTAATCCCAAATTAGTATAGTAATCACGGCAATACACTTCAAGTGAACTTCCTTCACATCACTCCACTAATCATCATGCACAAACATCACACTCGAGGTTAGCATCATAAGAAGTACTTATACCGATATTCTGCTTCTTCAACTCCACAGTTCAAATGAAGAAACCTAACATGCGGGATCACACCATCTTCATCACCATTCTCCAAGCACTGCTTCATAGCATCCAGATGACTTACCTGAACACACTTCTGCACCAACCTCAGTATCTCCTCCTCTTTCTCATCCTGGCGCCTCACCTCCATCCTCAATGCAATTGCCAAACCCCCTGAATCATCATTTTCGATGTGCCCCAATTGCTCCCCTATATTCACACACAACACATCAAAAATATCGGAATTCTCCAAAATAACCCCCCTCAGTTTCATCAACTCCCCTTCATCCAAACCCCTAGCAACCCCATCCTCCATTTCCTCTAAATCAATTAAATCTGGCCTCAAACGACTCAATCCAACCTCTGAAACTCTTTCCAAGACCTTCAGTTGTTCATTGTTCACACTACCCTCTTCAAAATTCTCATCTCCCTCCATATTTTCACCATCTTTAACATTTTCCAGAACTCTGGAACTGGCAATATGTACATACAACAAAAATTCAGAGCGCAATTTCAACATATTCGGGTCAAACGACCAGATATTCATCGTGGGGTCGGGGAATTGGAGTAGTTCAAGGGTGCATAGGAAGGTGAGGATGGCGGGAGAAGGGCATGAATCGGACCAATGAACGGGGTCCGGCACACCCATGCGCCCGCCCTGGGAAACTATCGTTTGTAGAATAGTTCGGGCTAGGTCCGGGCTTCTAGCCCGGAGGCTGCGGAGAGTGGCCCGAAATGGTTCGAATTGGCCCAGGAATAAGTGGTTTGCGGTAACTTTAGAGAGGAGTTCGGTGTCTTTGTCTTCCATGATTGGAAATTCAGAGGAAATGTGTAGATTTGCATGTATTCTGCTGACGGAGCAGACAGAGAGAGAGAGAGAGAGAGAGAGAGAGAGTTGAGCTGAAAAATGAAAATAGAGGAGTGAAATTGGCCGGGATGAATTATATAGAGTTCGATGATGGGACTTAACGACGACGTTTGAATATGTGTTTTCTTTTCACTTGGGATTCTTTTGTATTTGTGGGAAGAATCGTTAAATTAACCGGCTTATTTATTAAAATATTTGTTTTTTAAAAAAAAAAAAAAAAGAAATCCAAGTCTACATGTGCTACTACTGACGATCGCACATATTATTTATTTTTAATTTTGGCGGAGTCGTCAGTAAATAATAATTAATATTTAATTAATATTTAATATTTTTTATTTTAAAAAATATATAATTAATAATATATTTAAATACTTTTAGTAAATAAATATTGTTAAATTTTTAATAATTATAAATATTAACATATTTGCTAGATTTTGCATATATAATGTTACATGTAAGTAGTTTAGGTATTTTCATATTTCTTGTATCTTTAAACTTACTTTCCTGACAATAATTTTTAAGTCAAATTCAATATTAATGGTATGAATTAGTTGTGCGCGGTTTGTAAATTAAATCGTGAAAAATAATGCATCTTTTATCTTAAAAATTTTATCATTTAAATATGTGTATCTATTTTATCGAAAGACAGAGGAAAAATGTGAAGGAGACGCAAGATTATAGCAAAAATTTATGAGTAATTACAACCAAATTTGTATTATTTATCTATACTATTTATAAATGAGAAGGCTATTTTGTGTCTAAAATGACAGTTTTTTTGTGATTTTTACATAAACTACCCTTTTACTTTTTGTATAATACATTTGCTTATTTCTTTCGATAGAATGAAATTAATATTTTATGGAAGACAAAAATGAAAATTTGATATCATATTGGTAGTTCTCATACCAATTTTACAAACTACCAATTATGCCCTCTTTCCATAACCACCTATGTTCTCCCACCAACTTTTTCTTTCTTTCTATTTTTTATTTTCTTTTTTGATTGGTAGTTTGTAAAATTGGTATGAGAACTACCAATATGATATCAAATTTTCATTTTTGTCATCCATAAAATATTAATTTCATTCTATAGAAAGAAATAAGCAAATGTATTATACAAAAAGTAAAGGGTAATTTCTGTAAAAATCACAAAAAAAAAACTGTCATTTTAGACACAAAATAGCCTTCTCTTTTATAAATAGTATAGATATATATATATTTGAATTTTAAATTTATGGATTATTTAATTTTTATATTAAAATATAATAAAATTGTAATAAATCATATTTATAAAAAATAAAAATAAAACAAATATCGGATATTGAAGGTAAAAATGTATTAAATAATCTGAAAATATCGAAAGAAAAATCAATTAAAAGAATGAAATATAAATATTATATTTAGTATTTTAATTGTGCAGTGGAATCATGGTACCTTAAATTAAAAAAAAAAAACCTTAATGAATAGTTATTGACTAATTAATATTAGTAAGCCATGATATTCTCTATTAATTATCTATATTAATTATAAAAAAATACTTTTTTATGTCTAGAATGGAAGTTGTTTTAGCATTTTTTATAAATAAGGAACCAAATAGAAAAGTCATTGATTGTTCACCAACAACACAATATTGTATAGGAAGTAGGTGCTCTATGTGAATTCATTATATCTACAAATGGATGAATCATATCACAGTATAATGGATATACAATATTATTTTATTTACAATTAGAAGAATTTTGTATTTGCCTTAACTTACATTTAAATTTTTGTGCGCGCGAGGACCGCGTGCAGTGGCTACTAGTTCTTGAAAAATTGAAATTCGAGAACATTAATTATTTTGTTTACTAACTTGGATTGAGCCAGATATGATAGTTTCTTGTTTGCTTTGAAATTGTCTAGCCCAGGACAATACGAGCAAGTCCGAAATTGTGTTGGATTATGGCTTGATATTTGTGGTCTGGCTCAATTCATATGGATTAAATTCTCATAAAGCTGGGGATTCGAATGGTGTAGGTGGTGGCCGGTGACTCGTCGGGACAGTGCCGGAAAGTTAGAGAGAAGGTTGTGGCGAATTCCTCGGCGATTTCTGGGTGATTCCGAGCATTTTTTTCCGCAACTTCAGGCGGGAAGTGGCGGCGTGTCCGGTTGGCGATCAGTTCACACGCTCCATGCCTGGATAGTCTTTTCCGGTGGCATTCCCACTGCATCATCGTGCGACGGCAGAGTTAACTAGGCGAGTCAACCCGTCGAGTTGGACCCAACCAACTCAGCTTATCAACATAGGTACATGGTATTTCTGTTGTTGGAATTTGCATTTTCGTCCCCTTTTTTTGGACTATTGTAAATTAAGGATCTGGTCACATTATTCATACTGCACTGTGTTGTACTATGACTGAGTGGTTCACTTTTGTTGCCATCCACATAAATTTGTTTGTCAGTATACATATTTCCCACTTTGACAAGTAATTTGAGTAGGTATGGTAGAATTGCATATCTACTTGCAGCATTTGTTTGGCAGAAAGGCTGGTTTAGGCATGTGATGTTTGCAGTGGTAGTGAATTGTGCAAATCTAGGGTACTATTTAATATACTGTTTGGCTTGTGAATTGTGCAGTGGGGGTAGTGAGTTTATATGTATATAAGTCCATTTTGGTGTGTGACTTCTCTTGCGCCATAAGTCCATCCAATTGTTTCTCTTGCACCATAAGTTCATCCCTGTGAAAGTTCATCACCATAAGTTCATCACTTGTAAGTTGTTATTATCTTACTGGATTGCCGAAAAAAAGTTTAGTGATAAGTTTTCCTGAGGCTTCATCATAGTAGAGTGCATTCACTGTAGTTTCTCCTTTGCATTTCCGACGTTCACATTTGCGGCTTTCCGTTCTCTGTGTTAATAAGGTACTCCGGTTTGCTTTTATTAGTTTCCTTACATATGAAATGTTGTATTTGTCATCAAGTTAGCTCACCTAATTTCATACTCATGTTCGGTTTACAAGGTTTGTTGTTGGTTTTGTGTACTAATTTCAACCAAAATAATAGGAATTAGTTGACGAATTATAAAGTATGGAATTGAACGTGCTATTTTGTTAACTAGTGATGGACAACAGGTTGTTCATGTTTATATTGGTATTCAAAGTGTTATTCATTGCTCTCTATTTACGTATATCTTAAATGGGAATTTGAGTATTATCCTTACCTTTGTGGCCAAAGAATGTTATTCAAATTTTTCTGTTGTCTGCCCTCTTTATTCAATTTGTAGCTTTTATATTCCATGAATATTTATTGTTATCTAATTGCTATTATACCTACTAAATATTGTCTAGTCTCTTCATTAGTTTAAAATAATGTTTATTTTACAGAATTTAACTACGATTTACGTTTGTAGAGTTCAATGTGAAATTATTAATAAAAGTGACATAATCACTTTTATTTATAATCAATTATTTTATAATCGTCAGTCAAACAAAGCAAAAAGAACTTTTACAAAGCCCAATATTTTAGTAGTATAGTATATACGACTAGTTGGTATTTAAAAAAATATATGAAAGTATTAATAAATCTGATGCAATTTTCAAAAGTTCTTTTTTAGAAAAAATATTTTGGGTATTTAATAAATTCAAATACGCTACCAAATGTTTTCGAAAAATTAATAAATTTATACAGCTTGGAAATTTAAATTATGCAATTCCATGCTTTACATGTTAATTATTTTGCTTTTCTACATCTTTTTCTTTTTAAAATCCATCAACCAAATATAACTTTTTTGTGAAATGTATTTTGCTGATGACTCATAAATATTATGTGTACATCACCAATACTCGGTAGTTTAGTAGTTAAGATCAAATGTTGGCACACTCATAATATGGGTTCAAATGTTGACACACTCATTATATGAATTATGTAAATGATCCAAATGGGTTCCTCTCGAGCTGCCAATCCCCAGCTCTAGTTGCTGATTATTTACTTTTGTACAAGTGACCATAAAATAATAAGGTACTTTAATCTTATTTGATTGATGTTAAATTACACAAAGATGGACCTAATAAGCAACATAGGTTCAGCGCATGCCTCTCGTTCAGACAAAATCGTTTGGACGCCGTATATGGAGCATAAGTTCATCGAGTTTATGCACGAGGAGTCTATCAGCAACCGACTTTGGTCATCAACATTCTCACCCTCTGTATGGACTCATATATGTGAGAGGATGAACTCAGTCATGTACCCTTCCCATGTGTTTACGAATTGATCAACTGAAAGGGAAACTTAACAGACTGCGTCGGGCATGGCGTGTCATGAACGACATGTTAAATAGGGGTACTGGATGAGGTTGGGAATCGGAACATAATACAATAACAGATGATGCGGGTTGCTTGGAGGAGCTTTACCAGGTACACATTATTTCCTTTACGTACAACGATTTAGCGTGGTACAGGCGCATTTGCGTGTCTACATTTTTAGCTCCATTTAAATTGTCTATCTGTAGGAAGAGCCGGAGTTAAAGAAAATAGTTGAACATAGGCTTCCACACTTTGATCTATGCACGCAAATGTTTGCTCGAAACACCGCACACGGTGGTATCACACACGGCGCTGCAAACCCACCACGTGCATTCCATACGGTGCTTGACGAAGACAATGAACAAATGACTGCCGGAAGCTCTGCCGGCCGCCGGTCTAAGGACGATTTCGAGGACACAGCCGTCTCCCAATCATTACAGATTGGTACTCTGCCAACGTATACGTACTTCGCACTGTCATGTAGCAAGCATTAGGCAGGCGCGATCGAGTGTTTTACAGGTGAAGAAGTGTGAGACCATGGACAAGTTGAATGAGTCACTCCAGGGAAAGATTGATCGAGCTGGCCCTAAAGCAACGACTAATATTGAGCTTTGCGTCGATAAGTTAACAAAGTTCAAGGATCTACCGGATGTAATCTTCACTACCGCTCTTGAGCGCTTCCATAGCCATAGCACTCGAACGATCTTTCTCCGTCTAGATGACGAGAACAAATTCCGATGGTTATATACGGTGGCTTCTGTGTAATGTTTTCTATCTTCATCGTCTAGTTGCTTAAGTCCGATGATGAGTCGCATATCTTTCGTATGTTCAAATCCTGTTGTGTGGTTCCGTAAGTAATTAAAAGCTTTCCGTAGTTGTTTCCAATTGCCCTTGTACCTATTAAATTGTTGTTTACGCATGCATTGACTACTTTTCTTCACCCATAGCAATCCAGTATGGTGAGCACGAGCGAAGAAGCTTTCCATGGTAACGACGGGTTACGCGAAATGTCTGCACAATGGTGCTAATGCCTGACGGTCCTGGTCATGTGCATTACGCCGACATGGTGGATATCCATACACCCAGGAGCAGGTTCGCGTGAAATTTTACGAGTTCAAAGAGCGCTTTCGGACCTTCCACGCGCTCGCACAGACACTCGGGGTTGACTATGACTGCCAAACAAGGATGGTGATACAAACCACTTGGAACGACAAGTCTTACAAGGTATGTGATGCATATTCTACAATTATGCAAATTTACTTTACCAATGTTAAGCAGTGTGAAATGTATACATTAACAACCGTTGTGTCTCCTCCAATGCTGTCAAACAGGCTTACCCTTGTCCCACCGTTACTGTATTTATCCAGAGTCGTTGTATCAGAGTATGCTAGAGGTGTGGGGTCCTGCGCATCGACGACGTGGCTTTGGGGACGTGCATAGTGTTTCCCAGCACGACAGCAACAACTCCGCCGGTCCCAGCATACGCCGGCGATCAAGACAGTCCAATAGTAATTTCGGACTCTGTTGCCCCTTCAATGCAAATGCATATACATGTCCGAAGTTGGGATGATGAGGGCCAGACTGCACATGGAAATGAAGGCTCTAGATTGCGACGGACTGTTTTAGTAGGCCCGCGACGGAGCCTAGACATAGGGTGCGGTACCGGCGGGATTGGGTACTGGACGGATTACATCCGTCGCTTCGGACTCCGGTCAGACCGTGGTGGACATACAGAAAGTGAAGGGGATAGTAGCGCGCAGTCGCGACCACCGAAGGGACCACGGTCGGGCCGAAACGACGGGTCATATGTATCATTGTTGGACGTAAGTATATCCCTTTTCG
Organism: Sesamum alatum; assembly: GCA_034509735.1. Classification (NCBI taxonomy): domain Eukaryota; kingdom Viridiplantae; phylum Streptophyta; class Magnoliopsida; order Lamiales; family Pedaliaceae; genus Sesamum; species Sesamum alatum. The sequence continues at coordinate 20,290,363 of JACGWO010000009.1, read as the reverse complement.
TCAACTATTATTCATCCAGTGTCTGCACAATGGTGTTAATGTGTTTAAGGAATTTACAATGAATTTTTAACTTCCCCTGATTTGATGTATCCGCATGTGTGTCTATTAATACAATCGAGAGCATAAAGTGCATCAACTTATACAAATATTGAATGGTGCATCTTACAGTTAATGGGCTGTCACAACCGCATTTGTTTCTATTAATGCATTTATTTTAACAAATTATACAAAGGTTACGATATATGTCCAAAGCAATAATATGAAATTGTCGAATTGCACGAAAAAATCTGACTTGAAAAGCCGTTACAGAGAAGCATCAAACTTTTTATTAAAGTGATCTAATAAACTTTACCAATCCCCTTAAATTTTGTGAAGGATAATAACTAATGTACATAATATTATTTTTTCAAAATGTTATTATTATTCATGAAAATGGAAAAAATAATAAGTAATGTGCATCATAATTATTATTCATGAAAAAGAAAAATATAATTAGTATGAAAAACAAATAAATATTAATATATACATATACACATTTAAAATACAAACAAAAAACATGATGTAACAATGCACAGTGTTTTTTGTCCCTAAAATATACAACACAATACATACAAAAAAAAATTTACACTATTTTAAACTATCTCAAAAAATAAACCCCAACATAACCATTTTCTAACACACACTTATTTATCTCTATTTCCACAAATCAAAACAAAAACAAACTAAAAACAAAACAAACTAAAAATAATACCAAGCACTATGTTTATGTTTTATCACAAATTATTTTGAAATTTACGCATTGGCCGAAGATACGATTTGACGAGGCTGACAAGAAATTTGACTTGTCTTCTTCATAGACAAGTTCTAGCATGACTCAACTTTTCTCCTTCAATACTTGTCTCTTTATAGACAAGCTCTAGCATAATTCATATTTTTCTCTTCATCTAAAGATGAAAACAAGTCATGTTTATGTTCAATGAATCCTGTCTTGTGGGCTTGGCTAAGGTCTTGGACTTTATCTTAATTCTCAGTTAGACTAAGTCCAATTTTAATTAATTCCCAGTTAAATGAGTTCAATTATTTAGCCCATGATATTTAATTCTTTAATTAAATATAAGTCTAAATCAATTAATCTAATTAATTGATTTTCAAGTCCAAATATATTACATCTTAATTAATCTATCAAAAGTCTTAATTAATCAAATTAATGCTTTTGAATTAGACTCCAAATTAAATAATCATATTATATACTTTTCCCATGATTTGATTTTATAAATCATTTCAATCAATTAATTTAACTCCTTAAATTAATTGATTTATTCTCCATAATTAATTCTATAAATTAATTCCAATAATTCCATCGTTGATTTGTGTGTGACCCTTTAGGTTCACTACTCAACTAGACTTGGGCTTGCATACATATACAATTTAATTAGCACCTTACTTGCATTAGATTAATTAGATTTTATCATAATTAATCACCCTCGATTAACTTAATTGGAGGTTACTCGTCACCATGGGTGACCATCTAGCAATGGTCCATGTCACTAGAGAATGGGTAAATTATTGCGTGAACCTGTGAGCTACGCGCACCATACAAATACGATCCCTCCGCCACTAACCTCCTAATCAAAGTCTTGGGCATGAAATTAGTTACCGGTTCCCATTATTGACTTTGATGTCTATGTATCAACTCTACAAGTTATGCTTCTAATTTATCAATATAGGAAAAAACCTTTTGTCATATTTGATCAACAACCATGGCCATGAGCTTTAAGGAATGCATACTGTAGAGAACATAGGAGGTTCGTTATCATCTCATAATAAGTAGCAGATCCTATCTTGAACTCACCAACCTCCATGCATGCTTCAACTATGTTTGAAACATGACCGTATAGTAATCCAGGACCAGAGACCACATTGGACATGATCAAGTCATAGGCGCCCTATGCACAAGTTACTGTGGAACCTCAAGTCGAAGAACTATTTAGTGCATTATCGTAGTCTAAGAGTTATAGTCATACTGATCATGCCATATAGGGCTTCCATATGACAACTCCTACGAGTCAATTCAGTTAATTTGATAACTCTTCATCAAGCACCCACTAAAGTACGCAGACGTCATAAATCTTTGTTTGTGAAACTCGACATTCATTATATGAACACATCACTTAGTGCAAGTCTTTAAAGAATAGTCGATGCCCTGTCTCGACCGATTCATAAACTTGGAATATTTTAGATTAAATCATAGAGGTTGGTTTCATGGTCACCAACATATGCGCGAGCCAACCCTGTAGCATAATTTGTCTAAGGGCTTCAACCAAATACACATATAGATATAATGTTCAAAGCATATGATGAAAATGGCCAAAGAACATTTCTTAAACTAACATATTATTGAAAAAGATCGTTTAGAATAGTTAACAAAGAGCCAATCAATTGACTTGACGGTCACATATTCTAACAATCTCCCACCTGACCTAAAGCCAATTGTCCATGTTCTTTAATCCAATCTTCTCAAGATGTTGAGAATGAGCAATCTGTGATACCGACTTTGTAAGCGAGTCTGCTATGTTCTTTGTTGATGCAATGCGATTCACTCGCACGTCACCTTTTCCCACACAATCTCTTTAAGTAGATGATAGTGTCTAGTTATGTGTTTGGCTTTGTGATGAGGTCTTGGTTCCTTCGCTTGCGCAATGGCCCCGTTGTTATCACAAAGTGTAACTATGGGTTTGGCAATGCTAGGCACCACACCCTACTCTTGGATGTAGTTTTTCATCCAAATAGCCCCCTTTGCAGCTCCATAAGCTGCAATGTATTCGACTTCCGTCGTGGAATCCATTGTCGTATCCTGCTTGGAACTTTTCCAACTGACAACTTTTTCATTCAGCCGGAATACATAACTAGATTGCAACTTAGCATCGTCCACATCCGATTGGAAGTTGGCATTAGTATAACCTTTCAATATCAATTCTTTATCACTATACACCAAAAATAAATCCCTAGTTCTTCTCAAGTACTTAAGGATATTTTTTATAGTAATCCAGTGATTATGGCCGGCACATGATGCATAACGACCACTAACACTTATAGCGTTAGCTATATCTGGTCTCGCACATTGAACATCATATTGTATGCGGCCAACAATATAGGCATAGGCAATTTCTGACATTTTCTTAACATCTTCATCAACCTTGGAGAGTTTAATGCCATACCCCATAGGAAGAAAACTCCCTTTTGACTCATCCATCTTGAACCTCTATAAGACTTCATCAATGAACGAGATTTGGGTCATTCCTAATATTCTTTTAGATCTATCTCTATAGATCTTTATCCCGAGAATATAGGAAGCTTCACCCAAGTCCTTCACGGATAATTGAGTAGATAACCATGTTTAGTGTCACCTAACATTTTAACATAAGTCCCGATAAGTAAAATGTCATCCACATAAAGCACAAGGAATACAATAGAGCTCCCACTAACCTTTTTATATACACAGGGATCGTATTCGTTTGTGATGAAATCACAAAATTTATTAACCTCATCAAAACGAATATTCCAACTTTGAGACGTCTGTTTGAGCCTATAAATGGACCTCTGGAGTTTGCGAACTTTTTCCTCTTCTCATTTGGAAGTAAAACCTTGTGGTTGATCCATATAGATTTTTTCTTCAATGAATCCATGAAGGAATGCAGTTTTCACATACATTTGCCATCTCATAGTTATAATATGCAGCTATGCAAGTAAGATCCTTATGGACTTGGCCATAGCGACGGGTGAATAGGTTTCCTCAAAGTCCACACCAGGCCTTTGAGTGTAGCCTTTCGCTATCAATCGGGCCTTAAAGGTCGATACCTCTCCATCGGCTCCAAGCTTTCGCTTGTAGACCCATTTGCACCTAACAGGCCTAACTCCCTTAGGTGGGTCCACCAAGGTCCATACCTTGTTGGAGTTCATGGAGTCCGTTTCGAATCTCATGGCCTCAAGCCATCTACATGAATCGATGTCAGACATCACCTCCTCGAACGTCTTTAGATCATTATGCAATTGACCAGTCAATGCTAGCATACCATATCTCTCAGACTGTTTAGAGCCTTCAGCCGACTTTCTTGGAAGATGTGTAAAATCAAAACATTCATTGTAAGGCAGTATGGGTGTCATTTTTTCCATAGGCGATGCATCACTCGACTCTTCGAGTTGCACCTCTTTGTTTTGAGTATTCCAAGGAAAACCCTTTTTCAATAATATTGCATTTCATGAAACAAATACGTTTTGTTCAGAGGGATCATAGAAGTAGTATCCTACAGTTTCTTTGGATATCCAACAAATCTACATAAGATGGATCTCATATTCAACTTATATCCCACTAGTCTTTTGATGTATGGGGGACACCCTTATATTCTCAAATACTTATAAGAGGGTGGTTTGCCTTGCCATATTTCATATGGTGTTTTGAGTACAACCTTATACAACACCGTGTTCAATAACTTGGTCGTCGTTTTTAACACATAGTCCCAAAAAGAAAGAGGTAATGTAGTAGAACTCATCATGGAACGAACCATGTCAAACAAAGTTTGATTCCTCATTTCAGCCACACCATTAAGTTGTGGCGTTGCAGGAGGAGTCCACTGAGAGAAAATCTCATTCTCTTTTAAGTAATTCAAGAATTCATCACTTAAGTATTTACCACCACGATCAGATCGAATGGTTTTAATTTTTCGTCCAATTTGATTTTCTACTTCAAGTTTGAACTCTTTAAACATTTCAAATGCTTCAGACTTGTACTTCATTAAGTACATATAATCAAACCATGACATCGGTAAATGTTATAAAGTAAGAAAATCCTCCTCTAGCTGGAGTACATAATGGTCCACAAACATCTGTGAAAATTAAATCCAACATGTCAATGGCATGTCTACTTTGTCCAACAAATGGTGTTTTGGTCATGTTTCCCTTGAGACAAGATTCACAAGTTGAAAGAGCATCTAAGTTCTCTATTTCTAGATTCTTAGAGTCAATCAACCTCTTCATTCTATCCTTGAAAATGTGACCCAACCTAGCGTGCCATGTTTGTGCATTTTCTTAATCATCCAATTTTCGTTTATGTTGAACGTTCATAATCATATTATGTTTGGATAGTATATAAACCATTTATTAAAGTGTCAAGTAAAATAGAAAAATCATTCCTCATTAAGTAGAAATATTATTTCGATACACAAAATTCATACCCCTATTCATCAAGAGTAGGTATACAACAATGTTTCTTATCATACTTGGTACATAATAACAACTATTAAGTACTACCCTAACATCCTTGCTAATAGCTAAGTGAATAGTTCCAACGGCTTCAGTGGCAACCTGTTTGCCATCTCCAAGCCTAAGGATCACATCCCCTTCACCCAACTTTTTGCCTTTTGTCATTACCTGCAAATTATTGCAAATATGAGCTCCACATTTAGTATCTAATATCCAAGAAGCATAATTAGCAACCATGTTAATTTCAGCAACGAAAATACTTTAGACTATTGCAAGATACTTCTTGGAATTTCTCCTCCAATGTCCTTTTTCGTGGCAGTGATGACACTCATCATTTGTTGGATTGGCCTTGATTATCTTATTCCATTTACCCTTCCCTAGGCCTTCCGTATTGCTTTTCTTCCTCCCCTTTCCATTTCTCCTCCATCTCTTGACCCTTTTAATCATGGAGGAAGATGTGAATGGGGTTTTCTAGCATTACTGGTGCAGGCTTCTTTATCGTAGCCTCGGATTGCATATGCATATTAATCAATTCAGGAACAGTCTTCTCAAGACCGTTCACGTTGTAATTAACAATAAATTGATCAAAAGACGACGGCAATAACTGTAAGATCACATCTATATGGGAGTCATTTTTCATGCCCGTGTTCAAACATTATAACTTCTCAATGAGAGAAAGCATCTTGACGCCGTGGTCATGAACAGACAATCTCTCAGTCATCTTTGCCTGATAGAATTCCTTCGATGTTGCATATCTTATATGCCGATCTTGTACCGCAAACAACTCTTGTTAGCGTAAAAAGATCTCAGATGCATGCTTAAAGTGTTCGTGTTGCTTTTGCAGTTCATTGCTCATCTAGCATAAGGTAACGGGTCTGAAGGTCATCATTGATCCAACGTTGGAACGTTACACGTTCTTCGTCACTCGAACCTTCGTGAAGCTCGGTGGGAGTATGAGATTCCAACACATAAGAGCGTTCCTCAGAATCCAAACTGATTTTGACATTCCTAAGCCAGTCAGCGTAGTTTGTTCCAACAAGTTTATTCATTTCAAGTATGGCAGGAAGTGAACTTTTAGACATTTGCAATCTACAAGAAAGAAAAGAAGAAACAAATGGAGATTTTAACATTCTTTCAATCAATGTTAATTAAATTTACGATATGATCTTTAATCATAAATTGCTCCCACTATTTCTTCAAAATTCCATAAACCCCCATATGGGCTTTCAGGAATTATTTTTCCCAGTGGGCTTGAGGTCCATCGAACGAATTTCATACCCTACTGTTACGATTCGCATGAAAATAATTCTATGGGAGGCGACGTTCACAATTCTCGTCTTATGAGATCCTTAAGGTGTTTTACCTCATTTTTGACATAATCCCAAGGACTCCAAGTGAATTATGCTACCCCATGTTAAACCCAACCCATCGACCAAAAGACCCCTACTATCGCCCTCCACGACTTGTGAGACAAAGTGATAGTAGGTAATCTACTTGTTCATAGTGATAATACAACTTTTCACTACTTCCAAATCATTCCACGATTCGTGAGACAATAAATTGAAAGGTGATAGCATCTCATACTTTGTCACTAGGGATGAAAGGTTTGGATTACCAAATTGAATTTAATATTATCCATCACAGGCTTAATACTTAACTTGGTGGACACTCTATGGCCCTGTTTGGTTCGCATGATTAGGCATGATAAATAATTTTATCATGCCTAATCATGCGTTTGATTAGTAATATTAGGGCAACGGTATTAATACCAGGTCCGGTCTTATTTATCATAATTTGTGGAAGAATGGACCACACACACCACCTAGGATCCACAATACCACCAATTAGTATAAGCTAGTATTATTTTTTATCTGATTTACCCTTCTACACACACTCTCTCCCCCGTCTCTACTTTCGTTTTTTTCTTCATTTTTTCTATCATTTGCTTTTTCTGCCGACGATAAGCTTTAATAGACGACTGAATCAACTATTTAAATACATATAAAATTTAAAAATACTTTTGATTTTTTAAACTTTGTTGTGTTTGTATTTTGAGAATTACTTGCATGATTAAAAAAATGTATTTTAAATTATAATAATTAAATAATAAAATATTATGAAAATTTGTACTTCTTTATTTTTTGAAAATTTAAAAAATATTTGAGTTTTAAGTAATTACTAAATTGAATAAGTATTTTGAAACTCTGCTTCATATAAATATAGAAAAAATGAATATTAACAAATTTATTTTATTTTAAGCAATTGTATTTCAATAAATAATTTAGAGTCTTTTTTAATCATTAACAAAGTACAATATAAAAATATAAATAACTTAAAAGATGATACCCTTAACAGTCTTTTTACATTTAATCAAACTTTATAATTCCTTCAACCAAACATCATATTATATTATCACATAGGATATCTTGCATATAATACCTCAAACCGAACAACATATAATATAAGATAGAATTAATTATCATTCAATTTTCTATCACACCAAGTCACATCACGCCTAATCCCATCACGTTAACCAAACAAGCCCTAAGTGAGGGTTCAAATCATTTGTTTTGCAAGACCTCATCACGATGTTTTATTATGTTTGCTTGTTTATCATATACATTGTATAGTGTAGGTATGAAAGCCAAGCAAATACATGTAAACATGTATACAATAAATCAAAATCTAGCATGCCATTGTTGGATGATCGTGAGCCCGTAGTCATCCAATACATTTACCACATAAAGATACACATATCATATATGCAAATAATATATATCATGTATATATATATATTTTTGTATCCAATAAAACAAAAGATTTTAATATCTCATGTTAAATCACATGATGTTTCCCATTAAATGAAATTGAATTCAATTCATATGCACTTGATTCGTAGCTTCTAATTAACTTGGACTTTCCAAGAAATTGTCCTAATCATATTAGGATAATATGTTGAATTTTCCTAATCAAATTAAAAGTAAAGATCTATTTTTCTTTCTCAATTTATATCCATATATAAATTAGGAAAATAATATCTTTAACAATTTAAAATTATTCAGAATAATAAGAGAAATAGAAAAATAAAACCAGAAATTCAAAATTTCGATGCCGGGAGCAAAAACAGCCACCGACAGCACGCCGAGGGGGTCTTGCGCGCAGTGCACAGAGCGCGCTGCCTACGTGCCTGCGTGTGCCAGCAACATGCCATTTTTTGTCGTATTTATCATTTTTTTATTTATACATCCAATGTACAAACCATTTTTTTGTTTGGAAACCATTTCCAAAATAATTTAAGGCATAAAAATAATTTTAGAAAAAATCTAATTTAACTAAAATTAAAATATCCCATAATTAATCACAATCAAAAAACTAGCAGAAATCAGAAACTCCAATATTTCACAAAAAATGGTGCAAAATGGCCCAACTGTCCCAGACCGGTGAACGCTTAACTGCACGCGCGCGCGCAGGCACCTTTGCTGGCCCAGTGACCGGTCGGCAGGCAGCAGCAAGCAGACGTTTGTTTAATATTTTTCTATTTTTTTAATTTATTTTATAAAAACTTAAACACAAACATGCACAGAAATGCATGGATATCCATAATTTTTAAAGCAAAATTTACATATATTTTCATACATACAATTATGCTAGAAAAACCATAAACCATGCTTTCCTTAAGCATTTTAAACACGTTCTACATGCTTTACACATAATAACACGTAAATCCTTAAGCCACAACACCGAACCTGATTCTGATGCCACTGAAAGAATCGGGTACGGCCCGAGAACGCAACAGAAGTGAAAAAATGCGTAATTTAAAACATAATATTAAACGGGTCCAAAGGAATGTTTCCTTTGAAGTTTCCGGACGTTCGGTGTATGTCAAAGCATAAACAAAGAAGGAGAAGAAGCTAGACATGTGCCTAAAAGAAAATGAACAAAAGATACGTTTAAATGTAAATGAAAACCAACACTTGTTCGATATACGTAGAATGGGTTCGTGCATTGTTCCTTTCTTTTCTTCCTTCGTTCGTCCACAAGAGAGTCCAACGTAGAACTCCTCCAATGTAGTCCACACCACACAAATGATTTATTTCTACTCTATTGCTAGATAGAAAATAGAAAAGGAAGAAGAAACACTTCGAAAGTAACACTATCAATTAGTGATCCTTGGAATGTTATTGTTCAATAATTCTCTAAGAAGTATGAACAAAAAGAGTAATTTTAAGAGTGTAAAAGGCTTATAATCTCCAGCAAATTACGAAGCAAGTATATAAAAAACATCTAGAAAGTAGTTTTGTGTATATAGAATGTAGAATTCAAAATTCCACCTTCACAATTAATCTCCAAGGCAACTTCCGCATACACACACACTATTAGCACAATCACTACACATGATTGCAAGAGAAAACCTCCCACAAAGAGCACACATGGCCGGCCACTTCACATACAATGTGGAGGAGTTTCAACTACTCCTTAACTTGCTTCAACTTGCATAAGATGTTGGACTTGGATTTCATAGTTTGGACTTATATTTAATCTAATTAAAATAAGTCCAAACAAGAATCCATTGGGAATTAATTAATATAATTAATTTGAAGCCCAATAATTTGTTTAATCCAATTAAATAAACATACGTTCAAATTATGAATAATTGATTCAATCAATTATTCTAGCCAAAACCAGATAAATTAATCCAATTAATTTAAAGGTTCTTAGTCCAAAATTAACTAATCAAATTAATTATTCTTGGACCATCCATCAAACGAATTTTCCAATAAATGATCCAATAATTTATTTTCTCTCTTGAATTAATTTAATCAAATTAAATTAATTCACTTCTTCTAGAATTAATTTCAAATTTAATTCCACCAAATCTATAGTGATTTGTGTGTGACTCATTAGGTTCACACTCAGCTAGACTTGGGCTTGTGTCCACCACAATTGATCAATAAATCCAATTTAATTAACTTTTTCTAATTAACCATTAATCGAAAAACGCCCGTGCCCATCACCACGGTGGCCATCTAGCAACAGTCCATGGCACTAGAGACTAGGTGAATGTTGGCGTGAACATTTAGGCTCCCGAGTTCCATACGAGTACGATCCTTCCATCATCCGTCTCCCGGTCTAAGTCTAGGGCATGGAATTGGATGTTGGTTCCCATCCTATACTAGACAACTATGCTCAATAACTCGAGACATGTTTGCTCTATTGATCGACGTATGAAATCATTCCCTACTCGACAATCGTTGTGGCCACAGACTCAAAGAGCTTAAACTGTCTCATAGCGCATAAGAGACTCGATTGTCATATATTGACAGCTATCAGATCTTATCTTGGAATCCACAGTTCTCAATACACATTTTTACTGCACTGGATAAGGCTTATGATGATCGTATACCAGATACGAACATCTTTTGCCAGATCCTAGATACAACCATCATGTACATGTGATTACCTTGATTCCTCAAGTCCGAGGACTAATCTCATACTATCGAAGCCGAAAATTTCAGTCATACCGAGAGCCTCCAATGCTTCCATATGATGATTCCCGCGAGTCAGTTCAGTCAGCTTACACCCTTGTAAACTAACCCACTAATATTGCATAGACGTCCAATGTCTATCGCCGATTAAACACGATACTCATCCAATAAATGCAATCCTTAGTGCAAGTCTATATAGGACCCTCGATGCCCTATCTCAAGATCCTCGACTTGGAACGTTTTAGACCCAACCCTTAGAAATTAGTTTCATAGCTGTCATCCAATGCGCAACCCAACTACATGGGTTGTACGTTAGGTCTGTGGGCTTTGTTGTGATGTTAATAGAATAAACGTAAATAGTAAGCACAACAAATGGAATTGCCAAACATGCATACTCACTTTATTAATATAGCAATATTACAATTACAATAAAATTATCCGAAATAGATTACATCAAGGCCAATCTAATTGGTTTTCCGGTCACATATTCTAACAAGGTCAACTATTGATCTATGGAGAATGGAAGGAAATTCATCTCTTTAGGAGATGAGAAATGAACATAAGCACAAGGCTAAAATGAAAGCTAGACTTTCTAGTTTCGAATGAGAGAACGTCTAAGAGCTAGAGAGCAAAAACGAAGATCAAGAGTTTTTGTAACTTTGTATATAAAGTGGTGTATGGATATCTTGCCTTCTGCCCCTTTTTATAGAAAATTCTTTGCATTATATACCATGAATGTAGACAAACCCTTTTGTCTTGCTCTTAGATAACACTTGTCTTCTTCATAGACAAATTCTAGCATGATTCATCTTTGCTCCTTCAACACTTGTCTTCTTTATAGACAAGCTCTAGCATGACTCATATTTTTTTCATCATCTAAAGATGAAAACAGGTCATATTTATGTTCAATAAATCTTGTCTTGTGGGCTTGGGTTGAGGTCTTGGGCTTTATCTTAATGTTCAATTGGACTAAGTCCAAATTTAACTAATTCTCAATTAATTGAGTTTAATTATTTAGCCAATGATATTTAATTCTTTAATTAAATATAAGCTCAAATCAATTAATCTAATTAATTGATTTCAAGCCCAAATAGATTACTCTTAATTAATCCATCACAAGTCTTAATTAATCAAATTAATGCTTGTGAATTTAGACTCCAAATTAAATAATCACATTATTTATTTTTTTCCATGAATCGATTTCATAAATCATTTCAATCAATTAATTTAACTCCTTTAAATTAATTGATTTATTATCCACAATTAACTCTATAATTAATTCCAATAATTCCATCATTGATTTGTGTGTGACCCTTTAGGTTCACTACTCAGTTAGACTTCGGCTTGTATAAATATACAATTTAATTAACAACTTACTTGCATTAGATTAATTATATCTTATCATAATTAACCACCCTCAATTAACTCCTTAATTGGAGGGTACCCATCACCCTGGGTGTCCATCTAGCAATGGTCCATGTCACTAGAATGGGTGAATTATTGTGTGAACCTGTGAGCTACGCATACCATGCAGATACCGTCCATTCGCCACTAACCTCCCGATCAAAGTCTAGGGCATGGAATTAGTTATCGCTCCCCATTATCGACTTTAATGTCTATGTATCAACTATACAAGTTATGCTTCCAATATATCAATATAGGAAAGACACTTTCTCCTATTTGATCAACAACCATGGCCATGGGCTTCAAGGAATGGGAAAACATAGGAGGTTTGTTACCATCTCATGATAATTAATAGATCCTATCTTGGAACTCACCAACCTCCATCCATGCTTCAACTATGTCTGAAACATGACTATATAGTAATCTAGGACCAAACTTGAGACCACATTGGACATCATCAAGTCATAGACGTCCTATGACCAAACTTGAGACCACATTGGACATCATCAAGTCATAGACGTCCTATGCACAAGTTACTATGGAACCTCAAGTCCAAGAACTAGTTAGTGCACTATCGTAGCCTAAGTTCTAGTCATACCGATCATGCCATAAAAGGGCTTCCATATGACAACTCCTACAAGTCAATTAGTGAACTTGATAACTCTTTATCAAGCACCCACTAAAGTACGCAGACGTCATAAATCTTTGTATATGAAACTCGACATTCATCATATGAACGCATCACTTAGTGCAAGAATTTAAAGAATAGTCGGTGCCCTGTCTCGACCGGTTTTCATCAACTTGGGGTATTTTAGATCAAAACATAGAGGTTGGTTTCATGATCGTCATCATATGTGCGAGCCAACCCCGTAGCATAATTGAACTAAGGGCTTCAACCAAATGCACATATAGATATAATGTTTAAAGCATATGATGAAGATGACCAAAAAACATTTCTTAAACTAACATATTATTGAAAAATATCGTTTAGAATAGTTTACAAAGAGTTCATCAATTGACTTGACAGTCACATATTATAACACATTGTTGTCTTATAGGTTGAGAGATGGCAACAACATCATATTAACATCTTAAATCGAATAATGTATTCTAGATTTTTTTCATTTTTGTTCCAGAGATCAACAACTTATAATCAATAGATTTTGTTTGTTTGTTTTTTTTTTTGTATCTTTAAATCGAAGATATATATGTTCCGTCATTTTTGTTTTCCGAGTTCCTTTAAGACCAAATTGACAATGAAAAATCAAATATATCATGAACTTCGTTTGGAATAGAAACAACAACAGGTTCACTTTGAGTTAAGGATATGGGAGCTGAAATATGATGTATTCTCGTGCAATTTGCTCCCAAAAAATCTAATTCAATTAATACATATGTAAGGTTAATCATTTCATACTTGCTAATATTTAGGGTTAATAACATACACCCCCAACGTATTAAGGATTTTGCACTTTGCCCCCAACCATTTGTTTTTACACTTGATCGCCCAACATTTGTATTTTGTTGCAAGTTGCTTCTTTTACACTTTTTGAGGAATAAAAATAGGATATTTTGGCTGCACGAAAACATACACCCTAGTGGATTTAGGACTGGGTAAAAGTGTAATTTTACACTCCATTTTCTTTTTTAAAAAGCCCAAAAATGGGTCCTCGTATTCCCACCGATGCCCACCCCACTATTATCTTCCCACCATCACCCATACCACCACTCCCCATGCCATCCCACCACCACACATCTCCAGTGGAAGCACAATCGTTCGTCGCCCATAAAGCATCTTCACCAAATATGTCCAATTCTAAACAATGGGTTTTCATCTAAGAAATTAAAGAAAATTAACATAGTCTAGATCCGCATTGTGTTTTAAATTATGTATCTGTTTTCTCAAATATGACTTGAACATCATGAATCTTATTACATTTATTTGGTTATACCTTTCTTTCCTGTAACTTCACATTGTATTTCCATCAAAATGGTTCTTATTTTCCTTGTGACAATAGGTTGTGGTGATTTATGGGGAGACTGGATGTGGTAAGACCACACAATTTTCCAAAATAGAGTCCGACCGAGGAGCATTTTGTAGCATTATCTATACAAAACCTCAAAAGATATCAGCCATGGTTGTTGCAGGAAGAGTTTCTGCTGAGAGGGGAGAGGCTATTGGGGACTCAGTATGCCTCATTTCTATGTTCTTCCTTTTAAGCTGTTTCATTTCAAATTTAAGAGGGGTTTTGCAGTTGCAAAATGGTGAGTGGGAGTTTGGATTTGGGGATGTTTGGTGAAGGTAGCTGGCAATGGTAGATGAAGAAAAAGACTAATTGTTTATTTTTCTAAATGGGGTGCGGAGTTACAATTTTACCCAACCCTAAGTCCATCGTAAGATGCGTGTGTTCATGCAGTCGAAATATTCCATCTTTATTTCCCGGGTAAAAAGAGGCAACGTGGAACAAAATGCAAAGGTTGAGTGATTGAGTGTAAAAAAAAGAGGTTAGGGGGCAAAGCGCAAAATCCCTTATACGTTGGGGGTGTATGCTATTAGCCCTAATATTTATTCTACCAATTGAAGCACAAAGTAAATACTTGACAAATAATCTGTACCTAATTATATCAAATATTTAATCCTAGTGTTTTTTTCAACCATTTATACCATACAACAAAGTAAATGAAGCCTAAAAGAATATAAAATATCAAGCATAACAAAATATCAATACAATATGACCTTGTTTACAATTCAATTTAGGATTGTCGGTTGTTGGATTGAAATTGAATTGGGTCTGCATTAGATGAAATTTATAAACAATATCATGTTTACCTTCTGTAAGATCATTTTCTAGTTGGGAAAAAGACTTCGCTTGGTGTCATGAAAGTGTACAACAATGTGTTAGAGCGGTCAATGCACTTGCCAAGTATGGATGAAAATACGAAGAAAAACAACGACATAATGAAAATTATGTGAAAGAAACTTGGAGTCAAAAGCGGAAATAATAAATTGGCCAAACAATTCATGGGCCACCAAGATAAGAATCCCACCGGGATAGGTGGAGTTTAAATCTGGGCACAATATAGGCTAACACTGAGCCTTTGAAAATTTGAAATTATTAAGGGACCAAGAAAAAGTTTGTAAACATGACACTAGACTGGATTAGTGCGCATATCCAACCCAATGCGGGAGTAAATTAATCAACTTCATTAAAGTGAAAAATGGCGCACCAATATGTAGGCCATATGATAATGTTTTGACATTCTTGTATTTTGCAAGAGTTGTCATACTGGAGTTTAGGTGAAATTCAATCTTAAAGGGTGCTATTGATATTAGATAGAAATTTATGGACTACAAAATAATCAACTATCATGAACCGAAGGGGTAGAGTGAGAAATTTAAATTGTTGAGGTATTATTCACTTAGTTTGGGCCGTGTTTGACATTCTTTAAAAGTTTGTTTTGATGGGCCTCTTCAAACATAGCCCAATACTACCGGACCTTGAGCTGAACCCAGGGCTCATTTATAATATTATTATAAAAAATAAAAAAAATTGATTTGGGGTAGACTTGCAAAATTATAGTGGGTCGCTGGCTCACATATTTTTCATTTTTTTTTTTAATTTTTGGGCTAGGGACCCTAGCCCATTTTTTTTTTTATAAGTTTGTTATTTATTTTTTTAATCTTATGATAATTTCACTTGGGCTAACAATTTAATGTTGACCCAAGTAAATTAGTGTTAATTATTTTTATTAGTTTTTAGTTAATTATTAATTAAAATTTTAAGTAATAATTAATATTTATGTAATATATAATTATAAAATTAGTGATACTTATAAATTATAATAATGACCATCAGTCTCATAAGTATATCGTTGGCATTGATATTGATGTCTTTTTCTTTTCTCATCCATCGGTTCTGTGGACTCATTTATTTTAAAACTACGATTAACAACTATATTATCAAATTTTTAATTAGGTGTCGAGGTCCTTTTTTTTTTTCAAAAAATTTGATAATTGTACTTCTTAATCAACATAGTCTAAATTTATTAATATTGTGCCTTGGGTAACAAAATGAGCCGATAGATGGAACCAATAGGTAACAAAAAAAAAGTACTTGACACCAATACTAATGACATACTTATGGGACTGATTATTATTATTATTATTATTATTATTATTATTATTTATAATTATCACTAATTTTATAATAATTTTTTTTACAAAATATAAAATTGCTGGTTATATTTAGTTAATATTAAAAAAAATATTATCAAATTTAGACTATGTTGATTAAGAAGTACGATTATCAAATTTTTTTGAAAAAAAAAAAGGACCCCGGCACCTAATTAAAAATTTGATAATATAGTTGTTAATCGTAGTTTTAAAATAAATGAGTCCACAGAACCGATGGATGAGAAAAGAAAAAGACATCAATATCAATGCCAACGATATACTTATGAGACTGATGGTCATTATTATAATTTATAAGTATCACTAATTTTATAATTATATATTAAATAAATATTAATTATTACTTAAAATTTTAATTAATAATTAACTAAAAACTAATAAAAATAATTAACACTAATTTACTTGGGCCAACATTAAATTGTTAGCCCAAGTGAAATTATCATAAAATTAAAAAAATAAATAACAAACTTATAAAAAAAAAAAATGGGCTAGGGTCCCTAGCCCAAAAATTAAAAGAAAAAATAAAAAATATGTGGGTTAGCCAGCGACCCTCTATAATTTTGCAAATCTACCCCAAAAAGGAGTAGACTTGCAATTTCTTTTATTTTTTATAATATAATTATAAATGAGCCCTGAACCCAGCCCATTTAGAGCCCTAAAACGAGGGATTAGAAAAATGAAAAACTAAAAAAGAAAAAAGAACAGAAATTGCAGCGATGACTTTAGGCGGGAAAGCACTAAAATTTCACATTCGGCTCTTGAAATTCCCCCCAAATCCCAATTACTACCCAGTTGTACTGCGATTGCGAGTGTTGTCCTATTCCAAAATTGATTTTCATTGTGTAACATTCTGCAGAAATAGTTGGTTCTTCTCAAACCATGACCGGAGATCGTCGACGGAAGGTGGCGACGGCCGGAGATGGACAAAACGGCGAAGTACTGGCGATCTCAAAGTCTACGACGTCGCCGCCACTGGACGTTGAGCCAGTACGGAAAAAACTCCGCGAGCGATGGGAGTTAGCATCTGTTCTCAACTTTCTGCACGTAATAACGCTCAGTTCTTTTATTTTTCACGGTCTTGATCAGTTGGTCTTCCCATTCTTATTCCAGCTTTCATTTATTCAATTTTTCCTTGTACGAGTTGGTTCCTTCTTCCTTTTAATCCGCATGGATGATGCATTTCAGTGATAAACAACCTTCATACCGGAACTGTTTTGCTTGTTGTACACTAGTCCAGAAAGGTTGTACATTGCGTCTGTGGTGATAAACTAGATTATAATCTCTATGCATTCGTTTATATAGCTAGACAAAGCTTCCATCATGGAAGCATGAGCTATTATGATAGAGTTTTCTGACCGAAGTTTTTATATTTTGAAAAAAAAAAAGTCGCTATATTTGGACTTAAAAAATTGTACTTCTGTGTAAGTACCTGATTATACATGTATCTGTATATCACACCCTTCTATTATAGACCGGGCATAATAAAATGTGTAGTTTCCTGACTTTGATTATTGATATTTTTATGCATGTACACTGATCTTTGATGGTTTTGCAAAATGCTCATACAGGTTTTTGAGCAGGTTATTGGGAGTGATCTGAAGATATCCGCCGAAGATATAGAAACTGCATTAATTGAGCAGAATAAGACACTTGCCCAGCTACATATAGCTCTTCTAAAGGTTTCATTTGCATCTCTTAACAACATGCACCTGTAAAGTATGCATACCATGAAATAATATGAATATTGGTGAATATATTCTGGAATCATGGCAGTGTTTCCTGATTGCGTCTCAAGATATATGGTATTTAGCAAGCTCGCTGATCACTTGTTGAGATATTTTGGATTGAGTATCATCTATAATTTTCATAATCAGCTTGCTAACTAGCTAATACTCAAATCACACTGTTATGTTTGAAGTGGGGATAGGATACTTTGTTATTATTTAACCAAATTATAGCAGCTTCAAATCCTCATGGAGGATTTGATAAACTGGAGAAAAATTGCTAAACCATTCATAACTGCTGATTTGTTTTTCTTCTATCTGGTTTGATAAAACATTGTTGATTTAACTCTTTTCAGGGAATTCTCCCAGTGAGCAAAACAATGAAGTCTTCTGATGCTTGGATGATTGATCTCAGTAAGACACTCTCAATGTGGTGGCCTTGGGTAAGTCAAACTTGTGATCCATAGAGATACTTTCTGGATATTGGAAGGTGCTACTACACTTTCTTGCTTTGCAGGTTGCCGAAGGGGATTTTCCTGTGACTGCAGCCAAAGGGTAGATGTTACTTTTTAATTTTTTTAGTTGCTGTGTCACAGTCCTAGTAATTTAGAGATTTCATTGTTTCCTGCTCACTTTCTTGTTCTGTTACATGGTCAGGGAGGAGATATCTATCTACAAGGAACTTGAACCAACAACTCGTTTACTTATGCTTAAAGCTCTATGTGAAGTTCGTGCTGATGTATATAATCACAATCTTTTTTTTTTTTTTTTTTGTATCTATAATTTTACTGCTGCTATATCTTCACAGAAACTATTTGGTCCTATTCTTTCCATTATGGCTGTAGGTGGACTTATTTTATTAGGTGGACTTATAATTCCACCAACATAATGTTCACAAGATAATTCTTTGACTTTTCATGTCATGGTTCTGATATTTGTTTCCGTCGCAGCAATATGATGTTGTGTCTTATATCAATGAGGCAATGAAAAATGGTACTGAATTTTCTAGTTTCCGAAAGGACAAGCTTGCAAGCAATGGAAATGGGATTGCGTTCTGGTAATCCTATGATTATCATGTTTGTAGAGTTAGTTGATACTGGTGGTAAATTTGATTTTCTTTGTTACAGGTATGACGGAAATGAAACTATTGGTCACAGATTATACAAGGAGGTACTCCTCTTTGAAAAAGAGCGGGCAAAAGGTAAGGGTACCCTGCCAGCAATCAATTCTAAATGGGAGACCCTTGCAACCAATCTTGAAGAGTTCAACAAAATCGTGGTATGTATACATGTCTGTTCCTAAGTTCCGCCTTGCTGTCAGATTGCATTCATTCTTTGAGTTCTCTGGATGGTAGAATGAGTTTTCATCTAGTGAAGTTAAGTGGGAGGTGGATCTCAGCAAATCCGTTGCAGCCAATGTCATTCCAGTTCTTGAGAAACAATGGAAGGTTAGTACTTTGAGTTCTTTCCACGACTATACTTTTTCTTGTTTCATTCTTCTGTTGGCTTCACTTAATGGGACAATTCATATGCTACTGGCTTTGACAGAAGAAACAGAGGGCACAACACCGGAAAAGAAGAGAACATATGCTCCTAAACGGTTTCCGAAATTCTGGAATAACTCGGTCTTGTCGTAATAACAAGCGTATTGATTATAGATTTGGTATGAGATTTGTGCATATACCAAGTTTGTTTTTTAAACTTATTTCTATCTTCGAATTGTGTGGCATAAACTAAATTGATGCTCACCTGCTATAGCGATAGATATCTTCTGTACTTCTTAATCAACTACCTTTTTGTTCACCATGCTACACACCATGGACTATCCGCTTGATGTTTGGTTTGTATCCCACTTGTAGAGGGAAATTTGCACATTGCTAAAATGTGTATTTCCTGATCACACGACCCTCTGGAATTGATACCATGACAAAAGCCTTAACATTAGCTAATGTCAGCCTTATGGTGCAGTATAAAAAATGGTTACACTTCATAAACTTGTACCAAGCATTGAACTATTGTTTACATGTTTTTGAAGTTACACTAGAAATTGCACTGTTTCCTATGTACCCTAAATTGTATTGTTGAAGTATTTGCCTACCATCTCACTTTTAAGATTTATTTTTATTATATGGAAAATCAAGCAAATTCATTCTATTAAATTCTTTATTTCCAATATCAACACAAACATGAATATATGAACATAAATATTTTCTTTATGTGCACCAGTGTCTCACAGGATTAATCCTGCATCTACATGTGCTTGCATATTGTAAATCTAATGAATTGTTCTATTGAGGTGTGTATCACTGTACCCTATCTAGTATGAGGCAGATTCAATATGTTCCTGGCAAAAGTTGTGCAAACTCTGTTAAAGTCTTCCACCACCTTCTCTTCCTGATTCTTTGACTAGTGGTGCTATTAAATTGCAGATGATTATGACAGGGCAATTACGGAGGCCATTCAATACACAAAGTAAGTATCTACTTCTTAAGCTTTTTCATATTTCTGCTTCTATTTCATGTATATTATTTCTCTTGCATATCTTAATTACAAGGAAGACTCAGTAATTCTTTCTTGTGCTATGAGAAACTTGAAATTTTATTACACCAGTTAAATGTACCCTGGCTTTCATCAACTAAGAGATTATGGTGGTGGATTATTACGGAGCTGGAGTCGTTAGCGCTCTTCCTTTAATTTATTTGATTTTGTTGATTTTTAAACGGTTTTTATTAAGGGCATAAAGATAACAACTCTTGTTCAGGATTAATAGTTGAACCTGGTTATTATTTACAGTACTAATGACTGAAAGCATCATATTACAAATTTGAATTGAAAAGTAATATTATAGTTATGTCCGTGTCCTGTGGATGGACCTATGGTTGATCAAGATAGAAATATAGTCCCATCAAACCCATTCATCTTGATGC
This sequence comes from Sesamum alatum, assembly GCA_034509735.1. NCBI lineage: Eukaryota > Viridiplantae > Streptophyta > Magnoliopsida > Lamiales > Pedaliaceae > Sesamum > Sesamum alatum. Next base: position 20,269,372 of record JACGWO010000009.1, on the reverse strand, counting down.
TGAAATACAAGTAAGTTGTCCATGCTCAAATTTGGTGTGTATAATATGCTAAAGCCTTTCTCAACGTCTTGCTTACCTTGGGTCCATGCTTATATTTTCATTTCGCAACAACACTGGACTGTAGTGATTTCTTTTTCTCTTGACTTCTCTTTTTGTTGTATCTTTCTGTGCTTTAGCAAAAGGAAGACTAGTGAAGATTCAAAACATGAAGAGAATCAGAGGCAACGTGTCAAAAGGATGGGAGCTGCCTCAAATGGATCTTATAATTCTGACACTACCTCAAGAGATGGTGAATCCGCTGTAAGCGATGCTGAGATAGACCGTCAACAAGGAAGTGATGATGCTGATGACTCCAGCCAAGAAGAATACGATGTGGAAAAGGAAGATGATGGTAATCAGAACGGCAACGGAGATCAGGAAAAAGTTCACTCCCATGAGCAGAATATGTTGTTTCTCCACAGGTCCAAGGGATTGCGCTTCAGTAAGAGGCTAGCTGGAATTCCTGGTCATACTGCCCCAGAAAGCATGAACTTAGGTGCCAAGAACAGGTTGAGGCAAAGGCCTTCCAAGAATACTGCTGTTGAGTCTGTGGTGGTTCCCGGCTCAGAAGATGAAAGCTCATCATCAGGAGACACGAGCTCAAGTGAAGACTAACTTGGAAACTGACCCAAATTGTTATCAACCAAATGATGATTTTGGAAGAATCTTAACGCTGCTGGCAAGAGAAGTTTTGATGCAACTGACAACAGCATGGAGTTTTGGCATTGTAGTGAATGGAAAGTTTTGAGACGTATTTGTAAAGTAGTTCTAGTTGTCTTAACTTTGTCTTGTTTGTGCTGAATCTTGAAGTAGTCTGCGACCTCTTCTGAACCCTGATTATGTTGTAATAGTTGCAAAACAGAAGGGCAGTAGAGAGTGTGTTTGTATGATATGTGGTGATGAAGCTTGCTTAAGTTTTATCCGGCGGCTGGCTCCTTATGGAACTTTTTGCTACAAAAGGCAAATCTTAATCATATGAATATGATCTACAAAGTTGATCACTTTTGCCGAAGATTTTGGTTGATCTCCATATACATTGTGTGAAGTATGCATGTCTTAAGTTGAATCAAATCAATATTTATGGTTTCATTCTTGATAATTTTCATGCTACATTTCTTTCGTCAAAAAAAGATTTGCATGACCTGCAATGAGTCAGAAACAGAATACACATGAATTTTCATTCAAAATGTTTGATAATATAAACAAATTTGTTGATTTGATTAATGAAGGGATTTATTTGTTAAATAAAGTAAAGGTAAGGAAATTAAATATAATTTTTCAAATCACAAGAAATTTATATGTAATTCCACCAAACTTTAAGAAAGACGGTGTAGTTATCCCTTAAATTACTATATTAGCACAATTCCGATATCTTTGTAAGTTTTACCTTAATCTTTTGCAAAGGTCTTGGACATTTAAAGTCCATTTACCTTGGATTCATGACTGGAATTCACTGAACTTGAGAGTGTCTCCGCCATTTTTTACTATCGGAAGGAAAATAGAGCAGGTGATATTTTGGCCCGTAGTGCAGCTAGGGGTGGGCGTTTGGGTTGTGTAATTGGGGTCCCGATCCAACCCTGATTGAATTCGGGTTCGATTTTTTTTAAAAATTACCCGATACCCGACTTTTAAAAATCGGGTTAGATTTCGGGTAGGGGATTCCTACTTGAACTACCTTATTGGGTACCCGATAATTTTTTTTTGAAAAAAAAAGTTTTGTTTATTTATCCTTCCTTTAGATCTTTTTCTTCTATGTCTTCTTCATTCCGAACAAAAGTTTATTTTCAAATAAGATTTAGTTTTCTCTTCTCCCACAATTCGTATTTCTACAAATCTTAAAATCATAAAAAAGAAGGTGAAAAATTTACTAAACCCAAATGATGTGTTTAAAATTTGATTTTTTTATATGTTTAATTTGTTATGATTACGTAATTTCTATTTTTATTCAATTTATTTTTATGTTTTATTCTTTAATTTAGTTTATTGAAGTTAAATATTTTAGTTTTGGTTTCTTTTTAATATACTAAGGCCATATTTACTTTCTCCTACTGAGTAGTCTTGTAGAATAGTAAACCCCTACTATCATTGTGATTAAGTTCTACAAAATTATCCTATAATATTGTTGTTTACTATCATCATCTAGTTTGAACACTTATCTAATCAGTTGAATGATACAACGTTTACTTCGCCGAACTCAATATTGGAGGATGTGGTGTTATTTTTTTACCCTTCAATTAATGTCGGTCATATCATGAGACTTTTACACTGTATTTGTGTAACATACAAAAGCCATTACGGGTTTCATGTATCCACATTCCCGTATTCCCAAATTCATCTTCCGGCAACACTATCGTCTTACCCTAAAACATTTTCGTATTTTTGTCTTTCAACTTCGTCATGATTGAGACAGAAACAAAGGCATCCTACACAGTGGCAATTAAAATTACCAATATGATATTGATATGTTAGGAAAATATCATAAATTTGCAGCAAAAAGAATAATAGTGACCCCCAAATTCTGTAAGTTTTATTTTCAAACAGACACCAACTAAATATAAATCAACATAATTTAAAGTTGCAACCCAAAACTTTAGCCACTCCAGGCTGAGGCCCGCCAAGGTCCCCTAGTCCACCTCAATCATCTGCCGCTACTTAATCGTCGAATGTTGTCTTCTTTCCTGCACAAACATATTTACAACATACAAGCAAAAAAAACAGGAACTAACACTATCATGTTAGTGTAAAAAGATTGTTGAATCATGAACCAAAGCTGGGGATCTGTCTTCATTTCCACTGTATCATTTAACTACAAAAGATAAATTTGAATTTTCCCGACAAACCCATTTTAGCAAGTTATAATCGTAACGTAACTATAGATTCCAAGCATATTATAACATATAACAGAGCTCTATCACAGGACACAAAACAAAACTATCCACTGTCCAATTATTCTGTACAACTATAAGAGCAAATTCAACGCGACAATTTTTTATTTTTTATTTTTTGAGAGGAAAAGATAAATATTATAACCAAAGGCTAGGCAAGCCAGAAAGATGGAAATGGGCAAAATCCTCAGCATAGAGAGATGAGCCTTCAGTCTGAGGTAAAGCAAACCGAGCAAGGTAATTGTGTGCTACCTTATTACAGTTATGAGAGGCAAAACCAAACGAAATAGAGTTAAAGTTGGCATACAACATCTGAATATCGCGAATAATAGGACGGGTGATTGAGAAATCTTCCTCTGACGGAACAAAGTTTTTGAATAACGGACAAGCAATCACCTTCCACAATAATATTCGACAGGTTTGTTGAGATTTTTGGACCATGCCCAATTATGCTGGCCCAACAGCCGATGAGGCCCAACAGGATCACAACCACTTACGAAGCCCATTTGCTCTTACCTGACCCAGTCATAAGTCGGATTTTGCCCTAGGTTTTTAAACCCACTTTACCTTTTGTGCTACCCTAATTTTTCTCTTCCTCTTCTAGACGATTCTCTCTGCCCCTCTCTCTGATATCTGATACACTTACCACCATTAGACTACCTTCCCATGTTTCCCCTACTCTTGTGTTTTCCGGTGCCTTCTGCGGCCACTATAAATGGCTAACCATGGCACTGTTAGAAAGACAGTCGATCTACGGTTACTACTCTTTGTGAGTCATGAGATTAGCTATCATTCTTATATATATCCCCCTTGAAAAACCATTTGTTGGGAGTTTTGAGCGAGCGAGTTGCAGACCTTGTGTAGGTCGTGGATTGTGCGATCCGTTGGTGCATTCGGTGTTGAGTGCCGGCCTGTTGTGGCCGTTGCCGTCTCACTCCGGTTTTGTTGGCTACCCGAGCCTGTTTCTGAGATAGCCATTCGTTGGCCCCCTTTTGAACTGAATATTTTGGTTACTGTTTTCACTGTTTGTGAATCCTTTAACTTTCTGTAAATCCTGGTTTGTAATTATTGAGGGTTTCATACACCCATCTCCCACTGTAATTTTATTAACCCTTGATCTCGTGTTTCACAAAGTGGTGTGTCCACTCCTAATAGTGGTATCAGAGCCGGTTCTCACCGGTTCTGGGTTAGGTGGTGTTACGGTAAAAACCTTTCTAACTCTCTATTTACTGCTTCGTGCTACGATTCCGCTATAACCATATGTTGGTAATACTGTTTTTCCTTAGTGCGATATTTAAACCTATATCTTGCTTAGTGCTCTGTTACTCAAGTTCTTATTTCTCTGTTGGTATACTGTTGCTACTTTTCGGTTGATATTACTCTCTGATCCCTCACTTGGCCGGGTCCCGTGAGATCGTCGGGTATCTGGTTGAGGCTCAGAAGTGGTGTTAATAACAGGCTTATACATCTGTGATACATATCTGATCTTGTGAGATATTCTGTGGTTTAATTATACTCTGTGAATTGCTCATTTCTTTGTGATTTGATCATACTCAGTAATCTGTTAGTACATTGTTATTTGTTCATATGGCTGGTTATAACTTGCTTCCGTTTGATGGTAAATCTGATTTCTCTATATGGTAACAGAAAATGAAAGGCATATTAATACAACAAAAGGTTTTTTAAAGCTATAGATGGTAGATACCCTGAAACTGTCACTAAGGATAAAAGGCTAGAAAATGATGAATATGCTTACTCCTCCATAATACTGAACCTGTTTGATTCTGTAATTAGAAAAGTAGGTAAACAAGAAACTGACAAAGAATTATGGGATAAGTTAGAAGAGCTGTATACTGAGAATTCGTTGCCTAGTAAGCTTTTTCTGCTCGAAAAATTTTTCAGGTTTAAATTGGACTTGTCTAAGAACATTGATGAGAATCTTGATGAATTCACTAAATTAGTCCAAGACATTAAGTTAACAGGTGATAAGAACATTGATGACTATACCCCAATTATCTTGTTGAATGCTATACCAGAAGAGTATAGTGATGTTAAATCTGCTATCAAGTATGGAAGGGACAATGTGAACCTTGAAACTGTTGTTAGTGGTCTCAAGAGTAAGGAGATGGACATTAAGGCTAACAAACCTAGTCAAAACCAACTTGAAGTGAACTTTTTGAAGGGAAATACTAGGAACTCTGGTTACAATCATAAGATTCATAAATCAAAAGATGATGAGAGTAAAGATGATGAAAAGAAAGAAATGAAGTGTTACAATTGTGGGATTAAAGGGCACTGTATTAAAGATTGTAGGAAACCTAGGAAAGACAAAAGGGATAGAAATCAGGATAGTGACGAAGAAGCAAATGCTGTTATTCAGGATAACCAAGGGGAAGTCTACTAATTTTCGAGTCATTTGTCCTCTTTTCTTGTATACCTTACTAACCCAAGTGTGCTAGTGTGTTTATCTGTCTTGCAGGTACCTTCGTGGTGTCCCGGTGATGTTTAGGCGATGATGAATGCTAAAAAAAAAACAAAAAACCGGACTTGGGCCAGAGATCTCCCTTCTGAGGTTTTGGTCCAAGGTAGGGAATGTTGAGATTTTTGGACCAAACCCAACTATGCTGGCCCAACAGCCGATGAGGCTCAACAGGATCACAACCTACTTACGAAGCCCATTTGCTCCTACCTGACCCAGTCATAACCCAGTTTCTGCCCTAGGTTTTTAAACCCACTTTACCTTTTGTGTTATCCTAATTTTTCTCTTCATCTTCTAGATGATTCTCTTTGCTTCTCTCTCTGATATCTGATACACTTACCACCATTAGACTACCTTCCCTTGTTTCCCCTACTCTTGCCTTTTCTGGTGCCTTCTTCGGCCACTATAAATGGCTGACCATGGCACTGTTAGAAAGATAGTCGATCTACGATTACTACTCTTTGTGAGTCGTGAGATCAACTATCATTCTTATATTTATCCCCCTTGATAAACCCATTTGTTGGGAGTTTTGAGCGAGCGAGTTTCAGACCTTGTATAGGTCGTGGATTGTGCGATCCGTTGGTGCATTCGGTGTTGAGTGCCGGCCTATTATGGCCGTTGCCTTCTCACTCCGGTTTTGTTGGCTACCTGAGCTTGTTTCTGAGATAGCCATTCGTTGGCCCCCTTTTGAACTGAATATTTTGGTTACTGTTTTCACTGTGTGTGAATCCTTTAATTTTCTGTAAACCCTGGTTTGTAATTACTAAGGGTTTCATACACCTATCTCCCGCTGTAATTTTATTAACCCTTGATCTTTTGTTTCACAAAGTGGTGTGTCCACTCCTAACAACGCTAATTCTGAGCATAAGATCCACGGCTTCTCGAGCGGCAACAGCTTCAGGATCCAACAGGTAGGGAAATTTGTGAGTCTTCCATGCAAGGATGGTCCCGTCGTGCCTCCTCGCGATTATACCTACACCCGTTTCTCTAGTACTTTGGAAGAGTGCCCCATCAAAGTTCACTTTGACGATGTTCCTAGTTGGGGCTGTCCAAGTTGGGAGAGAAGAACCATAAGAAAAGGGAGCGGGAGAGAAGAACCGTAAGAAAAGGTTGGAGGAATGATTAAATGCCAACTACTACGTACATTAATGATTTGGCAGATGTAAATTAATTAATTGTTGAGGGCAAAAGTGTAAAAAATTAAGTTCAAATTGGGGACAAGGATGGAAAGTAAAATAAATATGGGACTTGGTGGGCCTCTCATATAGTAATCTGTGGGGGGTGGCCTGGATTGCAGTAGTGAATTTTGTAGGAGTCAATAGAGGGCCCAAGAATTTAGTAACGAGTTTTGACTTTGACTAGTAAACACTGGACAAATCCCTACTGACTTGGATATAAAGATTTATTCAATGAGGTAAACATGGCCTAAATGATTAAAAGAGTATATTGCAATATTCATAATTTATAAATTTAAAATTAAAATTTAATGAATAAAAAAACAAAAAAATAAATAAATTGTTTAAGTTACATAGGCTTCCAACCAGCCTCTAAATGAACATTTTCATTCAGAGGCTTGTTCATAGCCTCTTATCATTATAGAGGCACATTTGTGTGCGTCTCAATGAAATGTTTATTCTAGTGAGAGGCACACAATTGTGTGCTTCTATCCCTTTAGAAATTTTGATTTTATTATTTAAATAAAAGAGATAATTACACTCCCCTTTTCCTGAGATTTGGTGTAATTACATGTAGATCCATTGTGGTTTGAAAAATTATACATAATACCCTTAGTTATAAAAGATGTCAAAACCCCCGAACAAAAATAATCAATTTACCCTTTTACACATAATATGTGGCTAAAAAGAACATGAAAATTTGAAAGACTAAAAAGACAAAATTGACACCTTATATGTGTAGAATTGAACAGACCTTTAGACTAAGAAGACAAAATTGCAGGGAATATGTTTTGCTATTATTAAAATATTACAAGGGATGTAAATACTATATTTATGTTATCATAGTGATATGTTTTTACGATTGAGTTATCAGAATACATGTTTTCTAAATATTTAGTTAAATTACAGAATATAGTTTATATATATATATATATAGTTTTATAGTATATAAATATGTTCGAAATAGAAAAAATAGTGTATATGTATGTTAAGAGCTAAATTTATTTTGATCGATATAATTTATTTATTAATTAAAAATTATTTAGTATAATAATACTTTAAATATATTAAATATATTACACTATTTAATCTTACGATCTAATTTAATATAAGAATAAACTCACATGCATAAGTGTGTGAAATGTATAAGAGTAGTTTGATAAAAAATATATTTATTTGACTTGCAATAAATCAATGGCAAAATTGGATTTTCATTCAAATTTTCTCCTGATGTCAACAAATTTTGCTCATTTTATTAATTGAAGGATCTATTTGTTGGATGAAAATAAAAAAAGTACCAAGTGTAATTTCTCAAACCACAGGGGGTCTACGTGTAATTACACCAAACCTCAAGGGAGAGAGGTGTAATTATCCAAAAAAAAAAAGAAAGAAAATCGGGTATCCGATACTCGAATTGTCGGGTACTTGAAGTTTTGATTACCCGTATACTTTGGGTCGAGATCGGGTAGTTAAAATAGCTACTCGTAATTTCGGGTACCCAATTCAAACTACCAAGACCCCAAATATCCGACCCGATGGCCACCCTAAGTGCAGCTGCTACAGAATCCCCTATATAGATCTTTTTGCAAGCTCCATCTTGTAATTGAAATGATAGTATCTTCAGACCTTTATGTTGAATGTACGAGGAGCACTCCCTGCCTTTTGTAATGACTGCATTCATAAAACGGCTTCGTTTTTGTTTAGGAAAAACAAAGGCCATTATTTTTGGAAAATGGCTTTGAATGATCTCTTGACATGAATTCTTGAACCACACTATTGACCTCAATCAGACTGCAACACGGTGTTTTCTTCATGCTCTTGCTTCTAATGAACTTCCTCATTCTTGAAACGCAGTACCACCTTCCAAGGTTCGGATAAATATTTACAAGTAAGATAAGGTTACCGGTGTCCTCTGGTTCAAGCTCTAGTAAATGTTCCATTGCAATAACTGCAGTCTCAAGATTCCTGTAAGTCCTGCAGGAACTCAACAAAGAGCCCTATATTGCTGAATCGGGCTTCACTTTCATGCTCTTTATGAGTTTTAGAGCTCGATCGATGTGCCCTGTGCGCCCGAGAAGATCTACCAGACAACCATAATGCTCAATTCCAGGCTCCTGTCTTAGCTCTGCTAGACTTCTCTCAACCTTTTGTGGTTGAGACTGATGCAAGTGGAAAACGAATAGGGGCTGTACTCATGCAAAGGGGGAGGCCTATTGCATATCTGAGTAAGGCACTGGCTGCAAAGAACTTAGGAATGTCTGCCTATGAAAAGGAGTTTCTTGCCTTATTGTTGGTTGTCACTAAGTGGAAACATTACTTGCAAGGGAACCACTTCATCATCAGGACTGATCAAAGAAGTTTGAAGCACATACTTGACCAAAGAGTGGATTCAATACTGCAACAGAAATGGATAACTAAATTGTTTGGACTTAGCTATGAAGTTCAATACAAGAGAGGCAGTGACAACAGGGCTGCAGATGCTCTATCCAGATTGGAACATGATTTAACTAATGTCCATATCAGTGCCGTAACCACCCAGGTTCCTTTATGAATGCAGGAATTACAAGGCAGTTATGAAGGAAACACCTTGTTCCAAACCATCATACAGGCTAAGGCAGTAGACACTCAATCACACCCAGATTACAAGTATGATAATGGGATTCTGAGGAAAGGAAACAGGATTTGTGTTGGGAGTCATGGAGGAATCAGAGATAAAATTATCAAATCCATGCATGACTCTGCCCTTGGGGGACATTCAGGGATAAATGGAACCTACCAAAGAATTAAATCTCTCTTTTTTGGGCCCACAGAAGTTAAAAAATGGGCCAATGAGTGTGAAGTGTGTCAGAGGGCTAAGCATGAGAATTGTGCCTACCCTGGGTTACTCCAACCACTGCCCATACCTGATCAAGCCTGGTCATGCATCTCCATAGATTTTGTTGAGGGGTTACCTAACTCAGAAGGGAAGAATTCAATTCTGGTTGTGGTGGACAGACTGACAAAATATTCTCACTTCCTGCCTCTGAAGCATCCTTATACTGCAGCTAGCGTTGCTAAGGTATTCTTTGATAACATCTACAAATTACATGGTCTTCCTGTTAGTATTGTGACTGACAGGGACAAGGTTTTTACCAGCAAATTTTGGAAGGAATTATTCACCTTATCAGGGGTGTCTTTAGACATGTCATCAGCCTATCTCCTCAAAGTGATGGCCAAACTGAAAGGATCAATCAATGCCTTGAAAATTATCTAAGATGTATGTGTCATCAAAAGCCTAAGCAGTGGGCTAAATGGCTGACTCTTGCTGAATTTTGGTTTAACACCAATTTCCATACTAGTATGAAGATCACTCCTTTTCAAGCATTGTATGGATACCCCCCTCATCAACTGACCATTGGGCCTTACCTACAAAATCATCACAGTGAAGTGCAGGAGCTGATCCAGGAAAGGATCAAGGTGATCCAATTATTGAAGGAGAATTTACAACAGGCCCAATTGAGGATGAAGCAATATGCAGACAAAAAGAGATCTGAGAGGGAGTTTATGGAGGGAGATGAGGTGTTTTTTAAGTTACAACCATACAAGCAAACTTCTGTTTCACTTAAGAAGAGACTGAAATTATCAGCTAAGTACTTTGGACCCTACAAGGTGCTAGAGAGGATTGGGAGTGTTGTTTACAAACTGGCCTTACCCCCAGGTTCTAAAATCCATCCCATTTTTCATGTTTCTTTATTGAAGAAAAAAATTGGAGCCAAGTATTTCCCTGCAGTTGATCTTCCTGAACTGGAAGATGAGATTTTTAAGGTGTATCCAGTAGCTATCCTTGCTAGAAGGCTGATTCCTAGAAACAATGTTGGGGTGCCACAAGTGTTGATTCAATGGTCCCATGCTTCTCCTGAGCAAGCCACATGGGAAGATTATCATGCCATTGCAGCCAAATTCCCAGGTTTTGATCCTTGGGGACAAGGATCTAAAAAAGTAAGGGGGAATGTCAGATTTCAGGAGAAAACGTGCTTTTAAGCGCTGGCCGTTCGATGGGAGTTGATGATCTGGACCGTCCGATCGAGGGCACAATCCAAATTAGGGGAAAATTTGAAATCAGTGGATCGGGCGATGTGGTTTTAGGCGAATTAGGGCACAAACCTGGCAGCCCTAAAATCGCTGGGAAAAGACTGTATCTTGGGACCACCTGGGCAGTTGACAAGAAGCCACGTGGCAGAGAGGTAATGGGTGTCTGAAGGCGCCGCCCAATGGATAACTGAACCAGCTCCCTTTTGCAGCAGGAGACCAATCCGGAGCTAGAGAAGAGTGTAGAATTTCTTCTTTTATGTCTGAATTAGGGTTTCCAATTATTTCCCTTTTTGTCTAGTTCAATTTCAGACGTTTCCTCATGTATTGGGCTGAACACATTTTGAAATTTCAATGAATAATTATTACTCTTTTCGGTTCTACCTCTCATCTCTAAATTTCTCTCTATTCCCCACCCCCATTTCTGTGTAAATTCATAACAGAACACTTCCTCGCCTTTTGTAATGACTGCATTAATTAAAACGGCTTCGTTTTGTTTTGTTAGGAAAAAAAAAGGCCATCCACCTCAATTTCCAAACAGAATAACGACTAGTGATATAAATTAAATAAGGAGATTTATCAAAAGTCAGGATGGCCGAGTGGTCTAAGGCGCCAGACTCAAGTTCTGGTCCTCGTGAGAGGGCGTGGGTTCAAATCCCACTTCTGACAGTTTCAACTTCTTAAATTTTCCACTTAGTTTTTTTGATACAATTCCATCTCTTCATTGTTGCGGAAAGTTTCTGAGCAAAATAATACATATTAAGATATACAAAGTATGATTAAATCAATGGATGTTAAAACCTACCACCACAGTATTCAACATGAGCACCAGACATATGTTAATGTTATCCTAAAGACCCTCTGCTAGAATTTCATCTCTTTCCATCTGATGCAAAACCAATAAATCTAGTACATGAAAAATATCTTTGGAGAATGGCTTTGAATGATCTCCTGACATGAATTCTTCAACCACACTATTGACCTCAATCAGACTGCAACCTGGTGTTTTCTTCATGCTCTTGCTTCTAATGAACTTCCTCATTCTTGAAACGCCGTCCCACCTTCCAAGGTCCGCGTAAATATTTGCAAGCAAGATAAGGTTACCGGTGTCCTCTGGTTCAAGCTCTAGTAAATGTTCCATTGCAATAACTGCAGTCTCAAGATTCCTGTAAGTCCTGCAGGAACTCAACAAAGAGCCCCATATTGCTGAATCGGGCTTCATTTTCATGCTCGTTATGAGTTTTAGAGCTCGATTGATGTGCCCTGTTCGCCCGAGAAGATCTACCAGACATCCATAATGCTCAATTCCAGGCTCTATCTTGTAATCATTTTGCATGCAGTCGAAATATTTCATTCCATCGTCCAACAAACCTGCATGCCCGCAAGCTGATAAGAGGCCCACAAATGTGATCTCGTTTGGCTCAACATTTAACTTCTGCATCTCCTGAAACAGTTCGATTGCTTCATGAGCTCGCCCGTGTTGTGCTAGCCCAGCAATCATAGTACTCCAAGAGATAACATCCTTTTCCGACATCTTACTGAACAGCTGCAGAGCTTCATTCACACTGCCACATTTCGTGTACATTTCAATCAAAGCATTGCATACACGAGTCTTCCTCAATAACCCCTTTTTATCTGCATAAAAATGGATCCATTTTCCAAGTTCCAGAGCTCCCGATTGAGCACAAGCGGGCAGAACCGCGACCAAACTGACCCAATCAGGCTGCATTCCTGCCATCTGCATTCTTCTGAATACATCCAATGCATCACCAAAACACCCCATTTTCGTGTAACCAGATATCATTGCAGTCCAAGAAATAATAGTTTTATTTGGCATCTCTTCAAACAATGCTCTTGCTTTCCTCACTTGACCCAACTTCATGTGCCCAGAAATAAGGCTGTTCCAAGAAATCACATCTCTTTCGCTCATTTCATCAAACACCATATGGGCGTCACTTATTCCATCACACTTCACATACATGTCCAGCAATGAATTCTCTATCATATTATTACCCATCAATCCGAATTTACAGACATGCCCATGAACTTGTTTCCCCAACCAAACATTGAGAATTCCTCCGCAGGACCTAATGACAAATGGGTAGGTAAATCTATCAGGAAAAATTTGCTCTTCAACTGGTAGAAAGTGTCTCAGCATCTCCTTATACACATTGATAGTCAACACGTACATTTGGTTGTGCGTATAGGCTCTAATCATTGCATTGTACAAGAAAATATTTGGTTCAAGAACTCGTTTAAATAGTAAACTCGCATACTCAATCTCTTCAGTTTGATCACATATATCCAACATTCTCGTCACCAAGAAATTGCTTTGTAACAGTGAAAACTTCTCCATTTGGGCATGTATTCTCTTCAAGTCTACTGTGTTATTGCATTTTCTTAGTATGGGTATAAACATATCTTCCAATCCTCTCAGAATCCCCACCTTCACTGCCATTCTAAGATTTAGAAATATAATAAATTTGATCTTTTTGAATAAGTTGATATAAAGATTTCTATCTTGCAGCAAAAACGTGGACCCAGAATCGTAAATATTTATGGGGTTGTCTGGTTTTTCTGCGGGTAGGTTTTAGAATAAATCATAAGAGAAGGATTTCAGAAAACCGAGTTCGCAAGGTATGTTATGGCTTGAGATCCTATAAGAATATGCAATGCAGGAAGTTAGGGTTTCATTTATGAGAGAGCGGCAGAAATTGGCAGAGCTTTTGAGGAAATGTTCAAAAAATTTGTTATACGATGAAGCAAAGCAAGTGCATGGAGCAGTACTTAGAATGGGTTATGAGTCTGATCTAATGACAAACAATGACCTTATAGATGCGTATGGAAAATGTGGCAGAGTGGAAAAGGCTCATTACCTGTTTGAGAGAATGCCCGAGAGGAATGTTGTTTCTTGGACAGCTTTGATGTGTGGATACCTGCAGGTAGGCAGTGCCAAGGATTCATTACTGCTTTACAATGAGATGGGATATTCAGATGTAAGGCCTAACGAGTACACCCTGTCGACAAATATCAAAGCATGTGGGATTTTGGGTGCTGTAGAGAGTGGGAAACAGATCCATTCCATGTCTAGCAAAAGTGGATTCGAAGGGTATCCTGTGGTTGGAAATTCAATCATCGATTTGTACTCGAGATGTAGAAGAATTGATGAAGCTGAAAAGATGTTCTATTCGATGCCAGTTAGAAGTCTGATAACATGGAATGCTATGATAGCAGGATATGCGCTATCTGAAGGTACGGGTGGCAAGTCTTTGCATTTCCTTGAGGAAATGCAGAAGCAAGGACAAATCCCAGATGAGTTCACACTGTCGAGCACTTTAAAGGCTTGTCGTGGCCTCAGAGCTGTTCGAGAAGGGAGACAAATACATGCCTATCTAATCAGACAAGGATACTCCATTTCAGCCCATAAAGTTCTTGCTGGTTCCCTGATTGATCTTTATGCTCATTGTGGATACATATGTGAAGCACAAAAGGTGTTCAGTAAAATGGAAGCAAAGAGTTTGATATCATGGACTGCTCTATTGGTAGGTTATGCTCGACAAGGTTGTTTTCCAGAGGCCATCAGCTTGTTCAGGCAGCTCAGGTGGAGTAGGATTCCTGTTGATAGTTTCGTTCTTTCGAGCATAATCAATGTGTTTGCAGACTTTTCTATGGTGGAGCTGGGAAAGCAGATGCATTGTTACACCATCAAGATCCCCTGTGATTTGGACATGTCAGTAGCTAATTCGATTCTTGATATGTATCTGAAATGCGGTTTGACAGAGGAAGCTGGGAAATTTTTCAGTAAGATGCTAGTGAAAAATGTAGTTTCTTACACTGTTATGATCACAGGGTATGGAAAGCATGGTCTTGGTAAGGAAGCTGCCCAACTCTTCAAGAAAATGGAGCTAGAGAATATCGAGCCTGACGATGTGACCTATTTGGCTGTGCTCTCAGCTTGTAGCCACTCCGGACTTGTAGAGGAAAGCCAAGAATGCTTAACAAAGTTGTGCAATGATCACCGGCTGAGGCCTAGAGTAGAGCATTATGCTTGCATGGTTGATGTCCTTGGTCGTGCAGGACGTCTGAGAGAGGCCAAGAACCTCATAGACAAGATGCCATTGAGACCCAATGTAGGAATATGGCAAACTTTGCTTAATGCTTGTAGGCTGCATAAAAATGTTGAAATGGGGAGAGAAGTAGGAGACATACTCTTGAGGTTGGATGGTGATAATCTTGTAAACTATGTCTTGATATCGAATATGTTGGCGGATATTGGGTGCTGGAGAGAGTGCGAGAGATTGAGAGGAATGGTAAAAGCAAAAGGATTAAAGAAAGATGCAGGACGTAGCTGGTAGTGATCGATGAAATTCCGCGACGAACGGACAAGAGAATGGAAAGAGAACTTAGAAGAAGATGACTTGAACTCAGAGTGAAGAGAACTGGCTATTTTAGTTGGCTTTAGATGACAATGTTATTCCTTCTTGAACACTTTATAGGTGTAGCTCTAACTGCATTCCCTGCTGTAGTATTAGCCCCTGATCATTTTCTGCCTTCAACTCTAGAACATTTTTTCCTTCTCGTCTAAAGGGAAACAGTTCTTGGTGTTGACATCTTTCAATCCAAAGCTAAATAAGTCCTCCCAGTTCCAAACACTTCATGCTTTGTCACTTTTTCTGATTGAACAGAGTTTTCCACATTCTAATTTAACTGATTTTAGGAACAGAAATTTTGATAACAAGTTTTAGGCTAAAGAATCTGGACAGATGAACAAGAATCAAACACCTTTTTTTTATTCAGCGTAAAATAAAAGGTAAGATCCACTGCTGTAGGAACGATCTTACGGTCAAAGAGAAGATGAGAAACAGCTAATTGCTCATTATTAGTTGTAACCCCCATCAGGTCCTACTCATCATTCGGCAGATTTTCAATCTCAAGACACATAAAATCCAACTGTTAACTGCAGTAATGAAGCAACTCTTATCACAACATCGTAATAGGAGACAAGCAGCCAAAACTATAATGTTAACTTGCTAAGAGTGACAAAATGTGATAAACTGAGATACAAAGCTGCAAAAAGGAGTATCTCTGATAGATAGCCAAGAACACTGCAAAATTTTACATAACAGATGCATATTCAAGCATTGGCCACCATTGGTTCATGGAAGTCAGCATGAGAGCCTCCGTCTTCACTTCTTGAAGCTCCTTCACTAGCTTCTCCAACATCTTCTCCATCCTTAATTGACTCTTGTGTGGCAGTCGAACCATACATCTTTCTCCTGGCTTCTCTTCGTGCAGCCTTCATTTCTAATTTGAGTTCTTTAAATTGTTCTTCGAAGTTGTCTTCATCCTCGGGAGAAAAGAAAACTACCTCCATCTCCCCAAGGTCTTGATACATCTTCTCAATCTTAGTTTTCCAGAAAAGGCCCATCTCTGTGTCCATCTTATGATATGGTGTCTTCAGCAAGTATTCATCAATTCCACCTGCCTTGTCTATGCAGCGAAGTGCATGAGTAGTCACCTTAACACGGATGTGACGATCCAAAATGTAGCTGAAGAGCCGCTTCTCCTGCACATTAGGCTTCCAATTTCTTCTTGTCCTAGCATTCACACCGAGACAAGAAGCATGAGAATGGGAATTCATTCATTTCAGACGGGCAGATGAATGGCACATACAAAAGGGGCCAAAACACAAGTAGTTCAGTAAACCTAAATAGAAAACAAAATCTATTTCTAATTGAATTCAGATACAACTACAACATTTGACCCCAGAAAACCATGAACTTGTTCAATCAATGTCAACTTCTATGTACTACTATTGCTGCAACTCACGGATAACAAGATCCACCACAAAAATGCAAAATAAGCAACAACCATAATATGATCAGATCATTATTATTTTACCCATGTTTACCTCTAGCAGCCAGACATTTAACTATGATGTTTAAAGCTCAGAATGTCTTCTATTTTGCTGACACTAAGCCAAGAAACAATGACCATATAACCCATTCAAACTATGAACACACAAGGCCATCCAAGGATTTGACAATCATGAGTAAATAGATGATCAAACAAAGACCCTCTTCAGAAGCCCTTCCAAATTATAGAGGAAGGAGCAGATCAGAAGCTCCAACTATCAATGCAACATATTCCCACAGCAGTGTTAACTTTATTATTCAACAACCTTCTCAAAAATTTTTGACTTGCTTGGCGCTATTATACTCTCAAAATCAGAAAGAAAATCCTTAACTACAGTAACCATTCATACTTAACTACATCATTACAAGTAGCATGATCCAAAGAGTTACCAACGAATAACTGTAATAGAACAATAGACGAAATAATCACTAAAGAAACCCTCAAACATTATTACAGCTCAAGGATAAAAGGTTTGCCGTAGCGCATCCCATAGCAAGGTCCTCATAATTCATCATAGTTCAAACGGCGGTTAAATAAAAGACATCTAACTTTTATGATCACCATAGAGTGAGATACTACTACCAAAACTCCCTTCAAATTCCACCAACTATTCACGCCTCTAGGCCATTTCCATCACATTAAAATGCCCAAGAAAGCGCAAAATATGGATAAGAATACGCATTAGAACCAATTTAAAGAAATAAGAGCGAAAAGTTACAAACAGAAAGACGTGCATATATATTTATACAGACTTGTTGCCGCCGTCTTCACTGACGCGATTCCCGAACTGGATATGTCGGCCGGCGTAAAGCCCGCGGTGAGCCCGGCCCATCACGACTTTGCTATCCGGGACCGATTTTCTCAACTGCTCTTTCACCCCCGGTGCTAAATTCTGCTCACCGCCGACTTTCTTGAGAATTTTCTTCATCATTTCCCTTGACCTGAACGCCATTCTTTAATGAACTCCTTCACCTGTGCTGATATCGACCAAAAATCAGGAGCTGAAATTGGAGTCGTGATTTGGGTTTTCGTCAGTGGTTAGGGTTTTTGAGGGAGAGTGAAAATGCTAAAGCTACCTTTTCCGTCTGATTCAGAAATGGATTTTGAAGAACAAATAAAAGACCATTTGATGAGTGACTTTCGAAAATGTAAAAAAGAATGGGAATGGGATCAAAGTGATAATAAAAGCAAGTTTGTGGACTTTTTTGTATTTTCTTATTTCTTTTAGGTGGGAGGAGCTGTTTTCGTTTTTTTTTTCAAAAAATTACATTAATACTCCTTAAAATTAGATTCAAATACATAAACATTCCTTTAACTTTTATAAATTATAATAACACCTCTTAAAATTATGACTGTAATTATAAATATACCCCTATTAAGTGTTAAGAATTTACACAAATATCTCACGAGACACGTTTCAGTTACACCCCTAATAGAGTGCAACTTTTTCAAAAAATATATAAAGTGTTTATGCATTTGTCTAATCCGAAGTGTAAATACAGTTACACCCCTAATGCAGTGTAATTGTAATTTCACAAAATATAAAAAATATCTATATATTTCAACGTAATCTCAAAAGGTGGCAGTGCAACTTACTATTTCTTTTATCTTCATTTATGGTTTAGTTGTTGGGATAATTACACTCCTTCCCATGAGGTTTGATGTTTTACACGTAGATCACTTATGGTTTGAAAAATTACATTTAGTATTCATGAAATCTGCTTATAACTAACAAATAAATTCATCTTGTAAGTCAAAATTCACTGAATTTGTTGATATTAATAGAAAAAATTAAATGGAAATATTTCTTTACTATCAATTGATTTATTCATGACTTATTGTAAACCAAACAAATCTTTTACTCTTATAACGATAAAAATATATCACCTCACATACATTAACTTATGAAGATTTATAAATATAATTGGACCATAAAAAAATTTATTTAACCTACAATAAATTAGTCGATGGTAAATTATTTGATCTTTTTATTAATATTAACAAATTCGATATATTTGACTAATGAGGAGAAGGCCTATTCGTTCGACAAAAACAAATCTCAAAAATACTAAATGTAATTTTTAAACCTCGAGTCAATATATAATTACACTAAACCTAAGGAATAGGGAGTACAATTATCCCTTAATTGCTCGACAAATCAATTTATGCTGTGCACACCATTTTTTCTTTTTAAAAAGAAAAGAAAAAAATTTTATTCACGGAATCATTAAGAAATGTAATAACAATCCTCTCTTCTGCTCGCGTTTTCCTCCATCTTCATCATTTCCCTTTCTTCTGTTTGTTGTAAGGGGACTGGAAATATCAGATTCCCCACTTGGCAAATCATTTCACAAGAATTCCTAAATGGAAATGAAAAGAATCCATATCAATAAACACTTTCTCTACCCAATTGAGATAACATTTATACTGCCCAAGCATCTTTTGGTACATAAGATGCGTCCTTGGTATTAATTAGTAACTACGGGAGGAAACAACGTGATTAAAACTTGTCAGGAGAAGTTTTTAAGTTGGGTCCTTGAAGAAGGGATGCTCAAGAGCTTGCCGAGCAGTAAGTCGTTCCGATGGATCAAACTTCAATAAGCCATGCAACAAGTTTACAAGGGCTGATCTTGAGGAATCGACATGCCTCGACACAAGATTCTGCATTCAGTAGCAAAGCACGTTATATAAATGGAGATGCAACCCAGCAGTCAGTCAGACATGATCAATCACAATGCTTAAAGCAAGCAGCCAACCAGCAGAAAGAATCACCAAGCTGGAACAAAGTATTATGATTATGAAACAAAATAAAACTGGAAGAAGACTGCAACCTTCAATTCGTCTAGCTTCCTTACTGCACGAATGCTCTCCCTGGAAACTGCTCCTTCAGGCCAGTTAAGACGTGATTGTCTGAAATATTTTTTAGCGCCTCTACTGCAAAAACCACAAGAAAAGAACCAAAACCATGAAAGGTGAGGGGCTGAATATACAGAGTCTAACACCACCCAAAACACCATAGGGGATGGGGAGGCAGAGAGGAAATGGTGCAAGGAACGTACTCCGCTCTTCGGATCATGTGCTCCGGCAAGGGTCCCAACACTCTCTCCATCATAGCCAAATGCTCCAAGTTCTCATGTGTTTGAAACAGTGCTTCACCCTGGAAGGATGCTTTTCAGATGAGAACAAATAAAAAATATACACTAGCTTTGCTAGAAAGGGAGAAGGTTAAGTGAAGGACAGAAAACAAATCTAACCGTGCAAAGTTCTACAAGAATGCAACCAACGCTCCAAATATCACAAGGATAGGTCCATCCTAAACCTGAGACAAAGATAAACCATGAGTGCTGGTTCCCTCGGACAAACCTTTCTTCAAGAGAATAATGTAAATTTGAAATGTTTATTCAAGAGACACATTTCTTAATGAACCTTTTCTTGGAGGAACCATCAATATACTGCCATAAAAAAGCAGGGTATCAATAAGACTAAAGACACGTTGAGTCTACAAAAGTACATATCAGGAAACAAGCCTGCTATGCGTTTAAGCTTTTTTTAGTCCTTGCCTGTCTATGTTGATTTACTCAATCTCTCACTGTTCCTATGCAGAAAGAGGTCTCAACTTGCAATTCAGCCAACCCTTCTAATCACCTTAGGCTAACAGCCTCCTACTTATCAAAATCACTACTCCATGTATAGAAAGAGCAAAGATGATCTCTATGTACTTCTACGTTTACATACAAAGGATGCCTAACATCACTGCTGTCAGTGTGTATCATTGCTCTGAATACAGAGTAGAGCAATCAAGAAAGTCAAAGGAGATGCCCTCATGCAAAGGGCACGAAGTAGAGGCATAAGAAAAATTTCTAGAGCTCAGAAGAAATAGCAATTTATTCCTCAGATCAAATCATCCTTAGCATGCCTAATTATAACTCAAATTAATGAACTGATCATATCTGTAACCAGCGATCTAATCAACTACTCTTGAATATATCATTAAGCTACTGGCGATAATCATTCATGAAATTTGGCCAAGAAATAGCCACATCTACTGTAAAATTAGGTCCATTATTATCAAACCCTAAGCAATACATATATCTCATCTTTAAGGAGCTTGATGCCCACTAACACATTCCAATGGCCTCCATAGGGATCATGCCTTAGCTCTTCAAGGAATTTAGTATTTACCAACTCTTGAGAATTGGGACAGAATGCTGGCAAATTAACAAGTGTTGTTGAACTAGAAGGTCATCTAAAGTAAAAGAATGAGAACAGAAGCAATGTGAAACTCAGTGACAACATTAACTAGTTACCTAGAATGATCTCAGGTGCCCTGTAATGCCTTGTTGAAACGATGGAGCTGTGAATCTGATTATCGTAAGCAGCACTACCAAAATCAATCAGCTTTATGGCACTTGACTTTGGCAAGCACCTGAAATTTGTTTCATCTGATGTCTTCTGAACCAACCAAAGAACTTCTCAAAAAATGTAATCGAATCCACGCCCAATCATAAACTGTTTTCCAACTATATAACGCCAAATACCTTGCAGACAGGAAGCTTTACAAATTCAGAAGAGACAAGAAGTATATTTTCCGGCTTCAGATCAGTGTGGATTAACCGTAAATCATGCATATCTGTTGGATAGTAAAAGATTACAAGAAGTCAAATTAAGGACCCCGTTAAAAGTACAGTTGAGTGCCTGGGCACATATGAAAATGCTAATAAAAATCTAGGAAACAGATTAGGAAACAAAATGAATACAGAATATGATGATAAAGCAAGGCCAAGGACAATCCACAGACATGCTACAGATTCCAAAAGCTGGCGCCCAAACTCCCGAACAAGATCCACAGGAAAGGGTGAGTATTTATTTCTCTTTAGAAAATCAAATAAACTTGGTCCAAGCTTCTCAAAGACCTGATAAAACCATTCAAATCCATCGAAAGGAAGCTCTCTGTCAAGCTATGAGATTACGAATGAAGTTCACATGGACAAATCAACTTAATCTAACAAAAAACAAAATAAATTTCTTATGAATGTTATGCATATTAATAAACCTCTGAATATGATGAACATTTGAAAATGGTGATCAACTACATTTTCTTCCTCAACAAAAGGTGGCCTTTGTGAGTTCAGTAAGGGCCACATATTACTGCCCAATCAAGAATTTCAAACCAGAGTTTAATACCATGTCATCACACAGAAAGGCAACTTAGTAGAAATGGACTACTGAATCATGGTATGCACAATCAGAGCGCCTTGAGAGGTTAGCATTTGAATAGAGCTGGAGATAAAAGGTTATACATGAGGATTTCATAGAGATACTTACTATACATATATGATTGCGATAATCAAACCAACTATGCATCTTCACACAACTGCAGAGAAGGAGAAGAAATAAATGAGACGAATAATAAACAGCATCCCGTAGAAACTTGTCAACCGGAAGCAACTTACTGTGAATCATCTTTATCATTTTTAGCAAGATGCTGAAGTACATCAATCTCGATCATCGCTGCATCCCGATACTTGCTTATGCTTCTAACAACTTTGACTGCCACATATTCTCGTGTTTGACGATCCCAACATTCCAATACTCGACCAAATGTGCCTACAGCACTAGCAATATGCTGATTTGATACAATAAGAATGATGAAAATATAAGGTTTTCTTAGCAGCAGGCACGTGACCGCTAACCTTCACCCATCTTGCCAAGTATCTTATCTGTGCAAATAAAAGCAGAACAGAATAAACATACAGGTATTAAGACAAATGAGAACCTAAACACGTGAAGTGTAAGATCATCTAATAGAACACGCAGAGCAGTTATTCCTACATCACTTTATGAAGACAATGAACACATACCAGAAACAATGGCCACAATTGAACAATATAACAGATGCAACAACCCCAGCACGAAATAGACATGAAATGAACTATTTCCATAGCGCACCCCCCCCCCCCTCCGGCCCAAACCTCCACACAGAAAAAAAAAAGAAAAAAAAAACAATTGAAGGCTATAAACTAGTGAAGAAAATACAATAAAAATCAACCAAGCGAGAGATTAAATTACATCTAGGAGTGAGATTCTCGCCCAGGCTGAAAACGTAATGCCCATCGCGATCGTCATCCCTCTTCGGAGGCGATACATGTCGCCGCAGCATTGGAGCAGGAGGCACCCTTGCCTCATTATCCTCACCATCCCTTTCATCGGCCTGCAAAAGGCAACTCAGCAAAGAAAATTTTCAGGAATTTTCCCTTTCCCCAAGAAACCCTAACTCAAAATTATTTAAACTTTGCAACCACCTCCGGCTGCCCCGACGGAGCAACGTCCCACGTTAACCGGCGCCGTTTCCGACTTTGGCGTTCTTTATCATCCTCCGCCATTTCACTGACTTTCGAGTCACCGACAGGTCTGAGAATATATATATATATACACACAAAAATCTGTGTATGCACTTGAGTGTATTCTAAACAATCGAATAAATTTACGAATCTGTGACCTTCTGCAACCAAAAAAAAACAGGGATGATTAGGTTGAATTTGAAGAAGAAAAACTGGAAAGCGGGTCTTGGCAAACTGATTCTCTGAGGATAAGAGTGAAAAAGTAAATCATTATAAAATATTGGGGACCCTTCGTTGTATCATAAACACAGAAGCATCCTCCCATCTTTGGAAATATGAGATTTACCCCAAAACTCTCGGTAAATTACTCCACTGCCACACTTACATACAAATTAAGAAAAAAAATTATTAATTCATTGGTCACATAAAAAGAAGTTAATAATGTTAATTGGGATGTTTATAAATTTATTCATTTTCATTAAGTCAAAATATTTAAATAACTTACACTTATTAAAAGTTCCTCCACTTAGTTAAAAATGCATCCATATATATATATATGTATGTATGTGGGTAAATTACAACGAACTCTAATGAGATTTGACATAATTATGAATATTTCTCAAAATTACGAATACCTTCCTGATGTTTGATGAAATTATATAATCCTTAGATAGATGCTTGAAATTGTCAATTTTGCCAATGTTGTATTTGTTTTTGAAAAAATAAAAAATATTTTAAAAACAGACGAGGTGGATGGAAAATTTTTTAAAAATTATTAAAAAAAAAACCACTTAGTCCATAAAAAATTTCAGAAAAACTTAAAAAATAAATAAAATTTTAATTTATAGTGCACAAGGACATTTTAGTCAATTCACTAGAAAAATGGATGAAAACATTAACAGGGCTATAATAGTAAAGAGTGAGGGGCTCGTTGCATACAGTTCATTGACGCATTGCGCGACGGACATTTCAATGGGAGAGCTCTCTTCCTTTCTTCCGATTCTCAGTTGCACAAATTCTTGCTAATCCAGAGAACTATTTGACGTAATCCGTCAGGTTCAGGATCGTGCAGTGACCGTTTGGAGCGAAAACAACTGACCGATGATGGAAAGCTTTCTCTTGCGCGTGTACGGAAGTCAAGTTTTACTACAATTACTTGAAATGCGTTTAGATAACATCCTTTTTCGATTGGGCCAAGTGAAAACTAATAGAATGAGCTAATTGTAACACGACCAAAAAATTAGGAGAGTATTTATAATTTCTCAAATAACAATGAGGTATTCGTAATTCTGTCAAACTTCATATGAGGTAACCGTAATTTACCTTATATATATGTATGCACGCTTGATAATATAATTAATTAGTACCATGTGTAATAATTCTTTAGGGGGTGAATATTAATTCATATTATGAAAAACACACATGCAAAAAGTCATATATTTCTTTGTGTATCAAAAGAACTTTACTTGAATAAAGTATTATCCTTCTTGTTTTTAGATGAATGCTATATTTGATCCCTTAAATTTTCGTTTAGAACCATTTAGTTCTTCAAGTTCATTTTTACTTTAACGTTCTTAAATTTTAATTTTTATCTTAGATTCGTCCATTTGACAAATTTTGAGCAAAAGGCCTGCTTTTGACTTTTTTTAGGGTAAAATGGTCATTTTAAGTTTGATTTTCTCATTTTATCCCCTTAAGTTCGTAAAATTATCAAATTATCCCTTTTGATGCCCACTAAATATCCACCTTACAAGCCCAAAAGCAAGAAGTGAACTCTCGAGCAGGATAGCCCAGCAGGCCAGGCTCATTTAGCCCAAAGTAATAAGACATTCATACATAAAACCCCTTTTGTGGTCAATAACCTTGCAGGTCCATGGAAAAATCTTGTACAACAAACCTAGTCATCGTACAACAATGATTCCACGACTTACAGGTGGCCGACACGTGAGGTCACATCATATTAAAGGAACTCATCCAAATTCTTAAAGGGCTGGCCACAATCCGGATTTTTCTCAACAGGTAACTACTTCACGAAAAAGGTGGTAGACCTGGCAAGAATGAGTCAAACGACCATATCTCCTTCAATTCTAATCCGATTCTCTCGCATTTTATTGGAGAAGATAGCTGACTCTTCAGCTTTCGAACAAAGTATGACTCTTAGCAAATCTCCTCCAAATCGGATACAAGGACTCCTATAAAATGACTGATTGTGTAGTCATTTTTCAAGTAGCTCATACACTACTTCATTACTTCACTACTTCACTAGCACTCATTTTCTCTCTACTTTTTCAGCTATTTTCAATCTCACGCGTACACGATTTATCACTACACAATATTATTCTACCATTATTCTCATTTATTTCAAGTTTTTCATTTATTTTATCAGTAAGAATATTAATAACTTAAGCATCGGAGTGCTAACCCTTCATTGTAGGTTAGTCTCCCATCAATCTTGGGATTTTGGTGAAGGTCCCTCAATTTTCATGGTGCTGCTGAATTTCGGTATGCATCACCTTTTTTAAAATCGAAAAACTAACTCTTTTATATTTTTGTATGTTGAATATAATGTAATTATCTAATGTGAATAATGAAAACTTTGAACTCTTGTGAACATAGTATGACTCTTGTGAATATAATAATAACTTATTGTTTAACTCAAATAAGCAGACTCTTTTTTTTTTCATTTAAAGTATTAAAAAAATCAAATTTATGAATAAATTTTATAAAACTTATATAATTTGAAAAAAAAAATCTAAGTCGGTAATTCTTTTTATTTAACTCTACAATAAAAGTTCAATTTTAGCAATATTTATTAAATATTTGGGGTTTCGAACAAAAAGTTGGTGGAATAAATATTGTTAAGATTTGAATTTTCTTAAACTTATCTTTAACTGCTAAGATGAAAAATTACTGACTTATAATTTTTATTATATTTCATATTAGATAAGTTTTATAAAATTTATTCATAATTTTTTTGTTTTTGTAACTTCTGAAAATGCAAAAAAAAAAAAAAAGCCTACTTTATTTTAAGTTAAGCAATATGTTATTATTATATTCACAAGAGTTTAAAGTTTTTAGTTATTCACACAGGTAATTAGATCATAGTCAATATAAAAAAAATAATAAAAATTGGTTTCATGTCTAAAAAAAAGGATCAATTTGACAATTTTATAAATTTAAGAGATTAAAGTGAGAAAATCAAACTTAAATTGATCATTTTACCATAAAAGGATCAAAATCAGGCCATATTTTCGTCGAAAAATGATCAGGGGAACAAACTGAAATAGAAACTGAAGTTTAGAGATGCTAAAGTCGATAAATGAACCTAAAGGACTAAACTAATTCCAAACAAAAATTTAAAGGACCAAATATAGCATTTACTCCATATTTTTCTATAAATCATTCTCGATGACCTGTATATAAATATTTTATAAGAATAATCTAATACATATATAGTATTAAATTGGTTAATCAACTAATGTAATAGTAGATAAACACTAAATAACGATGCATTCTTGAATCCCAATATATTCTAATTCTATAATTTCAATGTTTGGTTTGGATCTTTTATCACAAATCAATATTATGTTTTTATAATGCAGTTTTTATATACACATCACGTATATAAAAATAATAAATTATGTCAAGCTCTCCAATATTTGATATAATTATAAATTCACTCTCATATTTAAAAAATTATAGATACACCTGATAATAACATCCGTCTAGCAATTGACCTATTCTGTTAATTTACGTTAGAGTTCCATCAAATTTTTGCATTGAATTGCCCAAAATACTCTTTTAAACCCTGAAATATACTTTTACATAGCTTGAATTTTTATTTTTATTTTATAATAATATTAGTCCAACAACATATTTTTAATTTTTTATATAATTACGTCCGACTAACATCGAACTTTTTTTTACATATTGTTTCAATTTAAAAAACAAAACAACAAGGATAGAATTGACATTTTTACCTTATCGTATAAGGATTACACAATTATACCATATATCAATGAATATATGTAATTTCTCAAACAATGTAGAATTTATAATTATATCAAAGTTTAAGGGAGCTCGACGTGATTTATCCATATAGAAAAACCTTAAATATATAATTAATAGTATAATTTTGTACACATAACATGTATACATAATATAATATAAGAGACATAATACTAATTAATAGTATAAATACATGCTACTTGTTACAAATGTTTTATATTATGTAAATGTTATATCCCATTATAATTTACAAGCCTCTGGTGATTCATCTCCCCTCATCACCACGATCGCTTATTTATTCATATTATTACATCTTTATATGTGAGACTTTTTGTTGTAATTTTGAAGCGTATAAATAGCGCACTTCATTTCGAATTGGTACCAAAGAATTAAAATAAAATATTTTTTCCTCATATTCTAAGTCATGTATTACTAATCAATTTTGTGTTATTTCACAATACTATTTCGGGTAAATTACAGCTACCTCCTCTGAGATTTGACATAATTACAAATACCCCCTTATTGTTTGAAAAATTATAAATACTCTCCAAGGTTTGTAACCGTCTAACAAATAACCCATTTACATCCATTTTTATAGGTGAACTGACCAAAATGCCCTCATGCAGACTGAATTATCTTAAATTTTTTTGAATTTTTTTGGATTACAATGCACAGGAAGAGGAATCTTAAGTTCTTTACACGGAGGAGCAATAATGCAATTTGCCTCGATTGATTTTTCTACAAATTTAACTAAAAATTCAAGGACAAAATGATCAATTTTAGACCTTTGGTTAAAAATTACAAACATCAAGGAAATATTTATAATTTTTCAAATAACGAGAGAATATTCATAATTATACCAAAACCTCAATAAGGTGATTGTAATATTTAACATTATCATTTGGATAACACTTCATTCATCTTATAACATTATAACACTATTACCTCATTGTGTGCTCATCTAAAAACAGGGAATTTAGACACAAAATCTCATTGTCATACTCCCAACAAAAGGTTCATTAATTTTTTTTATTGCAAATTCTCTTGCATCATCTATTCCATTATATACATATATATATATATACTACGTGTATAATTTTTTCTTTAAATAAAATTAATGACATAATTTATATTTACTTAGCGTGTATATATGAAGTGGATTAAAAGAAACAACATAGTTACAACAGGAAATTCAATCCTTAAAAAAAAAAAAAAAACCGAAAACAAATCCATTTGGAACAGATCGAATTTCCTATTAAATTTCATATTGTATCTTCTATTTCATTTAACATATGCACGTCACGTGCACAAAGATTATGCCGTGTATACATGAAATAAAATAAAAGATGCAACATGAATTACAATATGAAATCCAATATGTATTTTGAGTCTTTTTGTTCTATCTTCTACTGCATTTAACATATACAAACTATGTCTATAAAATATTTTTCAAAATAAAAAATATAATGTCATCTTATTACACGCATAGTGGTCGTGTGTATACTAAACGAAATAAAAAATAAAATAAAATTTGCAACAGAAAATCCGGCGTCAAGAAGTTATAGTGGCCAATATTTGGATATATTCGTTTATTCCACTACCACTAGGAATTCACAGTGAAAAGCGTCTGCTCCACGCGACTTCCACGCGCCCCTATAAATTCGGCCTCCTCAAAGATCTTCATACGTTCAGCCGAAGACCCCATCATCAACGCTGCCAATCAAGAACAGTATGCAATCGCTGCAAGAGAAGGCATCGGAGTGGAGTGGAGTGCATCAGGACGATGCATTCGCCATTGATGAGACCAATCTCTATGAGAAGCTTGGTCTCCAGACTTTCATTAACCTCTCTACCAATTTCTACAACAGGTAAGCGTATTGGGGATTTCTTTCTTTTTTTGACTTTTTTCGCGATAATTTTGTATGGAAACAGTAGGTTATTGTGGGTTTTTGGATTAATGGTACAGGAGAGGAGGAAAAACTTAATTGATTTCGTTTTGCTTTGAGTATTTTAGTAGAGTGGATTCTGACTTTTGTCTTAGTTTGCATTTTAGTTGAAGTTCGTACATGGAAGACTGTATTTTGGGTTTTAAGTTAGAATTTTTCAGTGGAATGAAGGAGTTTGGAGTCTGGTTAGTGTACTTAATTATCATTTTGGTGGCTAATGTTCCTTCGAATTATCAGGATATGAACAGGCTTTTTTAGTACTTCTCAATCAATGTTCAAATATACTTTGATTTGTAGTTTGATCAGATGGCGTCTGTTAAGCAAAATGCAAATGACAAATGGACTCTGTCCATTGATTTAAGAGTTCCTTTGTCGTTATGGTTGAGTCAATTGATTGCTACTTCAATCGGTTATTGTTTCATTTGGAATGTTGGATAACAGAGTTTACGACGATGAAGAAGAGTGGTTCCGATCAATTTTTGCAAATTCCAAGAAGGAAGATGCCATTCAAAACCAATATGAATTCTTTGTACAAAGAATGGGAGGGCCTCCACTCTACAACCAGAGAAGAGGTAATCAATTTCAGATCATGATAGTGAAATCTCATGCTATTGTCAGTTGATGCTTGGCTTCCTGTTTCCCTTTTATATTTCTGGATTGAAATCTTGTTCAGTACTTCTTATGATATGTATCGAGCTGTACGATCCTTCTCCTCTTGCTGTATTCATTAATTGATATTATATGAGCCGCACACTCACTGCAGCATTGCTTAGTGAGTTGTGGAGATTTGTGAGAATGTCCTCCCTAATAATTATTGCTATTTTATGGCCTGTTTTTCATTTTCAGTTTCTAGTTTTCAGTGGAAAATGTGTATTTTCAATTTTGTATAGATTCTCGTGTAACATGAGAATTAGATTTGCATTAATTATAAGATTGTGTTTTGTATCGAACTGTGGTGTCAAATCAATATATTTTCAATGAAAATATGTATAAACAAACGTGTTTTCACTTTAATTACTGTTTCAAAAACTAAAAAACTGGAAATGAAAACACAAACAAACAGCCCATCCGGAGTCTCGTACTTGCAGCATCAGAAGCTTGACACAGATTGGTACTAGTGGTAGCAGTGAGAAACTGCATATCATGTTCTCATCTGTTTGCTTGGGCAAATCTAGTTTGGTAAATCTGTTGTTTAATTGTTTTAAAGCTATTTCATTCTTGACACTGGAACCGTCCGGCTTGTGACAGGCCATCCTGCACTGATTGCCCGCCACCGCCCCTTCCCTGTCACTCATCAAGCCGCAGAGAGGTGGTTGCACCACATGCAAGAAGCATTAGACAGCACTACTGATATTGATCCGGACTCCAAAACTAAAATGATGAATTTCTTTAGGTAAACTTTTAGCTTCGTCGTCTTCCAAGTTAACAAACAACTTTTCCATCTGCTCGATAAATTGGTCACTGTTTTTGCTCCAGGCACACCGCATTCTTTCTTGTAGCGGGAGATGAGTTGAAGAACCAGAAACAGGGTGTTGGATGCAAGCACGCAGCTGGAAAACCTGCTGCAGCCTGAATTCCTAGCGGAATCGCTCATTTGATTCATACAACGACTGAACAATAGTGAACAGACCAAGCTGATAGAACAACAACATTGTATTATGGACATATGTAATTCAACCTTATCGAAATTTAAATATTGAAAGAAATTTGTTCTTGTTCTCAGTCTTTGATCTGGTAACCAGGACTCCCTTTCACTTCAGTTGCTCTCTCTTGTCCTCGAAACATAATCGACAGACTATTCAAGATTGATAACTTGATGTTCATTTCATCTTATCTTGCTGCACTTAATAAGTTAAGTTCGAGCATAAAATCTGAAGCTCAGTCTGAATTCAACCCGATATGCTAAATAATTCAGATATCAATTAATTTTCTTATCTATAAAGAATGCTTTAATCTCTCTTCTGACCATTCTCGAATGCATATGACTGGCAAGATCTGGATCATATTTTTCAAACATTTGTGCAATAACATTGACAAGATTGTGAGAATCAAACATCTTACTTAACATGTGAAGACTTCTGAGCCCACTTTTGATGACTTATCTACCTGACTAATCAATTAAATATAGTATAGATTAATCTAACAAGTTTGAAGAAAGGAGTTTTATAATCTGATCAATCTGGTTTCTTGCATGCATCAAAGTTGACTAAACTTTCTGATCTCTTCATATCATAACACATCAAATCATATCAGTGCAATTTTGAGAAAATGAGACTAATCTTGAATGCCTCATGTAGCAGAAAAACACAAGAAGAAAGAGAATAGATGGGAACTGCACATTTTTTCTATACAGGAAAACACCCCAAATGAAGAGAAATTCTCATTACATTTTTATCCACAAAAGGGAAGAAACATGACATTTCCATTTCAATCCATCAAGTCCTTCCTATGATACAATATTGAAGGATTAGCATATCTGGCTGAGAAAGACCTGTACAGATTATCCGGCTCGACCCTCCCGGACCCTTCATCGAAATTCTGCAAATAACTATGAGGATCATACGACGTTTTCTGCAACGCTAATGCTGGTTCTGAACTTTTCTTCTTTGCCCTTTTGATTCTTCTCCAGAACATGAGCCACTTGTGACTCGTCTCGTCCTCTGGTTGCACGTAGGTTTGGCGGCCTAACCGGACGCTTTTACTGCGCGAGCTTTTCCAGTTAGTGAAAGACATATGGCTATGGCTATCGGAGAAGATTAAGAGAAGAAGGTGGATGAGTTTTGAGAGTGTTATGAGAGATATTAAGTGTGCATGGATGGGGATATGGTTTTTTTGGCTAAGTAAGGATGGTTTGGCCTTTTATAGAGAGAAGATGATCATTGTGTTGATTTTTCAGTATTGTGAGAAAAGAGAGTTAGTGAAGAGCAGTCTTGTTAGGAAAATTATCTATATATATTCCCTCGTGTTCATGCCATAATTGACCAAGAATGTTCCTCAATTTCTAAGATCACAGTCTAAAATCGTGTTTAAACAAGAGATTAGTAGAAAGTGAGTTTATCACATTAGTAGAAACTTAAAAACACGAGTTTTCTTTTAGGGACACAATATCTGAAAAGAAGAAGAAGAAGAAAGAAAATTTTCTAAGAACCAACTTTTTACTTTTCAAGAAACTTGTAATTTTCTTCTTAAAATTACTCAAAATCAAAGAAGAGGTAGGTAGAAACAAGTTTACATATAATAACATGGTAAATCACAGCAACCTCTCCTCAAGTTTAGCATAATTACAAATACTCTTAAGGTTTGTAATTTTTAATCAAATGCCTGAAATTAATCATTTTGCCCTTGAATTATTAGTTAAACTTATAAAAAAATCAACCGAGACAAATTGTATTATTGCTCGTCTGTGTAAAAAATTTAAAAGACCTCTCCCTGCACACCGTACTCTAAAAAAATTCATAAAATTTTATGAATAATTCAGTTTGCATAAGGGCATACTAGTTAATTCACCCATAAAAATAGATGAAATGGGTCATTTATTAGAAGATTACAAACCTCAGGGAGTATTTATAATTTTTCAAATAACGAGGAGGTATTTATAATTATGTCAAACCTAGAGGAAGTAGTTGTAATCTACCCATAATAATAAAATAATCACAAGAAAATATATATTTCCAACTCGAAAATGAAGTAAAAATCTTGAAATAATTTGGGTGAGAAAACATTTGAAAAAGAATTGAGGAAGAAAAGGTAGTAGTTGTGTAGAGTATGGGGTACTTGTATTCATATCAAGCAATCTTTCTTTTTGGGAGAGAGAGATTATATTTATAGCCCAACACAGTGCCATCATTTCTCTATGCGAACTTTGAGAGAAAAGGTGGAGTTACTCTAATCATTTATATTCCGGCCTTGGCCAGGATTCAAGCAACATCTCATGGATTTTATTTTCGGATAATTATATTTACACCTTCTAATTTATGATCTGTTTATATTATTAATACTTTTTGCATAATTACAAAAGTCATATCTGTCAGTTAAAAAATAGAGATAATTTGTGTAATAATTTTGACATTTTTAAAGGGTATATGTGTAATTTTTCAAAAAATATGAATAGTTTGTGTAAATGATGCTTTTGTCTCTGATTGGTGTATGTACAATTATTTAAAAAGAATCAGTAGTTTGTGTAAATAGACCGTTGATTAGGAGGCGTAAATGTTATTGTCCCTTTTTTTTTTTTAGTGAATGGAGTTGGGATCGAGGACAATTTTAATTTGAACCTAGGATTATTTTTTTTTAAAGAAAGGAATGATATCAGCTCATTTGAATGGTTGATGGCGCAACATATGATCGAGTTTTAGAAGTAGAATTTAACAATTATTTAGTGGAAGAAGTCACACTTTCTGCTGCTTTTCCGAGGCCAGGTTTTTGAGTTCAAACATGTGAACAATAATCATTTGGTGGCTATTTATTTTAGAAATAATCAATCTCTTTTTTTGGTACGATAATAATAATCACGCCCACTTCTTTTAGTCTATTCCATACAAAATTCTTTGTCATATGATAAAAGTACAGTTATACTTGTCATGTAATTAATTATTTTTTTTAAAATTGTACGTCAATTACACAATCAATATATTACACTCGTTATATAATTAATTCAAATTTAACATAAATTAATTTAAACTAGAATTTTCTGCCTGTTCATATTCTTCTTCTTTGTTTTATATATAAAATGCATTTAATCGTCAACAATCAATATACATCAATTACTAATTTCAAATATGAAAAACTAGCCAACAACTGCTATTAAAATAAATCAAGACTCGTGCATTAGTAAAACTCGAACTCTTGATCAGGAGACCTCACCTTCGTCGAGTAATCTAGAGTTGAATGGTTTCTTTCATATCATTCTTACAAGCTTAGTTCTTGAAATTTAGAAACGAAAGAAGTGGAGTGATCAATGTTCTTTTCAGACAATATGAAACATTGCTAAGGTCTTTCTTTCTTTTGTTAATGATGATGGGATGGTAGAAACGTTAGTTATGAACACAACTTATAATAAAATCTTGCAAAGTAAACAATAAACTTACTTCTCCACCAACATCTCCTCCGGGATGTCAGTACGAAAAATCACAAAGCAAACAGGAAGATCATATTCACTCCGGTGGAGAATCAATTAGATCATTTTACTGACATACGAAACCAATGTTTATCATCATCGTCATCATCCGTGTTTAATACATTCAATTGTCTTCTGTCTGCTCTCAAACGCTTGACCCTTGCTCGCTCCCCAGATTCTATAAACACAATTTGAGAGCTTCAAGACCGTTGAATATACTAAGCTCAGGTGACTATTTATGTTTACAGACACAACATAGTAAGGTATCGCCATCCAAGACCGACCACCCCAATCAGCAACTTTTCTCTTTCTTGATCTTCTATCCGGTCCTCCTTAGGGTTACAACTCGCATATTATGGATTAATTTTGCCAAACTTTGACAAATTGTTTATGTTTAAGGATTTTAGATTCACATGAAATCTTCCTCAAGTTCTTGCAGGGACTTGTTTGCAGATGCTATATCTTTGTTGGATGTCATCTTTTCAGCTACCATCAAATTTTTGTAGCTCCTTAATTCAGCCTGTCTCTCTTTCTCAAGCCTTTCTAATTCTTCCCGTCGTTTCTGCAAAAAAATTACAGATGCAGATAATCCACAAAGTTGTCATTGTCATGATAAAAACTTATTTCTTCAGACATCAGGGAATAAAATGATAGTCAGGAATCAATACATATGGCATACTCCAACAAACCAAACCATAGCAACCAACTAATAAGAAACTCAAAATAAATTAGAAAAGAGCTTAACATATATAAAACATTTTTTATGGGATGGAAGGCTTCCCCATCCCATAGAAATTTCTAATCGCAGTAAAGGAGACCAACTTGGGACACCACCTGACCCAGTAACTTAGGTTGTTGATGAAATTGTCAAGAGAGAACATCTCCGAAATAAATTTCCCATTGGTATTCAATGCAATACATTGCAGACAAGAAAGATGCATTCAATCTCTTTTCGCTCACAGCTCACAGCCATAATAAATGCACTGGAATGGTTTCAACTGGTGGAAAACATTGATAGCCACTATGATTCTTGGTATGTTTATGCTTTGCTTTACATTTTTCTCTACTACTTTGCAAGGGCAAAAAGTTCTGATATCATTATTTATGGAAGGACGGTTAGTTTAGTCCAGGCAATCAAATTCTTCACAGTAGTATCTTCGTTGCTGGCTTTTCTACTATCTAATATTAACCTATCGACTTCTGTAAGCTAAAAAGAGATTTTGAGGGCAAAAATTTGCCATGAAAGTGTAGCTCAACGTTCAAAAATAATTTCTGAGAAATCTATATTAACTTTTTCGAGCCTCAGTTGCTTAGTATTGTGGATCTAATTCTAACAGCAGTAGAGTTCAAGGCCTTCATCCTAGTAGACTAACAAGTTAGATAGAAATTATATACTATTCTTCTTTAATGGCCACAATGTTAGTGCTGCGAGCCAAGAGAACCATCAAGCAAGAGCAAGAGCTAGAATTATATGAACTGCAATCAGAGAAGAACTTTACAACATTAGCAAACACAGAAAGCTGAATTAGATTTGGCATATCCTAACAGATTAAATGGAACCGGAGTGCCATATCAACTTCTCAAAGGAACTTCAGGTAATGCATTAACATTATAATTTTATGCCAATGAATACCAATCTATGAGTATGTTAAGCAATGTTCACTTCAAATCATGAGCACAAAAGGGAAATCAAATGTCTATTTCACTGGACTTGGGTAAAGCAGGAGATAATATTGCTCACTTTATCACGGAGCTGCTGTTTCCTCTCAGCTCTTTCAGCTGCATTAATTGCCTCCCGTTCAGCTGAACACAAAAACATGACTCAGGTCTATGCTGCTCAATGCAAAACTTTAAAGCATGATGCTCAAACTGATGCCTCAAACTCAAAAGACATGCGGCACAAGCAAAGGAGCAGTTGCAGAAAAGCATGATATTGTGGGAACCACAAGCAGGAGAGTTGCCACAAGTAAGAGAGAGCTTTCGGAGAGTAATTAGATAAGCACCTTTTAAATCTGGCTTTCTTTCCACCTTTGTCCTGTTTAATCGATTAACTATCTCATTTATTCGTTTTTCCACTCTCACAGTACGAACCTAATCATCAAAAAAAAGAAACTCGATACATTAACTTCCATGTCCAATATCAATCAAATTAAGATTTTCAATCTGCAAGGAAAAACCAGTATAGTGATAACAAGAGACAAATGCATAAGGAAGCTAACCATTTTTGAATTGTGGAAACCAACTTGCCCAACATCCATGGAAGCAGTCTTCTTAAGGTTTTGCCAAGGAGTGTAAACAACATCAACATTATTCACTTTATTACCTGCCAGATTCCGAAATCAATCAAGCATTTGACTCAACATTACAATAAACAGTCACCACTTCCAGCAAACTGAAAACAGTTTGATGAATATGCTACATTCAATAAAAGTCTGAAAAAAAATACACGGAAGCAGCACTTGCCTTGGATAGAATTTGCTTTCACTAATTGAGCACAATCCTCCAATACACCTTCAGGTATATCATCAATCGTTTGACCCTTGTTCAGTCTCAGATAAACATGGGCTGAAGACATTTTATCCACATGGAACCTGCAGAAAACCATCCCTGTCCGGTAAGCAGTAATGGTTGAACAGAGAAGGCCAATTCAGAAGCATATTCGAATATTTTAATGGGATTGCTTGGGTACCCAGCAACATCACACTAAACCCCGTTTGGAAATCACTCGGGTAGAATTCTTAAATGGTCTGTATCTACATATAATCAATGTCATGCTTTCGCAAATATATAGCCGGTCAAGCTAAAAAATCATTTGAGAACGATTGCAAACTCTTGAAACTCAACAAATTACAAAGCTACTGAAAACATTAAATCTTCTGTTTGCCAACTTAGTTGGACTCCAAGATCGAGGTAAAACACCAAAATGCAATTCCCTTGACCAAACACCTAAACCACGTCTAATTGCTTCCATTCCACAGGAATCAAGTTTCCTACCATATTCTCCTCCCAAAAGTTCGTTCCTCACATCACACGCACCCACAAAGCCCCCAGGGAGAAGTATATAGTTGAACCAATTAAGTTTCCCCAAAACATCATAGCTACATAAATTCACCGGCTCCAAAAATAGATAGTTTTTCTTTTACATTTTACAAACAAAACCATTCGATCAGTAACAGAAACAGCAACTTCCTTGATTTTCCGCTGCATTAACATCAAATCCCCTCACACCTCCAAAACAGCTCAAATCAACTCCGAGAAGAAGAAGAAAAAAACAAAATTCAAGATCTATTTCACCAAATTAAAAGAAAAAGATCGATAAAAATGAGAAAGTACCAAATGTCTTCGGGGAAGCCGTATTTGATGAGCTCCTCGTTCTCATACTTGTCGAGGCCCATGAAAATGGTGTAATCTCCCGCCTCCGGTCGCGCCTTGAAGTAGAATACCATCTCGTTGTCTCCTCTTTCTCTCTCTAGGGTTTCGATTCTCCAATTTTTCTTCTTCGATTTGAGCAAAGAGGCGACAATAGTATAAGGCTTCGGCAATGGGATGCTCTGCTTTTGACCTTTCTTTCTCTCACCTTTTCTTATCATCATTTATTAATTTTCAGACTGTTCCGGTTTCGGGTACCGGAAACGGGTACCAAACCCGCTTCAGACTCTTTTCTATTGGGCCTAAATTTTGGTACCCGAATGCCCTTGGCCCAGATATCTTGGGCCGTTTTCTCCAAGCCCAAAACAAAAGTTTTATAAAGTACAAACGGGTAAACATCACTTTTGGTCCTTAAACTATGCCACTTATCCACTTTTGGTCCATAAACAGCACAAATGCATTTTTTTTAAGAATATCGTTAATTTTAACAGAAAATTCAACGGAGGAACCAAAAATGATGGAATCTTTAAATTTGAGGGACCAAATCTGATGAGCATGATACATGAGTGACCAAAAATGGATAAGTCGCATAGTTTAGGAACCAAAAGTGATGTTTACCCAAGTACAAGCGATTGAAACACACTATGTGTGTCTAATTTGAATTTTTATTTACAATTATTTTATTATATAAAAATTAAAATAAATAATTAATAAGAAAAAGGTAATAAAATGTGTATAAATAAGAACTTATTCGTAAAACTACTTAATAAGAAAATATGGAGGAACTCATATTTGGGCAATAATGGTAGTTACATTAGGGTCTCCTTTTAGTAGAAGGTACTAGCAATTAAAGGACACTCGATGTTTAATTATTTTTGTTTAATTGAACGAAACATAGGGAAGATAAAACAAATAATTGATAACAAAAAATGATAAAATGAATCAACTTTATAAGATATTATCAATAAAACTAAGTGCTGACAACAAATGAATATTTGTAGAAGAAAAATATAATTAAGGATAAATTATATCTACCTTTCCTGAGGTTTGACATAATTATAAATATCCATTCGTTGTTTGAAAAATTACAAATATCCCTATGAGGTTGTAATTTTTAACTAAAGGCCTAAAATTGACCATTTTGCCCTTGATATTTTCTATTAAAATTGTAGAAAAATCGGTCAAGCCAAATTGCATTATTGCTCCTTTGTGTAAAAAACTTAATAAACCTCTCCCTGCACATTATAGTCCAAAAAGATTTTAAAAATTAAATAAAAATAATTCAGTGCATAAGGGCATTTTGGTCAGTTCACCCATAAAATTTTATAGAAATGGGTTATTTGTTAGACGGTTACAAACCTCAAGTGGAGTATTTATAATTATGCCAAATATCATAAAAGGTTGATGTAATTTACCCTATAATTAAACATATTATACACAATTTACATTTTACCAACCATAGTAGTTAGTGCAAAGGTCACCCTCTTAATAAATAGTTAAAATAGATAAATAAACTACTACAAAAGATTTATTAGTAGGGTTGTTCAAGATTTTTTATAAACCATAAGCCAATAAAAAATAGGTAAATTACAACGAACTCATGAGATTTGTGATAATTACAAATAGTCCCTCGATGTTTAAAAATTTGCAAATGTTCCCTGAAATTAATGGCCATCTAACAAATACCCTCCTTTAATGGGCTGTCACGAGGGAGTTGTTGTTAGATTCCCATTAATTTTAATAAGTATTAGTAATTTTTCAAACAACGATAAAATATTTATAATTATGGTAAATTTTAAAATAATCCATTGTAATTTACCCTAAAAAATACCCCAAAACCAAGGACAAAAAAGGAAGGTTCTTCATTTCATTTGAAAGTGAATAACTTCCAAAATTTGCTATCAATTCGGTTCTTGATTTTGCTTCACTTTAAATGATAGCCTGCCCTCTTCTGTCTCCACTAAAAACATATCTGTCATCATCCTT
Source organism: Sesamum alatum (assembly GCA_034509735.1). Lineage (NCBI taxonomy): Eukaryota > Viridiplantae > Streptophyta > Magnoliopsida > Lamiales > Pedaliaceae > Sesamum > Sesamum alatum. The sequence goes on along the minus strand of JACGWO010000009.1, from coordinate 20,230,044 downwards.
GACATTATTCACTGCCCACTACAGAGAGAAAGGAACCCCAGAAGAAAAACCAAGTAAATTTGGACAAGATAGTGAGTACCAAAATCCTAGTGGGCCAACCAAACCATGCATACAATACACATGTTCAAAGCATATTTTTGTGGTTGGTTTTATATTAATTGGGAATATAGTCTTTTTCATGAGCATCTCATTGGACAATCAGAACCCAATTCTTCTTTCTTTATTAGGATATGGGTAAATTTCAGCTACCTCAACCAGATTTGACATAATTATAAATACATTCATTATTTGAAAAATTATAAATACCTTCTTTAAATTAAAAATGATTATAGTCCCTCAACGGAGGTTTGAAAAGTATTATTTTACCTTACTGAATTTTTATACATAGAGAATATTAAGTCATAAAAATATTATAGAAAATCCAAAACTATATATATATATATATATACAATTATAAGGATAAATCTCATTTCTAGTCCCATTTATTAGCCCCAATTTAATTTTGATCTCAATCATTATAATCTCAATTTCAGGACAGTATCTTTCGATTTGTCTCAATTTTGGTCTCAACGTTAGAAATTGATGGAAAACGCTAACTTCCGTTAAAATGAGGCTCACATGGTTCGTATACCTCGCGTATTTGGGGAAAATATATATGTGTAATGACAAAAAAGGCGGGGGAAATATTTAATTAGGGTTCGTACACGATTTTTTTCACTTCCTTCTTCACCCAAATTCCGCTTCCATTCATAAAATAATGCAATCAACAAGTGATTCGACTTTTACGCAAAGATCTCTCATGTGTTATTGTAATAAAAAAACATCTTTAACACGAATTCACATTATATTTTTTTTTCAAATTTCAGCAAACATCAACAACCTTCTCGAAATAAAAAAGAGAAAAAAACTTACAATAATCGGGTGGGGGGAAATCATTGAACTCTGGGTCTCGAAGGCTCATTCTTCTCGCAACAATCTGTTGCTCTTTCACTTCTTCAATGAGAGATTCAAAAAAAAAAAAAAAAAAGGCCTTATGAGAGTTTTTTGCAAAGGAAAGGGCAAGGATTTGGGGAAGAAATTAGGGTTACAAATCTGTAATTTTTTTCCAAATATGCAAGGTATACGAACTATGTGAGGAGCACGTACCTCATCTCAACGAAAGTTAACGTTTTTCATCAATTTCTGACGTTGGAACCAAAACTGAGACAAATTGAAATGTATTGTCCTAAAATTGAAATTTTTATAATGATTGGGACTAAAATTGAACTAGATCTAATATTCGAGACCAAAAATGAAATTAATCATAACTTATAATCCAAAAGGCATTTTGAGCAGTTCATTACAGAAATTGGATAAAAATCTAACAGATGGGACTCGTTGTTAGACAGACGTTAAAGTTGGGAGGACATTTATAATTTCTTAAACAACAAGAATGTATTTATAACTTCCCAAACAACAAAGAGGTATTTATAATTATGTCAAACCTCGGAGGATGTGATTGTACTTTACCCTTACAATATAACTATTGTTTCTAATTATTCTCGGGGACAACTACTACGACTATAAATCTTATGCATGTTGATAAAACTACTTCCTTGAATTTTCCAGTACAACAGAACATAAAGGCCAAAAACTAAATTACAACACTCAGTCCCCTAAAGTTGTCTGAACCACCACAGATTACAGAAGAATCTATTTCAACTAAGAGGACCGCAACATTCTTACACTAAAGGAGGAAAATTGTCTGCAAGAATTTGAGCATTAAACAGAATCGAAGAAAAGAATTTCGTCCCCTTTATCCCACAGGTAAAACTGGAACAACTTCAATCCAATTCTTGCCATGCGGGATGTCCGAATTCAGCATGGATTTACCAGCTCAGAAGCGGATGAGCGGTATATTACACCTCATACTTGCAGAGGTTCTCAAATCCCATGTATTCGTGCCGTTGAATCTTGCCAATCATGTTTGAAATGCCAACTCCACCTGTAAACAGGAAAAGGAACATCGATTGGAAATTGTAGCCGAAATTTTACCCTCTTAGGAGATTGATATACGGTTAGAGGCGCTCACCTAGAGATATGGCGCTTACAAAGATTGTGAATGACAAAATGAAGATAATAATGGATGCCCTCCCGAGTACAATTATCAACCTTCTAACGACATGTTGCCCGATGAAAGCGGCGACAGTTGCAACGGCAACAAAGTATAGAGCTGTTGGACAAATCCAGAGTGCACAAATTGATTTGAATTTTTGAAGAAAGCGATAGTTGTTTTGTAGTGGCAGTATAAACGACACATTTATGCTGTGTAAAGATGGACTTACCATAAGGAACGGGGAAACGTTTTAGAAGGTAATATTCAACCACCGACATAGAGGAGGAGAACATCATGGCAAAGGTGGCAGTGGCACTCGAGACCTGAGAAAAGGTTCAGTATAATATGAATGATAAAATTCCAAATAATTTGCAAAGATGTAAGTTGTCATATGCGGTCAATAGAATTCTCTGGCTTCTTTCATACATTATCAGTCAGAAATTTATCGGGTCAATGATGAAAACAGTTGAACGGTCTAAACAATAACAAGTCGGTAGTGGTGTCCGCAGTGCATTTTTTGCATGGAAAGTTGCACGACCACAAATAAAAAGAATCGTCATATGTTTCTTATTAGTTTTTGATAAGGAACAACTCCTCTTTCCCATAGCAAACAAATTTGTTCCAATCAAGGTTGGTAAAATGCATTAAAGAAAGAGTAGGGATTTTACCTGAGGAGGAACACCTAGTTCTAGAAATAGCGGACCCATGATAAATCCACCTCCGAGACCTAGAAGACCCCCTACCATACCAGCGAGGACGCCGAAGAATCCATAAGTCAACAGTTGGTGCACTTTAAAATTAGTACCTGCGTCTCCTTTCGATCCAATTTTCCGCCATCCCTTGTACAGGCTAACCGCTTCATAACCAGATACACCTAAGGATACAGGAACCTGCAGAAACCGTAGAGAAAGGGAAATTTGTACAGAAAACAAAAAACAAAAAGCAGACCCGTCTTACTATAATGAGATCATACAATTTTCATAATGTACGCTTTAGATAGCATCATCACCATGGCTCTCTCTCAAATATCTCAGAAGTTTTACAAAATATGCAATTCAGTGTGCACATGTACCTGGAGCAAGTTCACCACCCAGTATAATGTTGAACAAGTAGTTGTATACTCCTGTTCAATTGAAGGCCAGTAAAGTTTACTAATTCCAATGGCTTAATAAAAAGCAGGATAAGTGCTATAGAATGTTGCAGGAAAGTATTAGAAAAAAGAAAAAATGATGAATGACCTTCATGATCTGCAGTGCAAGAAATGCGAGCCAAACGAAAACGAGAAGCCCGAGTTCCTTCCAGCAAACATTCTCAAGAATACTAACCTGAGGTCAAATATGATGCATCAAATGTGAGTACTGTTGTCGGAAATTAGAGCTAGTTTTAAGACATTTCTCACCTCTGGTTCTTCCAAGTCCTTAACCTCCTTTTCTGTATTATTGCTGGGTCCAGCAGGAAGAAGCTTGTATTCTGCTTCTTCTTTACCATCACCTGAACATATCAGGAGAACATACGCTTCAGTTTTTAAGAAAAGACCCAAAAGAAAAAACGGAAGTAGGTTCTTCAAGGCATTTAGATAATGAATGCTCTCAATCAACCCACCATTTGTCTCCAATCGCTTTGCCGCCTCCTGCAGCAAGAAAAGAATTCGTATTCAGCATGAAAATGTCAGAATGAGTCATTCCAAAAGTAGGAATAGTAGGAGGAATTTGAAGCATGTCCATTTTGTATATTTGGTTTTTGGGCAAATGAATCATGTAAATATCTCAACAATGTGAATCTTATTTAGCATGCTATCTTGAAATAGTAACATGTGCCTAGCAACAGAACCATAATGGAGCTGCAACCTAACTGTGTATTTTCGTAAATGCTTTTTAACATTTGAAAATCACCGATATGATCTCACAATATGGTCATCAAAGTTCAAGAAGGCATATTTCTTAGTTCAAAAGTTAAATGACTACCACAAATGATGAATAATCCCATTATTAAGACAAGAGAACAATTTCAGTCACCTTTTTCATGACAGTCTCTTTCTTCCAAGTTTCAACTCCTTTAAGGAAGGCCTTAGTTGATGTAACTGTAAACATCATATTTAAGTCAACATATTGACCATGGGCACTAACGTAACAAATAAGTTGCAATAACCAACTTATCACCTATAAAGAGAATGATCAGAAGAACAGTAACCATCCAGTCTGCAAATAAGACATTGAAAGCAACTCCGATACTAATGCCTAGCATGAGCATTGGTTGGATGAGAACCGCCAAATCATAGTCGATAATGGGCATGTCAATTGTTGGATGTCTGAGCTTAAGATTGTAGTAAACCGTCGATACAGCAGCTCCCATGATCATACCTGTCAAGTCAGAAAAGGCATTTATGATTGCCTTAAGCTTGATTAACTTTTTCCAAGTATAATTATCTCTACAGTGGCCATTGTAGAGGAAAAGCAAACACCCTATTGGCTTTATAATCACACATTCAACTATAGACATAATTACAACTTTTTACCACTCAAGTACATACAAGAATTAATTCAACAAAGTAGTTGGAGTAAGTCAAGTACCCATAAAATATAGTTCATTAAAAGTTAAAAGAAAAATTGGTCCTTCAGTTATGTTAAGTGCATAAAATAAAAATCCTAAACAGAGTTTCTTTACCAAGGATGGCAATGGAACATAGATGTTCCAGTGTTGTATTTAAAGCAATTCAACCAACAAATAAATGGTGGTTTCTAGTAAAACATACAAAAAAACTATTGATTTGTTGGACGCAGTCAAATCAAATATATTCCTCTCTCACATTTTGAGATAGCAGTTGCCGATTTTGGATCAAATCCAATAATCAGACTAAGCATAGGAACGAATATGCCGCCACCGCCAACACCACCGACGCTCCCAAAGGCAGCTCCAAAGAATCCAATTATGCTACCAACAACGATTTGCCAGCTAAATTGCAGATCCTGTGGGCCAAATACCATGTTAGCAGACATTAATGATCGCTAAAACAAGAAAAGAAAACAAAAAAACATATGATAATAACTCACTTCACATATTTGGATATAGCAAAGACACAACTGCTCCTTTTATAAAAGTACGATCTCGACACCATCACTACGTTTGATGTTTACACAGGAATTTCATGAGACACAGGCAACATGGACATACTCAAGGAGGTTGAATTCAAATAATAAGTCATCTGCTGGATCGTGTAAAGATTCTTGTGTCATATTACAGACAAACAAGCATGATTCGCATATCCTCCTCGTATTTTATTTGTTTTCTGCCACATTTACAGGCATAACGCCCAGATATATGATATGAATTATGATACATGGATCTTGTAGATAAATATTAACAGCATTTGTTCTCAAATAGTCGACGACAGTTCTGATACGACGACACAAAGACCATCTATGGCGATACCATAACCAACAATAACTCATTAAAACGGTCCAACTACAAGACGTCTCCCTCCAACAACAGCAATAAATACTCATAAACCGATCTACCGAGCAATAAAAGGAGAAGAAGAAACAAACACCAACATCGGATGTTATGAGATCAAACATGAACTACACATATAACACGATTTTAGAAATTTTAGACTGAATTAATGATCTTAACTCACCGGCCAAACGTGCTGGTAACCTGATTTATTTCCTTGCCATAAGAAATTCACAAAAGTTGACAAGAAATCCGAATCTGAATCATACGTTGCATTACGCGACGAAGATTCTTGCTTTAAGCTTCTCTCAGCAGAAACAAATATTGAAGCCAACAAAAAGCTCCACACAACTGTGAAAAAGGGTCCAAAAGCCTTCCATTTCTCTAGATTCCGCGCCATTAATCAAGAATATCCAAGTTCCGCCTTTTGGACAAGCTGTCAAACAAAAAAAATCTTCACCTTTTGATCTTTCGCACTCCGAACCCAAAAAGGTCTCTGTTTTTCCGCAATCTAATCCTCGGCTGGCTTAGCGAAGACACAAAATTCCGCCAGGAAAAAATTGTCCCGTCAAGATGGTGGCTCGTCAATGGAGTGGAAAAACAGGGAAATCAAAATGAACAGAGAAATTCTCTCTCCGTGTGTATGTGAGAGAAAGAGAGGAAACCAAAAAGAAAAAGATGCAAATTGTTAGAGAGAGAAAAACTTTATAGTGAAGCAAGCAAGCAAGCGGAGTGGGAGAGAAAGAAATGGAAAATGTACCATAAATATAGACTACGGAGGAGCGGAAATTGTAATATGGGCGATGAATTATGCGACAAGTGCAATAATATATTTATTATGAAATTAATATAAATTTTAAAAATATATAATAAAAATACTATAATTATATTAAGATAAATTATAATTATTTTTCTTGATATTTGATATAATAATAAATATTCTTTGTTGTTTTAGAAATTATAAATACTATTGAAGTTTACAACCGTCTAAAAAGTGATCTATTTCCATCTATTTTTATGAATGAACTTATCAAAATGCTCTTATACACTTAATTATTTTTTATTTAATTTTTAAAATTTTTTTAGACTACAATGTACATGGAGATATTTCTTAAATTTTTACATAGAGGAACAATAATGCAATTTGATTCGACTGATTTTTCTACAATTTTAATGAAAAACAAAATGATCAATTTCATGTTTTTAATTAAAAATTATAAATTTTAGTAATTTTTTAAACAATGAAATAATATTTATAAGTATATTAAATCTTAGAAAAATTAATTATAATTTATCAAAATATTAATTTAATTGAATTAAATTTGATTCGAATAAAAAATTTCGCACGAGTGGCGGTTGAGAAATGAGAATTTAGCAAGCCAAGGTAGAGGTACATGGAAGCACGAAAACGACGAAGTTTTGTGATCTCAAAGGCCGAACGCTGGGGTTATGGGGTGGGGGCATGCTATTTGAATGACACGTGGATCTGATCTAAGGCTAATTATATTTAATTATTTTATTTTGAGTAATAAGATTCACTAAGATGTCAATGGTTTCTAAATTAATATACTTTCTGTATATTCTTTTAAGTGGATTTAAATACAGATTATGAACTTTACAGGTAAAATAATTATTTATTCCAATTAAATTAACCGTACGTAGGGGACCATGGCCATGACAATTATACCTAGAAATACCCCTTTTAAGATAAAAATCCTTAATTCTAATCTTGAAATAATACTACAATTTTCTGTGTATCAAAATAGTAATACATTTCGATTAAGGTTTAAATATATTTTCGGTCCAATAATTTTGGTATGTTGGTATTTTTATACTTTATCTTTATGAGATTGCAAAAGAGTCCTGTGATTTTTTAATATTTCGCAATTCTGGTTCTTTTAGTGCTGGATTTTGCAAAAGTCGTCGGAAATAAATCATGTGCGCCCCACGTGATTCGTTTAAATTGGGGCTTTTGTTTTGATTGGTTCACTTTTGTCAATATGGAGAAAAAAATGAAATAGAAAACACTTCGTGGCGCTTTATTTATTCTGGTAACTTTTCCAAAGTTCAGCATCAGAATGATCAAAATTGTGAAATGTTCAAAAATTATAAGACTCTTTTGCAATCCATGAAAAGATAAAGGATAAAAATGCCAATATCGCGAGGACACACGATTTATTCCAGCAACTTTTGCAAATTTTGGCACCGGAATGACCAAAATCGTGAAAAGTCAAAATATTACAGAATTATTTAATAACTCTAAAAAGATAAAAAATAAAAATAATAAATTAATATAATTATAGGACCAAAAATATATTTAAGCCTTTCGATAAACAACGACAAATGTGGAATCATCATATGTACTCAGAATTTCCTAGGATGAAGCGTGTAAATTATTTTGATTTTTTTTTATCTTTATAATTTTGATGTGAGACTATTTTAAGGTTTTGAAATTTTATACAAATGCCTCATAATCTCAAAACTAGTAAAGATTGGCGCATTTTCAATCAAGTTATACCGACCTGGTTCTGGCCCTATTTAAATTTGAGTATAAATGAACTCGTTATACCAATTAATCGTTCGTCTCTGGATAAATGGTTCATATAAAATCGTATAAATCGAGATGTCTATAAATATCAATCTTTTATACCTCATGTACAACTTTTGACACGCTTTACATTCTTACGACGCTAAGCTATTTTCACCTACGATTTTGTTTAAACATCATATGACTATGTCCGTGGTCTTCCCGATGTTGTTCTCACAATTTTCTTATATTGCAGGACATATTACAAGATTCATAACTTACGTAAGTATACTCGGACCTTTCCATATTCGTATTAAACCCTGAACAAACCTTCTAAATTCGAACGCATATCACATTTCTAAATTATTAGTACATTACTGAATTTTAATTATTTGAATTATATAAATGATTTGATATACTATATGGATGGCAATATACGTACCAAGTACCAATTGATAGATGGGTTGAAATCAATAAACATTGGCCCCCAAATAATTTGTAATCAATATCGATTTGGTCCTATAAGTTATCATTATATGTACAATTTTGTTTGTACTTTTTTCATCTTATTTTCTTTTCTCCTTTTCAATTACTAGGTACTTCATAATTTACATTTTATTGGAACTAATTATTTTAATTAGAGGTAAGGATCTTAATTTTTTAATAATAAATTCATTAACTTTATTTAGATAAATCCATGCCACAAACTAGATTCTAAAATCATTTAATATGGAGCCATTTGATATATTTATTCCAAATATTTAAAAATGCCACATCACTAAAAGTTTAACTGTTAGAAAGAATAATCATTTAATATTTAATAATATATTAACACAACTTATTCATTAGTTTCAAATCATTCTATTCAAATGCAGCCATATATATATATATATGTATATATATTGGATAATTCCATATAAGAAAATATTCCAAATATTTCAACATTCATCTTAAACTATAATTATTGAACATTAATGTAATTCAAAAATTTTAACACAAAACTATTTATTTTTTGTTGGTTTAAATGTAAATTTCATTATAAGTAAACAAGTTGTATAAAATACAGCAAACTCAATCAACAATTGCAAGTTGCAGATCACGCGGTCGTATCTTTAACCGTGTAACTCTTTGATATGAGTACACGTTTGGAAACACGACTATGGTGAAGCCCGTGCTTTTCAGTGTTGATGCCAAGAATTTTTTCGAACTCTAAGAGTAGTTATGAGTTGCAATAAAATGAATGATTGATTTATTACAAATTTTGAAAGAATGAGATGACTCCGAAATTGCTGCTGAAATCTCCATATGTCTTTTTCATTTCAAAGATGGTAAATCAAAGATCCAAGCAACAAACAATCCATGGCATTCAACAAATGTGGTGTTCGCGTCGAGGAATCCTAGTTTAGTTGGAAAAACTGAGGCCCCATGATCCTAGAGGTCATGGTTCAAACTCCTGCGTGGGTTGATGAATTCTATTGTATAGTATGTATGATTTGTTGCTGTAATAGCTGGTGTTAGTTTATGTAATATTTGATTTGATTGTTTGTAATCGTCTCTATTCGATATTGATAGCCGACATGACTAAAATATAACCACTTTACTTTCAATTAATAAAATTTTTTTAATTAAAAAAAAATGTGGTCCTCGCCGTTGCCGAGAAGCCCACTCCACTCCTCGCTTTCAGTCTGCATATGCCCACTGGAATCTCACCTCACGCCTGTAATATTCCAAACATCCAAATATAAGTTTACAAATAATAATAATAATAATAATAATAATAATAGTAATAATAATAGTAATAATAATAATAATAATAATAATAATAATAATAATAATAATAATAATAATGTAGAACCTTTATAAATTAATACTCGATAAATTAATAACTTATCTAAAATAAGAATTTTTCTCAGTCCCAACTTGGGCTCAAGGTCTAAATTAATAATTTTGATAAATTAATAAGATAATAATTTTTTGAAAGACCCTTATATAAATTTATGGTCCCTTCAATATTGTAATTATTGATTCTATAAAATTATAAATATAACTAGGACAAATTAGTAAATATGATCTATTGTTGTTTGCTTCTTTTTAAAATTTAAATCTAGTTGTATTAATAAATTATTAATTTATCGATTAATTAATACCTCTTTAAATTAATAAAATTATATAGTCCCGATATTATTAATTTATAGAGATTTTACTGTAATCTATACTATTATAAAGAGAATGGGCTTTATAGACACAAAATGAAGTTTTTATACCACTAGACCAAATTTTTGTAATACAAAAAATGCCCACTTAAAAACCTCTCCATGCGCATTGTAGTCCAAATTTTTTTTAAGAATTAAATAAAAAATAATTCAGTGTATACGGACATTTTGGTAGTTCACCCATAAAAATATATGAAAATGGGTTATTTGTTAGACAGTTACAAACCTCAAGGATGTATTTGTAATTTTTCAAACAACGAGGAGATATTTGTAATTATGTCAAACCTCAATTACCCTAAATTTTAAAATGTTGGAATAAATTATGAGATATAATAGAATAAAAATTTTATTAAAAATTATGCGCATAGATAATGCGTGCCACATTTTCTAATAATAATAATAATAAGTGCGTATCTATGTGTGGAAGAGAGAATGTTTGTATTTAATAAAAAAATTAGTGATAAGGTAAGACAAAACGTTGCTGACGAATCTAGGGATTAGCAAAATTAAATTGAAACTTAATTAGCTTAATTATATAATAATGAAGTACACGACTCTGACGAGGTGGTGCGGCTGATATCTACTTAGTGTTGAGTGTCAAAGCTCTATTTATATATTTAATTTGAGTTTTAGACGGGATCGTGCTACTTATATAATTATCTATACTATTATATAAAAAAAATTATTGTCATACCGATTTTTAAATATTCAAATGTTCATTTTATCCCTTCAATAAAATTTGTGGATAATAGTAATTTCGAGGTTTTTAATGAATTTATTAAAATGCCACTCAAACTTGCACACACCTTATTTTTTTTTTGGGTAAATTACAGCTACCTCCTGTGAGATTTGACATAACTACAAATACCCACTCGTTGCTTGAAAAATTATAAATACCCTTCCGAGGCTTGTAACCGTCTAACAAATAACTTATTTCCATTCATTTTTATGGGTGCACTGACCAAAATGCCCTTATGCACTGAATTATTTTTTATTTAATTCTTAAAATTTTTTTGGACTACAATGCGCAATAAGAGATTTGTTAAGTTTTTTTTATAAAGAGAGCAATAAGGCACTTTGACTCGGTTGATTTTTTCTACAATTTTAATAAAAAATTTAAGGACAAAATGGTCAATTTCAGGCATTTGGTTAAAAATTACAAACCTCAAAGAGGTATTTGTACTTATGTGAAACCTTAGAGGAGGTGGCTGTAATTTCTCATTTTTTTTCACATTTTATGTTTTAAAATCACTATTTCCTGATTGACAATCAACTCATAAATAAAATTTATTTATTTATATTTTTTTAAATATTTTTACATATACATTGAGTGTGTCTTGTACTGATCATACTATTAAAAAGAAAATACGACAAGTTTAGTACTAATAACCTATCAACACTGCAACTAGCCCCACTGATATTTTTTTACCAGCAATATGCAATAATTTAATTTTTTTTACCAGCAATATGCAATAATTTAATTTTTTTTACCAGCAATATGCAATAATTTGATGTTGATGCTAGTAATTTTAACTTTCTTTGATACCAACCTTTTACCTACACCCAGTATATTTATCAAATAATTATTGTAATTTTAAGTTTATCGTAATTATCTAAAATGTCATGTGTATTTAAATTATGGTAGTTAAGAGGGTGTTTGACTAAAATTATTATAATATCTTATAAATTCATACATTTAATAGTTTTATGTTCGAATTTATAAGATGCTAGATTATGAAATTTATAAGTTATTGATACGACAAGTGTGTAATAAATATGACTCGAATTGAAGGAGTTTGTTATAAATTTTTATTTAGATGAATTTATAAACTTCTAATATTTTAATTTTGCATCTTATAAGTTTATTGTTCTCAAATATCATCTTATCAAAATGGCCTCTAAGGGTTTCTTTACGGGCGTAATTATGTAAAAGAAAGTAAAGATAAAACGTAAATAGTAAATCATAAACGAAAACGTAGAAATAGTGGTGAAAAGGAGAAAAATGCAAGTACTTCATGTGATATGTGCAAAACACCCTTTATCAAGGAAAATTAGCAAAATGTCTTTGTGTGTTTTTTTAAAAGGATAAATTACAGTCATTTTTCATGAGTCGGCATAATTACAAATACCCCATTGTTGTTTGACAAATTATAAATATTCATGAGATTTATGAATTTTAATTAAAAGCCTGAAATTGACCATTTTGCCCTTGAATTTTTAGTTAAAATTATAGAAAAACCAGTCGAGGCAAATTGCATTATTACTCCTCTGTGTAAAAAACTTAAGAAACCCCTCCCTGCGCATCGTAGTCCAAAAAATTCAAAAAAATTTAAGAATAATTCAGTTTGCATAAGGGCATTTTGGTCAGTTCACCCATAAAAATGGATGAGAATGGGTTATTTATTAGACGGCTACAAACCTCAAAAGGGTATTTGTAATTTTTCAAACTACAATAAGGTACTTGTAATTATGTCAAACCTCAGGGGAGGTAGCAGTAATTTACCAAAAACGAAGCAATTTACCCCCTAAGACAATGAAGTAAATTGTTATTTTTTTATAGTGGGATAAGTTACTTATTTACAAATATCAGGTGAAGGTAAATTGTACTGAACCCTGGTGAAAAGTGTAAAATAAGAAAAGAAGAGTGTGGAATACCGATAATGCCCTTGATATCTCCCATGATCAACTTCATCATCATGTAAAGTATGCAAGAATTGTGCAATTATTGGAGCTTTCTTTATCTTGTGCAAGTAAAGATTGGGTCACAGTCATACCAATTCCCCCTTCTCTAACCTCTCCTTCTCCTCATTATTGCACTTTATGTGGCTACGAAAAAAAGGGAGACGTACTCCTTTTATATAAGTATCTACTTTCTACTTTCTACTCTCACTTATTCCACCTTTTATTTATATATTTTAATAAATTTAAATGATGATATTTATAAGATACTGATCTGGATTGTTGTGCTGAGGTGTCTTGGGATTGTCCAAATCGAGTGTTTGGGAACCTGAGAAAGAAATGGATCGTTAGGTTCACTGATATATCCCCAACAAAGATCATTCGATGCTTAAGTCAGTTCGAGAGATCGGAAGATGATGGAGGAAATAAAATAAGGCAAGCAGAATATTCCCAAAAAGAAAGGTTCAAGGTCAAACCTATCGAATCAATACAATATAACAAATTACTGAAATGACCCTAATCTATGAATCACAATCATGTAATGAGAATAGGTGAGGGTAAAATAGTACTTTATCCTTACCTGCCCTAAATAGCATAAAGTCTTACTAGTATAAATACACCTCCCCGTTTTCTCATTTAGAGGATAAGTGAAACTTTTGTAACAACTTTTAGTGTAAACGTGTTGAATCGCGCCTCTATAAATTCAGTCGATCTCGCATTTTGGCGACATTAGAAGGAAAACTTATAAACTAGTGTGAAAATAATATATGACGTATCATGTGTGAAAATGTCCATATGAGTATGGATCCACGTGGCACGATATGTGACTTTCAAGTATAGAATGACCAACGATCTTGAATCAGGATCATCAAATCGATTCAATATGAATTTCGAGTCATTGAATCAGGTCAGTAGGGGCGGAACTCGATACCCTATCAAAAAAATGATAAGCACAACCAGCGAAAGAAAGAAAATGACAATTGGGACATGTTTGGCTTGCAATTTTCGCACTCCCATAGATGATTTCGACACTCCAATAAATCAAATTTGTCGTGTTTGGTTTGGCGTTATTTGCGCTATCCTGGAATATATACCGACTCCCACTCCAGTCTCACGAGATCCTCCTAAAACAAAATTCCAATTCCAATAATATATTTTTTTTTGGAATCAATTGGTCTGATTTTATATTACTATTCTATGATTTCATGACATATTTATATGAAATAATTCATGACTTGGTGATAAAACTGATGTATTAGTGCAAAGATTCCGCCAACCAGGATTAATTACGGGATAAGCTATTCCGGAAATTGATTTGTCAGCAAGCTATTTTAATTGCTGGGCTAGTGTACCTATCAGAACAACTCAATTGATTATTATCCATCATACGACTAGAAATTGACTTATCCTCTGGACATGCATCTTCTATTATTACTAAATAATTATGTAATATTACTGGTTTTGTTCTTCGTTAGATAATTTATTATTTTCTGATTTGTTTTGAATTTTTGGTTTTTATTTTGATATAGCAAAATTGCGATTATTGGTTACTAATTGTTTCATCTCGCTGCATTATTTGATGTAAATTTGATTTATATAGTATTATTTATTATCTCAGGCACTACAGAAATTTATCTTACGAAGGTGTCTCGCTAAGAAAAGATCATCTTGAGTTTTACACGTTTTGAAAAAATATGATTTTTCGTTACAATAATTAATATGGTAAAAAAAAATTGCGACTACAATCTAACCACGGGTTTGCAATGCCATCAGCCGTTGTTTATACAAGTGTGACCAAAATATTAGTCATCTCTAAAACCATGGAAAATGTTTTGGCTATGGCAAAATCATGGCAAATATTGATTAATCGTGGCAAAAATTTAAATTTTTGTATTGATTTTTTCTAGTTGTGGTTAATAGTGTTGATTTAACAGGATTTATTACCTGTGTTTATTTATAGTGCAGCGAAAAGTCAATTTTTTTTAGTGTTAATTCCATCGATATTTGTTCTAATTGAAAATTACGATATTTTGTGAAAAAATGCTGTGTTAGGGAAAAAAAGAGCTTTGGAACTTGTGTATTGTCTATGTCTATCGTTTTTCATTTGATGTGGGATGATTATGCATACTAATATATGTGGCGCACTTAAATGTATTTGTATAATTAATTTTAAAAAAATTAATTATTATTTCCAAAATAGTTATTTTCAAAATTATATTAATTAGATAAATAGAAAATATTTAAAAAAATTATGAAAAATTATTGAAAAAATGAGAAAATAAAAAGGGACGTAGAAGTTGAGTAGAGAGAAAAAAACAAAAATTCAAAAAATAATTAAAAAAATAAAAACATTATTAGATCATAAAAAGGTGAAACATCAAAGGGTGCTCTCCCTTAATTTAAGATTAGCATATATATGTGGCACACTCATATGTGTGTGCAAAATTAAATTTAAATTTTAAAAATTAATTATCACTTAAAAAATATAAATATTGATTGGATAATTATAAATATTAAAAAATAAAATAAAATTATGAGAAATTATTGAAAAAATATTGAGAGAAGAAAAATAGATATGAAAGTTGAGAAGAGAGAGAAATGAAAAGTTGACAAGAAATTGGGAAGTTGAAGAGAGAGAGAGAGAGAAAAAAAATAAATAAAAAATAAAAAATAACATATCATAAAAATTGAAGACACCAAAGTGGTGCTCTTGAATTATATAAAAGTATAGATATTATATGTAAGTATATAGAAAAAACCATATATTCTATAAAAGTGTACAAAATATATATAAAAATATTAAAACCATCGATTTCAAATCCAAAACACCAAAACTAGGGACCATTTCAAAACTTGATTATGGTTTCATAATTCATCCAAACGGAACATGTCCGAATTCTGATCCAACCCGAACCCCATACCACCCCTATATATGATATCATTTTCCCACACGACGCTGAATAAAATAACTTGTAATTATGTATTTCGATTTAAATCCAATTAACTTCCATATACGTAATGAACCTAGGAATTAACTCAATGCAATATATAAAGTGTTTACACCTCCAAGGTTTAATTAGTTCAACATTGATGGAACTTATCAGGGCAATTAAATGGATTAAAAGAGGCTAAACAAATTAATTAATCACTATCATTGTCACACAATATGCAAATTTAAGTTGTAATTAGAGCAGGTTAATTACGTACTTTTAATTAACTAAGATAAGTCATCATTATTAATGACGACGATCAAAGGTGGCTAACTCATGATGTTATTATGTACATTGACACGGGCCACGGTCCTACATGACAAAACGTGCATGAATCTTACAGCTTTTAATTAAAAAATCGTGTCTTCATGACATACGTTTTCATTTGCCTGCAGTATTAATGTTCAAGTGGGATTATTAGTCGATTTATTTCATATTTTTTTTATTCTTGGATTTGGTGGATTAGGTGGGAAGAATCTACCTTCAGAATACTTTTATTTTTATATATTTAAATTCATGACTCCAAAAAAATAATAAAAAATCAAAGATTTGAGAATATCTATCAACTACGCTAGGTATATACTCGAATGGCATGCATGTAGCCACAAGAAAATAAATAAATAAATAAATAAATAAATGGCATGCTGCATGTCACAGAACATAATTTTTAGGATTTAATTACCATTGGACCCTCTCTTAAAATACAAAATTATACTTTTTTTAAAAAAAAAAATCAAAATTATATTTACACTCCCTTTGAAAATTCAACGTTTACACTTAACCTTCTTTCGTTAAGGTTTTGATGGAAAATATTGACGTCAACAAAAATAATTACATACATTTTTTAATTTTGCATCTCATTTAATATTTCCATGTATTTTGTACTTATAAGGGAGAAAATGCAATAATGTTAACTCACTCCATATGTATATATTGCATTTATCCTCTTATAAGTACAAAAATATACATGACAATGTTAAATGAGAGGCAAAATCAAAAATTTATGTAATTATTTTTGCTGACGGTAGCACTTCCCCTCGAAACCTTAACGAAAGAAGGTTAGGTGTAAACGATGAACATTCAGAAGGCGTGTAAGTGTAATTTCAAAACTTTTTGGGGGAAAAATGTAATTTCACATTTTCAGAGGGAGCCTAAGTGTAATTAATCCTGATTTTTATTACAATAATATAATATAAACAGTAAATGATTTTCTACCACGCTTCGTGCAATACACTGATGTCATACTTACACGTATATTGTAATATCTAACAATAACTAATTGAGTAAATTACAACGGACTTTCTTAAAATTTATTATAATTATAAATACTTTCTCGTTGTTTGAAAAATTATAAATATTTTCTTGAAACCAATAGTCGTCTAAAAAATACCCGTCGTGACAGTCTATTATCGATGATATTTATTACGATCATTAATTATAAATGATATTTATAAATTTTTTAAATAACAAGAGATATTTATGATTTAGTGTAATTAATTTTGGCAAGACCAACTCTTGTATGTATTGACGAATGCGTGAAGGGATAAGGACAATTGCATTATTGTTAGAGCATATGTACGTAGAAAGTACTGGACCCCACCAATTTATTTATTTATTTATTTATTTGAATTAGCATTTCCAAAATATTGATGAATTGAATGCCCAATCACAAACTTATCCAAATTTTAACTTGTCCTTTTGATGTGTAAGAGTAACAAACAATTTACTCTATGTCTCCTTTTTCAAACAATCTTCACGTGACTTAATCAATATCAAAAGATTCCGACTATGGGTTTTAATTTTATATTCAAATTAATTCCAAAAACTATATTTACTCAAATTAATATATATATATATATATATGAATTTACTATGTATGTATATTTATAAATAAGAAGAGTAATAACTAATAAATATAATGGGAAAAATGCAAGCAACTATTCTGTGATATTGCAAATGAGCAGATTACCCTTTTATGAGAAATAAAATAACAATTTATTTTCTTGTGTTTTTTAAAATGAATCAATTAACTTTCCCATATTTTTTAAGATGGAGTAATTTACCTCCCTGCCTAGGGAGGTAAATTGCTTCATTTAAAGAACACTGGGAGGTAATTTGTTATTTTTTTTTATAGAGGGTAATTTTGCACATTTGCAATATCAGAAAAAAATAAATTGCATTAAATCCAATAAATTATAGGTAAAGTCCTATGTAGGATGATGTTGGAATTTTGACAAACACCTCCGTATTTAGTTAGGAATGTTGTCATTTCTATAATAATATTGCGAAATTTTTTTACTCAAATCAGGTGTGGTCGAATCAAATCAATCACAGAGTAAGTATGATATACTGATCATGTGATTGACCACTTTTTTTAAATTGTACACCAATCATACAACAAATGTATTACATTTGCCATATATATAATTAATTCAGATAAGATCAAACTCGATTTAGTGTGTGTACATATATAGAGAGGGAGATGGGTGTGTGTGTGATGAAAGTGAAGCAAAGGGTTAGCTATGTATAGAGGAGTCCCATGTGCATGTAATAAATGTTGTGGAGCATGCTACTGTGCGTCCTGCACTGCTCAGACTCTTTGGTTCTATGATTCTCTTAATATCTCCATTTCACTTTTTTTTTTATTTGTGATATTGTAAATGATCAAATTACTCTCCTATAAAATAAAATAACAATTTAAGTCCCTGTGTTCTTTAAAATGAAGAATTTTACCCCCTATCTAAAAGGGTAAATTGCTCCATTTTAAAAAATACGATGAAGTAAATTGATTCATTTTAAAAAACAAATAAAAGTAAATACTATTTTATTTTTTATAAGGAATAATTCACACATTTGCAATATCATACGAGAGTTGCTTGCATTTTTTCCTTTGTTTTTGTGGCCAAAGATGTCCATAGATACGTGTTATGATCATAATTGTCTCCACTCTGTCAAACTCCCAATTTCGCTTCCCACTGCCCTGAAATCATTACATACACGCATATATAATGTGTATATTTATACATAGGGTAAATTATATTCATCCCTCATAAAATTTAACATAATTATAAATATTTACTTGTTATTTGAAAAATTACAAATGCTCCCTTAATTTTAATGTTTGTCTAACAACGAGCCATTTTCGTTAGGTTTCCATCCAATACCCAAACTTCCCTTCTGGATTATAAGTTATATTTTTATATATTTTCTAAAATTTTATAATTTTTTTTATGGTATTCTCCATCGATTATTTATTTTATCCACTTTTATATTTTTTTTCAAACATTTTGTTTTGAAAATAAAAAATTCGACAAGGGTAAAATAGTGCTTTTTATATCTTCATCTGGAAACTACATAATTATTTTTAATTTAAGAAGGGTATTTATATTTTTTTAATAATAAAAAATATTTATAATTATATCAAATTTTAATAAAATGATTGTAATTTACCCATATATATATATATATATATATGTACTGCAGAAGAGTTTTTGATGGGCAGTGCAATTGTCAGAGCAGTGGAGTAGGATTCTCACTCAGTAAATACAAATGGGCCTTGGTCACACAATAAACTTGGGCCTAAAGCCCTCTGTGGCCGTGGGCCCTGAGAAATTAATGGCCCTCTTTCTCCCTTGGAGATACACGACCTTTTTTTAAAAAAATAAAAATAAAAATTGTATGTTATTTATTATATTTTTTAATTTTTAACATATTTAAAATTGAAAAGTCAATTCAATATTAATAATTTAAACTAAGATATGTTGAAACGAAATAAATAAGCACCAAACTACTGTAAAGTTCGAATTGTTGTCGTTTCGGACAAAAATAACATTGAAGTTGCTACTTAATTCTGAAAGGCGCGGGCCAACGTATGAAAAGCGACTTTCGATAAAATTCAAGAATTACTCTTACCATTACCAAACTAAAGGTTACTTTGAAACTGAGGCCCCCATTTTCTTGTAAATTCTTTAAAAGGTAAATTACAGCTAACTTCTATGAGATTTGATATAATTATGAATACCTCATCATTGATTGATAAATTATAAATACCTCTCTGATTTTAACGATTGTCTAACAACTAACTCAATCCGTTAGTCCCCATTAGATTTTTATCCATTTTTGGTAGTAAAATGATCAAAATACCCTTGTGTACTATAAATTATAATTTTATTTATTTTTTAATTTTTCCTAAAAAAATTTTATGGACTAAATGAATACTTTTTTTATAAATTTTTCAATTGTTTTCATTCACCTTGTATGTTTTTTTAAATATTTTTTTTAGAAAAAAAGGAAAAATTACAATAAGGGAAAATAAATAATTTCAGGCCTCCATCCAAGGGTTCCATAATTTTATCAAGCATCAGGGGGTTACTAATGATTTTTCAACAATAAGGGAGTATTCATAATTATACCAAACCTTATGAGAGCTCGTTGTAATTCACCCTTCTTTACATCCAAGAAAAGAAATTTTGTATGCCACGTTGACACAGATGCTCAATTGCCTTTGTTGTGACGTCCAATGCTTAGGGTTGACTAAGTCTGTCGATGGACGAGTATTATCCTACTCGGACCCTAACCCCATAAATACCGATAATTATTATTTATGTATTTTATCCGGGCCCTACCCATAGAATACTCATAGGGTCTTACCCATTCTATACCCAAAATAATTGAGTTCATTATGGATCTTACCCATTGGGTCTTACACATTAAAATGAATAAAACAATTATACATGTTTCTTTGTAAATGATATCCCCGAAACATATTACTAAATTAATTTATTTAATATATTTCATGAACTTGCTATCGATAAATTAAATTATAAGTTGTTTGAATTTTTAACATGTGCAGATTGAATATCATTCAAATATATATAACGATCTTGACTTTGTTCAAATAATAGATCATTATTAATCAATTATACATCGATATAGATTCGATATAGGAATGTAAATTAAAAACCAATAGAAAAAATGTATGAAAAACATATTTTAAAGAATGATTTTTTTATTGATTTGAAATTGTGTTCAACTTTCATTTCATCATCAGTTTTTTACAATTCAACTTTAAAAGATTTTATTAGTACCATATATTAGTTGAGCTTGACTTATCACTCTACGTTTAAATTAATTTTATCAACAATTTAATTCGCAGTTGTCACTATTAAAATAAAGATAAAAAATTCTAGCAATTTTTTTCAAAATATCAATATGTAAAAAAAAAAAAACTATGTACAAAATTTTAGAATTTTAGATGACAAGTAAATCTACTCAATTAATCTATTAAATTTTTTAATGATTTAAAGTTAATTGATATTTATGAATTTTTAGAGTTAGATTTTACCAATTCAAGACCGATACCCGTAGTTATTTTAAGGTTTAGATTCTACCCATACTCGAAATACTTTTTCAATGATTATGGGTCTGAGTTCGGGTCTAATGTAAAAGTAATGAATCCGGGTCCGAAATCCAATATAAACAAAATGGGTCCGAGTCCGAATAATGACCCCCATTGACAATTCTAGCGCTGACTCATCTTTTGCATCGTCACCACATCACTATTGTCCCTCCCGACTCATTCTGCCGCATCGATTGATTGTTGACTCATCCTCCTTCTCCTCGTCATACTAGTCTTTATCTAAGTTAACTGCGCGACTAACACATTTGTCATGGCGTTTCTGACATGCTGCTGACTCATCTACCAACCCTGCTGCCTTGTTGGTGATTCATCAGGCTCCTTGATTCTGCCATGTGTTGACGTTGGGCCACATCGGCCGCCATGTCGAAGAAATCTGCCTCCTCTGCTGCTGACTCATCAGCCACGTCTGATTTGTACAACATATCAGCTCTGGCTGCTGACGCATCAGTACCGAAAACTATTTTGTAACCGAGCCCCCATTTTCTATGTTAATTGTTTCTATCCAAGAAAAGAAAAAATGATGCAGCTTCAGTTGAAGCTTAAATTTCTTCCAGCGCTTAAATTCCATGGCGACAATCCCTTCAAGCTCATGCCCATGGCCGTCGCTGCAGCGCCCCCTTCTGCTTTCAAATTCAATCGCCATTCTTTTTTTACATCATACGCAAAACCCAACTCTCCGTTGTTGCGATGCAGAATGAGCGGAAACTCAGGTCAATCTCTCCCCCCTCTACTCTTTATGCGTGCGTATGTGTGAGAGTAAAATCTTCCTCTTCTGGTTTGGAAGTTTTCACATATCTTCTCTCTGGGTTTTGGTTTAGGTCTTTTCACAAACAGTTAATGTGTATTGTTTGCTTCCAGGAGGGGTTGGGTATTTCTGTTCATATGCCATGAATTTTTAGATTTTTTCTCAAGGGATTTGCTAGTTGTTTATAAAAACAAGCTTATGATTAAGTACAACATAGGAATTCTGATTTTTAAATCATTTTGATGATGTTTCACTTAGACATGATATCACAGCTGGAACTTGGGAAGGCCAAAGAGAAAAGGAAGCCAGAGAAGCGTGTGAACGGCATATTCTGGATTCTGCTTATTAATCTTGGGATATATTTGGCAGATCATGTTTTCCAGGTTTCAAATGATTTCTTGTTATGGAGTCTTCCTTTTCACACAATGCAGTCCACAAAATGGAGACAACTTTTCATTCTTTCTATTTTAGTGTGTCCTAAGTGGCAATTAGCAACAGTTTTGGTTTCTTGATTTGAAATACAACACTAAAACAATGCAGTTGATATGCATTGTAACGCTAATAGAAATTTTCTCGTTTATCAAGGTTCCGTGGATTAAGGGACTCTATTTGTATCATAGTCGGCCCGCTTGGTATCAGTTTATCACTGCAACATTCTGTCATTTTAGTTGGTAAGTCTGCTACTTCTCTAGGCTGTATACACATTGAATTTGGAGATTCACTGAGCATGATTTGCTTGCAGGAATCATCTGTCCAGCAATCTGTTTTTCTTGTACATTTTTGGTGAGACTTTGTTCACTTGTTTTTCCTGAAGCTATGCTCATAAGGATGCTCTTAATTGCTGGCTTGTCACATCATTTGTAATCCAGGAAAACTTGTTGAAGAAGAAGAAGGAAACTTTGCTCTATGGCTCTCCTATATTTTGACAGGTGCAGGAGCGAACCTTGTTTCATGGTTAATTCTCCCAAGAAACGCGGTTTCTATTGGAGCATCTGGTGCCGTATTTGGACTCTTTGCTATCAGCGTCCTCGTGAAGGCATGGAGACTGTTATGTCGATTGCTGAAGTCAATTGTGCAATTAATTTGTCCGGTCTCTTGTATGATTGTTAACTTGTTGGCCTATTCTGCTGCAGATGTCCTGGGACTGGAGAAAGATCCTCGAAGTACTTATTTTGGGGCAGTTTGTTGTAGAAAAGGTACTGGATTCCATGGCTGCGACTTATAGTTCCACTAATTTTCAAAAATTTGCCTGTCTTTGAGACATCAGTAATTTCTGAAGATAACTGCTCATCTTTACTAATTACCTAATGGCAGAAGTAAAATGTTCAAATTGAGGCATTCAGGTTGATCTTTAGACTGTTGGCTGTATGATATGAAAAGTAGTCCGTTGAATCATGCTCTGCTTTCAATCTTTTCCTTGTATCAGTTTAAATAGATAACGGTTGGCTACAAAGTGGCAATGTCGTCGGTTTTCATCAAGATAGCTGAAAATTGTATATCGAAAAGCTTTGAACAACCGGTTTTGGTTAATGTTATTCGTACTAACGAGTCGTTTGGCATATCAGGTTATGGAAGCAGCCCAAGCTTCAGCAAGCTTAGGTGGAGGTTTGCGGGGAGGCTATGCTCTACAGAATGTAAATCACATAGCACATCTCTCAGGTGCCCTTATTGGTGTATTTCTAATATGGCTCCTCAGCTCTGTCCCTTCACCAACTGATGAGAAATAAGACTGTTTGAATAGGATCTCTTTAGCTTCTTCAGATACAGCATTAATCTGTTGAAAAAGTATGAATGATCCTAAAAGTTTCTTTCTTTTTTTGGTTTACCTAAATTAACCTTATAACAATATTATTTCTAAGGAAAATTATGTAAAATAATTTACTTTTAACCCATACTAATTATTTTTTACATTTATTACTTACTCTCTTTAATTACTTTTCACATTATTAATATTTACTCATATTAATATCTTTTTATATTATATTCATAATATAAGAACCTACTAGATCAAAAATATTCTTATGAAATTAGAAAAGGAACTACAAAAGATAATTACGATTCTACAATGTATAATTTATTGAGTTCAACAATAATTAAGTTGAATATAATTTCATACTAAATTAATAACTTAGATGTTATCCCATGATAAACGATTCATATATAATAAAAAATCAGGTTCGTAGTCTCAAAGTTTTGAATAATTTATTATGTTTCATATACATGTATAGAGTATGTTCATGTATAATTGATTTATAGTACTTACTTTTTTAAATTAAAATTTTAAATGTTGTAAAAGAATTGGAGATACAGAATTACTAATTAAAAGAATACAATGACTATTAAAAAAATTAAAAGAACTGTCAAAATGAAAAAAAATAAACACTATAAAACATCACTAAAAAAAATAGTTTATAAAATTTTTCAAAAAGTAAATACTTAATATTGGTGTATACACTTAACACTCCAGAAAGAATAAACCATAAAAAAAAATTAACTAAAGATATAAATTTAATTTTACTTGCATTAATGAAAGTCGAAAAATATCATAAATAATTGTTTTACGATTCTCATTAGTTTTATTATTTCAACAATTCATTTAAAATCTTATACACAGACTTATTTATGTTATATATATTGTTGAAATAAAAATGAGATCGAGAGGAATGAAAATACTAAAAAATAAAACTCTATCTAAAGATATATCCTTTTATGTAATATTTCAAAAGTTTTGGACAATCAATTTGGTAAAAAATGCGCTTATATATCTTACAAAAGTTCTTCTTAAGGTATGATGTACGTAGTTAACTTTGTATGATTTATTGATCTATTGAAAAATTATTTGCATACTCGAACTCAATTCAAAACAAATTTGGTTGAGCAATGAATTACTAGGTGCAAGTTTAATAAAATTATGTATTCTTAATATTTTAAATAAAAATTTATAAAAAAGTATTCATAATTTTCTACATGATATGTACTTGGATATGCAAAAAGATATGGTGAATTTTTTCAATTAATTTTATGATTTAGACTTTAAAATAATTTAAAGTTAATTACTAATGCTTATTGCATCATTCTTATTATGTTGATTTGTGGGACAAAATCGAAAAATTTCTTTTATGCAATAATCGTTAATAGTATTATCTTTTGATGGAAATTATGCCAATTATCGACGTATTTTTTCTAAACCAAAGCGAGTTTAATAAAAGATAAAATATGCACACACAACTCTCCATAAGAATAGATCTCGTGATCTTATTATCATGAATAATTAATTTTATACCCGAATTTATTGAACATGAATGTCAGCTCCTTCTCTTACACTAAGTACAATTGCTCAATATTTTTGAATAAATATCTTGAACTGATAGGATATTTAGTTTATCTTTTTATTTTTTTATTTTTCTAGGCAAAATCAGAAGAAATGTGCATACTATATGATCAACTTTTGAAATGACTTTTTTTAAAGGTCTAAGAAGGAATAGAGGTTACTATTGAAAGCTCTAAAAAAATTTACAATATTATATAAATACGAAAGTTTGTGGATGTAAATTTTTTTTCTTTGAAAGGGCTATGCATCATATAAATTACAAAGGCAAATCCGTCAAAATAGCAATTACATGAGGCTGGAAATCCGAATAGCCTTCAATGCAACTAATAGCAGAACGAGCCAGAGAGTGGGCAACACAATTCCCCTCTCGACGAATTAAACTAAATGAACATGAACTAAAAAATGAGCTAAGTAGAAGAATGTCGTGAACGGGAGGACCCACAACAGAAGAGTATTTGTCACGATCTAGTAGTTGGCTATAAAGATTGGCACAATCTCTCTCTAAAATGATACTGGCGTGACAACTTTGAGATTAAGTGGTATGCTGATTTAACTGAAAACTGTCCAGATTTCATGTAGTGCCAAATGATTTCATCTCGTAGTCCTGTGCGGCTAAGAGGAATGGGCAGAATTGTTGCAACGTCTTGTGGTTGAAATGTAGATTCAACCAAGGAGGTATTCCATTCGCCGAGTGCCATGTTGAAAAGCTGATTGACGATAGTTGGGGGCGGTAAAGGTTCCAGAAGGATACTTGGCTGGATGAAGGTCCTTGGGAAATCCATTTGGCAATCTAAATCCTCACAGTTCGACCAACACCAATACGCCATCAATATCCTGCCTGTATGATAGGTTTAGTGGAGAGAATACTGCGCAAGTGAGTGATGGTCGAGATCCCAATTCCGCTTCAAAAATATATGAATTCGGGAAATATCGGGCTTTTAGGAGGCGTCCAAGGAGAGAATCACTTTTCCAGAAGATCCGTCAAAATTGTTTTGCCAGTATAGCCGAATTAAATGCCCGTAGGTCCCTTAAGCCTAGTCCGCCGTGCTCCTTCGACTGAGTCAATTTACTCCAAGAAAGCCATTAGATTTTACCTTTTTCACCATAATTCTACAAAAAATTAGCAATCATACCTTCAATTTCGCGGATAAGTCCATCAGGAAGTAAAAAAACTCCCATGGCATAAGTAGGGATTGCTTGTATGACGGCCTCGATAAGTACTTCCTTACCAGCTTGGGAAAGTTGTCTCTTTCCAATTGTTGATACGCGACCAAATCCTGTCCCGAATAAAGGAGAAAACTTCTTTCTTAGATCGACCGACAACCGATGGAAGCCCAAGGTATTTCTGGTGTTTATCAGCATACCGTATCCCAAGCCCGGAAGAAATCTCATCTCGAACGTTAGCCGGGGTGTTCCTGCTAAAAACGGCAATCGATTTCTCAAAATTTACCTCTTGACCTGAAGCTTTACCAAAGGTGTGAAGAATTCATTTGACCGGCTGCATGGCTCCAGTTGATGCTTGGCAACATAAAAGGGTGTCATCGACAGAGAGCAGATGTGAAATGCTTGGGGCTCCCCTACAAAAGGATGTAAGATTTTAGATAAATATAAAAGTTTACGAGAAGTTTTAAAAAGTTCTATATATAAGTAAAGAAGCTTTTATAGTCTTTAAAAATAGTTTCGAAAGAGGTTTTGGAAGCTTGTTTCCGCACCGTTAAGATTAATCTTTACCATTCATTTGAATAGCCAAATGTATAAATATTGGATGAAAAATCATATTTAATAATCAAGTTTGGATATCATTATTTTTATCAAAATTTTCCTATTAATTTTTTTTTACTTATTTACACATTATCTAAGAGAGGAGAAAAAAAAACAAAGCAATATTGAAAAATAAAAAACAATGCATCACTCGCGACGCGCGTTTATTTTACTAGTTTACATTCAAAAAACTAGTATTCAGTTCCCAAACAAATTCATACACACTTCTTGGGTAAAATTATTTAAATAATACAAAAAAAATTACAAAAAGGAGGTCAATTTTGGGTTCTTACAAAATTAGGCAGATTTGGGATCTTAGATCCCAGTTTCAGAATTAAACTTAAAAAAAAGGGCACATAAGCCGAGGTCAAAGACCCCGAGTTCTATGCATGTGTCGGAAGCGGGGTCTTTGATCTCAGCTTCCGTGCAACTGCAGAAACCAGGGTCAAAGACCGCCGTTTCTGTGTCATGCATGGTGACCGGCCATGCATGCATACATACAAACCTTCCCACCCCTCATTCCCCCTCTATATAGACATAACTTTGCACGTTTCATTTTCACCACCTCTTCAACTTTTCATCTTTCATTTTCAACTCTGCTTTACATTACATATGTTTTCTATTAAAAAGAATAAGTTATATCTAGTGTGAAATTTTTTTACGTACTTAAAATTCCGAAAATATATTATAGCAAATTTAGGTCCACGCGATAGTAGTTTGCTGTACGGGTAGAGTAGTAATCGATCTGAAGATGTGCGCAGAGAAGCGGACACAACTTTAAATGTACGATATGGTGATATTTCATTTTTTTTGGGTTCTCCAACTTGTCCCACGTCATGTTCGAGTACTACAAGTGTTGCAAACTATGGGTTTATCAGGTGTTATGCGTGTGGTCATATTGAGATTGACCACACCTTATTACCACGTTAGTGGAGAGATGGAGACCGAAAACTCATACTTTTTATTTCCCCGTTGGTGAGGCCATTGTTGCACTCCAGGACATCGCCGTTATTTGGGTCATTCCGATTGAAGGGCCTTTTATCACAGGAGTAAATATGCGGCGGAGTACTCAAGAATGGCAACAATATTGTTCTGAAATATTGGGATTTGTCCTGGGTGTGGATGCATTTAAGGGCTCCCGGTAAATCTACCAGTCTTGCATAACTGGTTGATGCGCAACACGTGTGATGATGACAACCCTTTGGAGGAAGTGTTGCAAGAGGCACGAATATGTGCTTTGTGCCACCTTGGTGGCATGTTCTTTCCCGATGCTAATGGTAACAGGGTGTCGTTGTTGTATTTACGATATATAGAGGACATCCATGTCGGTGGTACCTCAAACTGGGTACAACGATGGTGGCATATATGTATAGGGAGCTGTGTACAACATCACAAAGAGGGAAAGTAAATATAGGTGGAGCTATGCAGTTGCTCCAAACATGGTCTTGGGCTCGTATTACAAGTATAGCGCCAATTCAAGTTAATACTGAATTAAATATACGTCCAGCAATAATTGAAATGTTCTATCGATTCCTCCATATGCTGCACGGTATGCAAAAATTTTACATACATATAATTGTAAAATCTCAAATTTTGTCTAAATGATTTCTTGTTGTATTTGTCGTGTTTTTTAGGTGGTCGTGATGTTTCTCGGATGCATACAACACATAATGCGCTGCATATTATTAGGGATACCTTTGATCGTATGCAAGAAAATGAGGTATTACTGTTGGTCATTGCATGTAGTGTTTTTCTGTAATATAAATTATGAGTATATTAATGAAGTGGTTTAACGATGCAGTTTATTTGATCACCCTATAACAGAAAATCAGATATCAGTTCAATACCCATTTATGCAGTTCGCACGCCATGGAACATAATATGCCCATGATACACTATGCCATTGTGGAGATGCATCACCCAGAACGGGTGCTTCGGCAGTTTGACATGGTCCAAGATATTCCCCCGAACCCCTTAGTATGTGAAAGACGCTTACACTCATTTGATAGGCGGAGACATCAGACACAGATTGGGCGCGGTTCCATCGAAACTATGTTGCATAATGAAATGACGTGCTATCACTACGGGTCGTTAAACCTTCGGTCAAAATTGGGCATACTACAGTGCCAGATTATATGAACTGATACCATCAAATTACCCGGCTGCAAATATCACACATTATCCAGCTGAAATACACATTCGGATATCGCCCAACAAGTCCAAGTGACTGGAAATATGTGGTAAAACATAAGTTGTGATTAATTTTATCTGATGCCTCATATGTCTGATTATTTTATATATGTTGCAGGCGGATAGACTAGAACAACTGGTGATTGATTATGACAATGTCGGAACTGATTATTAGTCGTTGATGCAAATGAGGCAAAGACATCGAGAGGGATTATGTGAAATTATGAATTTTACGCGTTCACGTTATCCTGCTGTCCGAGGTAGACCGGCTAGCACTCACACGCCTCCGACTGATGAGGTAGGTCCCTCCCTCATATCACCAAGCCGGTCTTTCTACCTCATATCACTAAGCCGGTCCTTCTACCTCATATCACCAAGCTGGTCCTTCCACATATCACCAGACGGGTCCATCTACCACATACACGCCTCCGAATGCTGTTGGTCCGTCATACACTGATGATCTATTTGACTTTGTACATTCCATCACTTCGGAGCAGCGACGACATTATGGCATATCACCAGTTTCTTTTGAAGAACTAAACACTTTGTCCCAAAGACAAGATGATCGGCCTCGTCGAAACAGACGACGACCACATTGTTGCATTGGAAGTTATTATTAGATCTATCCATTTTGGTGTATATGTACATTTTAATGATAAATTATACATACATTTTAAAATTGTTAGTATATATTATACATATATTTTAAAATTGTCAGTATATATTATACATACATTTTAAAATTGTCATTATAATGATATACTACAAGTACTAAAAAAGCAAAAGGATTTTAACATAAGACCATACATAAGACAATACTGTTCAAAAGTTAGTAATTTATTCGCAATGAAATAAATACATACACATTGCAATTACTTAAATATACTATGCTCGCCGTGCACGATATTGTTGCCTATCCATTTCGTTTTGGATATGAGTCGTAACATATCTTCCGGAACCTCACCGTGCTCGTAATGTTGGATTATGCACAAGGAAAAAATGGACAGGATCAGTACTCGTCCCCCACAATGGCTCAAACCTCCCTTGATACGTCTGATTATATGCTTGAATACTATAATACGCAGGACAAAGTTTGAAGCATTTACCCCAAAATGACGAGACGCCTGTATGGCATGAGAACAATGAATTCCATCATTACCCCATTTACTACAAGAACACTGATGTTGCTTCAATTTGACAACATAGGTATGTGAACCTTGACCGGTCAAGCTTAATGTCAAAACAGAGGCATATTGTTGTCTGTAATCAAATTTTTTGTACGAAGTCGTGCATGACCTCACTTTGTCTAGTCTCAAACAACCTGAAAGCATTATCAGCCCACTGCTGGTTGGCATTCATCATTTTGTGGCAACGAGTGGTGCGCTCCAAAAAGTATTGTACAGATCTTGAGAACATTATTTGCACAATTGCAATTATTGGTAAGCGTCTGGCAGCCTTGAGGACTCCATTAATATACTCAGACATATTTGTCGTAGGATACCTGTTTGCCAACCACCATCATGGGATAATGTCCATTGAGACTTGTTGATCCTTTCTAACCAAATATATGCTTCATCGCTCAAGCCCCTAATTTCCTCCACGATTCTGTCAAATTTACGAGTAGTCTGCTCTACACCGGCCTTCCAGCAAAGATCCTTTAGCTGGATGTTGTTGAACCTCTTATTAAAGTTTGAACAAACGTGCCATAAACAAAATCTGTGCACCTCACAAGGAAATTTGAACACTGGAACATAATTAATAGCATTGATTAATCCACTGTGCCGGTCCAAAATTAGGTAATTTTTGTCCTCATCGCCTGTCAGTAGATGTTTGGAAAGCATCTCCAAGAACCATCGCCACGAAGCCAATGATTCTTCATGAATGAGTGCGAATGTCGGGGAGTACCTGTTGATTTGCATCCAATGTTACAACCATCAATAACTTATGCCGTTACTTCGTGTATAAATGGGTCCCGTCCACATTTATAACAAAACGACAATAACGGAATCCCTAAATGCACAGTTTGAAAGTCCAGAATACATAGTTCAACATTTTAACCCCAGGCTCAGTATCCATATGCAACCACTCTACAACCATCCCCGGGTTCCATTTTTGCAATACAACTATGTACATAGACAACTTTCGAATAGAGCTTTCTCACGTCCCATATACCTCTTCTATTGCAGCCTTCAATACACACCAAGCCTTGTGATAAGAAATTTTGAAACCAAACCGATCTTTTATATTCTGTTGGACATATTTGATATCATATGTCCGGGGTTGTCAAACCATACTCAACAGATGTGTTGCAATCATACTCTTCGTAATCTTAAATAATCCCATATTAGCCTTGAATATTCCTCGTAGCATCCAGTTGCATCCACTCTCTTCGTCGTACTTGCACACAACCTTCCACAATTTTGGTTTGCTCTCTACAATGCGGAATTCTCGTCCTGCAAAGCGCATCGAGAAATCTTGTACACTTGCAATCAAGTGGTTTTTACTCTTGAAAACCATTCCACATGCGAGTTCTCCAGTGTTTGAGTCGTAAAAATTACCCCAATTACCAGTAGGGTTATCGACGGAGTCGACAGGTACCTCTGGATGTGTTGTACTGAAAAAAGGAATAATAGGGTATAGAGAATGTGGTCCTGATGCTGTAGGCATGTTCAAATCAAATGTCTGTTGTTGTTGACCTCTCGACTCATTCATATCACCACCAAGGATGTCCAACATAACTGGAATGCTAACTTCATCATCATTTTCAGGATTACCATCATCTTGACCTCCGTTCAACCTCATCTGGTTTTGCGTCTACTGGATTATTATTTAAGAACTATCGGCTTCTAGCTCGACATTCATATCGTAATTGTCTTCTTCGTTGTATGTAGATCGACCTATATAATCTTCACTTATCCCAACATTGTATGTTGATGGACCTGCATAATCATCATTTATCCCAACCCTGCCCATCGCTTGAGTTATTGTTGGTAAGTTGGGTGAATCTTGTGTTGACATAAACATATATGTTCCCCAATCACCAACAAATGGATCGTCTGGTATGATGTTTTCACACTTTTTTTGCTTCAACAAAACTATCAACAAACGCATACCCATTTATTGGATCAAAAAAAGCTTGCAAATCTCCATCATTCTTAATACGTAACACGGTCTCCCGCCATCGACCAACATTATATATAAACTCAACCCTACGGAGGCCAAGTACTATAAACAAAATTGACTCCAGTTCAACAAATGTAGTACTACACCTTATTTGCCTAAATTCAACTTCAGGATGATCATATCTCACACAATCATATGAATCAATTCGTTGACCTCCATAAAATATAACAATATTAATATTGTTATGATCTGCTAGGGGTGTGCAAAACCGACCGAACCGAAAATTCGGTTCTAATTTTTTAAAAAATTCGATTTTCGGTTCGATTCGGCCGAAATTGTTCGGTTCATCGAGCCAAACCGAAAATTGAATTTTTTTAAATATAATATTAATATTTAATAATATATTAATATATAATATATTACATAATTTTTTGGTGGGTTTGGCCATTTTGACTTTAGAGTTTCAGGTTTTTACACACCCCCACTGGGTTTGGCTTCTTCATAGGCGACGAGAGAGAGAGGCGCACAGAGAGAGAGGCAACGAGAGAGAGAGACACGATGGCGAGAGGTTCTTCTTAGAACACTTCTCTAGTTCGCCGACTGTGACGGCGACGACACTGAATGTGCTGAAAATTTTGGCTTTTGGGTCTCTGTTTTCTATTTTGGCTTTTGGGATTAATGGCTTGATGCACTGAATGTGCTGAAAATTATGCACTTAATGTACTAAACGGCAATTTTTTTTAATTATAATTTTCGGTTGAAAACCGAAAAAAATCGAAAATTTTCGGTTTGAAAACCGAACCGAAATTTTATCTTCGGTTCGGTTTTCGGTTTTATAAAATCCCAAATCAAAAATTCGGTTAACCGAATTTTTGGTTCGGTTCAATTATTTTAACCGAAATGCACAGCCCTATGATCTGCCATGTCTTCAAAAAAATAAATATATACTCGTCACTACGAAATACAAATAAAAGCATAAATGTAATAAATATTAGTAAAGAAAACTTACTATTGTTTCAAATGTAAAAATTTTTCGGCAACATCCGTCCACCTTATCCACCAAAATCGAAAAACCTCTGCCAAACCGAGAGATAAATTTTCATCGGTCTACTTCAATTTTTTTTTGCATGAACAACACAAAAAAAATGAGAACACGTTGTGCTTATATACCTAAAGAAACCGGTGTTAAAAACACCGATTTCTAACAATAATAAAGCGTGCATGCAACTGCTGCATGTATGCGTTCCATCTACTTTTATTGGACGCATGTAGGATGCGCCCTATCCTGTAGAAACCGGGGTCAAAGACCCCGATTTCTGCATGATGCACGGAAGTCGGGTTCATAGACCTCGACTTCCGACACGCTGACAGAAGCGGGGGTCTTTTACCCCGGCTTCTTTCACGAATTTTTTTTCTTTCTAAATTTGGGGTTTGAAACCGAGATCTAAGATCCCGGTTTTGCCTAATTTTCTAAGAACCCAAAAATTACCCCCTTTTTGTAATTTTTTTATATTATTTAAATAATTTTACCCACTTCTTGTTCTACGATCTATTTATACAAATCACCCTTATCTTTTGCGTAATTACAGAAACTTTCCCTTGTAGCCCAAAAACAAGGCAATTTGTGTAAATGATATTAACGTTTCTATTGTGTATATACATAATTTTTCAGAAAATATGAGTAATTTATGTAAATAGATGATAAATCAGGAGTGTAGATGTAATTATTTCAAGATTATTGGATGGAAAAGTATCACAAGGGATTCACAGAAATTTGTTATTTGTTGAATATACCAACATGATTCTTGATATATCATATTTACTTAGAGATGATGTTTCTTATTTTTGGTATAGGGCATAACTGTAATTATTAGTGTATTTTTGGGAAAAATGCAAGCAACTTTCTTGTGATATTGTAAATGTATAAATTATCCCTCTATGAAAAAATAAATAGCAATTTTACCCCTTTGTATTTTTTTAAAATGAAGCAATTTACCTCTTTGTGTTTTTCAAAATGAAGCAATTTACCTCCCTAGGCAGGGAGGTAAATTGCTTCATTTTGAAAAATACAGGGGGGTAAATTGCTAATTTTTTTTGGATAAATTTCATAACACCCCCTGTGTTATGGTGAAATTGCGCAAAATCCTCTGTGTTATTTTTATAAGAAAAACCCCCTGTGTTACGAAAAAAAACAGCAAAATACCCCCTCTCCAATAAAAATTAACGGAGAGTGCACGGCACACGCCAAAAGTGCGAGTGGATTTTTTTTTTAACACCTTTTGACATTATGATATATTTAAAAAAGTCTATTTTACCCCTATCTATGATATATATATAAGAGCAAATCATTATTTTAGTTTAGATATATTTTAATTAATTACATATTATTGATTACTTTAATTTATTAATTAGTTTTCATATATTTTAGTTAATTGGATTCATTTTTTAAATATATTAACTAAATATAAAAATACCTAAAATTGTATATAAAAATCTAAAAGTTAATAACTTAATTAACAAATTACAATACAAAAATTAATAAACTAAAATTCACTTTTCAAATTAAAAAAATTATATGAATATAAATAAAAGTCACTTATAATAATTATATGTTATTAACAAAATTAAGTATTTATTTTAATGAATTATATTTATTAAATATACAAATCAAACTACCAAACAAATATATCTATTTTTTTAAGTTATATTATTTACTATTCATAAAAGAACTAACAATATATGTATTTATACTAAAACTTTAATAATTTTTAAATTTTATGTTTTTAAAATTATAAGTAAAAATAATTTAATTTTTAAAAAAAAATTAAAAAAAACATGTCGTCTTCTCTAATCGGCCGCCTTGCCGTCAGCCGCCGGCCTGGGCCACAGAAGTCACCCTTCTTTCTGGGTGCGGCGACAATGCCCAGACCCAACTGCGGCGCCTGAACGGCGTCGCGCCCTTTGTGCGTCGCCCAGAATGGGGGCGACTGCCCTTCTGAAAGGGCGACGACAAAATCACAAGGCGACGTCGCCAAGTTCTGCGTCGCCGCCCATAGAGGCGGCGACTGTCGCCGCCTCTGTTATTATATATAATATATATATATGTATAGTATATATATGTATATATATAAATAAATATATATATTTAAATTACTTGATATTTGAGCCGTTCATTTTTTAGTGATTGAAGATTATTGACTATGGTAACAAGGGTATAACGAGCAATTTGGTCAAAATTTTAACGCCGTTAGTGACAACTAACGGAAGGGGAGAGTATGCATTATTTTGCAAAACACGGGGGCTTTTTTGCTTATTTTTTTAACACAGGGAGTTTTTTAGCTAAATTATTGAAACACAGGGGAATTTTATGCAATTTATCCTTTTTTTTCATAGAGTGATAATTTGCTCATTTACAATATATATGAGTTAAATTGCATTAAACTCGTGTATTTTTATCTATTTTTACTAATTTGTAGGAAGGGTTTGCTTTCCTTTTTACTAATTTAATGCACTCCAAAAAAAGAGAGAAATAGAGAGGATATCTGAATGTTCAACCATTTGTCAAATCAGACTTTGCACATCAAAAGCATTCCCACAATTACCAACAACCTCTCTGGTCATCAACAAACAAAAAAACCAAGAAAAAAGCCAACACCCTCTTTTTGAAAATTACTACAATTGCACAATCAACATTATTGTAAGAACTCTCTCTCTCTCTCTCCCATATGTTTACGGTAATGAGAGCATGTTGAAGCTGTGGAAATGGTACCAGAATTGTTTAGAGACGCATCCAGTTAAAACCCAGGTGATCAGCTCCGGCTTCATTTGGGGAATTGGTGACATAGCTGCTCAGGCGGTCACGCACTACACCGCCAGACGCCACCGTCTTCAAACCCATGTATGTAATTATCTTAAATTTGTGTTCTTTTGACGTGGGATTGTAATGTTTTTAAGTGGGTTGTTGTTTGTTTCTGTTTTCTTCAAGTGGGGTGGATGGGCAGTCTGTCTGTCTGTCCCTTTTCTTTAAATTTGAATGTCTGTATGTAAATATTGTTCTGCCTTTTTGTTGGTTTCAATGTTTTGAGAATCATATGTAAGTAATTGTTCTATGGGAATCATATGGCTGAATGCAGATAAAATTGGGTTTGATTGATGTTTACAAATATATCTCGTCGTTTGAAAAATTATAAAGAATTAACGTTCGTCTAACAAGTACCCCAATGAACTGTCTTGAGTTAGAAGGTATTTATAATTTTTGAAACAACGAACAAATGTTTATGATTATAACAAACGTTAGGAAGGCCGTTGTGATTTATTCTTTTTGTTTTTTCATATACGGGTTTGCGGCACAATAAATGTATCCGACTTTGTTTAATTAAGGAAGGTTCCCTGGTGCTGTGAGTTTGATCAGAATAGATTTATTTATGTTGCATGCAGGTAGGATGTTCTTTGATGGTTCATAATCAGACAAGAATCAGTATTCCTGTTTCACTAAACTTGTTTGAAAATTGTTGGGATCCGAACAGTTTATTGCTTCATTTGTTGTCTCCCTTGGTTGTTGAATATTATAGAAGGAAGAAACTTTGGCAATTGGGATTTCTTTTCTTCTGGTTGCATGTTGCCTTTAGTTTCACTTCTCAGATTCTTACATCATTCGACTGTTAATTGCTGCAGGATGGAAACGAAAAGAAAGAGAAACTCAATTGGAGACGAGTTGCTACTACAAGCTTGTTTGGCCTTGGATTTGTTGGTCCGGTTGGCCACTTCTGGTCAGTAAAATTTGCCATATATGTTGGGGATAATTACATTTATACCTCATGATCTATGCTCTATTTAAACAAGTCATACCCATCTTTTGCATAATTACAGAAACCACCCCCGACAGCCTAAAAGCAGAGTTAGTTTGTGTAATGATGTTGATGTTTTTGTAGGTGTATGTATAATTTTTTAAAAAACAGGGGTGTTTTGTGTAAATGATGTCGACGTCTTTGTTGGGTGTATATGTAATTTTTCAAACAGCATGGATGATTTCTATAAATAGAGCATAGCTCAACAGGTGTTAATGTAATTTCTGCAAATGTGTTATCCTGATCCACTATGTTTATATAAGATTCAAGATTGTTTGATTCCCACTCTGAGAATTAGCAGCCTGTATGCTATGACATATACATGCAATGGAAATTGCCCCTATAAACCTTTCTGCTTCAGGAAATGCTCTGTATTCATTGTTACTTGATCAATCAAAATGGTACAATGTCTGAATGCAATTAAACAGTTAACATTTTGAAATGTTAATGCTCTTGGAGAACTACAAATGCTTGCCTTTCTAGTTTAACTATTTGCTGTGCTTAAGTACACTGCTAATGCAATTCTGGCCGTTTCCTCACCCCGTCGTACAGGTATGAAGGGCTGGACCGCTTCATTAGGTTTCAGTTGAAGCTACAACCAAATTCCTTCCGCTTCGTCGGTACAAAAGTAGCAGTAGATAGTATAATCTTTGGGCCCTTGGATTTGCTTGTGTTCTTCACTTACATGGGGTTTTCTTTGGGGAAAACTGCCAGTCAGGTTAAGGAAGATGTCAAGAGAGACTTTCTCCCAGCCTTAGTTGTGGAGGGGGGCGTATGGCCGATTCTTCAGGTGGTGAACTTCCGGTTTGTTCCAGTTCGGTATCAGCTCCTTTATGTCAACATCTTCTGTTTGTTGGATAGCTGCTTTCTGTCGTGGCTTGAGCAGCAAGAGGACGCTTCTTGGAAGCAATGGTTCAAATCGTTTATGCCTCAGAAGGAACGAGAACAATCAGGCGGGTAGTTTTCTTCCGAATATTGTTGTTTGAGCTTCTGTAAATATGCAACTGAACATAAATCCCATTACTTGGAACACATGAAATGCCGATTTGTAGTCTGAAAGGGGCATTCATGATAGCACTAGTTATACTTCGAATGAACGATTAGGTCTGTATCCATTCACCTCAGAAAATTTGTCAACTCTGTAATCTTTTCCCCGTTTTAGTTGTTAGTTGCTGCATTAGATGAAATAGGACTGCAGCGAGAGACTCTCCGTTCTTTTACCTCATTGATATGTTGACGATTGAACAGCAAATGAATTACTCATTGATCTCAATGGTAGATGCAAATACTGCTGTTGCCTTGTGTTCTTAAGGCAATGTATCTACAGAAACACCAGGCAAACAATAAGGAGAAAGCATGTCGCTTATCAAAGCAAGAGGTGCAGAAGAACCTCTACTAAAACTTTGTTGACATTATGTAGCAGATTCACCAAGTAATGTATTGAAGTCTTCAAAAGATCTCTGATGGATGAATCATCAAATCAATGCTGGATCCAGAGACTGGTAGAATTTCAACATTAGTCATTAAATTTTGCTCAAGCTGGGGCGAAATGCTCACCCCAACGCCGTATCTCAATGAAGAGAAACCGTATGGCAAAGCAATCTTGTGAAACCTCAATCGATGAAACTACACAAAACCAGCCACTTTCATCTCATTCACCAATATGTTTAATTTTTCTATTAGGCCAGCCCGTCGGTAGCCAGCTCCCAACAAATCGTAGATGGACCTCGTAAGTTTGTAAGAATCTTTTATGCGCTCCAAAAACAACTCCAGTCTATCATAAGCTTCCCTTCTGAAATAAGAACAAATCACCTTTTCGACATCCTCTGAGCAGCTAAATGTGATTCCATGCTTTAGCATTCTCCCAACGGAGTACTCAACATCATCTAATCTATCTGTATCTGCATACATTCTTATTATCGAGCAGTGGAACAGTGAAAGGACTTCTGAATTCTGGTCAGATTCAGTCAAATTCACAAGCAATTCTTCCAGCTCTTCCACCAGTCCCAGTTCTTGGTACAAATCCACAACCTTTTTGGCCATATTTTGATCAAACCGATACTCACCTTTCAGCATAAATTTCAAAATCTCTTTAATCCTACCTGGATTTCTCTGCTTACAGTACATCAAGAGCATGTTCTGGAAGACGGATTCATTAGGGATTAGCCCACATGACAGCATTTCTTCATAATATCTTTGTGCATCCTCAAAACTTTTTGATTTGACACAAGAAAGTATGAGAAAACCATATGTTTGAACATCAGCAGAGAACCCAGAGGCCATTTTAGCTGTTAACCAAGCGTCAGTTGCACTCTTGTTTCCCAATTTTGCATATGCCGAAATGAAAGCATTATAAGTTTCAGAATCTGGTCTGTAGCCCTCGGAACGCTCCATTATCTCAAATAAGCTTAATGCTGTGAGCATATTACCTGAAGATAAACTTGTCAATATAAGGGCATTGAAGACTGAAGATGTAGGCTTAACTCCCTGAGCCTCCATTGAACTAAACACGAGCAATGCAGTAGGGAGATTCTTAATGCTTTCACATAACGATATCAACTCAGCGTAAGAATCATGACTTTTCTCATTCTCTCTTCCCAATTTCTCCAATTTCCATTCAATTACCTGGC
This sequence comes from Sesamum alatum, assembly GCA_034509735.1. Taxonomy (NCBI): domain Eukaryota; kingdom Viridiplantae; phylum Streptophyta; class Magnoliopsida; order Lamiales; family Pedaliaceae; genus Sesamum; species Sesamum alatum. The sequence continues at coordinate 20,190,044 of JACGWO010000009.1, read as the reverse complement.
TACAACAACCAAAGAATCGTGTGTCGGCGATAATTAATACCAGTGCAGGGTTCAATCACACTTCGATCATATTTGCTGTAAACGGATGATAGTTCAAACAATACCGTTCTAAAAGAAAGTAACAATCAATCACACTTCATAGAATATCAGTTGCAAAGAATCAAATTCTTAACTAAAAGCATAAATAGTCAATCAAGCAATAACAAAATGATTAACTATGTAGCAAAAACATAATGATTTCTTTGTAAGATCAAGTCCTGAAATCTTAAAAAATGGAAACCTAGCTCAGGTGGGTTGAGGTGCTAAAAACCCTATATCTCACATATTAAACTGTTTACATATCAATTTCCAGTTTTCTTGAGCATAACAATGCCGATGGTCTAATCTTTTGACTAACAATTTCTGTATAACCAAACTACAAATAAATATGTTTACTAAATCAACTTAAATAAATAGAATAGAAACACAGCCAATTTGACCAGTCGCTGATAAACCAATTTCAGGTTAAAAGGGAAGAATAAGGGGCGCTGCAAATTACCAAATTAGCTTTCCGGGGAGCAGAGGAATTGAGAGAAGTGAGAAGGTCGGCCCACGGAAACTCGGTTGACACGGAGCTGAACTCAGAGTCGAGGGTTGCTTTAATTCCTGAAACCGGCGCTTTCAGGAGCTTCTGGAGCAGAGGGTATCAGTTGATGCCGAAGAAGAGAAGTGTTTCTCGATGATGAGAAGACGTGCGAATCGGAGGGAGCTTTCAGTTATAGGTGAAGGGTTTTTAGCTCGGAAAATGGGTAGCGAAACTCTGGCCCGAGCGGCCGCCATTGATTTGATTTTGCAGAGTTTCTGAGCTTTTGCCTCGAGCTGGCTAAAAGGTTCGTTTCTTTAAAAACGTGCAGTGACTAATAACATGCGACTTATGCAACAATGGACAAGCACTTTTGCATTGTTCAAGAAAGGTTGAGAAAAAAGAAAGGGGAAATTGCACTTTTGATACCATGGGACATGGTCTATTGTACTTTTAGTCCCATTATTGACGGGCTCAGTACTTTTGGTCTCACAAGAATCAAAAGTGTTGCACTTTTGGTCCCGTCTTCCTCAAAGGTGTTAAGTTATGGATGGAAAACCACATTTAAAAGTCAAATGTGGTTTTCTATGATTTGAAACCACTAATGTTCATGGAGGTTGTATTTTTCAAGATTTTGGCCCCAAGTTGGAAACTTTCACTGTATAAAATGTATTTTAATAACTTAATTTAGCTAAATTTATATAAATTCAACAGATTATATTCTGAAATTTTTTTTGTTATTAAGGTCAAATTGAGTTATACACTACCATTTTCAAAGAATTTGATTACATAATATTTCATTCATAAAAAATTATTGGGCATTATTCAATTTTATTACAGTAATTTTATCGATATATTAGAAACTAAACTAATTTTTATTAAATCAAGTATTATAAATTGACAGTCTGTCTAACTACATAAAGTAGCTAGATAGATATAGAGCAAGATCTCGTGGAAGTGTTATTGACCCACGAGATTGATTGATATAATGCAAAATAACATAATTTTAATATTAAACTACACTTGCATTTAATTGAGTGTACTTAGATATTTCTACGTACGTATAACCAATTGATAATCATATAAAAATATCCATATGAGTTATTTTATTGATGTGCCTGTGCTAAAATGAGGAATAAATCGTTTCTTTTGTTCTCATATATGATTATATACCAATTGAACAACATCACAATACATTTGGAAGTAAAGATTTGAATTTGACGAAATAATGTACATATATGCTTTTGTGTATAAATTGCATATATGTGCATAATTGACAGGGGGAAAACATGACTAAATCTGTATATTGCAAACACTTAATTTTTTTCGTTTAATGCACTCAATTCGTTTTTTGCTTTTCATTTTGTAGTGCTTTTGTTATTATTTTTTTTTTTACAGTTATTTTAATTTTGCAATTATATAATTTAACATTTCATTTATAATAATATCGTTATAAAATTGCAAATGATAATGTGTCAACTTTACATAATTTTAGCTAAATTGAGCTATTAAAATACATTTTATAGAGTGAGAATCTCCAAATTGGGGCTAAAATCTTGAAAAATATCATTTCCATGAACTTTAACCATAGATATCACATTTGACTTTCAAATGTGGTTTCCCATCCAAGACTTAACACCTTTAACGGAGACGGGACCAAAAGTTCCATACTTTTGGTTCCTGTGGGGCCAAAAGTGCTAAGCCCGTAAATAACGGGACCAAAAGTGCAACAGACCATGTCCTTTTGGACCAAAAGTACAATTTTTCCAAAAAGAAAGGTATGCTTACGCCGCCCTCCCTAATAATTGGTGTAATAAATAAAAGATATTGTGGTTTAAAAGATTACATATAACACATCCTATGTTTATTTTTGTTTAATTAATAGATTTATTGGTTAGTCAAAATTCACTGAATTTACTGATGTTAGTACAAAAATTAAGGGATAATTACACTGTTCTTCCCCAAGTTTTTGTGTCATTACACGTAAACCCCATATGGTTTGAAAAATTACATTTAATGCCCCTGAAGTTTGCTTTCGTCTAACAAATAGGTCATGCGTTAGTTCAAATCCGCCGAATTTGTTGATACTAATAAAAAAATTGAATGAAAATCGATATTTATCCTCGATTGATTTATTACTGACTTATTGTTTGGCCTGCAATAAGTCAGTAATAAGTCAATTGGGGGGAAAAACATAAATTTTCTCCAATTTTTTTGTTAACATCAGTAAATTTGGTGAATTTTAACTTACGGAGAGACTTATGTGTTAGATGAAAGCAAACCTTAGAGGTACTAGATGTGACTTTTCAAAGTCACAGGGAGTCTACATGTAATTACACCAAACTTCAGGGGAGGGCCATGTAATTGTCCCAAAAGTTAAATAAAAACCATATTTACCTCTAATTGACAAATTATAAGTTAAATAAACCATTTTCTAACCAAACTATCCTTATTCATTTTGACACGCTAATGCACATGAATAGGTATATTTTCGCACTTATAAGGATAGCTTGGTCAGAAAATGATTTTTTTGACATGCAAGTGAATAATAAGTAAATCAGGGATAAATATAAATTTTTGTTTAATTTTTTTTTGCTAATATTAACAAATTTATTGAATTTGAATCTGTTTACAAAAATAATTTTTCAGAGCACTAAATACAATTTTTTTGAATTATAAAGGGTTTATATGTAAGTAGATGAGATATTAGGGGAGGTAGATGCAGTTGTCCAGAAAAGAAAAGATCTTGACGAGTTGAACAAAAAAATCCATTCCCACTAAACCCTTTTCTCCCTGAACTCAATAGTTCAACTTACAGAAAACCATAGCCAAGAAGGTAGAGCGAAGAAATGTTTCTAACTCACCAATTTCCAAGAATCCATTCCCACTTTCACATCTCCTCCTTCACATTCCACAAGCCCACAAAACTCTTTGTAATCACCTCAAATCTCTTATCCAAACCCAAACCCGAACCTAACTCAGTACCCGTACCCGTACCCTCACCCCTATCCCACTTCTCTACACTCACTCCAACCACCGCAGCCCCGTCCCCACCCCATGAACAAGGAAGCTTACAGCTTTCTCTTGAAACCCTTTTCTTGCCGCCGGAAACAGATGTTTCGGCACTTCAAGCCGCGCCTCTGAGCGCAAGAATCTTGAAGGGCTCGAACATTGTGCTGAGCAAGTACGCCGGAGATGGTGTGGAGATTGTGAATGCGGAGTTTGTGAAGAGCAGTGTGAGAACCGAGGACTGCCCCTCTGATGGAAGGCCGGAGTTTGCGCTTGTGGGCCGCTCTAATGTCGGGAAATCATCGCTTCTTAATTCGCTTGTTCGGCGCAAGCGCCTCGCACTTACTTCTAAAAAGCCCGGTATCTTCAAATTTTTATGCATTTAATCCTTATACATTTAAGTAATCCGATAAAAATGGTTAATTTGTTCTGGGGAGATGTATTTAGTTTGTGAAGAGCAGTGAAAGAACCCAGTGAATTATTGTTGCAGTAGCTTGAAAGAGTTGTGAATTTTGAGCATGCTGTCTTGTTCTCAACTTATAGAACTTGGCCCAGTTATACGAATAACAAAGTAATGGAGTATCAATTAGATCATGAATATGTTAAGTCTGTGGAAAATAGCCTTTGAATGAGGAGGGTTTTTTGGGTTTCCTCTTTGTGGAGGAGACGAGACGGTTCACATGAGTGGCTGCAGGCGCGGGTTAAGAAAAATGCCAAACGAGACCATATCGTTTGAGACATGTCATGGATTCAAGAAGCAGCATTTATCTCATGCATTTGCAAGTTATCAATAGAGAGCTTCATGTAATAGCATCATTTTATGAAATTAAAGTGATTCTTTGCTTCCAACTGCAGGGAAGACACAATGCATCAACCATTTCCGCATTAACGATAGCTGGTACCTCGTTGATTTGCCAGGCTACGGGTATCTACTTGACTTTGGTACCTCGCGTTCTGTTTCTTGTTTAGTTTAGTTCAGACAGATGAGTAGGAGTTGATCTATGAATGAAATTGATCATTTCTTTCACCATAAGATATCTGGTGTCATTAAACTGTTATTACACAAGTGCCTAATTTTCGACATTATGCTACTATTTTGATGTACGGTTGGACTACAGGAGAGTATTTTAGTTGTACTTATTCACTGATAAAGATTCTGCAACCATGAAAAGTTTCTTGCTCTTCTGTGTGACAAGTGATGTTGACCCGTCTGTTAGCGTTTCATATTAGTATGGATGAACAAATTGTGTATGACAAAATCCATTGTGTTTTGGGACTAAATAGGTATGCGTCTGCACCACATGAGCTGCGAACCGACTGGGCTAAGTTCACCAAGGATTATTTCCTTAACCGCTCAACTCTTGTCTCAGTATTCCTTCTAATCGATGCTAGCATTCCTGCAAAACAGATTGATCTGGAGTACGCAAGTTGGTTGGGACAAAACCAGGTTTTGTAGTTTCTATTTTTACTCCTGATGAATGAGTGAATTGTGGTCCATTGGTTATCTCTTTTTACTTTGTGGGAAGCTCCTAGCCAGTATCCTGGCCCCCGTCCCCATCCTAATCTATTGAGCGCTTCAGCTCTTGAAACTTGGAAATTACACAAACTCCATTGATCAAACTTATCTTACCTCATATCACCAATTGCCGCAAACATCCTCTTTTGGGAAGAGTGCTTAGTTGTCTTAACTTGTAACCTCTGGATTTTGTTCTCTTGTTTCAGATCCCTATGACCCTAGTATTTACCAAATGCGACAAACGGAAAAAGAAGAAGAACGGGGGAAAGAGACCCGAGGAGAATGTGCAAGACTTTCAGGAACTGATACGTGGGTTCTTCCAGACGGCACCACCTTGGATTATGACCAGTAGTGTCACAAATCAAGGTCGCGAGGAAATATTGTTGCACATGTCTCAGCTACGGAACTACTGGCTCAAGCATTAAGTTGTTTGGAGGCTCTGGACAATTCTCCTGAAAGGTGTTACAGGCTTGCATGAGGCAAGGTGGTTGCTGCACCGGAATCTGCTAAAATACATACAGATGACAGAATCTTTCAGAAGAGCTTCTTGTACCCATCGGTACTTTTGCAATGATTATAAGATTGCCTTCACCGGCATGGATGTGGAAGACTTCAGATAGCACTTTGTATCAGTTTAAGGTTGCATCAACTGCCATGGAAGCGAAATACTTGAGATTTGGGCACAAAGCGATGCCAAGGCTTAAACCTTTGTGTCTTATAAAGATGACCGTGTACTGTATTTTTATCTTGAAGAAGCTCCGGCTGATGTAGCTGCATTGCTTGCGGAGTTACTCTGTATGCTCAAAAGCTTAAATTAATAAGTTTCTTTATAGCTTACATTTGGTATTTGCTCATGCATAGGGTAAATTAGGATTTGAATTTTTACATTGTATTATCACAGAGAGTACAGCCTTACTTAATACAGAGTTTATGAGGCTGCAGCAGGCCCTTTCTTCCTTGGAGTTGCTTGAGTGCCTACCATTGGGGAAAAGAATCATGAACTAGGTTACAAGACACCAAACTCAACAATACTAAATTCAAGAGCGAATGTCTTATATTATATCCATCCTCCCATGGTCAAGTTCTATCCCGACGAATCCCAAGATCTATTAAAGATAGTCAAAGCAACGAATCCCAAGATCTATTAAAGATAGTCAAAGCACCGCAAAACTATGAGAAATTTCTATTCTTGAGAGGATAACATTCGAAGATCCAAAGGTCGGAGGTGTGATTTTGCTTCAATTTTACCTACAAAATGACTTTTGTGCCTCTAAATATATCCTGTTAGTCTTATTTTATAGGTTAATTACACTTGGAAAAGATCGATGCGAAACCAACAAGAAGGCGGAAGGAATTTGGTGCTAATTGGTTCAAAGGAACTTGGAAAAGCCTAGAAACTTCTTCGTAAAAAGAGGGGGCAAAAACGAAGACCAGCCTTTAACTGGGACGGAAAAAAACACAGACAGCCAGGAGAGGGAGACTCCGGCAAACTATCGGGAGAGGGGACGTAGATAATAAATTCAGGAGGAATCCCACATTCCTCCCTCAACCTGGCGACATTGGCAGTCCTGAAGTGGGACGCCCTATCCACCATAAGAGGGTCGGTTTCCTCGTCCTCCTCATCAGTCTCAGTGGATTCTCCATTCTCCTCCTCCTCGGGAGAGGAGCCCTCCTCCTTATTTTCATCCACTAACTCCTCCTCCTCCAGTTTGTCTATCAGACATCGCTAGGATTGGGTGGCCTTCCACAGGCTCCACCTCCAGCCACCCCTGAAGGATGACGGGCCAAGACCTGTCCCTTTAGAAGTGGCCTCAAAAGGATCTATGGGTAAAAACTTTTAGTTCCGGAAGAATAATGATGGTAAGAAATTCGGGAAATGAATAGCCTAAGCACGTTGTTTCGAGTTGTAACAAGGGAATGCAAAGACAAGAAAATAGAAAGTAGAACTTCTATTAATGATGTGAAAGTGAATTACAAAATGAGATTCACCCCCTATTTATAGTAAATTCCAGAGGGTGAAAATACAATATTATCCCTCAACTTCCCTCAATCCTACGATCCAGATTAAACTGTCGAGGGCAGCTTCGTCATTCCACGTCCCCCACTTCCTTTGCAACTTCCCTCAGGTAACCGCCGCCAACTTCCCTCCAACTTCCTTCGATGGCACTAACGTAATAATCTTGAAATCTTGAGGGTATTTTCGTAATTTTTTTACCCTAATTTCCTATCACTATCAAATAAGAAAAGAAGAAATAAAGAGAAACTTACAAGAATTGCAGAAGATGTAGGAGAGAGGTATTAACTCTAGTTTCTTTCTCTCTTTGGGGTGGAGGGGGGGGGGGGGGGGAAGGGGGGAATGAGTGAGAGAAGACAAAAGGTTGCGGAAGAGGGGGGGGGGGTATGCGGTTACCCCCACAACGTGCCATGTAACCTCCTTTCATTTGGGCAGTTACGCTCAAGCAAGGTGACCTTCATGGGCGGTTATCAATAACCGCCCCAACATCTGGCGAGTGCCTTCACACGCTCGACTCCCAAGACAACCTACGCCTTAGTCATCAAGTCACATCTGGCAAAGGGCTTGCAAAGCCTAAAAAGGCTGCTCCGCTTCCCTTGAAGATGAATGAGGTTTTTCCAAGACTTGCTCTAGGTTACAGAAGGCCCATCTCTGACTCTCTTGCAGACTTTTACTCTAAGAGGGAGTGAAGCGTTCCCTCCCTTTCAAAGTGAGGGAGAATGATTGACATATAATAAATCGCTTGGCCCATACTTATGGCATATAGGTTGAAGAAGGTCCATTAAAAACCAAAAGGAGGCGACAAGGCCCAACATGAAGGCCTAGATATTCCTCAAATATGGCCCAAAGGAAACTCTAGGTCAGCCCAGTAGAAGGACTGGGGTCAGGCCCCTAATGGAACTCCGACATAAGCCTAGGAGAGGAACGGAGGCCTAACCTAGCCCCCGAGCTGAAGCCTGGCCCTACGGAGAGGCCCGAATAAGGATTATCCGCTCTTGTCCTTATCCGCGCAAGATCCCCCTCAATCGACTCCTATCTTTCAAGAGAAATCCTTTCTCCGGATTCTGAGGAGGTCGACAACTACCCCTCAAGAGTCCAGACGAGTCAAGAGTCGGTCATATCTCTGGAGTCTCTCCTATAAATACCAGTCCCCTTTAGTTGGCTTGGTAACGTTTTTCAACACTCCCAAGCACACAAATTATTTATAAGCTCACTCTAAGCACACTTTGTGTTCACTCTATTTCTCTACACGATTTCTCATTATTTCTCCATTATTTTCATATTTATTTACTCCATTGTTTTTTACTAATTTGAGTGTGGGAGTGCTAACGCTTTTTTTTTTGCAAATCCCCTTTTCTGACTTGTAGAATCCGAAGTCCACTCCGTTCAAAACCCAAGGCAATTATCCAAATTGAGCTATTCCAGCTCACATCAATAAGACTGTAAACTCTTGAATATATAATTTTTTATTTGAGAATGCTTTCATATTTTCTTACTAATATAACAATATTTTTTGAATTTTATTCAAACTTGAATGATACAAGAATAATTAAAGTAAAAACCATATAATTGTTTTATTTATAGATTTTTATGATAAATGTAAATGTTATTATTATTATTATTTATGATTTGATAATGTGATCATTTGGGATTGCGATTGAATAGTCTAAGACTCTAAATTTGTGCATTAAGAGTAAATGTCATTTTTATATTATTTAGCCTCTTTGTACTATATATGTACATGGACCGTAGGTCCGTATCCATTTGGGGTATTTATATGCATGTTGCCTATTATTATAATTACAGTCTTTAATATCTTGACGTTCTCTTCATAGATTTTCTTCATAATTGTATATGGTACCTTATACTATATTTTTTTTTTTCGAGAAAAAACCTTATTATTCCAACCAAAAAAGAATGAGAACCATTGACAGACCGAAAAAAAAAAACCAACAGAAACAGAAACCTCCCAACTAACTCCTAAGCTAGTGCCCTCACGGGAGCGATGCGAACACCAGGAAGTTGCGCCTTGCGGCGTTAGCGACTTCCAAAGGAGCTTTCAGACGACCTTCGAACAACTAAATGTTCCGGATTTGCCATAAATGCCAACATGTAACCAAGAAAAGTGCAAGCTCAGAACAATCCAAGCCCCTACGAACGCCTCTGAGCCTATCTTTAGCCACTTCTGTGTGAATACTCACCTTCATCTAAGGAAGCCCAATTAACGCCCAAACCTACCGAGAAAAGGTGCACTGCAACAGAGCATGTATCGTGGATTCCTCTGCCGACGAGCACCGGCTGCACAGCTCCCCAACTGCAACACCACGTCGTCTCAAATTCACGGCAGTCGGGACTGCATTAACGCAGAGTTTCCAAGCGAAGAGTTGGACTTTGGGCGGCACGTGAGCTTTCCAAATAAAGCGCCAAGCATTAGGTTCGTCGCCCCGCATCCCATCCCTAGAACATCCCGCCCTAAACTCTCCGAATAGTGCCAAGGTGTAGGCACTCTTCACCGTAAAACGACCTCGCGGATCATAGTGTCACACCATCGAATCTGGAGCCCTCTACCGAGGCTTAATATGAAGGATGCAGTCAGCATCAAAAGGAGAGAATTCCTCCCGAATCCTCTCCTCATTACAAAAGAACCCATCCGACGCCAGGAAATCGTGGACAACCGTGTTTGCAGACAACGACCGAGGTGGGCATGAAAGGCGAAAAGTGACAGGCCGTGGCAACCAAGGATCCGACGTGATATTAATACCCCTACCATCCCCCACTTTCCAGTGCAGTCTTGCCATAACTAAGTCTCTTGTGGCTAGAATGGATCTCCAAGAAAAAGACGGCTGAGATCCGATGCTGGCGTGAAAGAAATCCGATCCGGGAAAATACTTACATCGCATAATTCGACCAACTAGAGACTCTGGAAACATAATAATGAGCCACGCTTGCTTAGCTAGCATGGCAAGATTGAACGCTTTGAGCTCCCGAAATCGCAGCCCGCCGTCACGTTTCCTCTTGCACAATTTTCGCCAAGCCAACCAATGGACCCCCCGTCGGGTGCCATTATCCCAAAATAAATTAGCCGCCAACCCCTTCAGTTCTCGCAGCAGCCCGTCGGGTAGAAGAAAACAACTCATGAAGTACGTAGGAATGGCCTGAACGATAGCTTTGCTGAGCACCAAACGACCCGCCTGAGATAGCCTTTTGGCACTCCATGTCTGCATTTTACCCCAAACCTGATCCTTAAGCCCCTCGAACATCCTCTTCTTACTCCTCCCGACCATAGATGACAAGCCAAGATACTTGTCGTGCTTGTTAACTAGCTCAACCCCCATGAACCGAGCTAACTCCACTTGAAGGTCAGAGGGTGTATTCTTGCTAAAAGACACCGCTGATTTTTGGAGATTGATCGCCAACCTGGAGATACTTTCAAAGCATCCCAGCAACGACTTGACACAGGTAAGGGACTCTCGAGTCTCCTTGCAAAAGAGAAGAGTGTCATTGGCAAAGAGAAGATGCGCCACCCTCGGAGAACCTCGGCACACGGCTACCCCCTGAATCCGGTTCTCATGTTCAACCTCGCGGATTAAGCAGCTCAACACCTCTACACAAAAAAGGAAAAGATACGGGGACAATTGGTCGCCTTGGCGGAGCCTCCTTCCAGGGGAGAAAGGCTTGCCCGGAATGCCATCAAACAAAACAGAGTAAAAAACTGTAGAAACACAAGACATAACTAGCTTAACCCATTGAGGATGAAACCCTAGCCTAAGCAAAACCCTCTCAAGAAAAACCCACTCAACACGGTCATACGCCTTACTGATATCAAGTTTTAATGCCGTGTAGCCCGCTGTCCTTGTTCGTTTGTGAGCGAGAAAGTGATTCGTATCATAAGTGACATGCACGTGGTCGGTAATAAGGCGGCCAGGGAAAAAAACGGACTGGTTCTCAGAGATAAGAGTGTCAAGGAAAGGTTTGACCCAGTTAACAATGGATTTAGAAGCTAGCTTGCAAATAACATTGCAAAGGTTAATAGGCGATATTGAGTAACAAACTCCGGCCGAGCACATTTGGGGAGCAGGGCGATATGAGTATCGTTGAAGTGTAAGGGCATGATGGAGTCATTTAAGAAGTTAAGGGCACAATCAATTATATCGGAACAAACAAGAAGCTAGAAGTGTTGAAAGAAAATAGGAGACATACCGTCCGGACTGGGTGATTTGTACGGGTGCATTTGGTCAAGAGCCAATTTAACATTGATTGGGGGAAATTATACATCTTATTCCTATATTTTCACCCTCATTTTATCTCGATATAATGCTTGTTCTTGGGTATATTTGTGGTTTTTAGGAACTTTGGTGGGCAAAAAGGGCAAGTGCAAGACAAGAGTCCAAACATAGAGAGAAGAGTCAAAAATCCTGCAGAAATGACTACAAGTTAGCCCGTGACCCACGGGCTATCAGAAATCCGGTTTCAGAAGCGCAGGAAGCATAACCCGTGACCCACGGGTTATCAGACATTCGCTGGGCGGAAATTGGCAGACGAGTTGACCTACAAAAATCGAGAATTCTGATTATAGGTCAACCAAAAAGGAGTCCTATTTCCCTTGTAATCCACCTTAGAGTCTTGGTTAGAATAGGACTAGAAAAGAAAAAGAGTTTCTATGCTAAATAGAGTCCTATTCCTCTCCTTCCTCAACTAGGATTGTCCCTCTATATAAAGAAGGAGGGAGGAGAAGACTGGGGAGAACTTGTTTTTCCAGCAATTTTCTGCATCTTTGTGTTTTTGCTAGAATTAGGATGAACTAATTTTCTTTTTGTGCTAAGGCTTATGGAAAGCCTAATTGATACTATGTGTTAAATATTTTTCTGGATTAATCCACCGTTATTTTCGCATATCCATGAGTTATTGTGTTTATTGCTATTATTTAAGAGCTTGATCACCTCTTAGATTTGCTTAATTATGTTAATGAACCGAGAGGGAATTTAGCATAGTGGAAAGGGTAATTCATGGTATGGATTGAATGATGTGTAGACATACACAGGCATGATCTATCTGGTTCCATAGGTTTTTCATGAATCTTAATGCGTTATTATCACGAGTCTTGGAAGAGGAGAGATCCCCTAATTCCTTGGTAGTAATAGGTTCGATATAGCTCGAGAGAGTATATTGGATTAAATTAGGAAAAACCTCAGTATGCGAAGATAATTATTTGTGTGATTGATCCGTTAATATTAAATGCATTGCGTTGATTAGGTGGACCTATAGCCGTGGCACTCCTTCCTAAATCTGCGTTTTTCCTCACCATAATTGCTTGCTAAAAGTTGATTTTATTGTTTTTGGTAGATTCCTAAATCATCCAAACTCTTCGGTTGTCCAAATAATTAGGAATAGTCATAGTTGTGGTAATTGTTTCGTTAAATCCTCGTGGGATCGACATTCTTTATACTACTTGATAGCTAGTACACTTGCTAGTATATATTTTTGCAATCAAACCTCGTCCGAGGAGAAATGCTGCAGCAGGGTGTCGTTCATCACCGGAGTCACCCGCGGGAAGACGGCGGCGAGGGTCTCGTCCAGTGCACTCCAGTTCGGTCTCGTGGAGGTAAAAATACCTTGGAAGTACTCGATCACCACACCCCTGATACGGCTCCCCTCTGAGACTAAAACCCCCCCTTTCGTCCGTAAATAGTTGATCGAATTTCGCCGACGGTGCTCGCTCGCTCGAGCGTGGAAAAAAGCATTGTTGCGATCCCCTTCCCGAAGCAACTGAGCCTTCCCGCGTTGTTTCCAAAGGGTTTCCTCATGAGCCCATACCTTTTCCAACTCAATTAGGACCGCCTCTATGTGGGCCTTGGAACTGTCCGTAATCGAGCCTGCACGAAGGTGCACCGGATGGTCTTCAAGCTCGCACACTCTCCGCCGGATATTGCCAAAGCTCACACCCGACCTGCTGAATTCGTCCCACAGTGGTCAGCCGCGCAGCCTCATCCACAACCCAGTTACGCTTTACCACATCCTCACAACCCGGGGACCGAATCCACGCAGCCTCGAACCGAAAAGGCCGTCGTCGCTGCGATCTCGAATCCAATGGACCTCTGTTCGTGCGAACCAAGACGAGGGCATGGTCAGAGTACTGCGAACCAACATGTTGAACCTGTGCGTCGGGGAAAAGTTATAGCCAACCTGGCAAACCGCAGGCACGGTCAAGGCAGCCGCGCACAGAGTGAGGAACCTCTCTGCTATTGCACCAAGTGAAAGGAGTACCCTCAAAACCCGCCAGAAGTCCCTAATTTGCCAAAGAGGACGTTCCTGCTGGCCGAGTTTCTCGTGCTGGTACAAAATCTCGTTGAAATCTCCTGCACAGAGCCATGGCCGAATCGACTGAGTACTGAGACAGCGCAAAAGATCCCATGATTCCTTTTGCTTAGCCGTGTCAGGATGCCCATAAAAACCCGTAAACCTCAAATCAGTGGAGCCAGGCTCCCAATGGACACGTCAATATGGTATCTGGAAAAAGACTGAAGTGTAACGTGTAAGTCCTTACGCCAAAGTAGCAACAAGCCGTCAAAACCTACCCAAAGCATCGACACCAATCCTGTAATAGTTCAACCTATCTTTATTCCGATCATAGTGTTTGGAGCGAGACTTGGTTTCCGACACAAAATCCAAGCCGGGTTTATGGGAAGCTACTAGCTCCCCCAAGGAGCGAACTATCCAAGGGGCCCTCAACCCTTGATAGTTCCAGGCAATGATGTTCATGACCCTGGGCGGAGTTGCTCCGCAGCCTCCGCCGAAACATTCGTGCAATCTTCATCTTCAAGCTGTTTGCGCTTGTCTGAGTGGAAAGCAGCCCCCGCCTCTTCAATAAGCAGCACACCCCGAGCCCTTTTGACTCCCGACATCCGGTAGCCCCTAGCCTGCCGCCCTCAACCACGATGAGGAGCCCCCGCTTGTCGAGTCGTAAATTGGAGCGGAATCGTGACTAATAGAGAATCCTCAAGAGGTTCTGGAAACCCCGGATCCACCCCACGAGTCGCCTCATCCTGAAGCTGAACCCCTACCGCATCCGCCGTCTGATCGGGTCGAACCACCCCAAGGTCCTTCTCATTCCTAGCCGGATCAACCTCACCCAATCTCATCCATTAAACTCTACTGAATCGCCTCGCGGCCCGTCTCCGGGATGAAAGAAGCCATACTATCATCCTTCGAAGTCCTCGGCTGCGGGACACGCCGCTGCACATTTACCCCGTCACCTCTGACCCTTAGGTGGACTGCTTCCGTTTTCGAAGACGCTGAATCCACGCTCGCACTTCCCTTGGGCCCCCTGCTGAAAATTGTCGTAGATTCTCGGCCCTCGAGCTACCCCATCTGAACGCGGGCGAGCTGATCTTGAATCCCTTGTTCCAGACGGCGGAGCACTCGACCCCTCGGCGGAGCTCGCAACCAAGGCCCATACGGAGTGTTGTCCTCGGGGTCGACAAAGTCATTGGCAAAAACAGCCTTGCAGTACTTCGAGATACGGCCCAGCCTCCCACAAACGTAGCAAAAGTTTGGTAGTCGCTCGTAAGTGAACGAGATCACAAGTTCCTCCCCTGATGGTGTAAACAACTTCAGGGCCCTGGTGAGCGGGGAGTTCACGTTATGGGCAACGTGCATTCGAAGTGTAGCCCCCCATGCATAACCCTATTCATCGGTCTCGAGTTCTTTAAAAATCCCTAGCCGATTCCCAATATGTGAGACAACCCCCAAGGTCATCTTGCTCAGCGTAAATCGTGGACATGGATGACAAACTCATACCAATTAAGGTCCACATGCACCGGATTAGCATCTGCCGGCACTTGGTTGAGTATAATCAGGCCTTTCTCAAAGCTCCATGGACAGCCCGCCAGGACCCGTTGTCGGTTGATAGTGTGATAAAACCGGAACAAAAAACATCCCTCCGGCAAAGCCTTAACGTTGACTCCTTTGACGGGATTCGACATACTCTTCAGAGATCGCGCAAGACCCCCAAAATTAACGTCTTTGTTTACTAGGAGACGCCCCACCAAGAACAAGTGATTCCCTGCCGACGACTCCTCCCACAGTTCCTCCGATAACCGCAGACCATTATCTTCATCCTCAATTAGCTGAAGAGCTCTCCCCAAGTGTTTGATCTCTGTCTCCATCAGAAACCGGATGAGAGTGCAGAGGACAAGAACCCTTCGCTGAAAAACCCTGCTGAGAACAAAAGCGATCCGAGCCCTGCTGCCGCCTGCCCCTCGAACCTGGCCAAAGGCGCTTAAAACAAACAACGACACCCCTGGAAACCCGAGCGGAGATGGACGTGAGTAACGGAGCAAGCAAAAAGAAAAACAAGAAGTGAAACGACAAGACCGCATGAAAAACGACCACCGAAAAAAGGTTGGAGGAAGCATAACAAGAGGACCCAAACGAAGGGCCCCAAGGATCTAGAAAAAACCTAAAAACAAAACAAGAAAAGACAAGAAAACGTGAAAGACGGAGACACTACTTGATCAACAAGACGGTCGATAGAGACGAAATGCCGCTCGCTGCAAACAAACTGGAGAAGGAAGGCCTCCACCGCGCTGAAACTTGACATCAGGAGGGCTTGAGCCGCATAGAATGGTCTCAAAACCTCACCAACGTACCCTAACCCTAAAGGGCCTAAACCCCCGTGCAAAGAGAACTAATACCTCTCGGGAGAGAGAACTTTTTTATCCATTCTATTCTAGGTACCTTATAGTATATCTGTTGATAGTTTATAGGATAAATTATAATTATTTTATCTAAAATTTTACATAATTACAAATACTCTTTCATTATCTAGAAAAATTATGAATAACCACATTAAATAAAAAATAATTAAGTAGTCCCTAAACGGTGTGTGAGATGAAAATTATTATTTTGTCCTTGTTGATTTAAAAAGAAAACGTTCGAAAAAAATATAAGGTAAAGTAAATAAGCGATAGTAGTATTGGTCCATAAAAATATTTTAATTTTTTTTAAAAAATATATAAAATGATAATTGATGATCCAAAATGATATTTTAGTTAGTTCATCACAAAAATTGGATGAAAATTTAATAGAGACTAACATAATTAACTTGTTGTTAAACAAATATTAAAATCAAGGGATATTTATAATTCTTCGGACAACAAAAAAATATTAGTAATTATATCTAATTTATGAAAAAGTGATTGGAATTTACCTTAATATATATATATATATATATGTTTAGCCACTTACACTTATGGATGATATATGTTGTACTTCATAACCTATGATGCATGTACACGGACACGGCGACACAGACACGATACGACACGAACATGACGATATAGACACGATACGACACGTACAAGGTGACATGAAAAATTTTAAAAAAATAGAACACAACACGCCACTGACACAACTATATATAATATATTTTTTTATATATTCTAAATTTATCATAAAATTAAAATATACAATATGAAAAATATCAAGATGACATAAAATAAACATGTCTTATATCTACATTTTTAACCAAAATACATGACTTAAAAACTATATATAATCAATTTATTTTAAAAAGTAGGAACTAAAAAAATTTCTAATCATTCAAATTAGTTAAATTATCGTGACCATATCTCGATATTTAGTAGTTTTATTCCAAAACTTTTAGTTTGAGAGAAGTGAATTAAGTTTTTTTTTTTTCCTTTTAGTTAGCCCAAAATTCTTTTTTTTTTAAAAAAAAAACAATTAATTTTTTTAAAAATTATAAAAAAATATTAAACATGTCTAAAGCGTATCGGACACTTCTCCAAAACGTGTCAAACACACCAACATGCTTGGCCGATATTGTGTCCCTTTGTTTTTTCTTATTTTATATTTTTAAATATACCTATGTTATGTCCAACACGTGTTTAAAATGTGTCCAAATCGTGTAGATACTTAATACATGTCCGACAGTTGATTGCGTAATTTTTATGAGTGCATTATAGTTTATCACCTTTTTTGTATTGTACATGTAATTAACACTTGAATGCTGTGGTTGGAATACGAAAAGATATGGTCAGGATTGCCTGAAGAATTTAATTAATTGCTTGGAGATGAAAAGCCGTCTGCCACTTATGGCTTCAGGTTTCAGAGCTGTCAGCCTGCGTTTGACTAGAATTTGGCAACGGTTGCATCACTAAATACACGGATAAAATTCATTTTAATTCCTAATATTTAAGTTCAATTTTAAAATATTTTTTGTACTTTTGATTCACTTTAAATTAATCCTTTTAATGGGTTAATTTTTCTATATTGTTCTTATCAATTTTTTTTTTATTTTCTTTTTACAAAAAATCATCTTAATCTATCAAATTTTTATTTTCAATTATTTGGTAGAGTTGCGCAATTATTTAAATAAAGAACTTGACCAATGGGCTATATAAATATAACATTTGTGAATATAATGAACTTCTTGCAATTTTAAAATTAAAAAAAATACTTGAATAAAGTTGGAGAGAAAAATTTAAATAAAAAACAGAGCATTTTGTTTAACAAAAAAGTTTTTGAAATTATACTCCATTTTTCAACATTTTAACTAATATATTCATTTTGTTATGATTGTTCTATATTAGAAGATTTTTTGTTTAAATATTTATGCTATGTTCTTTTATTTAAATTTTTTTTCTCTAAATTACTTATTCAAGCGCTCCTTATTTTAAAAAATTCAAGTTCAATAAATCCACTTTCTTAGGGATGGTAGTACTTTTATTCCAGGTCCAGTTGGAAATAGCAATTTAGGACAATCATTTTAAAAAAGTGACAATTTCAGGCCAAAAAATCCTAATTTGGCCGGAATTGGTCACCTATCTGGCGACCATTTTACACATGGATTAAAAAAAATAAAAATTTTCTTACAAGGCAGGTGATTTGGCAACCATAATGAGGCGGCATGGTGACATGTTTTATTTAAGGTTAAAATCCGTTTAAATAGATAACTTTTTTCTTATATATATATATATATATATATTATTTAAATAACAAAACAAAATTTAAAATTTAAAATTTTATACCAAATTAATAAATTAAATTAAAATTACATTTAAAAGATTAATATACTAAAATTCAATTTTCAAATTTCAATGTCTATATCAATATAAATTTTAATCAATTATAACAATTATATCTTATTAACAATATTTAAATTATAATTTAGTTTGAATATATTTAATAAATTATATTATTTATTATAAATATGTTTAAATGTTAAAAATTTACTGTTTTTCTTTAAAAAATTAAATCAATTTTCTTAACTCTTTTTAAAATAATTTCTGAACTTTCTTTTTTTTCATTAAAACTTTTTAATAATTTAATATTTTCTTTAATATTTTTAAATATCTTAAATTAAGTTAATTGAAATTGATTAAATCTTATATTGATATAGATATTTAAATTTGAAAATTGCATTTTAGTATATTAATCTTTTAAATGTGGTTTTAATTTAATTTATCAATTTGGTATAAAATTTTAAATTTTATTTTGATATTTAAGTAAAATATATTTAAGAAAAAAATTATCTAGATTAAATAGATTTTAGTTTTAAATAAAATATATCACCATGCCACCTCAGTATGTTTGCCAAATGATCTGCCATGTAAGAAATTTTTTATTTTTTAAGTTTATGTGTAAAATGGTCACCGGAAAGGTGATCAATTTCAGTCAAATTAGGGTCTTTTGGCCTGAAATTGTCAATTTTTTAAAATTATTGTCTTAAATTATTATTTTCAAATGGACCTGAACTAAAAGTATTATCACCCGTAAAAAAGTGGATTAAAATTGTATTTTTTCCTTTAAATAACTATTTGAACCCCATTTGTGTCTCTCTCAATTCTCAAAACGCTGCTGCATTTTGGTAGAAATGGAGTTCCGTGAACTCCCTCAAGAAATCTTGATCGAGATTTTCTCGCGTCTCCCACTGAAATCTGTAGGCAAGTGCAGATGCTTAGCGAAGTTATGGCGCAAGCTACTTTCCACCCCTCACTTCATCAAATCCCACCTCACCCACCAAACCCACCAAGAAAATCTCATTCTCAACACCCCATTTGACACCATCTACTCAAGATCAACCATCAAGGGCAACACCATTTGGAAGACATTTCCAGGTCTAGATCTATGTGAGTGGACTGCGATTCTGGGCTCTTGTGGTGGCTTGGTTTTGATGGTACTCGAGAGTTTCGAGAGGTTTTTGGTGAATCCCGGTACTCTGCAGCTGATCAAAGTACCAAAGCCACCTCTGGGTTTGAAGAGAAAGGAGAGTTTCAGCATGCATGGATTTGGATACGATAGTTCTGGCGATGATTATAAGGTTGTCACGCTGTCTTACTATAATGCTGGCAATGAGCACCGCTCAGATGATACATTTGTGGATGTGTATTCTGTGAAAAGGGGTGTTTGGAAACGGGTTGATGGTTCTCCCTATGATCATCGTGTTCTTCAACTTTCTCCGGGTATGTCCGAAAGAAAACTTTCTAAGCTGTATATGTTCAGAAAAACCTTTTCTCCGGGTGCTTTTGTGAATGGGGCTATCCATTGGCTGGCTCGTAGCAGGAAATTGGTGGGTTCACCGTCTGTTATAGCTGCTTTCAATTTGGCAGACGAGGTGTTTGATGAAATTCCTGCTCCTAGTGGTGTTGATGTGGAGATGTTTGTCTTCAATAAGGTTGTGGTTCTTGGGGGTTGTCTTTGCCTGGTAGATACTCGAGAAAATGGCCCAATGGATGTTTGGATTATGAAAGAGTATGGTTTGCGGGAGTCTTGGACAAAAATTCAGCATTCAGGCTAATTATGAGTGTGATATGTTTAAGCCTTTATGTTTTATTGGAGACGAGGAAGTTGTGTTGTTAACTGAATGGATGACTTTGGTTGTGTATAATAGGACGGAGGGATCGTTGAGGGACATGGTTATCAATGAGCCTCGAGCTGCTACTATAGATGGATGCACCTTCATGGAGAGCCTCATCTCCCCTGAAAGCAAAACGCGAACTTTGGTTAATAAGAAACGGAGAAAGTGTAGGTACGTAGGTGAATCCCTTTGATGTTGTGATTGTATCCCTTGATCCTTGGTGTGTTCTTACTCCTTTGTTAGCATGATCATGATATGAATGTTTTTGTGAAGTTCGTCATCATGCCTCTAAGATTAGTGGTAATCTTCGGCACAAGTTGGCTGTTTGTTCTTTGTTTATGGGAAGGATATTATGTTTGTGTTTGTAGCCTTGTGGTCGAATGTATAGCAGAAACTTGTTGCCAACAAATGCAAATATCCTAAGTTGTCACATTTTATATTGAGTTTATGCATCATTTTGTATTGAGTTTCTGCATAGCGTAAAACATCTTATCTAAATCAGATTGCAAGCTTGGAAATTCTGTTTGAGTGCTGTCCCCTTGCTGGATAATTTGGCTGGCCGTAAGCCGGGATTGGATAGGCAGTGTGTGTTCTGTTTGCTGAATCTGAAACTCTTAGACATGTGTTTTGGCCTTGGTCTGGATATGGTAGCTAGATGTTCAGTTTCTCTTTTGTTGGGATTAGGCTTCTGTTATTCGTTTTTGCTGTGTTTTTTTGTGTTCAGTTTTGTGTTTGCGGTTTGTCCGGTCTCCTGTGTTGTTTGTCTGTGGGGAAATAACATTTTTGGTCCCATAAGTTAGGCCCGTTTTGGTTTTAGTAATTTTGGTCCTCATCTATTTTTTCGTTTGTTTTTTAAGGCCTCGGCCACATTTTTAGTACGTGGCCATTAAGTATTTTTGGCTAGATGGAAGACTGAAAACTTTTTCCAATTTGGCAATAGTTTGGTGGTGGGGGAGGAGGAATATGACTATTGTGAAGGAAAAAAACAAATTTTGAAGTAAATTAGGGCAGGAAAGACGTTTACTCTCTTCTCTAACAAAAATTGAATTTTGTTCCAGCCAAAAGTACTTAAAAAACAAACAAAAAAGTGGACCGGGATCAAAAATGCAAATTTTTGTAAGTTATGGGACCAGAAATGTTAATCCCCTAACGTATTAGACCAAAATGAAAAAAATCTAACTTCTAGGACCAAAAATGCTATTTCTCCTTTCTTTCTGCGCAGCTCCGTTTTGTTGCTGTTTAGGCCTTTAGGGTGTAAAGACTTTGTTTTATTTGGTTTTTTATGCAATAGAAAAATATCACCTAAAAAAAAAAGTAATATACTTCAAAAAATTTTAAAAATAAAAATAAAGGTAGGATTGAGAAACACTTTTCATAATATGCTTGCTATTTTTACGAGTCTTGATGAGAAAACAAAATTAAAAATTTCAAGAGTTAAATTAAAAGATTAATATTCGACTGAAGTAATTAACTCAACTTTAAATGAACCAATGAATATAAATTGCAACCAGTGATTTTTGTTCATAATTACCATTAAGTTGAACACTTCAATTATTCAAACCTTTAGAAGTTAACACAAATGCTTATACCAAATTGCATGTTGTTCACATTTTGGTATCGAAGATGGGACTTAATTATATTCTTCCCACTTTATTATAACTCATTCCACGAGATTAAAAATTGCACCATATATAATTAAATTCACAAGACAACATTACAAATATATAACAAAATTTAAAATCTAAATATAGTAGTGGTTATTAAAATATAATTAATAAAAATAAAAGATGATAAATAAATAAATCAAGGAGAGATATATTTTTCTAGGAATAAATTTATAAAAATAACTTAATTTTTTTTAAAAAAGTAAATGAGTACTACGAATAAAATTGATATGCGCAAATAAAAACACTAATTCTATTGAATTTAAATCGCTTATGAAAATTCAACTATTGAATAAATCTCTTGCTATTTGATTATTTTAGTATTAGATGGTCCTATAAATGCGCATTATTATTTCTATGTCTATTTTTTTATATTCATAACAATAAAAGTAGTACGTCAACAAATATAACATAAAAGATTAAGTTGTCATAATATATTATTGAAAAAGAAATAAATTATAACAATTAGATGCATATGAATAAGATCAAGAAGTCAAACTAAAAATATGAAATTAAAAAATAACAATATAATGGCGAAAAATAACAATTTATGCAACAATATTCAAATTGAGAAGTTAATAAACATGTAAACAATACTTAGGCACTATATAAAAGTTGATATCGAAATATAATAAGCACATTTTATAGGACTTGGCAATACATACTCATACTGCTGCCCACCATATTTTTATAAGGGGTAAAATGCAATTTAGTCCCTTGTGTTTTCATAAATATTTAAAATACCCTTTGTAAAAAAAAACATTAAAAAACTCCCATGTGATCTTCAAAATAGGGCAAAAACACCCCCTTGGACTCGGCGGTGTATCTTACTCTCCCTTCATACGACTGGGAGTATAATTTTGCCAATAAATTAATTTACGTCTTTATTTGTGAACCGTTAGATCTTTCTTGTTATACATCTAACAGTTGAAATTTAAAAGAAAATAAATTAACGGTTAGTTTTCATTAGATTTGAATCAAAGGTCCAAATTTAATACACAATTCATTATTCAAATTTCACTTAATTTGAATGAACGGTCCAGATTCAATTTATAAATATTTATATTATTTTTATTTAATAAATATGAATAAAATTTTTAAAAATATCAAAATATATTTTAAGAAAATATTTTAAAAAAAGGTCTTCTTCCCCCACCAGCACCACCCCATCGGCGCCCCCTCGCCACCGCCATCATCTTCGTCACCGCGCGCGCCGCCGCCATCTTCTCCTCCTCCGCGGGCACGACCACCTCCCCTCCCTGGCGTCGGCACGGCAACAGCCGACGCCTCTCTCCCTCCCATTCTCTCTGTATATATACATATATACACATAAAAATATAATATATATTTATATAGAAATACAATATAATATATATTTATATATAAATAAATATCTATAATTTTTAAAGATTTATAAATTATATTTAAATATATATAAATATATTCAATTTTAAAATTACTTTTATAATGTTGACAAGATTTGAATTGTCCATTTATAAGAGATGGGATCTAATGTTGTATAAATAAAGGTAAAAAATGACATTTTTCAATTACAAAATTTTTTTTAAAAAAAAAGGAAAGAAAAGGCGTGTGTGGTGCACCTAATGCATGACGGGGGTGTTTTGCCCTATTTTAAAGATGGGAGGTGGGGGGGAGGTTAGTGTGTGTTTTTTTTCACAAGGGGGTATTTTAAATATTTATGAAAATAAAGAGGGTTAAATTGCATTTTACTCTTTTTATAAGTGTACTGCTTTTTACGGTACATTTATAAATTGCTTTTTATATAATAATTATATAAATAAGTTGGAATAGAACATTGAATTCTGAACATCAAATAGTTGTTTTGAAGTCAATAACCAAGAGATATTCATCACATTTGTCATTTCTTCCATGCAACTGAGGTGAAATTGTGTGATTTGTGTTTAATATCATATCTCAAAGTAATTTTGACATATAAAATATCTTATATAATTTATCATAATTACATATATTAAAAAAATAAATGAAATAAAACTTGATAAATTAGAAAAGCTGCACCGATGGAGAGTCACGATAATTATCGTTATCCTAAAGTTATGATTACCTCCCTACGTGCAGGTGTTAACAACTGACCATGATTCCAGGATAACACCCCATTAGCTCTCAGCAGTGTCTCATCTCATAGG
Organism: Sesamum alatum; assembly: GCA_034509735.1. Lineage (NCBI taxonomy): Eukaryota > Viridiplantae > Streptophyta > Magnoliopsida > Lamiales > Pedaliaceae > Sesamum > Sesamum alatum. Next base: position 20,166,237 of record JACGWO010000009.1, on the reverse strand, counting down.
CACGATCATGAGGAGACCAGGAACCAATCCACAGTTACGTTGCCAAAACTCTCGAAACTTGTGGGAGTATAAAATGTGTTTGTCAAATTCATAAACTACACAAAACATCAATCTCTCGATGTGTCAAATGAAGAAGGGCTAATGGCTTTTTAAATAGTTGAAACAATTCGACCATTATAAAAAAATTAAGTGACCTCATAAAAATTCATAATATTATAATAAACCTAATTATAAATAGGTCTCATAAATATATAAATGTAATAGTCAAATTATTAAACCTTATAAAATCACAATTAAATCATTATAATAATGAAGCCATAAACGTCAAATAAATATTAATTAATTATATTGGCCCATTAAGGTCAAATAAAATATTGGAAGTAATTTGACAATTTAGAAAATTTTAAAGTTTACTTCCAACCACAACATCAGGTGCATTTAGTTATCCTACATTTCTCGCTAAGATACTGATGTGGTTCGCTTGTAAATAAAATTGGGAGATCGCCTCCGAAGTGTCCGAGTCCGTCCGAAGGTCTTGTCCGTGGATTAGGAGCTCAATTTGTCTTTTTGGTCTTAGCTAAGAAATTATTGTAAGTTGTCAAATCATGTTCCCACTCAAATCATGTACTTATTGGGTATGGATTAACTTGTAACTGATTAAAATGTGATTAAAGCAGTGATAAGAAAAATTGTGATTGTTTAGGAATGTGTTTACTTGTATTTGAACATGTAAGATTATATCATGATTGTTGTTGACTTTTGTGTATTTGTAATAGTGATTTCTGTGAATGGCCACGTCATGGACATGGTAGGTGGAGTAATAAAATGATTTTACAAGGGCAAATTGGGTATAAAATTATAAAAAGTGGGGACATAATTGGAAACTAAAAGCTAGTCAAGACATGGTAAGCCATGGTGATAGCATAATTTCGAGGGGGGGGGGGATTCTTGATTTGTTTCAGTCGAAAATCACGACTCATGACTAATTCTTGCAAGTAGAAGAGGCCTAAGTGTGGTAGGTTGCGTAAAAATATGGTGGGATTGTCCTATGATGGAATTGACTTTTATACCTTTATTGTTCCTCTAGATTTACACAGTGTACCCATCATGGACCCCTCACTCCTAGGCATATTTTCTTGAAATATGACTAGGAGTATTTTTCAAAACGCATTAAGAAGATATTAAAAGGAACATATACGAGTTTTATAGTTTTTACAATTTATTTTAGGGTAAATTACATCTACTTCTTATGAGATTTGACATAATTACAAATACCCTCTTGTTGTTTGAAAAATTACAAACACTCCATTGAGGTTTGTAACCGTCTAACAAATAACTCATTTCCATCAATTTTTATGGGTGAACTAACCAAAATGCCCTTATGCACTAAATTATTTTTTTTTAATTTTTAAATTTTTTTTGGATTATAATGTGCAGGGAGAGATTTCTTAAGTTTTTTACATAAAGGAGCAATATTGCATTTTGTCTTGACCGATTTTTCTATAATTTTAATAAAAAATTCAAGGGCAAAATGGTCAAGTTTAGTCATTTGGTTAAAACTTACAAACCTCATGGAGTATTTATAATTTTTCAAATAATAAAGAATATTTATAATTATATCAAATCTCATGAAAGGTAGATGTAATTTTATATGTTTAAAGAGCAGTTGGGACTTGGGAGTTGAGCTTTGTATCTAAGAATTATATAATGGCTAAAAGCTCCAAATAATGAAGTAGGATGACAATTTAAATGGGTAGCGGATATAATAAATGAGGGTGGTTGACTAAGGCTTTTAAATTAATGAGGTTGTTGGGAGCAATGAATGCTCGTCAGCTGCGAGCACTCTAACGGTACGTTTACTTGTGTATTGGGATTAAATATAAAATTAAATTAAATTGTATTAAATATAAATTTGAATTAGACTTAAATAAATAGTATGTTGTTTATTGTAATAGAAATTAGTTTGTTGGATTAATAATATTTTTCTATGTATGATTTATTATAATGGATTAAACATTGTTTTGGTATTGAAAAACTAAAAATACCCATTGTAGTATCTTTCTTATTTAATAATGGAGAGTATAAAAATTGAGTTAACATTTCTTCTTTTAACTGTAATTGTCCTTTTAAATTAATTGGAATTAGAAATTACAAATGTTATAAATATTAATTATAAATTAATATTTATTATACAATAATTAATTGTAATTTAATTGTATTTTTATAACTGTAAATTGAATTGTTAATTGTATCAAATATAAACATGAATTTATATTAATTGAATTGTTAATTGTTAATTGAATTGAATTATTCATCGTATCAAATATAATTAACTGTAATTAAATTGAATTTATAACTAAACATAACGTAAAGTGTGTACCATCAATGCATGGCAATGTTCATAAAAAAACAATGATCTATCTTGTCAAATAATACATCAATTTCAAGGAATATATTCCTCTACAATAGATACAAATATGTACTTCCAAGAAATATATAAAAAAGAAATTGCAAAAATATATATTCTAGTTAACCATATTTATATTCTGAGTATGTACTTTTAGTTAGCCATAATTTTGTTGAGATGATCTATTTTTGGTGAAAGGAAAATCGGTTATAAATGAAAGTGTTACCGTTCACTTATAAAAATTAAAGACTGGCAGCAAAACAGAAAGGAAAAGTAACATAATGTCTCCAATTTAAAACAACAAAATGGGCATAATGAAGGTAAACTACTGCAATAAGTGACATAATGTCTCCAATTTAACATACTACATAAAGTTCACCGAATTGTTCAGTCAATATGCATTTCAAAACATATTTGCAAAATATGTGGAGTTTTGGGACCGCAATGCTTTGTACGTGCTAACGTACACAAAAACGATTGTTTGTACCATTCCACGAGTTAAACAGCTATATGTTTGTACCACCAAAATATACACCCATTACTAACAGTTCCCTACTGGTTCTGTTCATATGGAACCATTCATCATTATTTTTACCATTATAATCTTGTCCTCGTCGGGTAAGCTAAAGAAAAGGTCCATGTTTTTAGCATTAGTTACCAGCTTCTGTGCTACCCATATTTTCTCTCGCTTAGCTATTTGTGGAATAACATCTAGTGCTTGGTAGACCCTTGTTTGGGGCTCCTTGATATCATAATCGACGTCGATTCTTTTTGCAATATCTCCCAGCCGATCGTTTTGACTATGAACAAAAGTGTTGAGTGTTTCAAGAAAAACTCCATCAACAACGTTGTTTGCTTGCTGTTTGCATTTCCTAGCTGAAGAACCAGTCTTCTTGGGGGCTGAAGACTCATTCGCGGTTGTAGTAGCATGCGGCTGGTAAGACGATAATATGTCGTTTGTGTCGTCGAAAGGTTCAAAAGGTGAGTCCAAGTGTGTTGTGTAGTAATCAGGTGTCTCAACTCTGTCGTTCTCCTTCGATGGAATCGGATCATCCCCAAATGCTTCATTGATCTCCCCAGTGGCACGGTCCTTACCAAAAATTTCATTCCATGCCGGATAGTACGAGAAAGGTTTAAAACGGCATTTTTTGGCATGGGGTTCAACCTGTATTGAAACTTAATTAAGTTAGGTCACATGTTCAACTAGCAAATCTATTACAAGTACCCTAAAGCATGAAAAACGTATTTACCTTAGCAAACGATTCAAATACGTCGTCATCGCATTCAATCATGTTTGTCACATCATTCCAGCCAAATACACATCTACTTAGCATTGAAACAAGTGTCCCATAGTTTTTCTTCCACATGTGAACTTTTGAATTGATGTGTGGGTTAGATTTGATGGTGGTATACGACACAAATATGGAAATTAACTGTTCTAAAACACCAAGGTATCATGTCCGAAAATCATTCTCACATTTCCACCCCGTTCTAACAATCTCCTTAAGTGCTCGAATTAAAGCATCCTCCTCCACAACAATCCACACTTTCCTCGTATTCTTAACATTCCCTTTCCCATTAAGTCGTCGTGGATTACTCGTTCCCTCTTCATCCATTGGAGCTGAAATGAAGTGGGCACATGTTCAGGTAATTGCATGACTGTAAAGTGCATATACTCAATAGCCTAGACGAGCACGTATAACAGTAATAAAATTCAAAGGGGAATAACAAACCATATAACACTAGCAAACCAAGCAGTCCAATATCAATCGAAAATCCGACAAGGGGTTCGACCAAGCATCCAGTCAAGTAAAGTACAGAATATAGAAGTACATAACGTAAAAAACAAGTACAAGCAATGATACAATGTCAATTACTAATCTACATGCATTCCTCTCCAATCATTAAACATTGATTGTGCCAACTGGTCTTTGAATCCATTCCATGCGGGGTTATATTCGATCGTACTGATACATTCAGCAGACGAGTCATCCACAGGGTCTCCGACATCATTCATGCTATGCTCATACGGGCCCTCTTCCATCGCTGGTCGAATGTAGTTGTGAAGGAGACAACAAGCCAAAATAATCTTATTTTGAATTCTGATTGGATAATAAGACGGGCTCCTTAGGATACTCCACCACATTTTTCGTAATCCAAAACTTTGTTCTATAACATTGCGGGCTGCTAAATGCTTCATATTAAAGAATTCTTGTGCATTTTGCGGAGCTAAATTATTGTTCTCCCATTCTTTCAGGTGGTACATAACCCCTCTATATGGCGTAAGGAACCCATCCCCATTGGTGTATCCATTATCACACAAGTAGTAAGTGTCTGTTGAAGGTAACAAAAAAAGCAAAAGCTAGCCATGTTCAGATATCTAAACTAGGCATAATACAAATTGTAAAATGATTGCTTAATGGGAATCATATCATGCAGCATCTTCAATGAATTAGGCCTACTAATTGCATCTCGTAAAACCCTAGAATCAGCTACGCTGCCTTCCCAACCAGTCAAGACATATATGAATTTCATTTCTGTATTACACACCCCGAGTACGTTAACTGCTACATCACCTTTACGAGTTCAATAACGACACTTGTCCTTCAGAGACACTCTCACTTTAATGTAAGTACCATCAAGTGCACCCAAACAACCCTATACGAAAAGGCCAAGTACGTGAATATTCATCTATTCATTATATTAGTTTCAATTCGATGACTATGAAATAACATGTTCAAATGGTATACCTTGAACCATTTCCACTGAGGATCCGTTCTGTTTTCAGGCACTGGGTTTGGTGACACCAAGACGCTGTGGACATGTTTGCTAACAGTGCGCTCGGAACGAAGAAAATCAAACTTGACAACTCTGTTTTTTTTTGTTTTTTGTTTTTTTTGTGATGTGCTAGGATGCTAAGAAACATTGCTATTTGTTCACTCATACTAAAATTCTTAGTCGGTCTTAGCCCCCAATATTTTCTAGCAAACCACATAACATTCCAAATGCATTTCTACTCATTTGGAGATTTTCAATACAATCGGTATTACTTATTTCAATTAATCGTGACATGTGTTCTACTTGCTTGGGCATTTTACTTTTGATAGAGTAAGTTCCTCTATTATGACGATTACGAGGTCCAGAATTTGCCCTATTCTTACGGTACCAATATGCAAGATATAACACATACAACACCTTCACAGTTTCTACAACAAACACATGGAGTGCTAAAAACATCTTAGCTCGTTGAGTTGTATTCATACTGTATGAGATAATTTGACATACTAGTAATCAGTAACAAATAAGGTTACAACATATAATTTGTCCGTAAAAAAAATTTCGACTTCACATAGATTAACAATTGAACAACCCGTGCCATTTCTCCTAAAACAAATCGGACATACGAGATAATAAATTATAAAATACCAAACAAATATGTAAAATACCTAAACTATCACATTTCTCTAGCTAATAGGTCATCACTATAAAAATTACCAACCAAACAAATATTGAAGCCACACCCAAAAACAAAACTTGAAACTGTGCAATTTCTCCCAATCCTTGGGCAAAGAAGCTGAAAATCAAGATCTACATAATATGCAAGGCAAATATACAACAAATAATGGGACATCGGCGAAATAAAATCACAAACCATACATATTCTCATATTAATCTTCGAAATACATGAGAAGAACCCATAAAAAATGCGGCGGGAGTACTTGACACTGAAATAAAACTAGAACAGAAATTACACCGAAATAAAAGCAAAGAACCTCGTACCTGTTTGACGAACAACAAACTCGAGATGGAGAAGCTCAGCTGCACTTTTTTTTTTTTTTGAGGGGAAAATGGCGGACCTCAGCTGCAATTTCCTCTAAACTAGAACAGAAATTACACCGAAATAAAAGCAACGGACCTCGTACCTGTTTGACGAACAACAAACTCGAGATGGAGAAGCTCAGCTGCAAATTTTTTTTTAGGGGAAAATGGCGGACCTCAGCTGCAATTTCCTCTATGGATGTGAGGAAATCAGATTTATGTGGATAAGTGAAGTTGGTACGAACCAAAATAATTGAGGACAAAAAAGTGGGCTGACGGGGTGGATTAAAAATCCACCCCAAATTTTGAAGATAAATAGTAGAGCCAATAAGACGCCCGTACGGGGCCCAATTAATAGTACAAGGCTTGCAAAAATGAAAGTAAACATTGGATTTGGTTGTACTAATAATTTAGTACAACCTAATCCAATGTAGTAAACACAGCCTACGGGTATAAATAGCAAGTGCTAGAGTTCGCTCCTTTGGTTTGCAGCGGATTTCATCTTGCTTCAGCAGCTTCATCCTGATTGATATTGTACGGAATACTACTGGAATGCTAAAATATTTTATAATTTCCAATTCTTTATATTTTACCTGAAAATATTTTCACCAAGTTTCTTCAATTGAGAAAATTAGAGATCAAGTCTTTCCTACATCTTTTTTATTTGATAAACCAAATAAACCCTATCAGGTTGGTTGAGAAAATCGAGGTGAGGTTGGTTGAGAATATTGTGGCTTAAATAGCTGAAAAACTAAGGCCTTATTCTCTATAAATAACGTACATCTCTTCTTCATTCGACACACTGAATCTGAATTCTCTCATCTCTTTCTTTTGCTTCTCCTCTATTCTTCTCTGAGTGATACTTGTCTGCTATTCCAACTCTCTGCCACGAGTGCACGTGTTAAAAAGTAGCTGTGTGAACCTTGGGGAGCGAACGATCCTAACGGTTGCACCACGATCGTACTGAAATTTCGCTTTCAGGGTAGTGACTTTTTCCACGACACAACTTTACAGATTCAAATTTTCTAACTGATACTATAGCTTCGGGTAAGTTGCATTAAAGCTCGTTCCTCTGTGCAACAGTTATTTTTAGTTTTTTGCTCAGAAGACATGTGGGTGTAGGTAGTTCATTTTTGACGCCATCCACACGGTGGACTAGCACATTCACCAGGAGAGCTAGATGACTTTCGATGCGATCCTTGGGACGAAAGAGTTGTTATTCTGATGACGAAGATAGACATCGTTGATGCCTTCCATGCGGTGACGCCGACGAAAATTTGCGACGTAGACCTCATGGAGGAAAGCGTCGAAAGGAGGGCCATGACGGGATTCTTGACGGAGCACTAGAGGATGACACGTCCAAAAGATTTCGACACAATGATGGTGATGTGTGCATTTTCATCGGATTCCTCACGAAGGAAAGTGATGTACGTCAGGCCGTAGAGGAAAGCATCACTCTCAAGACAATGATGACATGTATTCAACGCTTTTTTCGTGGTGGAAGCATCGTACATTAGGTCACGACGAAAACCTAAGTAGAGTGACGGAAACCTCTCAAGCGCCTTTAGGCCTAGGTGTTGCCGCCTCGACATGGGGACAACCAGGTCGAGGCAACCATGCCTCGACCTCAGCTTGTCACGTCGCCACCTAGGAGTTGTTCTAAGGTCAAGGCGCGGCTGCCACGACCTGGGCTCCAGGTCTAGGCAACGAAGGTCTAGGTGATGCAGGTCTAGGTCTAGGTAGCACCTCTGCCTCGTGTTCCCGCAATCCCTTAGTTTTTAGTCCACTGAGGTTTCCGTCATGACTTGGTGTACGGTGCTCTCCACCGTGAAGAAAGTGTTGAACCTACACGTCGTCATCATCTTGAGAGCGATGTTTTCCTCCACGGCCTGACGTGTGTCGTTTTCCTCCTCGAAGAATGCGTCAAAAATGCTTGTCATCACCATCATTGTGTCAAAAGCTTTCGGAAGTGCTTCGTCAAGAATTTTGTAATGGCCTTGTGTTTGGCGCTTTCCTCCGTGAGGTCTTCGTCACAAATTTCTTCGATGTCACCACACGGAAGGCGTCGAGGATGTGTCTTCAAAAGAACAACACTTTCCTCCGCAAGGATCGCATCAAAATCCTTCATCTAGCTCTCCATGTGAACGTGATTGTCCGCTGCGTGGGTGGCGTAAAAAATAATTACCATAGCCACATCACTTATGAGCGACAAACTAAAACTAATTGTTACACGAAGGAATGAGGTATAACACAATTTACCCGAAAGCCACTAATTGGGGGGGGGGAGGGGGGGCATGATGGGTAGGTACCCTGAATCGTCCCTACGATCGAGTCGTGTGCTTGGGACGCTTTCTCTTCCCGCTGGCAGACATTCTCCTTGGGAAGCGAGGCTCAACGGTTGACTTCTTCCTTTCTCAACTCTATCCTCTCAGGAGTTGTGGAGGATTAGTGGCTCTGAGGTTCAGGATCTGGTCGCACCTCGGGTTGGTTTTCAGCAAATTAGGGTACAACTTGCGTTGCAGCTCTAGTGGACATTTCCTCGATTAGTGCCAACAAATCCTTTTTTCGTCATCTAGAGAAAGGGGCAACAAGGGGAAGACACATTCTCTGGTTGGGGGTGTTCTTCCTACCGAGGGGCCGACTCCTCTAGTGGTGGGCCATCCCTTGGGCTAGACTTCCATTTTGTTGGCCTATCCTCTCAAGGGGGCATTCGGTAGACCGGCGTCTCAGGCTCGGAATCTTGTCTGCATCCTCAACATCGAAAGCAAAGTTTTCCACAAATGACGCCAAAATGATATGGTTCTTTTGTAAATAAAATTAGGAGATCGCAACCGACGTGTCCGGGTTTGTATTCTGAAGGTCTTGTCCGTGGATTAGGAGCTCAATTTGTCTCTTTGGTCTTGCTAAGAAATTTTTGTGAGTTGTCAAATCATGTCCCCACTCAAGTGGTTGGGAGGGGGTATTTATTGGGATAAAATAAATCCTACTAAGGTATGGTAGAGTGCATAAAAATATGGTGGGGTTGCTCTATGATGGAATTGACTTTTATACCTTTATTATTTCTCTAGATTTACATAGTGTACCAATCAAATACTAAATAGCAGCTAAAACAAGAGGGTTGTTATTTCACTGAACTAGTGGCAATCAAAAACTCGAAAATAAAAACAAGTCCCAAAATAATCACACATGCAAATACTGGAATAAGCATACGCGTTTAGAATTATGTACGTTTTTGAGTTCGAGACTCTTCTGGATGTAGAAGCAGTGACGACCGCATCTCACACATAATGTATGCATCTTATTCCTCCTCTTTCCGAAGCTCCCTGTTCCCTTCCCCTATTATATCAACAATCATTAGCCAATAAGGGGGAAAAAAAATCAAGGGTTAATTATACTTAGACCCCCTTTAAAAATTTTCTGTTTACAATAGGCCCCTTTTCATTAGGGTTTAGATGGAAAATACTAACGCTAACGAATAAAAAAATTATATAAAATTTTAATTTTATGCCCCATTTAACATTTTCTGTAATATTTCTATCAGATGCCTATAATTTGGAAGTAATATTTTATTACAATTACATTTGACTTCATATATATTACATTTACTTCTTTATAAATATAAAATATTTCAGTTGAATTGTGAATAGGGGGTAAAATTGGGAATTTATATATATATTTTTGCTAATATCATCATTTTCTGTCCAAATCCTAACAAAAGTAGGGGCAATAAAAAAAATTAAAACCCCCCGAACCAAACTAAATCGAACCATCTGCTATAATTTATTTTTCAAACCATAATCTTAAATTTAGACTAAAATCACACCACACTGTTGGCTTGGTTTTAATTTAGAACTTTAAAAAACTGCCAATAATCAAACCGAACCACTAATTATTTATTTATTTTTATATATATAATAATTTGACAAAATAAATAATTTCTTAGAAGAATTTTGTATTTAAATTATATAAACCCATAATTCATATATTATCAAAAGTCATACAATGACCATGTTTGTAAAATTTCAATTTGGGCTTATACAAAAAGAAATGTGTTTAATTCTTTAAATTCATTAAAATTTTAAGCCCATTTGATCATTTCTCCCAATTTTGATTGTTCCCCCCCCCCCCCCTCTATTTTTCTCTCCCTCTTTTCCTCTTCTCTCTTTCCTCTCTTTTCGCCGCTTCTATCTCTGTTCTCTTTCAATCTCTTGCCAGAATGGTGGTCATTAATGAGTTGTCTTTCAAGTTTGTCGATGGAGAAGGTTTTAGAGCTTATTCTCAGGTTCTGGAGCCAAGTTTCAAAGTTTCCTTTAGGTACACAGTTGTAAGGGATTGCATGAAAAAAAAAATTGAGAAGAAAATGAAACTTAAAGCTTTTTAAATTTGAAAGAAAGTGTCTGACCACAAATACTTGGACGCCATTGCAAAATTTAAACTAGACATGTCTTACTGCGCTGGATAGACAGTGATTGAGAATCATAGAAGAGACTCATAAATTTTTGTATTGTTGAGAATCATAAAAGTAGAAATAATTGAAAAACAAACAGAGGAGTGTTTATATCGGTGGGGAATCGATAAATTATGCACAATTACTTTCTTGATAATATATTTGATATGTCTATATATAACCGACCCGTGGCCTTTGTTGGATTAAGTGTTTCCTTGTTGGATTACTATATATGTTCTTATATTTTAATCTATTTAAAGTTGTGGATAGTGTTAGTTTAAGGTGCATGATATTGGTCTTTCTTGCTTGCTAAATACAAATATTTGTTTTATTTCTTGATTTTTGTTAGTTTCAACGTCTTATTTTTGTTATAAGTATTAAAACTGCCAAGGCACCCGAAATTGCACAAAATCACACCTTTGATTTTGGTTTAAAAGTATTTGAAAAATTATTTTATAATACCACCAACGATAATTCGATTTGAGAATCAAAATATCGAAACCAAACCGTGAGCACTTCTAAACAAAACGGGGTCAGGTATAAATAAGGAATTCTCGAAAGGGATGTAAGTATAATTTTAAAGCTTTTTAAAAAAATATATATAATTTCATATTTTTAAAGGGGATCTAAGTATAATTAACCCAAAAATCAATGAAAAAAATCCTCCACTAACACATGCATATAGAGAACGCAAACCAATTTAATGTTTGCAACTCTTGGTGATTAAGGTTGAGGTCTCATGGTTTTAGAGGTCATGGTACGAATTCCACCAATGTGTAGGAGGATAGTCTACAGTATAGTAAGATTGTATATATTGTAATGTAAGGGGTTTTTTAGATTTAATTTATTCGATATTGTTGATTAAGTTATGATTGTTGTAAAAGTCGACAAGATAAAATGTATTTGATTTAGTTCAATTAATAATATTTATCGCTTTCACTTATTTAAAAAAAAAAAAAAAGAAAAACTCTTGGTGATCAAGGCAGCAACCAACTATAGAGAAAGAATTACCATGAGCGAAGTAGTGGAGAGAGAAACCCTAACTTAGAAGGAAAATGGTAACGGAATTATATTCAAAACAAATTAGGGTTTTTCCAGTGGGCTTTCATATATGTTGGGCTTCTCAATTGGGCCATTCATGGGTGCCCGTTAGCATTTAAATTTTGGTGGATTTAAATTATTATTTTTTTAAAAGTATATTTAGATAACTTATTTCAAAGAAAAATAAAATTCCAGTCATGAATGATAATTTTTTTTACTTAATTCGTAATTAATAATATATAAAAATATAGACAGATCTTAGAAAATCATAAATCTCCTGAGTAAAATTTTACATTGTTAAATTCTTGTAAGGTAGAAAGAAACGACGTAGCTCACACATGATGGGCTGGTAATGAGCAGTTTTACATGGGCTGAATTCTCAAAAGCCCAATATACCGTGTGACCCACAAGATTATTATAGGCCCAACTGTGGGCCTTGACAGGCCCATTAATATACTTCTTTGGATGCCATTTCTTATTCAAATAATCTATAAACCAATAAAAACTAGGGAAAATTAAGGGTGTTAACAAGTCAACCTCGACTTCGAGCTCGAGGATATTATTTCGACTCCAGCTCGATAAGTTTATAAGAAAGAGGCTCGAGCTTGAAGCACATACTGATGTGTCAAGCTCGAGCTTGAATCACATATTGATGTGTTTTACAACTTAATTGGTGACACGTTACCTGAGATATTGACTGTTTTGACTTCGTATGAGTCTCACGACCTTGGAGCTTATAAGCCGTGCAAGCTCATAGTATGTAACTAAAGTAGGACGCTTGTCTACATTATTAGCCCTCAAGACAAGGGGTTTAGGACAGGCACATGGCCTCATTCCCACAGACGACACCAAATAATGTGGCTCGCGACTTGATCCTGTTGCACGAAGTATTGTCTATTTTGTCTTCGTATAAGCCTTATGATTTTGTTTGAAAAAGACATCTTGCTAGGGAGAAGATACTCTAGACTTATAAGTCGCTCAAATTCCTAGTTGCAACTAAATGTAGGACGCTTGTCTATATCATGCATCACATATAAAGAAATCAAGCTCGGGTTTGTTTCCTATCCAGTCGAGCTCGAAATCATCAGCACATTATATCTTATTTATAATAATTACTCAAAATTAAAAAGAAAATGATTAATTAAGAAATCCAATTTTATTCAATATGACTATGCGAGGAGCATTAATTACCCTTGAAGAAAATGATTGTTGGGCTAAAAATGACACATATAAAAACAAATAATTTAAATTCAAATTTGGAAATCCCACCAAGCAAATTAAAACCCAGTAGTATCTTCCCAGAGCCCACTAAATTTTACGAGCAATAAGACATAATATAATCTTATACTATTTCTTAAAAAATTAATACATTGAAATTTAAATGACATAAACGTCGACGTCATATACATGTGATTAATCTTAATTAATTAAAGTGGGATTTGGGTTTTATGTGAGATGAATAAGTACAGTATGAAAGAAGACAAAAATAAGGCAAAATTTATGACAGTACTATGTATAAGTCAAAATCAATGTATTGGGATAATGATAATTTATTTATTATATAAATTATTAGTATTGAAACTCTAAGAAAAAAATTAAGTAAGTTTCTGACAATGAAAAAGTGGATTGCAGATATTACAATTATTTTATATGATTTGTGATTGTCCGAAAACAATATTAGTTTGTTTGTTAGCTTTTGGTCGTGTTGGGAAATGCAAACGTACCTTACAAGTTCCATGTGCATTTTATTAACAGTTTTATAACAAATTACTGTTACATTAATATGTTTTTAATAAATTATTACATCTAAAAATTTAAGAGAATGTGAGGAAATACATATATATATGTGGTGTTATTTATTAATTAATTAACCCCACTTAAATAAATTTTAAATGAGTCAATGCGAAGATGAAAGCAAAATATATACTATTAAAGAACACACTTTGAAATTATACAGAAATTTAATTAGAGAATAGAAACATTTATAAATAGGGTTTAAAGCATTTGACCTCTTTTGATTATCAAAATATTTAAAAAAATCCCTTGTGTTAAATAAAATCGTAAAAAACATCATGTGATATTAAAAGTATAACAAATTAACCTACTTGTGGACAACGATGGGACAAATGCACTTGGTGTGAAACTTGTTTTTTCTCTTAAATGATAAAATTGCTCATGTCCTCCACAAATATAAGGTTGCAAGTTTGAAATGATCATAATTTGGCTTCTCCCATCTGTTTTTGTTCTTTTTTTTGTGCTCTGATGTTCTGTAGAACTTGTTCAATTGTAGATTTTCTCTGCCTAAGTGAGGACTGTTTTAGGCTTGAGGCATTGTATTTGCAGAGGATGGGGGCAATTTTGTCATTTCGAAAAAAAAACGTGCAAACAAGCCGCACGCACACCACGCGCATTTGTTCCACTGTTGTCCACAAGGGGTAATTATTATACTTTTAAAATTAAAAGATGGCGAAGTTGTGAACCAATGACCAAAGGATCATGGGTTCGAATTCAACCAATATGTGGGTGTTATAGTCTACTTTAATAGTAGTTATTGGTCTACTGTAATAATAATTATTAGTTAGTTATACATATTTAATATTAATACCACGTATAACTAATATTGATGGTTCATGATTAAATTTATAATATAATTATAATTAATTCACTCAAAAAAATTATATATCATATGTTAGATTTTATACAAATATATATATATATATAGAGAGAGAGAGAGAGAGAGAGATAGATGTGATGTTAGAAATTTGAAGGAATGTGATTGACTTCTCATTAAACATATATATGGTGGCATAGAAAGCTGAAAGGAAAGTGTCTGATAGCTTTTGGTGGACTTGCACTTCCAAGTTTGAATTTTTCACATATGTTTTTGTGTTCTTGGAACCTTCTCACTATCTCAAGATGCCTTTTCTTTTTCTTTTTCTTTTTTTTTTTTTCATTTTAATTTCTTAGTAAAGTAGAGTTGTTGGGGTCCATGATGAAAATACATGCACCAGTAGTACTGTATCATTTGGGGCAGTGCCCTAGAAACAAGAAAAATATAATTAACCTTGCTTTTTGTTTTATTAATTTGGTTAAATTGAAAAAGACATTTGCTTATTGACATTCTGCTACAGAGATAATGCGCCGCTGCACACGGACAAGTTTTTAGTTTCCAATAAAATTCATTATAATTAATATACAAATCTAATTTAAAAAATATTATTTTATCTATATATGCTGATTAATTTTTCTTCAAGCAATTAAGTGAAAAAAGGTCAAAATATATAAAAGTGATTTGAATTTTCTATTACAATTCATGTTGCTTCTTCTATTTTATTTTATATATGCACGTCGCGTGTATAAAAATCATATTATTTGGTCCCTTTTCTAATGAGGAAAAAATTGGTTCATCACGTGAGTACAACATGGGCTCATTATAGCAACTTGGGAGTCATGATTTTCAAAAGGGATATTGGCAATTGGCATGCATGCATTCTTGTACACTAAACTTACCACAGCAATTGATTAAGTACACTACTCAATTATTAATTGAACGTCCCAAAATCGGAAAAAATAAATATTAATTTGGTTTAAATATTTTTGTGAAGTTAATTTTATTTATCACGTATAAAATAAGTTGAAACATTTAAAAAAACATCAAATATAAAATTATATTTAATATTATATATAGATATATATATATATATATATGTAATTCGGAACTCAATTTGAACTAGAGAAATATATATATATATATATATAATATTACATGCACGGCATAGATTATATAACAATGAAGCCTATAGTGAAATAATTAGTCTTCACATATATCATACTATAACAAAAGATGTGCTATGTCAATTCAAAAAATACCCTTCAATTGATAATTTATTCAATTTTTTAAATTTTTTATTAATTTAACTATCTAATTAATATAATTTATTTTTATTTATAATATATTTTAAAATGTTAAAGGTTATTTATTGTATGCATACAGAAATGATGTGGCACGGCTATTTTTTTTTTTTTTTTTGAATTGGAAGCGATGGATTTTATTAATCGAAAGTTAAGTGATTATATTCGGTTCCGTTGGCTATCAATATCGAATAGAGATAATTACAAACAATCAAATCTATAATATCACATAAACAACACCTAGCTATACAGTAGAAATAAGGGGTTTGAACCCATGACCTTTAGGATTATAGGGCCTCAACTTCGCCAACTAAACTAGGCCTCCTCGGCTCACTGTTAATATATATATATATATATATGTATTGTAGCTAGCTGTAGGCTATCTATATCTATATATATATAAAGTGCATGCAGATTGCAGATTGCAAATCCAAATTGATTTGAATTGAAAGTGGAAGTTGAAATCCATGGAACAGTATAATCATATTCATAATTTCAAACTCAAAGTCTCTCGCCTTTTCCCTTCTTCCTGCCACTTCCGAACCCTACCTGATGTTGCAGACTCCTCCATTCCCATCACAAAAATTCCCCATGATAATGACCATTCTTTCACAAACCCTAGAAATTCTCCCAAACCAGACCACCTACAATGTTCTTCTGATGCAAAGGGGGGAAGGAATTATACCCTAAATTCCCCCAAGAAAAGGGAGGTGATCAAACTTCAAGAATGCAGAAAGATCAAGACCCACCAGAGTTCTTCCTCCAACAGCGGCCGCTGGTTCAGCAGCAGCGATGATAAAACCGGCCGACCGCCCGACGACTTCGAAACCGATACTTTTTTCAGCTTATCTTCCAACTCCGGCGACTCTTTCCGCCTGAAAACCTCCAGTCGGAGATTCAGAACATGCCAGGAGATGGAAAGCATTGATGAAAGGGGGCGTTGCTCGTCTTTTTCATCGGTCAATTCAGTCGGCGCACTTCGCCGGAAAACAGCAACAACCACCTGCGGTAAAGCCACTACTGCAAAGGTAGGCAAGAAGAAGTCCAGCAAGACCTTCCCAGAAAGTGAACTGGCCGGGTCTCATCAAATCTCAACTGATCGGCTTTACTATAACAGCAACAACCGTGATTCTGGGAGGAGTTTTCGGCGCCGGAAAACTGCCCAGAACCGCCGTAGAATCAAGAAAAACCCACCGGGAAGGAGGTGTTTTGATTCGAGTTCGATGATTGAAGAGTGCTATGCGGTGGAGAAGAGTTCGAGTGATCCTCGCAGTGATTTCAGGGAATCGATGGTGGAGATGATAGTGGAGAAACAGATGTTTGCGGCGGAGGATCTGGAGAGACTGCTGCTTTGTTTCTTGTCCCTGAATTCGGTTTCCTATCATGGGATAATATTTGATGTTTTTTCTGAGATTTGTCAAACATTGTTCAGTAATTGAGTTAATCCCTTTGTTTTATTAGGATTAATCAATCTGCTCTTGATTATGTAAATCGCATTCATGTTCTTTCAGTTGCTCTTTTTACATGCTAAAATTTTCTACCTTAATTTTTCTTCTCATCCTTGATAAAGTACCCCTCCCTCCATCCATCTAAAAAATTTGGTTAGAAAGAAAAATAAATTAATATTAATATTTTAACACGTCTGTCAAAACAAAAAAATTTAAATCAAACGGGATTGGTCATACTTCAACCAATTGTATGACAAGTGTAATTGGTGTGCAATTCAAGAAAAGTGACTATGTCAAGTGTATCAAGGGAAAATTGTAATTTACGTCCCATAACTTATCTCATTTGAGATTTTGGTCCGATTGTTTTACGACTCGGCAATTTTAGTCCCACAAATAAGAAAAAGTTGCAATTTACGTCTCACAACACTTTCCGTTAAATTGTTAATGGATGGACGGTTAACTTAAGAAACAAAGTTAATGGAGCATGTGCTTGGCACGTGCTCCTTCCATTAATAATTTAACGGAAAGTGTTGATGGGACGTAAATTACAACTTATTTGGACTCGTGGGACTAAATTTTCTGAGTCGTAAAACAATGGGACTAAAATCGCAAATGAAGTAAGTTATGGGACGTAAATTACAATTTCCCCGGTGTATCGCACTTGTCTTATGATTGATTTGGTTTGGCAATACTTGGTTTCGATAAGAATTTGTCGACGCACATGTAAATCCTACATGTGCAACTTTTCTTTTATAAATAGGTGTCAGTGGGTCAAAATTAAAATATCTTACTTGGTCCGGCACTCTGGCTCTAATAGAATGTAAACGATTATTTTATATAAAAGTTTAAATCGATAAAGAGGAGATAATTATTAAAAATAATATTTTAGAATGAATACAAGGCAGCAAAAAGAGAGATGAAGAATGAATGGTTTTCATGTGTTATAACATGTTCATTCTTCCTCATAATATAATAAGAATAATTTGAACTTGTTTAGGTTGCATTTGGATGTAACATATAATTGTATTTTTAGGTAAAAGATTTTCATGAGTAAAAATTTTGGAGTGACTTGCATTATCAAATTCTTGTTCAGGTAAAATCCAAAATCCAAACAAAGCCTTATGGTGGATATTAAACGGGTCCAAATATTTATTAGGTGGTAGCCCAAAGGGGTAGTGGACTAGACTATTCCAAACCCCATATTTGGGCCGTTGGGCTTTTCTTACCAGACTTGACTTAACTTTGGTTGAATAATTGACTTTAGTTACAATTAAAAGTAAAAGATATGGAAAACAACAGCGGGGATAGCTCAGTTGGGAGAGCGTCAGACTGAAGATCTGAAGGTCGCGTGTTCGATCCACGCTCACCGCAAAAATAATCTACTTCCTTTTAAAATTGTGCCCCTATGCGTGAAATGTGTGTATACTATATTGCCAACTAAAGCTATAAGGTTAGCTGGGTAAGCAGCACGCTGCTGAGAACATGACACTTTTCTTTATGTCCCCTTTTCTCCTTTCTTTGCGTGCAACTTCAACTACTACTCTTCTCCTTTTCCACTATGCAACACAGCTTCTCTTCCCTACTCCCACTCTTTTGCTCTCTCTCTCTCTCTCTCTCTCTCTCTCTCTCTCTCTCTCACACACACACACACACACACACACACAATGATGCATGATATTATGCATGATCATGATGATGATGATGATGATGATGATAATGATGATGGGTGATTTTCATCCATGATCATCTTTTCATGCATGTTTTGTATAAAGCTCCCTCCACCCCCAAACATTCTGGAATTTTGTGGCACCCACACATAATGTCACAGCCACAGCCCAAAGACATAAAATGTAACATTATATATGTTTGATGAGTAAGATAGTTTTTGCTGTCACATTTTGATGGGAGATGTCTCCATATATTTTTATATATTTCATTTCTTAATTTGGCTATTCATTTTTCAAACTTAATTCCATAAATGGAAAACCCTAGCTAGCTAGTGTCATTGCTGCTTCTTTGGGTCTTAGTTACTTTTCTTGATTACATTTATTGAACGGGTTTAATGCAATTTACCTATTTATGATATTACAAATGAGCAAATTATCCCATATGAAATAGAAATAATAATTTATCTGTTTGTGTTCTTTGAAATGAAGCAACTTCTAAATTGGTTCATTTTAAAAAATATAAAGAGATAAATTACTATTTTATTTTTCATAGGGGATAATTTGCTTATTTATAATATCACAGAAGGTTGCTTGCATTTTCTCCCTTACTGAATTGATATGGTATATGTGATGAGTTAGACAGGTCTTAGGAAAATTTTGTTCGGAGTTTGAGTACTTATGATGTTTTTGTATCTAAAGAGGGGTTTCATGAATTAATTCTTTCTTGGTGGAAATTAAATAATCTAAAAATGACATATAGTTGCTGGATCAGAATAAAAGATATATAAGGTGAGAACTAATTAATATATATAATTGTGGGATTTATGTTTCTAATTTGACATGGAAATATAAGCTCATTTATGATTTTTCCTATTTTTAATTATTTTCTTGTATAAGGGGCCATTTTAAAATTTCAATATATTGTGGAATAAGAGAAGTAATGAGTATTAAATTATATTAGAATATTCCATAATTATAAAACTCAAGCAAATTGGCAAAAATCATATAGAGACACTCACATGCATGCACTTCAATGGACAAACCCTTCATTTGTAAGAAAATTTTAATCCGGACTTAGTTCGATCAAGCCTGAACTAATATATGATAAGTACAATACATTTATCGTGTAATTAATGTACAGTTCAGGAAAAGTGACCAATCACATAACAAGTGTATCACCCTTACTCTGTATTAATTTGGTTCGATCAAATTTAATTCAGACAAAAAATTTTCTCATTTATAACACGACAAACAGACAATATATTTGAAATAAATCATGCATCATGACTAGAATTAATCCCAATCATTAATTTCGTACTCTTTCCATGAAAACATATTATTTGAATCATCATCTTCATCATGATGGACCTAATCACACTCCCCAACCATCCGATCTGATGTTGACTCTCCCTAGCTGCATGCACCCAACTCGAAACTACATGGTCCACACACACACACATATCAGTACAGTTAAGACAATCAATTTGTGTGTATAGGACCACAACAAATAATTCATAAATTAATAAACAGGGTGGATATTTTAATTAACTTATAAAAAAAAATGAAATTCATAAATTAATAAACAGGGTGGATATTTTAATTAACTTATAAAAAAAAATGAAATTCGTGATCATCATGATCATCAAAATTGGACGGTCTGATGAGCTTGCATGTGTGCGTACGTAAAGGGAATTATCAGAGTGCCTAATCATGAGCCGGAGCCTGCACCCTCTGTGCAATCAAATGCATACATAGTACTATATAGATAGTCATAGGACCACAATCTATTCTTGTAAAAGTACAACTACTTAATGCAATATCTAATTTGGTTTTAGAATAAATTACAGTGACTTCTCGTTAGATTTGATATAATGATAAATACTATCTCGTTATTTAAAAAATTATAAATACTCATATGAGATTTGTAATTTTTAACCAAAAATTTGAAATTGACCATTTTGTTCTTAAATTTATTTATTAACATTGTAGAAAAATCAGCCAAGCGAAATTGTATTATTGCTCCCTGTATAAAAAAAAATTAAGAAACTTCTCCCAACACATTGAAGTCCAAAAAATATTTAAGAATTAAATAAAAAATAATTCAGTGCATAAGGGCATTTTAGTTAGTTAACCCATAAAAATAGATAAAAATGAGTTATTTGCTAGACGATTACAAATCTCGGGGGATATTTGTAATTATCAAACAACGAGGGAATATTTATAATTATGTCAAATTTCAAGAGAAGTAGCTGTAATTTACCCTTGGTTTTTATCCCCTTATTTCCAACATAATTACACAACATAAAAAATGCGGGGTCTCTTTTCCGTTATCTTATCGTGGAAGTGACTTTTTTGTCCTTTGCAAGAAAACCATAGAAAAAAAAAAGGTGTAATAGATGAGACTATTTTCATGTGCAAAACTGCAGGCGAGCATGTTCATCTTCACTATTGCACTGTACTAGTTTTTTGTGTTGGGAAGTAAAAAGCGTGCTTTTGAGTTCTGCATGTGGCTCAAAAGCACGCACCGCATAGACCACCCACCACATTACCAGTTGCCAACCCCTATATTGGGCTTGAACAAAGCAAGCCCAACTTTTTTCTACCATAAAAATTTAATTAAAATATTATTAACATTTATAGCCTATCCAGTTTTTGCTCCCTTACTACTAATTAATTAATTAGTTATATCATTCTTAATTAGTTCATCTCTTTATTATAAAAACAATTGCAAACCACTAAATAATTTATTTTTAGTTTAAAATTTTTGAAAAATATTTAATCTTATCTTAGGTCAATTAGTATAAAGATATCCATGATATACTGTGTTATGCAATCAAGCTATATTTGGATTAATGAACTTAAATTATGAATTTTAAGTCCATGGTCATAGATCCGTAGAATTTATTTAGATAATTCTGAATTTAAAGAATTTCAAATCCCTCACCTCTAAATTCAAATTATTTGTTCACATCGATAGATTTCAAATTATTTTTGTATGGAATCTTTCGAAATATTTTCTCCAAATTATTTTCTTAAATCCAAATCTATCAATTAAAATGTAATTTTAGTGATGATATCGGTTATTTTAGTGGGGGTAAACATCACTTTTGGTCCCTCAAGTATGCCACTTATCCACTTTTGGTCCCTCAAGTATGCCACTTATCCACTTTTGGTCCCTCAAGTATGCCACTTATCCACTTTTGGTCCCTCATGTTTCCTCCTCATCAGATTTGGTCCCTCAAGTTTAGAAATCTCATCAGTTTTGGTCATCCTGTTAAAAATTCCATTAAAACTAACGGAAAAAAAAAAAAGAACCCACAATTGGACTGAATTGGAATCGAACCAGCATCTTCACTATAGCAAAATAGCACATTTACCACTCAACCAAAATTCTATCTTTGTTAGTATAGTAAATAAAATTGTACTTAACCACTAACTGAAATAAAAATTATTAAAAAATATCTCAAAATCATGTTGAAAAATTTGAAAATCAAATACACCACACTCCTATATACTTGATAACAAACATTAAAATATGACCAATCAAAATAACACAAATGCCAAACAATGTCATAAAAGCCATAAAAATATATAAAGAAAGACATGAAATTCATAAAAAAATGCGTATGTCACGTCATCAAATACATAAAAATAATTTTGAAAATATTCTAAACATATATGCATTTGGTGCAGAAATAAGGAGCCATAGATATTTTCAAAACTGTATTTTTATGAATATTTAGAATATTTTCAACATTGTGTTTATGACATTATTTGGTGTTTATGTTATTTTGATTGATCAAATTTTTAATTTTTGTTATCAGGTATATAGGAGTTTCGTATATTTGATTTTAAGATTTTCAAACATGTTTTTATTATTTTTTATTTCACTATTTGGTTAAGTACTATTTCAGTTAATAAATTGTTTAAGAAATTGGTTTGGTTGAATGGTAAGGATGCAGTTTTGCTACCATGAAGATGCGGGTCCTATTCCAATTCAGCCCATTTGCGTTCCTTTTTTTTTTTCCTAAATCCGTTAGTTTTAACGGAATATTTAACGGGAGGACCGAAATTGATGAAATTTCTAAATTTGAGGGAT
Source organism: Sesamum alatum (assembly GCA_034509735.1). Lineage (NCBI taxonomy): Eukaryota > Viridiplantae > Streptophyta > Magnoliopsida > Lamiales > Pedaliaceae > Sesamum > Sesamum alatum. The sequence continues at coordinate 20,143,397 of JACGWO010000009.1, read as the reverse complement.
CAAATCTGATAAGGAAGAAATATGAGAGACCAAAAATGAATAATTGGCACACTTGAGGGACCAAAATTGATATTTACCCTTTTAGTGGGAATCTGAATCCAAAAAGTCATAATTATCAAGTCGAGACATTAATTATATAGTGAACGTGTATGCACTAAATTAAGCCAATTCATGTAGACCAAAATTTAATGTTCTACTTTTATACACCGAGTAATATTTATCTCTTGGGGCTAATCTGTTACCATATTCCCTCTAAATTAACAAGTGCACAAAATCGACTACCTACGAGTAAAGATAGCTGATAGATATTGATGTTCCATCAGATCCATCGGGCTAGCCCAAGAGTTAGGAGCAGGCCTCCAGGCCGAGCAGTCCAGCAGGCCGGAACCGCCAGACCCAAAACAGTAAGATTTTTCATACATAAGCCCAGTTTTAAGTACTGATCTGGCAGGCCCACAAAAAAGGCTTGTACAATAAGCCCAGTCACTGAACAACTCGGATTCCACATCACAAAGCTAGCCAACACCTAAAGTTACGTCATGTTAAAAGATCTCATCTAGATTCCAGTAGATTGGCCAGAATCCAGATGTTTCTCAGCAAGTAATTACTTTCCCGGGAAATCTGACAGATGTGGTAAGGTCAACTTAAACGGCTATATCTTCACCAATTCAACTCCGATTCGTGCACGGTTTGTTGGATTGAGAAGCCAACTCTTCAAGATTTCTAACAGTATATGGAACTCAACGAAACTTCTCCAACATCGGGTTCAACACTGGCTATTAAAACAGCACACTGTGCAGTCATTTGACACAACTCAACATCTTGCATTTTGGCAACTCTCAAGTAACATTTACCTTATTTTGCACACGAAATTCTCTCCATTTTTCAGCATACTCTCACACGAGTTATCACACATCACACCACTTTACCATTACTCTCACATTCTTTAAGTGTTCCTTTATTTTATTCAAGTCGAACATTACTGACTTAAGCATCGAAGTGCTAACCCCTCTCTGCAGGTTAGTTTCCTCTATAATCTTGGGACTTTTGTGAAGATCCCTCGATATTTGTGGTGCTGTTGAACCCCAGTACGCATCATTGGCGTCGTCTGTGGGAACACTTGAGCATTGGCATGAGAAATGGTTGATTCGGATAATGTTGGATCTTTCTTGGGAGATGCCTCTCTCCCTGCTGCAGTAGGATCCACCGTCCTACCTTCTGAATAGATGAGGAGTACCGTCAGTGCCCCCCGCTCCAACTGGTGGCCTCCCAGGTCCAGTTGTCGACTGCCCCGCTCTAGATGTGGCCTTCCCTGCTCCAACTGGTGCCGCTGCTGCTCTGGGGTGGCGACCTTCCAACCCGGTGTCCAACCCAGTCGATGTTCCTACTATTTTGGACCCGCTCTTCTATGAGTAGCTCCGATAGTTCATTGTGGAAACCATCCAATCAACACTCCGAGGCTCCCCAGCCAGTGGAGCAGTACAACCTTCTCAGCAGGAAAATGAAACTGATCCACCAATTCCCGCTGCCTGCAGCAGGACGAACCTGTACCTGCTGACCTCACCAGCAAGAAGGCAGCACCCCAAGAGCCTCCCAAGTACTGACACTCTCTTAGAAAGGAAATGATGGAAATCCACCAAGAGGTAAGAAAGGAGGCTTTGCCCGCTGAACGAGGCATTCCTTCTGTACTGATATCATGGAAGAAGAGCTCGATGCTCACTTCAGGGTGCCTTCGCACCTACCTGTCTATAATGGTACTACTGACCCTACTGAGCACATACGTAAGTTAAAAAATGCAGCCTTGCTGCACAGGTATACTGATGGTATTAAGTGTCGTGTTTTTCTTACTACACTAACCGACTTTGCTCAACAATGGTTCGACCAGCTTCCAGTTGGATCAGTGAGATCTTTTTCAGAGTTTAGTTCCCTTTTCCTGTACAAGTTTGCCAACAACAAGAAGTATCGAAAATCGGGCATCAACCTTTTCGGGGTCAAATAAGAGGAAAAGGAAACCTTGAGTACATATGTCCAGCGCTTCAACAATGCAATCCAAGAAGTCCCTACTGCCCCACTAGGAGGTGCTGGTTAGTGCTTTCACCCAAATCCTTCGGATGGGGCCCCTCTTTGATTCATTGGCAAAGAAACCTGCCGCCAGCTTCCATGAAGTACTGGCTCGAGCAGAGAAGTACATGAATCTCGAAGATGCCCGACTGGTCAGGAAAGGTGACAACAAGGACAAGAGGAGAGACGAAAACACCTCGGCGTCCCGCAGGAGCGAGGAGTAGGTCGCTGACCTTGCCCCCAGGAAGGAACATAAGAAGTTTTATTCCTAAAAATCAGCATTATACTATCTGAATAAAGAGCGATTCCCGCTCCTTTGCTATACTTTGCTTCATCAACAGGTTAATCACCTTACTGGCTCCTAGCCCACATAAAACGCCTTGCTAGCGCACGCAGTCAATAAGCCGCCTTTGCTGGCGCACACATCTCATAAGTCGCCCTTGCTGGCGCACGTTCATAATAAGCCGCCCTTGTTGGCGCAGGCATTTCATAAGCCGCCCTACTGGCGCACTCTTACTAGCTTCGAGCCCTGATAAGCCACCTCGTTGGTGCACTCTTACTGGCTTTAAGCCCTGATAAGCCGCCTTGCTGGCGCACTCCTACTGGCTTCGAGCCCTGATAAGTTGCTCTGCTGGCGCAGTGTTATTGGCTTCAAGCCCTGATAAGTCGCCCTGCTGGCACACTCTTACTTGCTTCGAGCCCTAATAAGCCGCCCTGCTGGCGCATTCTTACTGGCTGCAAAAGCCCTAATAAGTTGCCCCTGAAGGGCACATCTCTGCTCATTTTATAGACTTAAAGTCTTAATAAATTGTCATCAGCAAGCATACTTATCTACCTATGATAGCTCATACATGACAACATGGATATACTTGCTTACTACTCGGGTTATGCCTCTATCTGTTGCTTTTAGCACTCGCTTACTTCCTACTACAGTAGGTCACGCCCTGTTCCTACTGGATAAAGCTATCTTGCTACCAACAGGAGGTCTCAAGGCCAGACCGGTGCAAGGACCACCTACCTTACTGATGGTAGGAGGATGTTGACCAACCTGCTCAATCGGCAATGGAATGCCTTCAAGATTGAGTACTACACATAGAAAGGCCCTTGGCAGCTAGTCGAACCTACCTTCCAACTTCAGCAGGTGTATTCTTACTTGAACTAAGAACTTCATAACAGGTTTTATCCCTTGAATACATATTCAGGTGTTTTTGCTAACCACTTTTGCTAAAACTTGCCTATACCACATCTCTACTTTTATCAAGCATGTGATATTGAAACTTGCTCAGTATTTGCACTAACCAGGAGTACTTACAACTCTACTGCTCTTGTATAAAAGCAAGTCCTGTTTCCTTTCTTGTGTTATTCACAGGCCCAGTTTTCAGATCCCGTCTGACTCCAATAAGCCGCCTGCTGGCGCACGCTCTAATAAGTCGTCCCCAACTGGCATGCACACTTACGTAAGCTGCCACTAGCCAGCGCACGTTTCTACTAAGTTGCCCAAGTTGGCGCACGTTTCTATGTAAGTCCCCCCTAGCTGGCGCACGCTCCTAATAAGCCGCCCTTGTCTTGTGCACGCACTTACGTAAATTGCTCCCAGCTGGTATATGCAGTTACATATGCTACCACTGGCTGGTGCGCACATCCAACCCTGCCACTACCAACTGACATACTCACTCCAGTTTTCAGCTACCTTATATCGGCACATATATTTGAACATAATGCTTATAAAGCCTACTTAGGCTAACTTACTGTTTTACTGCGAGATGTATTCTCTCTTAGTAAATCGCATCGTCCTCACTAATAATAGGAACAATAGAATCCACCCCGTTGGTACATAGTAGGATTAGGACAACACAGCAAGACAAGCCCTGCTGGTACACATCAAGATTGAGACAACACAACAAGGAGGAAACAACATAACGTGGTATCTCCTGCTAATGCAGTCAGGTATATAGCTCTTGTGCTAACCTTTGCAGGGCTACTTACTTCTACTCCACTAGTCTGACAGCAAGTCTCGCACTACTGGAGTAGGGGGAGTGATGATGCCCCCTCAGATCCACCGGGCCAGCCCAAGAGCTATGAACAGGCCTCCAGACCGAGCAGGCCGAAACCGCCAGGCCCAAAACAGTAAGATTTTTCATACATAAGCCTAGTTTTAAGAACTAATCTGGCAGGCCCACAAAAAAGACTTGTACAACAAGCTTAGTCAACGAACAACTCGGATTCCACATCACAAAGCTAGCCAACACCTAAAGTCACGTCATGTTAAAAAATCTCATCTAGATTCCCAATAGATTGGCCAGAATCCAGATATTTCTCAGCAAGTAACTGCTTTCGGGGGAAATCTGGCAGATGTGGCAAGGTCAACTTAAACGGCTACATCTTCACCAATTCAACTCCGATTCATGCACGGTTTGTTGGATTGAGAAGCCAACTCTTCAAGCATCGGAGTGCTAACCCCTCTCTGCAGGTTAGTCTCCTCTGCAATCTTGAAACTTTCATGAAGATCCCTCGACATTTTGTGGTGTTGCTAAACCCCAGTACGCATCAGATATATATAATTAATTAATATAGTTATTGATGTGAGCAAAATCTACTCAATTAGAAAAACGGCTTTGGGTTGAAAGTTCCAATCCGCCCGCTAAATGATGCGATGAAATGGGACCTACACAATAGAAATTAGCACTCCAACGCTCAAGTCAGTAATTTGTCAGAAAAAAGATAAAGTGAAAGAACGATGCAAATGCAGAATATAATTGTGTTAGGTGTAGCATGAAACAATTGTGTAGCAAGCAAGTTTGTGAATACGTTACCCATTTAGGGGTGAAGACTTGGTATTTTATAGGTGCAAGAGTCCTCTCGGGCTGAGAGGTCTATTAGGGTTAGGTCTCTTAGAAGCTGCTCGAGGGGGGCTCCATGATCCCGGGGAAATTGGCGGATAACTCTCACGAAAACAGATTGGGCTTACGGATAAGGATGTCTATCTCCTCCTCGCGTCTCTCTTGGAAATTGGGTATCCCCCTCACGTCAGCAGGTGACATGGGCATCCACCGTTTTACTGGCAGACTTCGCGGCCTTAAGATTGGGCTATTATGCCTCGTCAGTTGGGTTGGCCCAAATGAGGCTGATCATGCTCCTGGGCCTCGCTCCTCCTTTGGACTGGATGGAGACGTGGGCCCTCCCTTCTGGGCTTTATGGCTCTTTCCTCCATCTGGGCTTGTGCTTCCTGCCTTGGGCCATCCGGGATTTAATGCAAGGTTACATGCTTGATAATCTTGGGCCTCACCTATTGGGGCTGGATTGGGCCTGCTCGATTTATCCGTATCACTCAATCTCCCATCACTCTGAGAATAAGGGGACCATTACCCTCCTTTTGAGAGTAAGATGGTTCTCAGGGGAGTCTTCGTACCTAAGCAAGGGGCAACCCTCTCAGGTTGCTAGAAAATGTCAGAGATTTGACGGTTGTAACGTAAGACGCCTCGTGCTCCGGGCATGTGAGCTGACATCTCTGTAAAGGCGGATAGTTACTCGCTAGACTGCCCTTTGGGTGTTGGTAACCGCCCAATCCCTGGAGACAGAAAGGCTCTATCCTCCACTCCCCGAGAGGACCTGCTGGGGCTCCTCGCAGGCTATCATGCAAGGGTACTCTCCTACCTCCTCCTTTAGTTTTTATTTCTTTAACATGCTTAATGAGGTGGATTTTCTTCTCAGGCAAGCGCGGTCTTGGGAGAGGTCATCTCCCGTCGCCAGGCTCCTCCTCCCCTCCCCCGAATGGCCAGTGAAAGAGGCTGAAGAGAAGGTGGACCGTCTAGGGGAGATGTGACCAAGGCCAAGGAAACCAAGAAGGCGGCCCAAGAGCGGGCTCGGACTGCCGAGGAGAAGGCCCAAGTGGCCGAGGATAAAATGGAGCAGCTACAACAACAACTATTAGATATACGGAGAGTCGATCTACTGCCTTGGTCAAGACCAAGGTGCAGGCCTCCCGGGACGTCTCTCACTCTAAGGAGGGGCGCCAATACTTGGAGGCTTACTAGGAGAGCCACCTCACCGAGTTCAGGGGGTCAAAAGACTTCAAGGCGAAGATGGGGCGCATAGCGGGCCCCTTCTTGGAGTACGACTTCAACGCTTAATAGAGGCAGTTTGCCACTAAGGGATATCCCCTCAGGTGGTTGAGGCATCCTTCTTGGACTTTGAGGCGGCCTTGGAAGGGGGTCCTGATCCTTTTGCCCCTCAGCCCCCAGCGTGGAATCCCCCACAGTGGTCTTAGGTACCAAGCTGACTAGGTGGTTTGCTGTTATAACCCCCATCCTTAAATTTTTAAATCACATAACTGGTCACATCCTCTCAGATGAGGAGCTGGACCTGATAATGGATACTGCCATGGAGAAGGTGAAAACCCCCTGATTGCTCCTAAAGAGATTGCGGCGAAGGAGCCAATTGAGGATAACGTTGTTGCCCCTGAGCCTGCTTCGGCCGCCTCTATCCCTAAGGAGCAGCCCGCTGAAGCCGCCGCCTCTGCTGCTGAGGAAGATATGTTGTAGGGAGGGGAGAAGGCCTCACCTGTGGGGCAGCACAATTAAGATATACCCCCTCTTTTTATGAAATACTGTTTTCCCTTACTTTCCATTCCCCCACCACAAGTAAGGATGAAATAATTTTGTTTTTGGATGATTTGGTCCTTGGCCAGTTTGGCTGGGGGTCTCTGCAATTTTAGTTGCTTTCTTTTCTACCTGCCTCTGTCTAGGGTTTGCCACCCTTATATGGTTTGCGCTTTTTTCTGCTAGTATATGTTTACCCTAGGGGGATGTCTTTGATTATGTTTTGTGTATGTTGTCTATTATCATGCCTTGAAGCAACTGCTTTGTACACATAGAAACAACCAATTGACAAAGTTTAGAAAAAAGAAAGATTGTTTCTATGACTTCAACATGACTACGTCTTGCTTGAGCTAGCTGTCTATACTTAGGACAGGGCTTTAGTTTAGACTCCAAATGCCTGTGCGAAATCAGGGCTTACATTTTGATGAGAGAGAAAGAGGGGTGTCTGCTTACATGGCCATGGCTTCTTTTCGGCCCTTGAGGGCTCCTTAGATAAAAGAATGAAATGGTGTAAGGATTCGGAATGTGTACTTTGTGGTGGGGTAGAAGTCTTATCTCTTAAACTCCTTTTTCCATTTCCGAGGTAACTATGAAATTAGTAATGACTTGGTAATACCTGCTAAGAAGACCTTATAAGCCAAAGCTTCTCTTCCTGCCGAATCCAAGCTTGGGAGGGCCATGCCTAATAGGGCCCCTCTGAGGGGATTTTCTTATTCGAGGGTCCCATTAGCAAAATCTGTTCCTGGGAGGGTTCCGCTGAGGAGCTTATTTTCGAGAGGACTCCACTAAGAAAGCTTATTTTCGTGATGGCTCTGCTGAGGAAGCTTATTTCTAAAAGGGCTCCGTTGGTGGAGCTTATTTGTAAGAGGGCTCCGTTGAAGGAACTTATTTATAAGAGGGCTCCTTTGGTGGAGCTTATTTCTAATAGGGCTCCACTGGTGGAGCTTATTTTTATGAGGGCTTCACTGAGGGAGCTTTACGAGTAGAACTTCTTGAGGTTTTGGATATTCCAGGGTCGAGGAAGGGGGAGTCCTTCCCCATCTTCTAGTTTATATACTTCCCGACCCAGTGTGCCCATCACTTTATAAGGTCCTTCCCTACACTATTCTAGATGCCTCCACCTTCCGGAGCACTAGGTCGCTGACTTGAAAGTTCCAAGGTTTGAGCAGGCGATTCTGAACTTTGATCATCAAGCTTTTGTTCCTCTGCCTTCGAAGGAATGCTTTTTCTCATAGTTCCTCTATGAGATCCAAGTTCTCTTTGAGCAAGTGTTGTGGCCCTCCTTGGAGTAGCACATGATCCTATGTGATGGCATACCTAGTTCAGCAGGGATTACTGCGTCCGTTCCATACACTAAGGAAATGGGCTTTCTCTTGTGAGGTTCCAGGGGGTAGTTCGGTAAGCCCATAGGACACTGGATAATTCCGCAACCCAGTTACCCCCAACTTTATCTAATCTTTTCTTGATCCCTTGGACCAAAGTCCTATTAGTAACCTCCACTTGCTCATTAGCTTGAGGTTGTGCTACAGACGTGAACCTTTGTTTGATTCGCATCCCTCTGCACCAGTCCTGGATCTTTTATCCCTAGAACTGCCTACCATTGTTAGAGATGATTTCTCTGGGGACCCCAAAACGACAAATTATGTTTTTCCAGATAAACTTCATGACTTCTCCTTCAGTGACACGGGTGAGTTGTTGTGCTTCTACCTATGTGGAAAAATAATCAATGGCTCCCATCACGAACTTTCTCCGTCCCGGGCCCAAAGGAAAAGGCCCAACCAGGTCTATCCCCCATTGCACAAAGGGGTAAAGAGCCAGCAACATGGTTAGGGGTTCAGTAGGTCGACGGATGAGAGAGACGTGCTTTTGACATTTATCACACCTTCTATCCAAAGACTGAGCATCTTCCCTTATGGTAGGCCATAAGAATCCGGCCCTCAGGGTTTTGTCGGCTAGGGCCAGCGCTCTTATGTGTGATCCGCAACACCCTTCATGGATTTCCTTCAGGACGTGCAACCCCTCCTCCTGGGAGAGACACCTTAGTAGCGGATGCGTAAAGGATTTTTTGTATAATGTGTTGTCGTGTACTAAGATACGAGTGGCCCTCCTTTTCAATCAGCCTGTTTCCTACCAATTGTCTAGGTGATGACCTTGCTTCAACCAAGCTTGTATGGCTTGCCTCCATTCTCCGTTTTGAAAAACTGTTTGGATCTCTAAGAGGGAGTTATCGCGCGGAAGGTATTGGATGATTATTTGTCGAGTTCAACAGTCTTCTAGGTTGTTTGCCAGTTTAGAAAGGTAATCAGCCTTGCCATTTTCTTCTCGTGGAACTTGAATAAGCTTGAAATCGTCAAACTTTACTTTTCATTCATCTATCCTCTGCAGGTATTGCTTCATGGTATCCTCTTTAGCCTCGTAGCTCCATTCTATTTTCTTTAAATGAGCTGGGAGTCATAGTACGCTATTAGCTGGCATGCCCCTGCCTCCTAGGCCATTTTCATCGCTAAGGCTAGGGCTTCGTATTTGACCTCATTATTGGACGCTTTGAAGCCAAATTTGATAGCGAACTCCAATTCCATCCCTTCGGGAGCGGTAATAACCAGGCCTGCCCCACTGCCTTGAGCAGTGGAGGACCCATCTACATGCAATAACCATCGTCCTTCCTTGGGAGGCGAAAATGTTGTCTCAGACATAAAGTCCACCAAGACTTGGGCCTTAAACGCTGTTCGAGGAAGATATGTTATGTCGTGCTCACTTAGCTCTATGGCCCACTTAATTAGGCATCCTGACGTGTCGGGCTTCCACAAGATTTGTGTGAGAGGATGATTAATACATACTCTTATGGGGTGTGATAGGAAATATGGCTTCAAACTATGGGCAGTGATGACTAGCGCGAATGCTATTTTCTCAATATCAATATATCTGCCCTCGGTTCCATTGAGAACATTGCTTACGTAGCATATGGGTGTCTCTTGGTCAGGACTTTACCAAGAAGGGGAGCTCAACCAAGTACTTCTTGAGGGGGGCTTTCATATCCAATATTGCTTGATTTTGAGGGGATTAGCTTTGATCCCCCTTCGGTCACCATGAATCCTAAAAAACGCCCTCCTCTTACACCAAAAGTACATCTGGTGGGGTTTAATTTCAGTCGATAATTTCTGACGATGTTGAAGGTTTCTTCTAGGTCCATGATGTGATTCTACACTTTTTTACTCTTAACGAGTGTGTCATCCACGTATACCTCCATATTTTGACCTATCTGTTCTTGGAATATCTTATCCACCAGGTGTTGGTAGGTGGCTCTTGCATTCTTGAGACCAAAAGGCATGGCTATTCAGCAAAAAATTCTTGCCGACGTGATAAAGCTTGCCTGCTTTTGATCCTCGGGGGCAAACATGATCTGATGATACCGTTGGGACGCATCCATCATGCTTAGTAACTCGCACCCAGATGTCGAATCAACCAATTGGTCAATGCGTGGCAAGGGATAAAAATCCTTGGGACAAGCCTTGTTGAGGTCCCTGAAATCCACACATTTTCTCAATTTTTCTCCTAGCTTGGGGACGAGCACCACGTCCGACAACCACTCAGGGAACTGTATTTCTTGGATGTGACCTGCCTTCAATAGTTTTTCTACCTCCGCCTGTATGCTTCGATCCTTTTTCGTGTCGAAATGCTTTTTCTTTTGCTTAACAGGCTTTCTCATAGGATCGATATTGAGATTATGGGTAATGACCGCAAGGTCGATGCCTTCCACATTGTAAGATGGATTGGCCCGGGAGAGGCGCGGCGGAAGCGCGGGAGTGCGTAATATAAAAGTGTATAAGCGTAAAACAAACGGAATTAAAAGCAATTAAAACCAAATCAAGGGGTGTACCCTTGATTCTCTTGGGCGTTCGGTGTATCTCATGTTCAAGAAAGTACACAATATGGAGGCCATATAATTACGAGGAACAAGAAACATAAAGAGAAAATGTTACCCTCATAGTTTTCTTCATTCGGCTACACACATTGTTTCCCATTTTGCCACCAAGATCTCAATGTAGAGATCCTCTAAATCGTCCACACGCTTCACCGGATAGTAACGAACCCTCGTGCTAGCAAGAGGTTGTTTAGGAAAGAAGAGACATTGATACAACGCTATTGATTAATGCTACCGACGTCTCTTATGTTCTACCTTGAATGAATCAAGAAGAACAAAGGAAATCTTGGAGAGAGTGAGGAAGGTGAACGAGAGAGAGAGAGAGAGAGAGAGAGAGAGAGAGAGAGAGAGAGAGAAGAGATGGCATAGTTGTGTGTGTAGAGATTAGTGTGTGATGTGCGTGTCTGTGTGTATGTGTGTTTGAGTATTTTTTAAGGAACTAGAATTCCTAATCCTACTTCACCTCTTCCAAAGAGACATATCCTAATCAACTAGGGATTTGACCTAGTCAAATCCTAGTTGACTTAGGATTTGACCTAGTCAAACATCATCCTAGGATGAATCCTAGCCTTCCATCTCAAAAACCTCTAGATCAAATCTAGTCCATCCATCCTTGATGGGCTTTATGGAATGGGCCTATTTAAATCTAATTCAAATAGTCCAAAGGTCCAATGGACTCTATATTAAATCCTATTTAATATTCCAAGACCACTAATTAATTCATCCTTTTAATCTAATTAAAAAGAAAGGCCATGCGTATTAAATCCATAATTCAATTTATGAATTCAAGCCCGATTAATCCAATTAATCCTTGAAGGCTTAAATCTCCAAGTAGTTTAAATCAATCCATTAAATTAAACCTTCTCCCGGAATTAATTCTAAATTAATTCCTCTCACATCCGGTGAATCGGGTGTGACTCTTTACATTCACCCTCAGCTAGACTTGGACCTACTTCTTGTTATCTCATAACCAAAGTAGTCCGTCACCATGGGTAGCTGTCTAGCAGTGGTCCATGTCACTAGAGACTAGGTGAATATATAGCGTGAATATTTAGACTCCGAGTTACATATAGGTACGGTCCTACTGTCGTCAATCTCTCGGCCTTAGTCTAGGGATGGAATAGAACGTCGGTTTCCATCCCTGACTTAGGCATCTATGCTTCAAACTTGAGGTAGGTTTAACTCTATGATTGACGTAGAAAATCCTTTCCCACTCAATCATATGCTATAGCCATAGACTTTGAGAGTCTAAACCATCTCAGAGCGAATAGGAGATCTCATTGTTATAATCTTTGACAGGGAACAAATTCTGTCTTGGAATCTACCGTCCTCACTACAACTCCAACTGCACTGGACAAGGTTTATGATGACCATGTCTTATGACACAATCCCTGCTCGCCAGACCCAAGATACAACCTTCGTATGTAAGCGACTGTTGTGATTCCTCAAGTTCGAGGACTAATCCCGTACTATCAGAACCACGAATAAAAGTCATACCGACCAAGCCCGTATGGCTTCCATATGACAATTCCCGCGAGTCACCTCAATCAGCTGATACCCTTGTCAACTAACCCACTAATATTGCATAGACGTCCAACGTCTGTCACCAATGAAACACAGTACTCATCCAATGAATGTAATTTTTAGTGCAAGTCTCTATAGGACCTTCGTTACCCAATCTCGAGGTCCTCGACTTGGAATGTTTTAGACCAATCTACAGAAGTTGGTTCCATGACCGCCAACCTATGCGCAGTCCAACTTCTTGGATTCATATGTTCGGTCTGTGGGCGTTTGTTGTGACACCGAAACCACGTTCAATGTTAGCAGTAAGCACAACAAACTCATCGTTGCCAATGATGAATCCTTACTACATTCATCAACATAATATTACTTTCGTTCAAAGATTGGTAAATAGTTCTCAGAACAACCAACCATATTGATTTTCTGGTCACCTATTCTAACACAAATCCTGTGGGGACCAGGAAAAGATATCCAAGTTCCTCCGCAGGCAGTGTATGAGGTCCCTCTGAAGGTCCTCTCATAAGTGAGTCCCCACCCACATGGTCCTCCCCGGGGTGTGAGGATCCAATTCTACCACTAATAATTCTTCGATTGGGAAAACCTTAACGGGCTCCCCTTCCTACATTAAATCCCCCTCGCAGGAGGGTCCTGGTCATTTGGGCCCCCTGACTAGACCGGGCGTCTATCTCTTACGTTCTTCGTCAGGGGAAAACTCGGGGGCGCCTCCCTTCTGTCTCTTGCGCACGGCCTCCACGTAGCACTTCCAGGGCTGTCGCTGGTCACCTTCCATCTCACCTACCCCCCTCCCCCGAACATTGGGAATTTGATTTTTCATGTGATAGGTAGAGATGATTGCTTGAAAGGTATTAAGGGTAGGTCTCCCTAGAATCACATTGTAAGTTGAAAGGGTATCCACTACGAGGAATTTTATTAGGCACATTCTTCGAAGAGGGTCTCTCCCCAAAGATAACGGGAGCGTCACTGCGCCCGGGTGATGTACTTTTTTCACCGGCAAAGCTGTACAAAGATGTGTCCACCTTTTCCAGTGGTCCCTTCCCATCTACATTTTGTCATAAGCTTCTCCAAATAAGATGGTTGTTGAGCTTCCTGAGTCTACAAAGACTCAACTAACTTCATAATTTGCAATTGTGGTTGTAATCACTAATGCGTCGTTATGAGGAATATTGGCGACCTCCCTTTCTCCTCGCTAGAATTGAATTATGGGGGTGCTGACCCTCAACCTCCCTAATGCGCGCCTTGCAAGCACCATGTGAGCCCCTCCCCAAAGGACCTCCAAATATCATACGAATGACTATTTTTCGAGGGGCATTGTCCTAACCCCCTGGGGACCTCGCCTGCCCTGCTCGGGCTGGGAGCACTCCGCTCCTCCCTCTAGGGGTTCCTAGCCCTTGTTGGTCTCTTTCCTTTAGTAGGGCCCGTGCCCTGAAATTTTTCTCGACATACGAACTCCTGGAGGTATCCATTTTGTATCAATTGCTCTATCTCGTTCTTTATGTGCCGACATTCATCCGTGGTATGACCATAGTCATTATAGAACCGGAAGAACTTATCCGACTTGGGCTGTGTGGGCCCCTCTCGTGCCCCTCGGGGCGGTGTAACAACATCTTGCCTTCCACTGCTAAGAGAGCCTGGGAAATAGGAGCATTCAAAGGTGTATATATAGGGACTCCCTTCCGAGAGGGAAACTTCATGTCTCGAGATTCAACGTTCATCTTTTTGGCAGACCGCTCCTCATTTGTCTCCTACCACATTTCTCCCCGACTCTCCTTTTTGGACATCCGAACTTCTTCCATGTTGATGTACTTAGCCGCTCTAGCCAGAAGGCTGTCAAAATCGAGAGCGAGCTTCTTGGCTAGATACTTGAAGAAGTCCCCGTCTATCAACCCCTGGGAGAAGGCACTCGCTTTGACCTCCTGGGTGGCTGTCGGGACCTTTAAGGCCGCGGCGTTGAATTGATGTAGGTAATCCCTCAGGGACTCAGAATCCTTTTGCTTTACAGTGAAAAGGCTGAGGGAGGTCTTGTAGTGCTTCTGATTGTTGGCAAACTGGTGTAGGAAGTATGAGCGAAATTCCGATAAGCTTCTTACTGAGCCGGGTGGCAGTTGATTGAACCACTGCTAAGCGGCCCATGCAAATGTGGTAACAAATACCTAGCATTTGATACCGTCTATGTATCCATGCAAGAGAGCCGCATATTCAAAGTGGGACAGATGCTCCTATAGATCTGTAGCGCCATCATACTCCGTGATGCTGGGGGTACGGCAGTTAGGCGCAAATTCATCCGCCATAACCCTCTATCTAAAAGGGATACCCCCTAGCCCTCTAGGGGAACTCCCATCATATTTTGATGGACGTCCTGCAAGCACTTGGGAGGGCGGAGCGACCAACTCCCACGGCTGAACAGAGGGGCCCTTGGCATTGCCTCCCCCAAACCACCAGCGACCAGGGGGACCTCCTAGAGATGGGGGGCACCGCCGCCACAGGCGCTGCCAACTGCCTCGGGACTGCAGTCGTGATCATCGTTGGATCGCCGTCAGCAGCCCTGGCAACATCCTGTCCGATGAAGTGTTATCCCGAGGTGGATCCGATGGGGGATAAGCGGGAACAGATGGTCCAACATCATCTCGCACAGGGGCTAAAGGGGTGATCGTCGGCACTTGTAACGCTTGAGGTTATTAAGCCCCATGAGGAACTGGGATCAGTTGGCTGGTCTCCATCTGATCTGTTTTGGTTTTGTTGCATCCACAAATGAACTTTCCATATGTGCACATCGTAGGAGGCATTAGACATACCAGCTCGTCCTAAAGCTGCTTTAATTTGGTGTAATATGAGGTTACACTTAGGTCACCCTGTGATACCGAATTAATCTCCCGCTGGATTTTGTATAGTAGTGTACCATCACATTCTCCATAACGCACCTCAATTTCCAACCCTAGAGATCTCACTGAAGATGCATACACATTCACAATATCCTTGCAGATAGTGCTCAAATCCAAGCTCTCACCATCGAATCGGTTATTCTCCACTGTCTGGATTTTGTAGATCCTTCAGGAGGTTTCAAACATGATCCGTCAATAAACCTCAACTTATCTCGGCCTTCAAGTGCAATACGCACTGATTAGCTCCAGGATAACCGGTCAGCCACCACGTTAGTTGTCTTCTACTTATCAATTCCATTGTTGGGAGTGTTCATAATTTTCACGTCTTAGTTCTCTGTTCCCACATACGGCGCCACTTGATATGAGCAAAATCTGCTCAATTAGAAAAAATGACTTTGGGCTGGAAGTTCCAATCCCAATGCTAAATGATGTGAGGAAAGGGAACCTGTAAAAAAAGCGTTGGCACTCCGACGCTCAAGTCAGTAATTTGTGAGGAAAAAAGATAATTTGAAAGAACGATGTGAATGAAGAATATAATTGTGTTAAGTGTAGCATGAAATAATTGTGTAGCAAACGAGCTTGTGAATACGTTACCCATTTAAGGGTGAAGAATTGGTATTTATAAGTGCAAGAGTCCCTCGGGCTGAGAGGTCTACTAGGGTTAGCTCTCTTAGAAGATGCTCGAGGGGGGACTCCCTGATCCTGGGGGAATTGGCGATAACTCTCACGGATGCAGACTGGGCTTACGGATAAGGATGCTTATCTCCTCCTCACGTCTCTCTAGGAATTCGGGTATCCCCCCGTGTCAGCAGGTGACATGGGCATCCACCACCTTACTGGCAGACTTCGTGGCCTTCGAACCGTGTTGTTATGCCTCGTCAGCTGGGTTGGGCCAACTAAGGCTGATCATGCTCCTGGGCCTCGCTCCTCCTTTGGACCGGATTGAGGCGTGGGCCTTCTCTCCTGGGCTTTATGGCTCTTTCCTCCGTCTGGGCCTGTGCTTCTTGCCTTGGGCCATCCGGATTTGATGCAAGGTTACATACTTGACAATCTTGGGCCTCGCTTATTGGGTCTGGATTGCTCGATTTATCGCTATCAGTTATTATCTTAAAAAAAAAACAAAAAAAAAAAAGACGAAGAAGAAGAAGAAGGGAACCACGACAACAATATTCGCCTTTTTATTATTTGGGTTTTCTCAACAATTCAAAGTCAGACGCTTTTCTAGTCTACTTTATTTATTTTTCTACAAAGAAATTAATTCAAATTTCTATATTTGAAGAATATATATGTATATATATATATATATGTATGCTGCATGCCTAATTATTTCTTTTTTTTAGGTTCAGCAAAAAAAGAGACGTGGAAGTTAATTAATTTAATTCGTGTGGGATATTTATTAGCAAAAAGTACATATAAAATTGAAGAAGAAACAAGTAGTCAACAATAAAGCAATTAGATAGAAGAGCTAAAAGGAGAAATACGTATGTTTGCCTACATACTTTTTCAGTGCCCTTCTTTTTATCTATATATATATTGCAAGATAAGAAAATTCATAATAATTATATATAGAGAGAGCTATATATTGTGGCCAACTTTTGCCAATTAATAGAAACTAAGGCTAGCTAGGTTAGGATCAGTGGGAAACGATTAAGGTTTAAACCCATAATTAATTAATTAAATAATTAATCGAGTGTGAATTATTCATGATGGGATGATACTTATCTCTATTTGGATCAATCGCAATAATTCCCTTTTCCCACCTCCCACTTTTCATCTAAGTTTTCCTACATACATGCTCATAGTGGAAATAACAAGAAAATGCAAAACACTTTGAGGATCCCTGTCTTTTTTAGTGGATTGGGTCGCACCTAATTCGCCACCCAACAACTCGCTTATCAGCATTGATTTAAAACCCATGCAAGGGCTGCCTCATTGACACTTGACCTGTACGGGCTCTCCCACATAAATCTCTATAAATACATAAAGGATCAAATTGACAGGTATGTATTTGTTATTATCATATCGCACTCTGTGATCCCTGTAACCTCAAACCGTAAATTGACTTAAGCTTCAAAGGGTTTTAATTGAAAGCCACCTCAACTAACCTAACGCTTTGTGTGCATACAGGCCAAGTCACCATCTAGTCATTGCCAGATCACTATCAAATCACTGAGAACCTCGAGCCAGCACTCTGTATCTTATGGACTTAATTTGCTATGCATAGAAAAGATAATTAAGTTGGCATGCAATCATTAAACAAAATATTTTTGTGATGATCGAAGGGCATTTAATACTTTCCCCCAACAATATAAAAAGTCAAGAAAGAATGTACCAATTTTTATTTATTATGAATCTGGGACATACGTTTTAATTAATTAATTGGAGGGAGTGGTCCTATCTACTACTTGGGATTGTAATCATTTCACCATCCAAATTGGCACAACTCTTTAAATGATCATATGGAATTTTGGTGTCCAGCCCCAAACCCAGCTAGCAGATTTCACCATCATCTCTTAATTATATATTTATACATATGCTTTTCAACTCATCACTTCCACACAATATTCCCACCACATTTAATCCAACAAGAAAAAATTAAAATTACTAGCTACAAATCACGATTTTAATTACTAAAATTAAACACAGTTCTAATGTTTTTTCCAAACAACTAATTAAATAAATTAGAGAAAATTGTCAATGTACAAAATTAATGTATGTACAAAATGTTTTCTTCGGGTGGCAATTCATGTGAATTTCGACTTTCTTCCAAGCTTTGCATGTATGTACAGTGCCAAAAATTTTAGTACCCCTCTCAAAAATTCTCCATTAATACGGTCGAGAGACGTTTCAAGTCAAAAATCCTACATATATATGTAAAAAGAAAAAGGACTTGCTAGCTACCACAATTAAATAATCAATCAATCAGAAAAGACGACGTCGTCTGTGTGTTTCTGCATGAAATATGGGCAAGAAATGGGTGAGATGAGATGCTTTGCTTCTGCGCTCCAGCAACTCTGAATGTCAGCTGCAATGTTCTTGGCATCCATGGATGCCCCAAGAAGGCCGCGTTTGGTGAACCCCACTGAGTATAGCCCACGTTGCCCTTTCCACCCATTTGGAAATGGCCTTTTTGGGAGTCCATCTTTCTCAGAGAACATCTCACTTTCCTGAAAGTTAATGAAAACAAATAATTACATTCAGCCAAACATGCCCTCCCCCTTATCTCTTCTCCTGGATTTACAGGCTTAAAGGTATTTTTGGTCCTGTAATTATATCTCATTTTTGTTTTAGTCCTTTATCTTTCTAGGGTTTCAAAAAGGTCTTGTAGTTATAGCTTTTTAATTGTCGCGATTTTAGTTCTCCTTTCGCTGGAATTTCTCCAAAGTTTTCGGAAATGTCTAATATGGCGGCCTAAATTTCAAATATTTCCGGCGACGTTGAAGAAATTTCGGCGAAAGGAGGACCAAAATCGTGACAATTAAAAAGTTACAGGACTGTTTTGGAACCCTAAAAAGATAAATGACCAAAAATGATTTTAGTCCGAATATATATATATATATATATATATATATATGTTCTTTCAATTTGCAAATTAATATTTGAGCAAGATTACACTTTTAGTCCTATAAAATAGGGGGTTCAATACTTTTAGTGTCATAAGATAGGGCTCGACACATTTATTCCCCCACTTTACAGAAGACTAAATGTGTCGAATTTTCTAATTTTGAAAATATTTAAAAATTTAATAAAACAAAGAACTAGAGATGTTGAACTCCCTAACTTATGGAACTGAAAAAATAATTTCGCCTAATACTTGTTTACGAATATATAATATAGATTGAAGAAATTACCTTTAGCCAACATGGTACATTGCTCTTGTAACCAGTTGCTAGGATTATTGCATCAAAATTTTCAGTTCTTCCATCCACAAATTCAACTGATTGTTGCCCTAGTCTCTGGATCCCGGGCAGTACCTAGAAAAGGCACGTAATTAAACATTTAATTATGTAAAATTGTGTAAAAATGTGACACTAGCTAGTTATGTATATAGAAAAAGAAATCATAATTAATGGTAATTAAAACATTTAATTACCCGTATAATAATTAATAAGATGAAACTTTTTTTTTCCCGAAAAAAGACCAACCAAACATGGCGAAAGCAAGAACTCTTTGGAACTTAATAATCTCAACCTAAAAAAGAATCCCTAGCTAGCTTTTATCCCTGTGATTGTTTGGACAAAACTGGTGGGTTTTTGTCACACTGGAAAATGGAAAACTGAATTAATTTTATCAAATCAAATTAAATCAATGATTAATAATAACGATAAAGGGACCGGGCCGGGCCGGAGATCATCACGGGATACAGGAATGCAAAAAGCTTGAATAAATGATTGATTTGAGAAGTTGTAGGTACCTTGATGTCTCCATTTTTGATCTTGTCAAGGGTTCCAACGTCCAAAACCGGGGTTTTGCCAGAGAGATTCTTGAGCTCGAGTGGGCCTAAATGGGGCCGGCACAGCCCGAACCGGCCGGTATCACCGAGCAAGAGCCGTGATACCACTAACAAAAACCGGTCGACAAGGCGCATGGGCAGCCACTTGAGCAACCACATGGACAGCCCGAAAGTTGATGTTCCCAGCATTTGTTGTGGTAGAATGTGCACCTAATTCAAGTCACCAAAAAAAAAAAAACCATTAACATAATTATGTATATATAAAGTAATTAATACCTAATTAAAATTGATATGAGAAGAAATATTATACATATTATAATCTAATTCAACTAATTATACCTAACCCCAAAAACATAAAATAATAACTAATAATCATGATTATGGTTTTGAGACAAAATTAATCTTAAGGATGTTCCTTTTTTGTATTGCGCATGCTTGAGTATCCCAAGAAAGTGAAAACCCTCCTTTCTGCAACCTCTAAAGAGATACAAGAACAAGGAGACTACTTAGGACATGTTTGGTTCAATGTAATAAAACCCTTTGGAACTTGTACTCGATCACACAACTCATAATTAAGAAAAAGGATAAATTACAATGATATTCCTTGAGGTTAAATCAAAATACACAAACATCCCCTTTTTTTTGTAAAATTATAGCTACACCTCCGAAGTTATAATTGTATTACAACTACACCCCCTATTCAAAGGCAAAGCTTACACTAATACCCTCTAAAAAATATTACACTAACACCCCTCAGGGGTGTAGCTGTAATTATACAAAAAGTAGGGAGTGTTTATGTAATTGGACCTAACCTCAGGAGTGTCAATGTAATTTACCCTAAGAAAAATTAAAACCACAAACATGTTTAGATAATTAATCAAAATCCCAACTCATAATTATTAGGGTTTCTATTTTCTTTCTTTCTCCAAAGAAAAAATCGAAAGAAATTAAGAAAAGACAAGAAGCATATATATATATATATAGTATATATATCCAAAAAAATACCCAAGTCATCAACTCCCACGACGACCCTTTTACAGTATAAAAATGTTCATTCCCATGCACATATATATAATAATTTTCACACTTTATAATTTAATTAAATTAACATCTTGAAATTAATTATTTTAACCAAACAACAGAAATTTGGTACGAGAAACCCAACTCTTTACTCATTTTTCTTTTTCCTTTATGAAATTTACAATTATTTAATTTAAAACCAAAAAAAAAACACTGTAATTTGATGAAAATAAGGAAAAACACACAGTGACACAGAGTGGAAGGTGTAGAGTAGATTCTTACTGTATCCCTGACGACAAGCGAAGGGGTAGCATTATGATTGCAGAGATCCAAACAGACCTCCATGCCCGAATTCCCACACCCAACAACCAGCACTTTCTTCCCTTTATATACACCTCCACTCTTATACCTACTGGTATGAACCACGTCGCCGCCGAACTCCTCCATCCCTTCAATCCACGGCACCACCGCCTCCGCATTCTCCCCCGTCGCCACTATCAGCCACCGGCACAAGTACTCCGCCTCCGCCGCAGTTCTCACCCTCCACACGCCAACACTCTTATCGTACTCGGCGCTGACCACGCTCTGATTGAAAACCGGCCGGATTTCGAACCTCCTCGCGTAGGCTTCCAAGTACTGAACGAACTGCTGTTTGGTAGGGTAAGTGGGGAAATCTGGAGGGAAAGACATTAGCGGGAGCTCGCAGAATTCCTTGGGCAAATGGAGCTTGAGGCGGTCGTAGGTTTTTAGCTGCCATAAAGAAGCTATGCAGTTAGATCTCTCTATGATGAGAGACGGCACCCCTTTCTCCTTCAAGCAAGCGGCGGCAGCAAGGCCCGAAGGCCCCGCGCCGACGATCACCGGCCCCGGAACCCATACACAGCGCTTCGACGACGACGAGCTCTTGATAATATTGTGGTAGGGATCATGAGCTGTTTTTCCCTGTATTTCCCTTAAGTAATCATCCATGATCATATATAAATAACAAAAATCAGCTCTGATATTCAGTTATCTATATATATGTAACCAAGAATCTATATATATCAGTAAAAACTAGAAGAAACAGAAAACCCACAAAGGAAGAGGAACAGAAGAGTACTCGTAATCGTATATATATATATATATATGAGTAGTGAAGAGTGATGAAGTATATGATGATGATGATGATTATGATGCGAATCTTGAAGTGTGGTATATAGTACAAGTACTTGAAAGATTCAGAATAGGAGTGAGAATCGGGGAAGCAGATATATGGTCAAAAGGAACGTGCAGAAAAAAGGAAATGGAGGGATTATAGGGATAAGTGTGTTTGTTTGTGTGTGATGGCTGTAATCTAATCTAAAAGATGAGAGATGAGAGATGGAGATGGAGATGGAGATGGAGATGGAAGTGGAACTACTACTACTACTACTACTCCTCCTCAAGAAGTGGAGTGGATTATGAGAACTTCTTATCCACTTGTGAAGAATTGGATTTGCTAGTTTTTCTTCTTCTTTTTTTTCTTTCTTTTTTTCCTATTTTCAGTATGATTGAATCTATGTTTCAATCTGAGGGAGAATAGGAGGTGGGAGCGAAGCCTACGGGGCTGATCAATCAGCATTCATTGATCTCATTCACTCATCAATATATACCTTTGGAGAGAGAAACACAGAGAGAGACTGTGAGAGAGAGAGAGAAAGACTGTGTGTGAGAGAGAGAGAGAGAGGGTTAATTATAAAAACTCATCACCTGCTGGAATATAAACCTAGAGAGTATGGTGATATTTATATATATATATATGTTGATGATGATGACTTTAATTTCTTCATGGGATGGAATTAATTCACTCTACATATATATGTGGGGGAAATTAAAATCAGGGCTGCAGTGGTAACACAGAAAGTAATATGCTAGTGGGGCATATATATACATGGTTAGTGTATGTTGTGTGTGTGTGTTTTTTTTTGTAGAATTAAGATACCTATTCATGGTGGGGTTGGGGGGTTTAAATGCATTTTTGTTCGTAATTTAGGTTATATAGTATTTTTTATTTTTAACTTTTTAAAGTAGTATTTTGGTTTTGCATTTCAGGTGACCTTTTAAAATTGGGGTTAGTGGTTCTATTGGCTCATTTTTGTCGGTACTTTTGTCTTTTAACTTTTTATGATAGCATTTTGATTCTACATCTTTTTAGTTTTCGTGATTTCTGTCTATTTTTTGAATTGGAGTTCATCGGTTTCCACCAATAGAGGTGAACTAGATGGGTGAACTCCGTGAAGAAAAGGACTAAAACTAGCTACAAAAATTAAAAAGATGCAGGATTAAAATATTACTTTAAAAAGTTAAAATATAAAAATGCCAAAAAACCTGAATTACGGAACCAAAATACATTTAACCCGATTAGAGACCATATTGTTTAAGTAATGTAAACTAGCTAGCTTGAAACGTGCTATATGCAATCACATCCCCTATGCATGTCAATATTATTATCATCATCATGATCATAATAATAATTCTTTTCTCCTAAAAAAAAAAAAAACCAGAATCATAATTATGCTTTGACATAATATAAATACCAATAATCGAACGTAGAATTTGATTTTATTTAACGGAATTCACTATTTTACGGAACATATCTAAAATTAGTTTTTTTTTCTAGTTTACAAATTTCTTATCATTGGTTAATCTTTTGTCATTCTAATATAAGACTTGTATTTTTTTAAAATTAATTTTGTTATATTCTTCCAATTAAATATAATGTGACACTATTCTCAATTAATTTTTTAGGGTTATTAATAATAAAAAACTGAATGGTTTTCAACATTTATCCAAATTTACATAATGCATGGGTGCGACTTAATTAATTTTGGAGGATTAATGGAGTATTAATTAATTATATATAGATGTGTAGTGTGGCATTAATAGAGTAATTTGGCACATGCGTGATGATTACTTGGTAAGATTTTTCTATTAAAATAACATATCCTTATAACTACTGTGATCAAGAAAACGCATATGCGCTTCTATGTGTCTACATAGCTTTTTACAATTTATTAGATTAGATTTTGTCATAACTAAAAAGCGTGCTTTACACCTTTTTATAATTGGGATCAAACAGTAGCAATTAACGTCACTATATCCGTCATACACGAAACTTAGGACAAGTCATTGGACCTCTAACTAATTCTACATTATTAATTTTGATAATTAAGTTCATTAAGTGGAGATTAATTCTCACTAATGTATATTATTATTATCCATACTATTATATAAAGGAAACCCCTTTTTTACTCATAAACGGCGATTAATGACACCGTTGCACCACTTTTTGTAATATCAAAAATAACCCTCAAATGATAAGATAACTACTTTATTCAACTTTTCAAATTTTATATTAATTGATAAATTAGTCTTTTCAATTTTTCTTTTTTTTTTTTTAATATGATGTGTTAGTTTATATATTTTATTTATAATATATTTTAAAATATACAAAATTATTTATTATATACACACAGAAACGACATGTCATGACGGCTAGTAGTTAATTATGATTAGGGGTTTTGGCATAGGCTAAAAGAGAGAGTCGTGGTTGGATTTTTGTGTGTTGGTCTGGGCAGGTATGCATTGTTCTCATCCTCTTTTATCTTCCACTAAACAGCATTAATAATTACTATGATCATCAGCTCTAAAACCTAATTAATTAATTTAATTAATTAAAGCCGATAGTACTACTAATCAAAGTCTTAATTAATAAAAGTATTTAATTTAATTGTTCTTCAATTAAATTAACTCACGTTGCAACATTGAACTAGCTAGCTACCTAGAAAAAGTGATTAATAGAAGCTTCCAATTATTAATTAAATATTCAATTAATCTCCTATGTATTTATATATATCTTTTATTAATTAATTTAGGCCTCTGGTGAATGCCATGGGGCAATAAAATCCCACTTTGTCCTTCCAGTTGTATAATAATTAAATTGATTTAATTTGTCCAATCTTAATAACCTCTTTAGTTATATGGATGGGATGTGTAATTGTTCCACCGCTGCATGACACATAATTCCACAAAAATGATATATATAGTAATTATGGAAAAAGATGGAATCAAATTAATTTTCAATCATTGGATAATTTGCTTCAATCCAATGAAATTAATCACCATTTTTAATTGCCCTTTAATAAGCAATAACTAAAGTGCTTCTAATTAATTTCTTAGAATGTCATTGGATCTTGTTGGAGGATGATCATATAGATGTGGATGATCAACAAATTTTTAAGACACTAAATATAGTTAATTATGTTGGGATTTGGTATACGTGTAATATTATAAATTACATTAGTATTAATTTTTTTACAAAATATTATCAAGACCATCTTAATTAATTAAAAAAAAATCATGTTGAATCTCATACTCGTCTCACGTAATTTTTAATTTGAAATAAAATTATGATGATAATAGTCGATGTGATGCGTAAACAAATATGTTAAATAAGGAATAAGATATATTGGAGTTAATTTGATATCCTTTTTCTTTATTTACTAATTATAGAAGTTCATTATATAATTAATTGTTTAAATAAATTTAGTCAAAGTAATGATATATGATTGTTATTGTATTGTCTTTTATGCACATCTATTATTGAACATTTATTACTTGGTCTACCACATTTTTCTCATCCGATGTTTCATCCATTGACTACTTCTCTTTCAACCATACATAGACTTACATACATTATTTATAATATGTATACTGCATTTGTCTCACTCAATATATGTAAGGGGGCAACCATCAATTTTACATAATTAATTAATATACAAAATTATTCCATGAAATTCAAATATCAAGACGAAATGGCCACTTTTCTTTGGTTCGGAATAGAGAAAATGAAAAAAATACTAATTAAAGATTTTTTCTTTAAAAAAATTACCATAGGTTTGCTTTTCATAATTAAGGTCCATAGCTCTATAAAAATTATTTTCAAAGTGACCCTCTTTTATATAATTAATTCCAAGTACCTCTAGAAATTACAAAAAGTCACGCATCAACAGTCATTTAATTATAACATTGAATTGCGTACGTAACAGATATACTATAGTGGGTTATAAAGTTCAAAAATTAAGGAACACAAACTCAAGAAGGAAACCGAAAAGCGTCCAAATATATTTTTCAATATTAAAAAATTAAACCTATTAAAATTGTGAAAAGGAAAAAAAAGATAAAATATTTAAAAATGCATTGATTGTTTGATGGCAACTAGCTACTTATTGAAAAAATATATATTAATTCATGTATAATATTGGACAAATTTAATTTTTCTATTTTAGTTCCATATATTTTACATTATGCTAAGTGTATTTATGGAATAATGACTTCCTAAATAAGGAATGAAACTATAATGGGATGAAATGAGGTCAAAAAAGCTATTACTAAATCTAGATATACATATATACAATTTTATTCCTTGTTCCTCTCAATTGGGAACTAGGTTTTAGGAGAATCTAGCTACCCTAGGTTTAGCTTCTAGGTCTATAGGGTGTACTATGTGTACATATGTATACATACACACATATTATATATAATTATACATGTATTTATATATTTATATATCTCACACCTCTTTGTGTGTGTGTGTGTGATTGCAAAGTGAGAAAGGAATGTGGGGAGGTAATGAAGGTGAAAGGTAGTGTGTGTGTGTGTGTGTGTTGAGGCCCACTATTTGGTGTTGCTGACCACTCATTTGATATGGTATTTACACATTTAAAAACTAAGTAGCTAAAAGGCATTTTGGTTGATAGGGGCCATATTTGAAGGCTCCTTTTATCCACCCCAACTCAAATTTATGGAGATGGTCCCTCCTTATAACTCTATAGTCTTTAGTTTCTTTACAATTCTTGTTACCTAGATTGCTACATACATATACATTACATACAAGTTTGAAATTAACTCAAATTTCAAAATTAAATTTTGAACGAGTCGCAGTAAGATGTTAATTTATCGTATATGGTAGGTAGACGCAGATTCATTATCGACTTGGATTGGCG
The DNA here is from genome assembly GCA_034509735.1 of Sesamum alatum. Taxonomy (NCBI): domain Eukaryota; kingdom Viridiplantae; phylum Streptophyta; class Magnoliopsida; order Lamiales; family Pedaliaceae; genus Sesamum; species Sesamum alatum. Next base: position 20,116,899 of record JACGWO010000009.1, on the reverse strand, counting down.
ATTTAAGTTGCCTGCAGAGTAGTTCGGATTGGGTGTTTTGGGACCTGAGAAGAAACCATATCGTTAGGCTCAAAAAGACCCTACGATGCTTAAATCGGTTCGAGAGTTCGAGAGATTGGAAAGAAAACTTATAAGCTTATTCGAAAGTGATAAGTGACATGTGTTACCAGAAATAGTTATGAGGTATTTATAAAACCAAATGTCCATACTCGTAGGATCTACGTGATGTGATCCCGAGCTCTCTAGTATAATGTCATCGGATGCCTTGATTCTGTGTCGTTTGATCGGGTACGACCCAACCCAGATAGGAAACAACGAATCTTAGTCTTTAGTGGGTATTTTGCCTTTATATGGCAAGTATTTTGGTCCATTTGTATCTGATCAAACATATCCCTATCAATTATATAGTTGTGATTATCTGTTATGCAATTAGGGAATAACGTACCTAATATTTCTTCTTTGACATTGTAAACTATGAATTTGCATCTATTTTTTTTTTAAATTTATGAAAAGGTAGTACATATATTGAAAAAAAATGATTAAATACATTTTTATACCCCTAAACTATACATGTGGTCGTTGCATTTACCTCCCTAAATTATGAAAGGTAATAAAAACCTCCCTAATAAAATAATTTGATATTGACAGGACAACAATGCCCTTCTCACTTACCCATGCACTTTTCATTTTACCCCCTATTCAATTAAAAGGGTAAATATGCTACTTCATGCATAGTTCAGACCTGCAAAATGTATTTAACCCTAAAATAAATTATGGAAAATATAATGTAAAGGCTTAAAGTCAAATTGAGGATGGATGCAATTAATATCCACCCACTCATTAGAGAGATACTTTCTCACAGCCTATCTTTTTTTCTTTTTATCTCACCATTATTAATTAACATCTTCTCTACTTTAATTTTTATATATATGCGCATAACCCACAAGATCTCACAATGGCAATAAGCATGATTAGATGGCTCCCTAAACCTAATTTAAACGCACTAATTAATCAATCTTAATGTTATTTTAAGTCAAACTAATGATGAAAGAACATTTAAGCATGAGATTATGGGAATTATTAGTAGGGCCTAGAGATCAATCTCAATATAATTAAGCATCAAATAATGAGATTAAGAAAATAATTAAAGTTAAGAGAGAGGAAGCGCTTAATTAGAATCTTGATGGAATAGTAATAAAAAGGACAGAGAATCATCTGCTGCCCCACCCCCTAATTGTGTAGCTTTTCATGCACAAACTTGTCCTTAAATTTGGTTGGATTTTTCATGTCCAACTACCCTTTTTCATAATTGGTCGGTCAGTTGGGTCATGTTTGTGAAATTTTCTAATTATTATGTTTCTTGAATATATATATTTAGTGAGTGTCTTAATAAGTAACTTATATTTACTACTATTCATGAATTTATATGCAGATTTTTGTTTAATTTTGTCCACTAGCTAGGATTCCAATTGGTGCAGACTCACGTGGTTCAACTAGCTTGACATGATATTTGATTAGATGGAAACATAATTAAGATCATTACAATATTAATTAATTAATTAATATAAATGTTTGAGTATATGTTTATATATTGTGTCTTGTACATGCATATTAATTTTCGCATGAATATGTTATAATTACATCATGAATTTTAAAAAGAAAATGTAATTTTGGTCCGATTTCATAAAGATAATAATATTTTTGATCCAGGCTCATTCCAAAATAACGATTTAGGACAATAATTTCTAAAATGTGGTAGTTTCAGTTCAAAAAACTCTAATTTAGACATAATTTTCCATACCCACCGCAGTGACCATTAAAAATTGGGAATTTCTCATATGTTCGGCCACATATGCCATAAAAAATTCAGACATCCCTTATGTTGCAAGGGTGACGTGTTTAAAAAAATCACGTAGGCGACGTGTGAAAAATCCTCAACTTTTAAAGGTCCCGTTGTGATACATGTAGGAGATTCCAGCCAAATTAATTTTTTTAGAATTGAAATTATCACCAACTTTTAATATACACGTCAATTATCAAAAATCAAATGTTTTGAATTGCAATTTCCTCTACCCAACCCCCCATCTGAGGAAATTAAACACCCCACAATAATTAAGAAAGGAAAAGGGAAAAGAAGAAAAAATCTGGGTTGGCGATCTTGTGGCCATGGATTTATGAACCACCACCAGCAATTGTCAAGGTAATTAATGACCAATGAGGCATGTGTCATGTCCTACTACAAAATTATTACAATATTTACTTATGAATGTTTTAATTATAAAAAAATAAGGATAAATTACTTATCTCCTCTAAAGTGTGATATAATTACGGATACTCTCCCAATATTTTAAAAATTATAAATACCCCTTGAGGTTTGTAATTTTTAAACAAGGGTCTGAAATGGTCTATCTTACCTTGATGTCTTTTTTTTAAAAAAATTGTAGAAAAATCAGTCGAGACAAATTAAGTTATTGCCCCTCTGCGTAAAAAACGTAAGAATCCTCTCTCTGCGCATTTTTATCCCAAGGAAAATAGAAAATTTTAAAAAATAATTCAATTTATATAAGGGCATTTTGGTCAATTCACTCATAAAAATGGATGAAAATGGATTATTTGTTAGACGATTACAAACCTCAATGAGGTATTTGTAATTTTTGAAACAATGAGGAGGTATCCGTAATTATGCCAAACCTCATGAGTTCCTTGTAATTCACCCACAAATTAATTAAAGAAAAGGATAAATTACAACCACCTCACCTGAGATTTGGCATAATTACAAATATCCACTCGTTGTTTGAAAAATTACAAATATCCACCCCCCCCCCATAGGTTTTGTAATTTTAAACAAATGCTTGAAATTGACCATTTTGCCCTTGAATTTTTAGTTAAAGTTGTAGAAAAATCAACCGAGGCAAATTGCATTATTACTTCTCTGTGTAAAAAACTTAAGAAACATCTTCCTGCGCATTGTAGTCCAAAAAAATCAAAAAAAAATTTAAAAATAATTCGGTTTGCATAAGGGCATTTTTGTCAGTTCACCCATAAAAATGGATGGAAATGAGTTATTTGTTAAATGGTTACAAACCTTAGGAGGGTATTCTGTAATTTTTCAAATAATGAAGAAGTATTTGTAATTAGGACAAATCTCATACAAGATAGCTAAAATCCTTAAAAAAAAGGGAGAGAAGAATGACTGTATTTTCATAATTACTTGACCTAATGTGCACCATTGCACGCGCAATTTATGTCTTTGACTTAATTAAAACCGTTGACTTTGAGTTGAAAATTGGAGTTTGAGCATGTATTAATCTCCTTAGTGATTAAAAATATATAATTGGCCGAAAGTATTTTCGAGTACGATCGCATTATGCGATCTCTCGTTAATTATTATTATTATTATTGTTAATATATAATTAAATTAGTTAGTAATATATAATTAATCGTGGTTGCTAGCTGCGGCGCTAGCTATAGATAATTAGTATTTATTAGAAAAGGGGTTATTAGCAAAGTGAAAAAGGATTAGTAGGTTACTTTGGAAGTGCTTAAACAAAGGAGTTTAGGTTTAGGCAGTAAAGCGTGGTTAATTAAATAATACAATAAGGAAATATATAGTGAGTAGCGACAATCATTATTAAAGGTAACAAAAATCGCATACAACTTCAACATGAAGGCTTTTGTACTTGAACCATAAGATAAATGTGGCATGGAGAAAAAAGGTTTTCATTAAGGGTTGATTACACTTATATTCCCTCTAAAAATGTGAAATTATATTTTTTATTAAAAAAGTTTAAAAATTATACTTACACCCCCTCTGAAAATTCTTTATTTACATCTGATTCTCTTCCATTAGAGTTTGGATGGAAAATGTTTACGTCGGCAAAAAACAATACATAATTTTTTATGTTTTCTCCTTATTTAATATTTTGATGTATATTTTTGTACTTATAAGGGATAAATGTAATGTATATATATGGAATTAGATTAACATTGTTACATTTTTTTCTATATAAGTACAAAATTATTACATGGGAATGTTAAAATGAGGGATAAAATTAAATTTATGTAATTTTTTTTACTAATATCAGCATTTTTCGTTCAAATTCTAACAAAAGAAGTCAGGTGTAAAGAGTGAATCTTTAGAGGGAGTATAAGTATAATTTTAAAACTTTTTTGGAATAAAGTGTAATTTTATATTTTTAGAGAGTGTTTAAACATAATTAACCCTGAAATTAGTGACTAAGATTGTTTGTTGTTCTAATTTCTCATTTTCTTGGACTTGGGGAGAAACATTTCACATTGATCTTATGTTTGTCAACTAAGCAAACCATATAGATATGTCGGCTTAATCATAGGTTGACTTTGAATATTCATAACCTTGTACCAGTCTTTTTTTTTTCTTTTTTTTTTAAGACGAATAGTATAAACATATATATATTTTAATATTTTTAAATAGGGCAATCTTTTGAACTGCTGTTGAATTCATGGGCAGGTTAGAAATGATCTGGCGAACTGAAACATGTTAGTTGCTAGCTAGAGGAAAAGAAAGCAAACTTGTTTCCGCAGTAGTGACGAGCGAAATGGGAATAACCTAAACTGTGAAAATGTGGTTGTGGCAGAGCGATACAAGTGTTGTTGTACTGACACGTGTGTTGATTTTGAAAAATTGGAAACATTAATTTATTGATTAGTCCATGGTTAATTTCACTTAACAAAATATCATACGTGGCCGATGAAACCTAACTCAGTTGGCAAAGCTGAAAGCCCATGATCCTAGAGGTCATGGATTCGAACCCCTGCGTGGTTGATAATCTTTCCACTATATTGTAGGTATGATTTGCTGTTGTAATAGTTAGGATATTATTGATATGATTGTTTGTAATTGTCTCTATTCGATATTAATAGCTGACAAAACTAAAATGCATATAATCACTTAACTTTCGATTAATTATAAAATTCATAGTTTTTAATTAAAATAAAAAAGAAAATACCATACTTAGCTGGTTAATTTGCACATAAATTGGAGGTAATTAATCTTTAAAATTTCTAGGAAATTAAGTTCGTACAATAATAATTAATGTGTTGATTTTAGTGTAGGTATAGTGGTCTGTATATTGATGGCACAGACACAGTAGTTGTGATGATTGCTAGCCTCCAATTTAATAAGTTTGAACAAGAGCTTTTATTGCCTTATTTTAACACCACAATGATACTTTATTTTCAATCAAGTATCATTGTGCACAAACCATGTATCTATTTGATAAAGACATATATGTCCATATATATATATGTGAGAATATATATATATATATATATTTCAAACAATTAATAATCAATAAAAAAAATTAAAAAAAAAAAACTTTGTTGGGCCAATCCCAAAACTCAAATTTTTGGAGCTTCTTGTTCCACTAACCCTAGTTTGATTCATTGTTACCCAATAAGATTATAACATCCAATAGTGTCCTAAAACTCGAAATTTTGGAAGTTCTTGTTCCACTATAAATATAGCCGGTAATTAACCTAATCTCATTGTTAGCATCTTGTCTCTACATAATTATTACATGTACTTAATCAGTTATTTATTAATATTATGAGACAAAATGAAATATAGTTTATTTGATCATTTTAACCCCGTCTCGAATTGAATTTTCTGTTGCAGATTTTTATTCTATCTTCTACTTCATTTAGCATACACACGTCACGTGTATGAAATCTTTTCCTAACACTAGAAAAAAATTAATATTTGACCATGGCTGATTGGCATGGTTAAAAACAAATAATCATAATCAATGGTCATTTACCACGGTCATACAACGATTATTGGTCATGCTATTTGCGAGTATGGCTAAAACATCTGCCAGCTAAAACACATGGCAAAAATATTTATTATTGCTCATAACCATGGCAAAAAGAAAAAGAGTTTTTATAGTGGGTAATCTAGATTTTTGCAATGGTTTTTGTTTAACCATGATTAATAATAATTATTTACCATGGTTTTAGCTCGTAGATAATAAATTTGTAACCATTAGTGAATTTTCTTCTAGTGTAAATAAACTACAAGCAGAATTACATTTTTAGTCTTGTAACTTTAGGTCGTTAGCACTTTTAGTCCTATAACTTGCTCAATTTACACATTTAGTCCTTTTTTGACAAATTTAATCCAACACATCAAACTTGGTCCTTTTTTGGTGAATTTAGTCCTGTATTGATAAATTTGATCCTGGTGACATATAACTACAGGACCAAGAATGAAATCTACTAGCGTCATAATAGGACCAAAATTATCGACACAGAACTAAATTTCCCAAAAAAAAAAAAGACCAAATGTGAGTTGTTCATGACCAAATGCATCAAAAAAATGACTAAATGTGTAAATGAAGTAAGTTACAGAACCAAAAATGCTAACGACCTATTATTACAGAATCAAAAATATAATTTTGCCTAAACTACATAATCTCATCTTTATACATTTGACCTATATATATTAAATAGAGTAGAATATGAAATAGGATTTACAACAGATAAATCGATATAATATCCCCTTATACCAAAAAAATAGAAAGAAAGAAAGGCAAATGTGACTTTATGGGATAACACTCTTTAATTCCACTTTCTCTCCATTGGAAAAATTACTATATGTATATAAGACAGAAAAATTAGTGAGAGTGAAGATATATGATGTCTTCCACTCTAAACTTTGCTCTTTTTCCTCTATTTAAAAATGCCCCATTTACACAATTGTTTATGCACTTGATGGATCACTTCCATTACAAGTCTTGATTAGACAGGAGTAGGGTCTTAATTTACTTTCTTGTGATGATCAACTCTACTTTTACAGCTTTTCACATATACCCTTTTCTTTAATTTAATTTAATTAATTACAACATTAATATATAATCCAAATATAACAATATTAATAACTTACTTAGTTCTAATCAGTACTGTCCACTCACACATTAAAATGTTGCTCTTCTTCTTAATTAATTCATTGGGCAGTACATTAACATTTAGCAATTTTAGAAATATTTCCAAGTATGGCAAAACAGCACACTCATCAAACCAATCAAGATTACAAATTGCACAAACCAATCTAATCATCCACATTATTTTAACTAAATTATCAACCAATCATCTTAACAATGCTGCATCAAGACACACTACCCAACTGATTCTTGACACATAATCTGCCGGTACTATATTAAATAATTCAATCAAATGTATATATATAAAAAAAAAAAAAGATTTATTTTATGCATATATAGTTAATAAGATAAGTCTAGTTTAACTATGGCATTATTCCCTCTCCATTTCATACAATAAAATAAAAATCGGAGTGACAATATTAAAGTTGTCACTAATATTTCTCATATTATAAATGGTTGTATTATTTATTTGTCGTACAATATAATTTTTTACAATGACGTACAAGTCACTACTGAATAATCAGCATCACATGAACTATTACAAACAGCAGGTCGAGGTCCTCAAGGACCTGGTGATGACTAGCTAGACGATGATCTTCGTTGACTTGGCGACTTCTAGGAGTGTGGATCCAAATGATTACTTTGATCTGGATGAGTATTGAACTCAAGGTTATAGAGGTTGCAGCATGCGATCTAATGATAATAAAAGATATATCTTGTCAAACCGTTCAACTAATATTTATAGAAGCTCATATATCGGGATCTGTATGAGCCATGTGTCGTCTCAATGGCCATCAAAGGGTTTGAGATCGACGATTGACAATTCGGATTATTGGGTTGGTGGGTCGGGTACGACCCAACTCACTTAAAAATGCGCGGACCCTTGAAGTGTTTGGAGTTTTTTTCATTTCTATACGACAAATCTATCATTTAGGATTTATTCATTGTATTTTCCCTATCAAACTACAAAATTATTCGATTAAAAACGATTCTGTGATATATATTTTCAATGTGGCTAATTAAATCGTCGATATGCATGTATAACTCTGAATAGAGTCGATCTACGTACTCTGGTACTAATATTATTATTGATAAAAATTGTAAGAATTATCCTTGTGAGGAATTAAACAAATAATTAGAACCTTAATCGTATTTGCAATATGTGTTTTTCTTTGTAATTGTTAACTATTTGTGATACTAATTATACACATTAAATATATAAAAGAATGTGAACACATCTTACCTTGTGAGTTTGTGATATCTTCGTGTCCATTGTTGGATTTCTCGTACACTATTTACCTACTTCTATGTGAAGTAATTAACAATAATTAAATAATAATTAAAGCATATATATATATATAGTCGGCATTAATCAAGTTCAGTGTACTTCCCCCCTTTAATTTTTCTTGCGTGCGTAGTTGCTTTGAGATCACAAGTTAAATTTTAATTAATTATGCATAATTGATAAAGTCACACTATTAATTAAATTTAAATAAAACAAGATTTAATTAGTGGATGACACAGCCCCCAATTATTAGAAAATGGACAGTCTACATTATATATATATTTAAAAAAAGGGAGAATTAAAGAACATTTAGTGAGGAAAAAGGAAGTTTTTAGCTCCACCTGAGATTGCATTTTCATATGTGAAAGTGAAAGTGCGCCTTTCCCACTAAAATATTTGGCGTATTTTGGAACGAGGCTAGAAATTTCCAAAAGCGTGTAAAGAGAGGTAACGCCTTTCTTTTGATTCTAAATCAAGAGGGGGCTGACCCCCTTCTATTTTAACCATTCTTTGTTTATATATTTGGAATTATTATTAGGGTAAATTACAGCTACCTCTCCTGAGATTTGATATAATTATAAATATCTTCTCGTTATTTGAAAAATTACAAATACCCTCCTAAGGTTTGTAAACGTATAATAAATAATCCATTTTATGGGTGGACTGACTAAAATGCCCTTATGCACTGAATTTTTTTTATTTAATTCTTAAAAAAAAATTGGACTACAATGCGCATGGAGAGGTTTGTTAAGTTTTTTACATAAATGAGCAATAATGCAATTTGCCTCGGCTGATTTTTCTACAATTTTAATAGAAAAAAATTTAAGGGTAAAATGGTCAATTTTAGACCTTTGGTTAAAAGTTACAAGCCTCAAGAGGGTATTTGTAATTTTTCAAACAACGATGAATACTTATAATTATATCAAACCTCAGGGAAAGTGACTGTAATTTACCCTTATTATTATATGGTACTACATTTCTGCCTATAGGAACAACAAATGGCAGTACATTTTCTTTTAATTAAAAAAATAAAAGAAAAAAACAACAAATAATATATTCAAGAATTGAGTACTGTAGAAGCAACTTGAAGCTTATAAAAAAATGTGATAAATAATAAAAATTATGGAAATTTACCTTTATTTATTTACTTTATTTTTCGATAAAATGAAATAAGGTTAAATTACATCTGATTCCCCTGAAATTTATCATAATTATAAATATTTCGCCGTTTAAAAAATTACAAATACCCTATGAAATTAACTGTCATCTAACAATGGACTCCGCCGTCATGAGAAGGTAATTGTTAGATGATCGTTAATTTCAAAGAAAATAGTTATCATTTTTCAAACAATGAATAAGTATTTGTTATTATGATAAATATTAAGGGAGCCCATTGTAATTTACACTTGAAAGTAATAAGCAAAGTAAGGCAAAGTCTTTCTTTATTAACCAACATCTTGGATTTTTGGGCTGGGGAATTGTGACTGGATCTGCACATTATAGAGAAGAAAGGACTTTATAGTGGATAATGGGCTTATTGGGCCCTCTCTTAAATGGGCCAATCACACAAATCTGTTGTTAGAGCCCAATAATTATTCTGGGCAAGACTAGCTGTTGGACTGAAAATTTGAGTGGCGGCCCACAAAGGTTGATATTCCTTACATCCCTTACTATGGTAATTTATCCTGATATAAAAACGAAAGACATTTTTTTGCTCATAAACGATGGTTTATAACAATTTTGCAATAATATTTTTATTGAGTCGGTAACATTCTTAAGTTAATTTATTTTTTTTTTTGAATATGATGTATTGATTTATATATTTTATTTTTATTTATAATATATTTCATTCTATATAAAAGAGAAAGGCATTTTTTACTCATAACGGCGGTTGGTGACACCACTGCACTAATATTTTTATTGTGTTGATAATACCTTAAAGTTTATTTTATTTTTGTTCTTTTTTTCTTGTAAATAGTGCATATAATAAATTATTTTTCATGCTTTAAAATATATTATAAATAGTAAAATATATTTAACTAACACATCACATTACAAAGAAAGAAATAAAAAAAAAAAAAAACTAATTTATCAATTAATATGAAATTTGAAAAGTTGAATAAAGTAGTTATCTTATCCGTTGAAGGTTATTTTTACCATTACAAAAAATCAGTGCAGCAGTGTCATTATTTTTACCATTATAATAGTAGAGATGATGCGTTGGATTATTATTTTGCTTTTTGCTTATTTATAATATAATTTATCTATTCTAATACAAAAAAAAGGTATTGTCTACTCATGAACAACGATTTGTGACATTACTGCACTAGTATTTTTGTTGTGTTGGCAACACCCTTAAGTTGGTTTCATTTTTTTTCTTTCATTTATCTTTTTTTGTAAAATGTGTTGTATTGATTTATATATTTTGTTCTTATTTATAACATATTTTATCTATCCTAATATAAAAAAGAAAAGCATTTTCTACTCATAAACGACAATTTACAATAACATACTAATATTTTTATTATGCCGGTAATACTCTTAAATTGATTTTATTTTTTTATTTTTTTTAAAAAATATATAATATATATTTTTTATTTATAATATATTTTAAAATATAAAAGATTATTCATTACATACCCGACGTACGAAAGTAGTCACATTAAATATGAGAAGTAAATTTGGTATGTGGTAGTAGGTGTATGAGGGTTTAGTCAAATGGTTTAATTTGACAATAAAGCTGCCTTGATTGGTGCACCTGCACCCATTCTGCACGCAATCTCTATTTTACCCTCCACTTCATATTTTTGATGTGAACGTCTTATCCTCCAACATTTATTTACATATTTTTGCAGTTGGATTTAAAACAAGTAATCATCATTTAATAAAACCCCAACAACATTACTAATCCGATTTACATCTCATAAAAATCTTGATTTTGTGCCACTTCAAAATTTCTACGTTCAATATATTATTATATTGAAATAAAATATTATAGTATTATAATTCAATGACTGCACGTAATTAATTTAGAAAAATTAATAATTTTGTATTGTTTTAGTAGGTAGTATATGATGATACAGTTCTACATTTATGTATTTTTTTTGCTGCCTAGTTTTTCATTACAAACCATAAAAATTAAGGTGAATTACAATGACATTTTTTGAAGTTTGACATAATTATGAATATACTCTCTAAGGGTGTCAAATGGGCGGGTTGGATCGGGTCTAAAATGGGTCGGATTAAATATGGGTCCGAAACAATGGGTTCTACGCGGGTCGGGTCTCAAATGGATTTGGTCGGGTCAATGTAACCATTTTTATATTTAAAAAATAGAATTTTAGATAATAATAATAAGATGATGATATATTTAATACAACTTGTAAATACTACGACTAAATTTGTATTATGTATTATTTCTGAAAAGTAATCATGTATATTAAAGATTTATTTGCTAAATTATAAAATGAAAAACTCGTAAGGTATACAAAAATACTATATTTTTTAAAATAAATCATGAAATGAATAGTATGCAATCAATTTCTCCATAATTGTTTGTAAAATTGAATTGTGGCTTTCGATCGTAATAATAATTGTTATCTTTCTATATTAATCATACATGTTCATTCATTATAAATTATGCTTAGATATTAATATTTGATGTATTCATTGAAATTCATAATATAATTGTATACTGTCAATTTATTATAAAAAAATAAAAATAAAAGTAAGTTTTACATGGAAACATATGAATTTCAAGTTTTGACTATTTTATGAAATACTTCACTTTTCTTTTGTTGCTCATTAATTTAAAAAATATTATTTTACTAAATATATTTTGAAAAATTTGTTTCTCATAGAAAATGCGAAAAGTTAGAAATGAGAAGTAATTGTGATATATAGTACAATTAAATCAACAATGAATCTAAGCAATTAAATCATTTGTTAAACCCATTTAACACCCATCACCAATCCATATAAGGCCCATAGTGCAAAAAAATTAACTGAGTTAGATTAAACATACTTAATATGTTTTGGTAAATTTGTTTCTTATAAAAAATGTGAAAGAAGTTAGAATATATGTAATTAATTAATGATGAGGTTGGACCCATTTAAGACTCATCTCCAACCCACCTAAAATCCATCATCAAACCACCTAAAACCCATCACCAACCCACTTAAAAACCATCACCAACTTATATAGAACCCATAATGAACTCATGATTATAATTGTACTAATATCTTTCATAAATTCTATTATATTAATAAAATGAATTTTGATTGACTAATAGAAAATTAAACATGAAGAACCCATTTTGGACCCATTAGAACCCATTAGGACCCATAATCTATTTAAATTTATTTAAACAAAATCATATTGAACTCATTAAAAAATATCAAACCCAACCCAACCCAACCCAAAACTAGGTGGGTGGGGTTGGAACCATGGGTTTCCACCCATATTGCCACCCCTAATACTCTCGTTATTTCAAAACTTATAAAAATCTCCCTGAAGTTTATAATTTGTAACAATGATCTTAAATTATAAAAATCAGCCGAGTCAAATTACATTATTACTCCTCTATTTCTAAATTTTTGTCCCAAAAAATTTAGAATATTTTAAAAAATAATTCAATTTGTATAGGGGCATTTTGGTCAGTTCACCCATAAAAATGAATGAAAATGAAGTTTTTATTAGACGGTTAAAAACCTTAGGGGGGATATTTGTAATATTTAAAACAACGAGAAATATCCGTAATTATATCAAACGTCAAGAGATATCATTGTAATTCACCCTAAAAATTATGAGTACACCGATATTGTCACGCAGGAACATATTTTAATGTTTCTTTTTTCAAAGAAATACGAGATTGATTTATAATTTTATACTAGTGTGTGTGCAGTTAATTTTAAACTTAAATAATGTAATTGTTATTTTTTAAGAAATATATTAAATAAATAAATAAATAATAATAAAAAAGATAAAAATTGTGGGAAGTTTTTGAGAGAATGGGGTGGAAGAAAAAGAAATGTGAAAGTTGTGTGTGTGTGTGTGTGAGAGAGAGAGAGAGAGAGAGAGGTTGAGAAAAAACATTGTTGAAATAATTTAAAATTTTAAAAATAACAAATAAATAAAAATTGAGACACTAAAGATGGACTTTTCTATTATAATAAGGTATAGATGTATTAGACCTAGAAAGTTAGGGTTCGTTTGGTTCAAGTGAGAGGAAACTAAAAGTGAAATGAAGATGGGAGGGAAAGAATAATATTTTTTTATTAAATTGTTTGGTATGATTGGAATGTGGGGAAATCTCAAATACTTCTCCTTATTTGGTACGAGGAAAACAAAGTGAAAAGAAAAGACTAATCTTTATAATTTTACTGATTAACCCTTTTTCTTTATTTTATATTAAAAAATAAATAAATTAATCTTATAGGAATACAAATTTTAGTATATCAAAAGTTTAAAAAATTTATTAATAAAAATATTTATCAAATAAGACCAATAATATTTTTGATCAATAAAAATATTCATCAAAATGAATATTGTTCATTTATTTTAAACTATTCAATATTAAATAAAATAAAAATTACTACCAGTGCCCTAAAATAAAGAAATTGATTTTAGCGCTTTTGTTGGTGATTTGGTTATCTCTTTTCAAATATTATGTACCGATATTATCAACGGGAATGAAAAAGAATTAGAGTAAAATTATGCATATCGGTAATAGAGTAAATAAAAATAAAACATGTACTTATTTGTTTTCTTGAGGTCATACGTTCACTTTTTCGCCCAAATTCGAACCGAAACAAAAATGAACTCCAGAAAGATTTTTTATATACACCAATTTTACTTCCCTTTCATCTATTCTCCATAACCAAACACCAAACTTATTCTTATACATCCATCTTTACTTCCACTTCTCTTATATACCCACTTTTTACCCCGACCAAACAAACTCTTAAACAGTGGGCAAAATTGCACCTCCATCCCAACACTATAGAGGGTATTGCACTTTTATCCCATAATCTACGAGCTTAGCATAGTCGGTCCCATAGCATAAATAGTTGTAGCATTTCGATCCCATAGGATAAAAAATTATGGCATATTTAATCCTATAGGACCAAAAATACTACACCCTCTATCGGGTATAATCAAAAGTGCAATTTTCCTACACAGTTGGTGATTCTTTACCCGATCTGTATAGACACACAACTTTCATAATATAAGCTCCACCTTAATTCCAAAAATATAAACCTAACTCAATTTGTTTTTTTACCAAATTTAAGGAAACATCAAACGATTCACAACTCATCTGAATTTCACATGAACGTCATCAAATTTTAGAAAAAAAGGACAAAAATCACATCATCAACTCTCAACTCCCCTCTAATAAATTGTTGGTAGTTGTTGGTTTAGGGTTGCACCACTACTACTACTACTAATAGTCCCCCAAAATCAATCCATTATTGATTGTACTTTGAATTCTCACATTACCATTCACCAAGAATAGGGTGACACTCCCCCTATTAACCCCCAACTCCAGGTTTTTGTCCTTCTCATATTAAATGAGCGCCGGCCCTCCACCCCCATTTTAGATCTTATTTCTTATTTAATTCAATATCAAAATAAATATAAAAAGTAATTTATTATGTAAGCCGCACAAGCGATATAAAGTGTAAATGATAAGGAGCTCGTTCCCTAAAATTTGGCATGATTATAAGTCCTTTTTCATTGTTTGAAAAATTATTAATACTTTTTTGATATTAACAACCGTCCAATAATTAAATCAATTTATCCATTTCCGTTAGATTCCCATCCATTTTGTGCTGAACTCACCAAAATGACCTTGTGGATTGTAAATCGATAGTTTCATACCTCCATCCAGAAATGACATAATTTCATCCAATATCAGGACATATTTGCAATTTTCCAAACAATAACGGGAATTCATAGTTATCTCGAATCTCAAAAGAACCCGTAAATTATCCTAAAATAAAACAACATAAAAATGAAAAAGAAAGGTTTTGGAGTGCATTGTATTCATACGTATGTTTCATTAAAGGAGATGGGGCAAATGCAGTTGGAGTAATTGAGCAGTCATAAATGAAGGTGATGTGTTACTTTAGTCATACACTCCAAGAATCACCTATCCAAATCACACACACACACACATATTACAGTTATAAATAATGGTGCAACTCAGAGCTCAGACTCCCACAACAACAACAAACTCTCATTCTTGTTTTGAGCACCAACTCCATCATCTCTACTTTTTGTGCAATTGCATTATGGAATTCAAGTTCCCCCACATTTTAGCATTTCTTTCTGTAAGTGTACATAACTGCACTGCACTGCACTGCACACACCCCAACCTTTATACTTTGTTGAGGTTATGTTTGGCTAATAAGTAGGAGCTATCTTTTCTCTAATTTTGATCAGGTGGTAATAGTAGCAGCAAGCCATGCAGCTCTGCTGCCATCAGAGGATTACTGGAACTCTGTGTTGCCAAACTCTCCAATGCCTAAAGCTGTCAAAGATCTGTTGCACCCATCATCTCGTACTACCTCTACTTCTTTACTATAACTGCATACTTTAGCTATGACTTATCTTCAGCTTACACACTCTATACTTTGATGAGCTTAGACAGTAGTGTTCATTGTAGGCTGACTTTGATCAGACTCAATTTGCTTTAAGTTAGAGCAAATCTATAGCAACCACTATAGCTGTTTCCTGGACATGAATAATAGAAGTGGAAAATAATAATCAACTTTGAATTGCTTTCTACACAAAAATTTAATTTACTTGATTTTGTGTTGCTTGTACCTCTAGAATGGTTGGATGATGAAAGCACCACCGTTGGCGTAAGCAAGGGTGGAGTGAACGTTAACACCGGGAGGGGCAGGCCTGGAGGCACTGCTGTGAACGTTGGCCGTGGCGGCGTCGGAGTCCACACAGGCAAACCTGGTAGGCGGACCAATGTAGGCGTTGGGAAAGGTGGAGTGACAGTTGGAACCAAGCCTGGAGGCACTGCTGTGAATGTTGGCCGTGGCGGCGTCGGAGTCCACACTGGCAAACCCGGCAGCCGGACCAATGTAGGTGTTGGGAAAGGTGGAGTGACCGTTGGAACTGGCACCAGGAAGGGTAGACCCGTTTACGTCGGGGTGAATCCAGGTCCAGATCCCTTCAAGTACATGTATGCCGCTACCGAAACTCAGCTGCATGACAACCCAAACGTGGCCCTTTTCTTCTTAGAAAAAGACTTGCACGCAGGCAACAGAATGAACTTGCATTTCTCCAAGAGGATAAATGAGGCCACATTTTTGCCCCGCCAAGTTGCTGATTTGATACCCTTCTCCTCAAATAAGTTGCCAGAGATTCTGGACAAGTTCTCCGTGAACCCCGGTTCAGATGAAGCTGAAGTGATAAAAAAAACCATTAAAGAATGCGAGGAGAAAGGCATAAAAGGAGAAGAGAAATTTTGTGCAACTTCTTTGGAGTCCATGGTTGATTTCAGCACCTCCAAGCTAGGAAAAGATGTGCAGGCAATATCAACAAATGCAGAAAATGGGCAGAAGAAAGAGTACCGTATTGTTGGAGTGAATAGAATGCCGAGTACAAAAGCAGCGGTTGTCTGCCACAGGCAGGAGTATGCATATGCGGTGTTCTACTGCCATGAGACGGACAAGACGGTGGCCTACACGGTTGCGATGGTGGCAACCGATGGCTCGAAGGCGGAGGCTGTGGCAGTGTGCCACCGGGACACTGCTGCGTGGAACCCTAAGCACTTGGCTTTTCAGGTGCTCAAGGTGAAGCCAGGGACTGTGCCAGTCTGCCATTTCCTACCTGAGGATCACATTGTGTGGGTTTCTAGGTACTAGAAAAGGAGGTTGCTGTTTGCATGATATATACCTGTGATTTCGATATATGTTAGCATTCTGGTTGCTTAGACGTCTACTTATATATGTATCTATGTGATGGATATGCATAAATGAATTAAAGGATGATCTTTGTTTTAGTGGATGAATGCAGCTGTAGTCAAATTAACATTTTCCCAAAGTGCATGCAAGGCAATAAAAACTCATACTAACAAAAGCGGGTGGAAAGAACCAAGTAGCATTTTAGAAGAAAGCAAAATGCAACAACTTTCTCACCGTACTGGACCGAGGATCCATTTCCCTCCCCATCAAACAAGATGATGCCTGAATTCTGCCAGAAGCATAGGTGAAACCAAACATGAGCAGAAGCTGAAGCATGAAACGTTGAACTCAATGGGAAGAGGCAACTCCCCAACAAGGATGATTTAAGTCCTTTCAGCTTCAGCCAAGTTTGATTGACCGTGCATGCCCGCTACAGAGAGCCAAAATGAGATAAATTAGTTGACAATGTAGAATGAGCTGAGAATATCAATTAAGTTAATTTTTCACCATAAAAGCACTACAAGCTTGAACATGATGCTATCGAGGCACTTCTGGCATTCATACATGGTAAAATCAGGTTTTAAGCCAGGGTATAAACAACCAGCAACCTCCTTGACGTAATAGACCACTTTCACTAGTGTTCACGCATCCTTTACCCGCCACACCATGGCAGCCAAAAGCCCATAAGTAGTCATAGTGATATTCCACACTCATTCACAAGTTCGTGCCAGTTGGGAGAGTAACCAGGATTCATATGGTCCATATTGTTCAAAGTCCATATCCTGGTATTACTACCTCACACTGCAAAATGTTCTAAAGGTCTTAAGGAATAAGAATTTTAAAAACCTAGAACTAATGCATGGAGAAGCAAGCCTGCATAATTGCTTAGCCATGTCCTTGACAATAGTTTACAGTTCATAAAAGACGCGCTGTTTCTCCTATTAATAGTTAACGAACAATTCTCTCGATCTCAGCCTCAAATATAACTTGTAATCAGTTTGCATTTAAAATATAGAACCACTCAATGCTAAAGTAAAGTGTATTAAGGAAATTACAAAACTCAGAAGTTTTCTGCCCATCCCCTCAACAGAGTCACTCATATGAGCTATAAGTCCTTTCCTACATCCCCAAAGTGCAATGTTTTACTCCATGTTATTTGCATCCAGCTGTGAGTCTCATTATAATAATATTTAAAGGTAACCCAGAAATTGGGACCATGGAGAAAAATAACTGCATTCCAATATTAAACTCCAATAAAGATGCTGATAAACTAAACTTCCAGCATCACGAATAAATTAAATCTCTACCAAACAAGAACAAAAGGATTTTGGTACAGCATTTCTGATAACATGTAAAGCAAATAAAGATGATTCCTACAAATTGAATACTTGTAATCAAGGGGGGAACATATATAGTTGATACCGTGACAGGACATGACTCAAAGTGCCAAAGTGTCACCTCTACCATTTTATGACGAAAAGTAACTAATTTGTGATTCACAAACTATTTACGCGCCTAAAAAAAGGCCATATACAAAACTTGGATACGGTGAAGGCACTTTTTCCCATTTCTTTGCTCCATCGAAACCAAGATTGAGATAAAGGAGTCAACAGAATAAGTAAAACTATTGAGGTGAAAACATTTTGAAACCCAAAATTCAAAAATATCTCATGAACCACATCAAAGCATGATAGATAAATATATATTTCGGTGCAGTATTTCAAATACATCATTAATATCCTTAGCATTATAGTTTAACAACACTTTGAGCGCATTACCTTAGACTGAAACGTTGGCCACATATGTAGTTTTCCTTCCATAAGTGCTGTTGAGGTGAGCACATGGAGATCTAAGAATTACGCTCAAAAGGTTCCAAAGATCCCCATGTTCTCCCGACTTTCAATTTGACAGGCAAAGGAACTGTAAGAGACATAAATCAAGAACCACTCCTGAGAAGAGAATATATCACCCCAAAAGATATTATATACTATAGAGAATGTGGAAAAGGAGACTTGGAGTAAGTTTCTATTGCACATGTCATGAGTGTACATAATAAAGTATGTCATATGTTTCTCCAGGCGATGAAATTCTTCACCCCCACGGAGTAGTGTGTTCAGAGTGATAACTCAATGGTAACTGGCAAAAGGCGAAGGGATGGGAGAGGGATGGAATTTTAACTGAAGTTCCAAACACCATTCTAAAAGGTCAATCGACCTCAAGAAAATAAGTAGCAAAAGGGAAAGAAGCTCAAAATTTGGAACATACTGTAGCATAATCTTAGGGAAAGCCAAAGGTGGGTTGGTATCCCAAGAAGTCAATTGCTATATACACATTATTAACTTTTTCAACATCATACCAAGAAGTGACACGGCATTTTCCATGCATGTTTGCAGCAACAACCCAGCTTCTTTTACAACAGAAGGATCAGCTTCCAGTACTAGTTCATCATGTACCTAATGCCCAAAAGTAGAAGGCCCACATGTCATACTGATAGAAAAATGGCAAAAGTATCAATGAGTAAATTGTATTGATGAAATTGGAAAAAAAAAATCAAACACCCATAGCAATAGAAGTTGTAAACCACTCAGTCTAACAAATAAAAATGCAGCATCCAAACATATTGTTAAGTGACAGTAATGGATACATATTTGCCCATGTGCAGAAAGGTATCTAATTAACTTTTCTATGCAGGACCTCGGTGTACAAGAAAGACACAAGCACCCAAAATTTTACTACAATAAGAGCAAGAATTTAGACGATACACCATTCTAAAATCAAAAATATTATTTAACGCCCAACTGCGGCTTACCATGACCCCAACGGAAAATAACCATGAAAGATCCATATAGTAATTTTTGACCAAATACCTGGAGAAGGATTCGACTGCGGCCTTTAAGAATTTGAACTTTTTCAGCATCTATGAAACTAGGACGAGATGCCTCAGTATCCTCACCAATCACATCATGTAGGCATATCATTGCAATTTTTATTATGTCAGCAGCGGATCCCTGGAAACGTACATTCAATACAGTTGAAAACACACTTCAGCAAACAACCTAATACGAAGAATAAAAGAAATTGCCATCTCCCTCTCTTGCTTCTCCACCCAAAACACAATAGCAAAACAAAATTAATAATACAAATAAACCAATGAGGTTATTGTACAATAATCACTAAAAAATCAATGATCCAAGTGGAAGAAAAAAACACCTGACATATAGAATTCACAGCTTGTCTCTGAGCTTTGGATTTTTCTTTACTGTTACCAAATTTAATCTTTTCCAAGAAACGCTTTCGTCCCTTAAGGGTCTCGACATAACTGCAGAACAGAGAGTGATGTTATTTCTAGAGGGAAAAAATATGAGAAAATATAAGCAAAACAAGAATCCTATAGTGCATGTGTCAGTACAACGAGAGGAAAATAAATTTTCGGAAAAGTGAGACCTTCATCTCCGATAAGTAAGCAAAGATATTAGAAAAGCTAATAAAGAAATCAATGTTCTTTGGGATCAGTTCACTGTTTGAAGAGATTGAAAAACGTGGAAAACTCAAGTCAGAGTCCCCAAAATGAGTGGCCAAAAAACTGGAAGTTGTGGAGTTGCTGCAGACAACTATACAGATTTAGAGAAGGTACTACATCTCAAAATTTCCTTTAGCAGTTTTCTATAACTACAAGACTTTAATGCAGATATGTCAAGCATTTGGACTCTATTGACCTCACCCTTTCTTATAACAAGATGTAACCACTTCCTGAAGCCAAGCAGCAACACCAGGGAAAGATATCTTGAAGTTCCGAATTCTTTCAGCAGCTTCATCTGGACTGCAGTCCAACTGTTCTGCCAGTGTGCTAGGTCCCATTCCATAGAGTATTCCATAAACCAGTCTTTTTGTTTGATCTCGCTCTTGCGAGCTCACGCTGGACTCATGTTTCTCACTCCATTTTGCAGCAATCATGGTAAAGACATCACCCTGGGGACTACTCAGGAGCTTAACCAATTGATAATCTTTTGAGAAATGGGCCATAAGTCGAAGCTCTATCTGAGAGTAATCTGCCGTTAGAAGCAACCAATCATCCTGCAGCAAGCAAATAAATTTAGACCAAGATACCTACTGAATCAGAGAAACTTTAATAATAAAGAATTTAGAGTTCGAGAATCTAAAGTATCTTAACCTGAGTAGGCACAAAGAAATCGCGTGCATTAATCTTATAGCGACTACAATCTGATTCCCCAGAGTCTTCTTTCATTTGAAACTCAATCATATGCTCAACACACTATGTCCAGGTCATAGAGAATATATAACACTGTTTAGTTACTTGTGTGAAAGAATCAGTAGAAAACGGATGATGTCAGCACGAACAAACCAAATATCAAAAATGTATATAGAAAGAGGACCTGGAGATTAGGTTCCTCCATTGAGAGTCGTCCAGTTGCTGTTGATGTCTGGAGCCAATGACCATGCAAAGTATACCTCTGGGCCCTCATAGAAAGCCTGGCAAGTGAACAAATCGATCCCAAAGTAGAATTCAGGAGTTTAGCCAATGTCCTGTGCTCTTTAATTACTGGGACAATAGGATGTTCATTCCTGAAAAACATTGAAGGTCCTTAGTCCAACAAACTCTACAGCAAGCAAGAAAATGGCATCATCAGATGCACCCTAACGGTGAGCATATTACTTGAAACCAAGATTAATAGCTAAGAAGCATCTTCTTCTCTTCATCAATTTCTTCTATAAAATAATTAAGCACTAATGTGTAACTATTCTC
This sequence comes from Sesamum alatum, assembly GCA_034509735.1. Classification (NCBI taxonomy): domain Eukaryota; kingdom Viridiplantae; phylum Streptophyta; class Magnoliopsida; order Lamiales; family Pedaliaceae; genus Sesamum; species Sesamum alatum. The sequence continues at coordinate 20,095,007 of JACGWO010000009.1, read as the reverse complement.
CTCCATTAAAAGAGAACAACAGGCTGAATAGTAAAATTCAATCCAGAAAAATGACGACTATAGTAGCATCACTATAAGGAAAGGTAGAGAAACAGCAGAAAACTTCATACTTTGCCCATGAGCACAATAATGCTTGAGCGAAGATGAAAGCTACTTTCCACGCACATGCATAAAAAATACGACAAATGTGCCTATAAAAATCTTTTAAGTGACAGGGTCTTTGGGTACAATATGATATTCTAACAAGGAACTCAAGAACATAGAGAAAACCCCACTCTAATTCAACTTGTACCGGGAAAGCCTAGAAACTTCAGGACATTTTTAAGATTACTTGACTATGGTGTCATCAATAGCAAAAAGGCTAAGCAATGCATGGAAATTAGGAAGGACTTCAATGTTGAATGCAGCCTATTCTTAACCAATGTAATGACTCACTTCTCCAAACAAAACTACCTCCATTCATGCTTGTGAACTTTGTGATTAAATTCTTCCAAAGTACGCGTGCTCTCAGATTTTTTGCAAACTCAATATAAACTAGGGTGACAAAGAATCCTGAAAATAAAACCCCACTGAGTTTCATAACGTAGGATCCTTAACCTTGTCTCAAGATAATAGTCAGAAAAAGAAAAAATTTATACATTAGATGTCAGCAAAAAGACTAACAATCTGCAGTTTTAATTCGGCAATGGAAAAGTGAGAATCTTATGAAAGTAATGCTTAGGAGCCGTTAAAACAGTCTACTTTCACTATGCTGTTGAACAGTGAATAACTTACAGGAAACAAAACAATGTTTATGCAGTTTCCAAAAATGAGCATGCCAGCACTATGCTAAGTAAAAGACTTCTTGTGCAGTAGTAACTGGCGAAGCAAACTATTAGCACTAAAGAGTCTGGAGAAGAAAGAAAAGAAATGCTGAAAACATAATCAACTGTATGAGAAAAGGGGGAGAGCATCTATAATTTTTTATCCTTGAACAAAAAAACAGGAGAAGCAACGAAATTGCATAAGAGGAGTTGCAAAACTTTAGCATCGAATTTATCAAGCATTACTCAACTTATTCACTAAAGGATATCTAAGAATTTACTAATAATCACAAATAAAAAGGTAGTAGAGGAAATGTAATGTTGCTCAGGAAGTAATACATCATGATTCAGCTAATCCTCTTTTAGTACCTCAGTACATCCAAACAATGCTTGTCGGTGCTAGGGTGTTGTTTCCCTTTATAGCCTTCTGGCATTGGCAGCTTCAAGTGCTCATAGAGAATACTTGCTATATCTGCAGGCATCGATAACGAAAATGTCTTGCCAGCTAATTTGTAAGCTTCCCTCTCCAGACACTTGAGTTTTCTTCCAAGGATATGCCGTGCTCTAAGGCATCCTTCCATGTCAACACCTATTCCCCAGATCTCCATATCAGCAAGAACATTGGCCTACAACACAACTGTAACTTCAGCTTTCACATTGACAAATCATTTAAGCAATAAATGGAAGAGAAAGTACTTCAAACCTTAGAATCAGGCAAAATTAAAAGTAAAGAAAGTACTTCAAACCTTAGAATCAGGCAAAAGTAAAAGTAAAGAAAGTCAAAGAACCAGAAAATGATTGAATGAATGCTAGATAACAAGCAGAAATTCTTTATTTTGACTAGAATCTGAATGAAACAACAGTCTAATGAAAGTAATACAACATACATGTCAACTTTGTTTTGCTTCTTACAACTTTCTGAATGAAAAACAAATTTATACAGCCATCTTTTACCATTTTTAATCAAAAGCGTTGGATAGCGCAGCTTTAACTTGATGAACAAAAGTTGCTGTCTCAAGCAAATATCAACTTGATACATAATTCTGGTGTTTTCCAGTCTACAGAAACTGTGTGAGTGCGAGTTATTTATGTTATATTAACAAACCCCATAAGAAGACTCTACATCCAGATGGTTAAGGTTTCCCTTTCAATGGATGAAATCAGATTCCTCACCAATCGAACTTCAATCGTCATAAGTGGTTCAACCAGTTCTTCAGATTCTAGTAATTTCCATAGAACAGAAAACAGAGCTCGAGTTTGCGCAACTCTGCGGCAGCAACCATTATGCGCAGCTCTCCGTGTCTGATCCTTCCATCTACCACGTCGATTAGCGGATGCGGCGGCATCACTAGATAACCTTCTTTTAACTTCCTGTCAAGAATATAGCTTAAGAGACCATTTTTACATCTGAAACTACAGCTAAATGGGCATACAAAGTAATTCTTGGCAAGAAAATCAAGACATATATTTGTAGTGTTTTGAAATCACACAATTGTAGTCCATGGGACTATGTTTTGCTGAATGACAATGACAAATTTCACATTCTGGTCGAAGATACCCAGCATCAGAAGATAAAAGTAAACCAATCAGGAACAGGAACAAAATTGATATGCTTTGTTTGGTCCTTCTTAATGAATGAAAAACCCAAATCCCAATGGTAAAACGTTGGAATTGGCAAACTTTCACACCATTTCTTGGATACATTCTGTCCAATCCAAGTTCATTCTCAAAATATCCGATCTCCACAACCCCCTTTCTTTTTGTTCCATATCTCTTCACATAGTTCCCCATCCCTCCCCCTGTTCCACCCTACCATTCCCCAAATACAAAACAAATTAAACAGAAACTCCTACAATCGGCAAAAGGTCGGGCTTGGGGCAGGTTATCCAAACAAGATTACTTTGGACCCAGGTCCCACCCTAGAGCCCGAGACCAGTAGGGGTTGGACCCACTAGTCCCACTTTATATAATATTTAAAATATATCATAAAATGTTAGAAAAAAATGTAATATTACTACAACTTTCTGATACAAGAAAATAACAAATAACAAAAAACTAATTGTTTACAAAATATACATTTCCATGCTTTATTTTCTTTAAAAGTTCCAGTTTTTCAACTTATTTATACTAAGAGGTATAAACTATTTATTCATTTTCATATTATTAATTTATTTTATAAGAATGTAATATTTATGTTTATATGTAATATGCTCATTTTTCATATATAATTTATATATATGTATGTGTGCTTGTGTACAAATATAGATCATATAAATACATATGATATGAAGAAAAAATTAGGAAATAAGGATTCGCGGTGGGTCCATAATCAATACACACCACAACTTCTCTCTCCTTTGAAATGAAAATATACATATTATTACAACACAAATTTATAAAACCATTTTATATAACAGTTCAAATTATTATTAATTTTAATATACTAAAACCTAACTAATTTCATGTTTTGACAGCACTAATCACATTAAACCACTTGAAGTGACACAAAACATGAAATTCAACACAATTTGAAAATACAACCAAATACATTTTCACCAAATCGATCTTCTAAAAACAATCATCCAGACACATTTATATCCTCAAATAAAAAAATTGGGGGAAATTTTTCTACCCTTTTCTAGGCATTCTTTAAAAATGTTTTCAAGACAAAACCAAATCGAAACATAAAAACTTACCTTCTCCAGATTAGGATAGGAACTTCTCTCCTCATCAGGTGCAAGGATCCATGCCACTACACAGATATCAATTGCAAACCTCATATGGATAGGGGAAAACATAAAATATGAATTGTCGATAAGATCCAGACCCAAACTTTTGATTCCACCATGCAGGCTGCTAAATTTGTGAATGGCAACAGCAGGACTCTTAAGCACCTGAATCTGCACCTTTAAATTCCAAGTAAACTTCCTGACATCCGTCTTTCCCATTATAATCCCAATCCTACTCCATCGCTTCTTGGCGATCTCCACCTGCAGCTTCGGTGGTATAACATCCTTGCTACCTGTAGCGTGCCCATTTCCTTGGCTACCACAGCGGAATATGTCCTTCGGAATATTTAAATAATACACAGGAGTATTTTCCCAGCAAATGGCTATACCGTGTATTTCAAAAGGAGCAATAGAGTTCAACTCAGATTTTTTAGTAAAATGGATATCGAAAAAGAACTCTTTAGTTGCATCCCAGAGATCCAAGAAAGATTCAAGTCCACCTGGAATACTCACTGCATTCACAGGGCCCTTTTCAAACGAATTTTGTATGCTTGCCGTGCATATATTTTTTCTTTCAGGCTGCTGCTGCCCAACATGATCCAGATGCTCATTTGACTGATTTCGAATATCGCCAACATCTGTTAATGGATGGGAGGTGGATTTATTTGTACCAATACAATTAGCTGTAATATTTGGCTTGTTGTTAAGGGTATTAGACCATTCTTCAAGTAAAACAGGCTTTTCAACAAGAATTTCACTTTTTGTATTTCCTGCTGAATTTTCCTCAACTGAAGATGCAAAGACAACTGCTGGAGTGTCTGTAGATTTGTCTTCCTTAGTTTCTGAAGTAACTCCAGCTATTTCACATCTATCCCCAGATGATGGTTCATTTAACATATGCTTTGAGTGCCGAAGAACGGCATAGTTACTTGTGGACTCCTCCCCTGGAGAGAATGCTGATTCTTTCTGAGCTCCAGTAGCAACGGGTACTAGTGGACGAGAGAACAGTGGAACGTCAAGTCCAAGAGATTTGAAGGCTGAAAATGCAGCAACTCTTGCCTCTTCAGCTTTATCCAGAACGATTTTGCGGGCACCATTCTTTATCTTCTTGGCAACTCCCATTTGTACTTTCCTTTGTGCTGAGCCTTCCATGGCCATGAAGGGAATTGATCCAAATCAGATATTACTTATCAAACGTCAACATAAATACTGAAAAACAGAAGGAATTGGTGCATCTACAATACTCATGCCCTTCTACCAAGTCTGAGGGGAAAGAGGAAAGGGAATCTTACCATGTGCACTCCAGGAAGAAGATTCAAAAAGTGCTTTCGCAATTTCAGGAATCGATGCTTCAGCAATAGCTTGCGGTGTTCGCAAACCAGCCTTGTACAGCGCTCTAGCACGTGATCCCTATATGTTGGTATAGCAGGTAAGTTATTTAATCTAAAATTATAGGAATCATAACGCCACATCAATTTCACACCTTAATATACGGAATGGAAGTAAGTTCCACAATCTCTGCCCTAACTCCAAATGAAACACGATTTTGGAATTTGCCGACTAAACTTTCAAGGTCATTCCAACCAAGCCTCTCACAGAATACCGAAACCATAGATGCAAACCTTCCAGCATTTTCTTGTAAGGCCTGGACCATGCCTCGAGCAACTTTGAAACCTTCACAAACCTCGCCCACAGGTACTTCCTATAGTCCAGCATCACAAAATTGTCTCATTAAGGGTGAAATCCAAATCCAATGGCTTAATAATATCACAGCAAAAGCAACTTGTCAACGATATGAAAGCATGGTCATAAAAGCTTCAGGTAAATCAAACTCAAAAGTATGAGTTTTTCGGGTTCATTAAGGAAAATTTAAGCAGCAAAGGACTTTAGAAATGGAGAGCTACCTTCCATTGTAGCCGAGCTAGAAAATGAGACGGACGGAGAGAATTTCTTGGTAAGATGAAAATGTTATCCCATACCAGATAATGATAAACATTTTCCATATCCTCATTCAAGTAAAATTTTCATGGATAACGCAGAAGTATAACAAAGAGTAGATCACCAAAACACTGATGAATGGAGCAAGGGAAGGGAGAGGCAGGGTTGATACGACATGGTATGGAACAAATTTACCTGCACAAGCCGTGACAAGATAAGAGCAACATAGAACCGTTTACACACTCTAAGAATTTGATCATCTGAGAGAATTCCATGGATTGACATCCCAAGTCTATGATCAAATTTTCCCTGAAAGCCTTTGGCATTATCCTTTGATCTATGTGATGCCCTCGGAGGCGCGCCATGAGCCATGCGCATCAAAAAGGGTTCTTGTACTCCAACTCGATTGCCAACAGACTGCACTCGTAAAGGGTTATAACATCAGGTCATGTATAACTCAGGTTACTTCAATTAAAGTATGTCCTGTCAGGTATCCACCAAAGCAAAACTATAAACTGTCTCGACGCTATAGTTTTCTAGTTCTAATTCCTGCCTATTCAGTTTCTGCATCCTGAAATAAAACAATAAAACATAGTCGATTGATACTTGATTTTAGTTTCAATCTTTAGGCCCAGGAATCCTCAGATAGACTGTTGTTTACTTTAGAGTTTACAGACAAAAAAGATTCACACATTGCAAGGATCCCGATCATGAAATCTCAAAAACTCTTTAAAATCAAGATGGCTAAGATCTTTGCAGCAGTCATGAACTTTTTGGTAAACTACACAATCTTGAGAAATATTGCATGGTAGAGATGCAAAACAAAACAGCCCTCCACATCATCGTCTCTGCTGACACAGTTATTTCGAGAGCCAGAATCAACTTCTTTTCTAACTTCTATTAATCAAAAATTCAACCAAGACAGAAGAAAAATTATCTCCTTTGATTGATAGTTGGCTCCAGATGAAGTTAATATGTGTCTAAATGAAATGCGCGTCTCTGTTTACATAACACATAAGAATATTTAAACACAACAGAACAATATATATGTATTAAGAAATACATGAATTATGTAACAACAAATATATGAGTAAAAGAGTTCACAACATGAAAATCGATAAGAATGAACAATAACATTGATGCGTATATAAAGCAGATTTCTGAAGTGTTCCATTAATTTGTAACCAGCATTCAAAAACTTAAACTGAAAAGTCTTCAATGGGACATCATACCTAAAAAGAGGAGATATAAGTACCTGGTCCAGAGAAGATAGTTGCATGAATCTCTCATAATAGAGTTCCCAGTCTGGTTCAACATCAACATTAATGGGAGTTACCAGGTATACCAAATGCAAATCTGACGCCAGGACAAAACCTTCTCTTGCCCTCATGAGATCATCCAGAACAATCTACATGGTAATCAAAGTGCATTTATTGTGTAAATTATCTGCTGTTTACAATAAACTCAGCCTCGTACAATGTTGAGATAAAAAAATTCACAAATAGGACCTGGTCAAAGTAAGTGGTCAATAACTTATAGATACAATTTCCAAAGTGATCATGCATATAACAAGGAACAGTCTAAGATATTTACTAGTGATTCCTCTGGACAGAGAGAACTTCCAAAAGACGCACGGCCAAGGGGGGTAGTGGTGTATAATTTAGTCTCTTCACTCCATTCTAGAAACTTTTTATGGCATAACCATCGAAGTGCATCTTGCGCTGATTTCACAACATCTTCAAAAGGTTTTGTTGAATTGAGAAGAGTACACCTAACATATCGATGAATATCACTAGCAGTTTGAACAATTCCTCCAGCAACAACCTCGAGAATTGCATGGGTCATCCCATTCCTATCTTCCGACAAGCAAGAATAAAGTGGAGGACAACTGTCATTAAGGAGTGCCAGTATTTTCTTGGTTTCCTCTGGCTTGCAAATTAACACCTGTTAGGTAATTTGAAAATTGTTATGATGAATATCATGTACCTGAAGAAGAAAGATTGACTTTGTTGCAATTTTCAACCAAAAACAACTAGAAGTTAGAATAGATTCACTTTTTTAAACTTATAAAATATTACTTAGGCAGGAACGGTGGCAAGCGCTAGAAAAGAGTGAAAACTTGCCATGCGAACCAAACAATTGGGACAAAGGAAGAGAAAAGGCTACAAATAAGAAAATCAGGCTTACACTCTCTCCCTTCGTGTCTATGCCAGTCCGACCTGCACGTCCAGCCATTTGCCTGTACCTTGTCCCATCAATAAAATCACGTCCAATGCGTGGCTGTCTGAATATAACTCTCCGGGCAGGCAGATTAACCCCAGCTGCTAGAGTTGATGTAGCAGTCAAGACACGTACAAGTCCTTTTCGGTAACATGTTTCAACAGTCTCCCTTTCCTCGACCTTTTCTAGAAAAGGACTGTGTGAGTGTTGTATATAGTGAATAAGCATCACTTAGAGGTTTAATACATACTGCTCAAAAAGACAAAGGCGATGAGATGTAGCTGACATACCGTGAGCCCAGCATGATGGTAGGCAACTCCAAAAGGAAGAGTTTCTTCTAGTGTAGGATCCAATCCAGCAGGGGATCTTCGCAACGAGTCAATAGCAAAAGCCACATCAAAGGGCTCACCTTGCTCAGTGCAAGGGTTTACAGAAAATCTTTTGAGATACTTAGCAATATGCCTAGCAGTTGATTCACACCCTTTTCGACTGGAACAAAATATTAACACCGAGTGACCTTCTTGGACAACCTAATATGGTTAAAAGATCTCATTATGAATCAACCAAAATCAAGACAAAACTTAGTGAAAACGTAGAGAGAGCAGACCTCATTGCAAAGTTCAACTATATGATCCGGATCTTTACCGCCAAGGTCAGCTACTTTCGGCAATGTCCTAACAACTTCCATTTCTTTGTTATAAATTGTGCTACCAACTTTGATGTATTCCTCCAATGGAACAGGCCGAAAGTCTGTCTCATAAAGAGCTGCCTTCAAGAAAGAAAAAGAAAATATAAATAAATAAATAAATGGCAGATCAGTTCCATATATACATGCAGGAACTCACATAATGCATGACTAAGAATAACTGACTTTCAGAAAGGCCTTTAAAACAAGATTAAATAGATTATGTGTTCCATCAAAATTATCTGGAAATTGTGAGAACCAATAATCAGAAACATAATTTTTAAAATAAAATGTCATCATTAAACAGATCTCTGAACTAGATGAGTTTGCAAACTTACTTCTCCAGTGAACTAGATAGGTTTGCAGACTTACTTCTCCAGTTATAAAATGGCGACCCACTTTTCACCAAGAAAAGACATAAAACTTCACCTATCTCCATATTTCTAAATTCTGAAAATAATTGACGTAGTATCATTAAATCATGTTTAGCTTCAAGTTTTCAGAAAGAGATCTCACAGGTGTATTATTTAAACAAATAGAACAACCTATGTAAAGCAAACATTACATTTATACTCTTAATTGTCTAATCTTAGTTTTGAGTTGCACTTTGGCCCCACAGGATGGGAGGATATGCAACTCCACTCCTCATGCTAGAGCTAATGGCCACATGATCTTTCAGGAGTGAAGTAAAATAATGGCATTCAGAATGAACTGCAAATGTTGACATCATTATTACACAACCTTTTAACCTTTTTCAGCAGCATTTGCTGATTCATGTCAACTGGTACTCGGTTAGTCCATGTAAAATAATTCAGGAATTTTACATGCTCATGTGACACTCCAACATAAATTGATTAAATAGCTGAAATATTTAAATCGTGCATCTTCAGCAACCTCATAACAGTTCCAGTAATTGTGAAACACTTACTTGAAGCCAACCAGCAACAGCTGCCACATTCGGTAGCGTAGCACTCATGCCAACAATTTGGAGGCCACGAGCAGGATCAAATTTTCCACTACTCGTCCCTGAACTTTCTCCACTAGAAGAGTCAACATTGCCTTCACCAGCTGCATAGCGAAGCTTCGTCAACATGAGTTCCAAGAGATAACCCCTACTCTGATCACCAACCTACCATTAACCAAAATGGCATTCCAGATGCAAGAATGAGAATCAGTAAAAATATGTAAAGTGACAAGTAGCAAATGGGACTCAAAAAAAAACTAAAGCAAGTTTGATACCATGTGGAGTTCATCAATTACAATGGTACCGAGCTCGGATAAACGACCTTCTTCTAGTAACCTGTTAATCAAAGAATTTGCTTTCTCAATGGTGCAAACAGCCACAGATGTATCCTTGGGAAGAGTGCCGCCTCCTTGATTTCCATAAAAACTACGAACATGCTTATCTAATGGCTCTAAAAGAGCTTCAAGGTGTTCTGCCTGCAGTTTCCAGTGAGAGATTCAAGCATAAGACAAGAATCAAAAGGTGTAAAACTATCCTCTAAAAGCAAAGAAACAAACACACCTTTTCCGCGCAGATAGATACATATGGAAGTACAAGAAGTGCAATTTTTCCAGTTGCCAAAACTCTCCGTAGCATCAATATCTCAGCAACAAAACTTTTACCAGCACTATGACGAGCAAAGAAAAAGGTTAACTGGCTGACTACAGCATCCATGAATGTAGTAGGGTCCTATAGAATGATAAAGGAGCCAACCCAAGAAGCAAAACATAAAAAGCATTACAATTAATCAGTCAACATGAATCATGGGAAAAAATGGTGCGCGCCTCGTCTTCAGAAAGAACTGATTTGAGTGGCAAAGCCAAAACCGGTTGCTGGAAATCCTAAGGTGCATATCAAGCAAAGACAGTCTTTACAGCATTTACTCAGGTTTCTATGTATTTTTTGTCCATTCAAGAGATGCAAAACACACACACATGCAATCCACTTCATCACGAAGATACTGCATGAACCACCGCACTTCAGTACTTCGCACAACCTGATTCACTGGAATAAGTGAATAATGTCATCCAAGAAGCTTAAAACTTCCCAATGGTAGCTTAAGCATCTGGCTTCAAAATCTTAAGGTGTGAGTGATTCTCCATTTAGTTAAGCTGTGAAATGTCACTATATAGATGACATAAGGGAGGTGGAATTGCCATTGGAACAATTTCCAGTATCTTGGTGGAACTGGCTAGACTGATTGCTTTCAAGTCAAAGGCAACCCATATCAAGTTTCAATTTGGTGTTTTCTGGTTCCAATTTTTTGTTTTAAAACTCCTTGGACTCTGAATTGATGATTTACCCTTCATGATCTCATTGAAATTTTCCTGGTATTTACACAAACATAAACATTTTAAAGACTAGAAATGCTAATGCTCTTACTTTGTTGTGGCTAAAGTAGAATTCTGAAAACCAACTAAAGTCCAGAAGTTATTCATGGTTTAGAAAATATATAACTGTTTGACAAATTTAGCTAAATAATCTTCAATGCCTCGAATAGTTCATGTCAAAGTTTCATCAAGCTCTAGGAAAATGTAAGCAAGCTCCATTTCTTTGTAAACACAAGCAAGGCACTACAGGAATAGACAACATCATTTGATTGTGCAGTGACCATAATTTTTAGCATATTATTTTAAATTCTGCCACTGTAGAAAATTGTTATTTTTTTAATAAGGAAAATTACAAATCCAAGACCAGACGTTGCACAACTGGATAGAGTTCAATTGTGGTGATTAATATTTCTCAAAGACACCATTTACAAACTTAAGATAAATATATAAGACATATAAATATGCTCATGTAGACTTTACTTAATCTACACAGAAAAGTGCCTTGCTCAAATTCTTGAAGGACTAAGGACGGTTAACAATGTATGCATAGGTGAATATTGGAGGCATATATTTGATAACAATGATGGTTAACAAATTATATGAAATGAAAATCTTGAAATAGATAAGAAAAAGTTCATCTCCAGACTTGATTTGTTTATTTTTCAGGAAAACTTTCTTGCTTTAATGGCTCAAAGATTACTTTAAGCACAGGTGAAACTTAGTGCTAGAATTAAATCATCAGTGCTGCTTAATGAAAAAATAACACAAAAGGAAATTACAAAAAAGAATGCAAAATTTATTAAATTTATGCAAGTATTTTAGATTACCTTGTAGATGCAGAGTAAACAAGATTCCGATTATGCAATACACCATCCACCTGAAGGCAGTCAACCTGAAGAATGGGATAATTTTTATATTTAAACAAGAAAACAAGAGAGCTACACTTCTGCAAAAGGTTAAGCTGCTACTTCCTAAATCTCCATCACATATTATAGCAAGTGCTTCCTTCAAACCTATTTTTTCATCTTGACTTTTAATTTCAGGATGCACCTTGACTTCGGAAAAAACTGAGGTGCAATTCATCAAAACCCTGATTACCACCTTGGAACTAATGGAAAAGAGGGTAGCAACAACATAAAAGGGCCACAAATTAAATTTAAGAGGAACAAAATGTGAAGTCATGCTTCAAACAAACTAGTGAAAAGATCATCACTTCCAAGTGTAGAAGTTTTATGTCTATGCAAATGCCATCATATTGTGCCCAGAATAGATGATTGCAATTAATGCTTCCAAAAGGGTATTGCTCTGTGCCAAATAAGCTGCTGGAAAAGAAGTCAAAAAAGTTTATATGTACAACAGAAGGTGAACTTAAATGTAGAAAGCAAGAATAAGCATAACTTTCCATTTTTGGAATTCAAGAATGATTTGCTAAGTTCCGCACAGTGAGAACAAGAATAATAGATAACCGGAGCAAAGGAACACTATATCAGAAAAGTCAATAATCCTTGCAGCAAAAATATATTTCGTACATGAAAATTCCAGTCTGCCACCAGATCAGATTTCAAGCCTACAATATAAATATCAAGAAGCATCCTAGACAGTGATAAACAATAATGATTAATTGCAGAGTATGAAATAAAACGTGCAGGCATGCAACAAGACACAAGGGCTGCTGAGAAGACTGGTCCTATATTATCCAAGGAGCAGCCCTACAGGATTCACAGGTGGAGCTCTCATCGCAGGTGCAATTTAAAGCTAAACAGGCACAAGAATGCAATATTTCTCCATCGCAATTGCAAGTTTCAGTTGCTCAAAAGTAAATATAATCATTCCCATCAACTATTTCCCGACTTTGCAGTTAAAATATCTCATTAAGTGAGTCATAACTAACTGCACCCTAAAGCACTAAGCGTAGGCCTACCTCCAGCAAATTCCTGGACTGCTGCCAAGACTGACTTCGATAGACCATGGTGCACATTTCTGTGAAATGATTGTATGGCTTATACATAGAGACCTAATCTTGTATAAATTTCTATCACTGAAATTAGTTTTTCATCCAACTTCTGACCTATCTCTACCTTCCAACATCATAAAAATGATGAAACAAAAATGTTTGCCCCCTAAAAGCTAAGAAATCAAGTTATCGTGAAACAGGGCAGTCACTGAAAACTTTGATCTAGTTTTAAAAGTTAAAGTTGATCAAGATCACATGTGAAATAAATACAGTTCCCCAATTTCTTAAACATGAGACACACAAACTAATTTGCAAAAGTTGATGAAGACAGAATTATACAAAGGTGAACGAGATACCTGCCATGGATACAGTTTTGATATACCCTTTTTGTTGTATACTTTGCATATTTCTGGAGGAAGCCAATTGCTGAGATCCAAGCAATCCTTTATCGAAGACGAACTTGCTGGAGTATAATTGCTTTTGCATTCATGATTAGCAGCAACCTTATTATACTCTCTATCCGGTGTATTAGATGCAAAAGTGTGGCTATCTTGATTCAAATGATCCTCACTTCTTTTGGAACTAACGCATTTAAATGCTGTTCCATGGGCATCAAGAATTTCATTCATTTGATCTTCAGGGCAAATGCTCATTCGAATATTGTTTCCCCAGCTGGGATGATTGATAGAGGCAAGTGGGTTCTCTTTGCTTGTTAAATTGCCAGGTTTGGTACTATTAGCATCAGCTGATATGTCCTTGTCAGATGTTTTTCCCTCAAAAGTGAAGTCAAAGTGCTTCACAGGTAAGGGTGACACTTCTTTGTCCAGATCTTTCCCATGCATTCCCAGTGAGCCTACGGCAGAACCAGTCCCAACATCAGAAACTGTATCTTTGACTCCATCCACAGCGCGGTTTAAAGGACTGCCAGGAGCTCCATTTTTCACATTGTTCGAACTATAAGTTCCATAATCAAACTTCAGAGGTTTGCTATTTTCAGCAACATGGGAGGAAAGACCATTAGTTGGAGCAAACAGCTCATCAGCAACTAGAATAGCTTCATTCCAAAATGCTTCTCCAGGAGAAAACAAGGAGCTCCCTCGTGTTGATGGAGGAGTTTCTCGATCTCTAAGTCTTGTTGTGAAAGAACCAGGTGTTTCACATTCAGCTCTACAGGGAGCAGATGTGTAAACGCATTTTCTCAAACTTGCTTGTGATGCAACAGGATTGTTGGACACAATACCCTGTGAATATATACGATCAAATTATCAAAAAATATCTGATAGAGGATATCAATGAGTTTTACAGGATATTTACCTTTTGCAAACAATTTGAATCAATATCTCCAGTGTCATTCACAATTTCAGACTGGATGGCCTTGGGAAAGGAAACGGATTTGTCTCCAATGTTGGATTGATTCCCATCATTGGCACAATGCCTTCTCTTAGATGATTTCTCCTCTAGCTGAGAGGCAGATGAGCTACTATGTCTTTTACCAGCATTCTCCTTTGTTTCTGATGGTAAATTCACACTCGATTTTAACTCACTGCAAAAGAACATGGAAAGAATAATGGTCTCTCATCCACGAGGACAATGATAATCAACTAATAAACCACATCCAAATGTAGGGAGTCAAATCTTATTTTTTTTATTTGTGCATGTGTTGTAAAAAAAGTTAGCCCATCATATCGGAAGAAGCGGACCGACAGTACCTGCAATACAATGACAAAAAACCAGTGGCAAACTCCTTGAGTTCAGAACTTTGAGCAGGATTCTCAGTTTGTGAATTGTCCTTCTCAATATCTTTTGTTCCAACACTACCAATATCAGAGAATACTTCAGATTTTGAGCCCTGAGCAACCCCGGAAGCTTCAGGACTTTGTGGCAGCCCTTGGCGGGGATCCTCAACTTCATCCTTAGATGATATCCCACTGTCCAGAATCAAACTTCTCTGAATGGGAACCTGCCCAGCATTTTGATCACAAACAGAGTTCAAAGACTTGGCAGGTGCATGGTCATTCTTTGATGTCTCCAAATAGCTCTCCAAAGAACCTTTTGCACTGGGTGAGCCTTCAATTTGTTTTCTTGCTTCTTTTTCGAGTCTCCCAGATTTTGAAGCCGGTGACAGAATCTTCCTCTTCTTTTTAGAAGAAAAGAACTGCACATTGCAATAGATTCCAACATATATAGTAATTAGTCCTTAGCAATAAATTCTAACTTCATCTGCACCTATCCCCCCGACCGAGAAACAACTCCTCTCGATCAAGAAACCAAGAATCAAAATTTCCAGTCACATTGCATTTCGCTAATCCCGAAACCCATAGAAATAACACTAATTTTAGCTGCCCACTTGAAATAAAACACTCCCGAATAAAATGTTGAGACTGCCAAATTTATTCGTCAAATTAAATATAACCACACGCAAGGGATTCCAAAACAATAGGACTTGAAAGGGTGGAAAACCTGATCGATGCGGCCTCTAGGAGAATCAGAAGCCATGGCTGGACTCCTCCTCGCCCTCGAGACGATTTTCTTAAGATACCGTCTTCTCTATTTCGTCCGTTAAGATTGAAAAGTTCAAAAGCAGCCTGGTACTGTACTTTATATGGGGGAGGGGGGAGAGCACAGTGAGAAAAGGGCATTCAAATTTTTGTTCAGTTATTTACAACTGCGCCCACTAAACTTTCTTTTATTTCAATTTGCCCCCCGCTGTCTTCTTATTTAAATCTCGCTTCAGTTCCCACTTTTATTCCAATTTATTCATTATATGTTTTCATTTCCACATATATTAATACTTTAAGGCCTTGTTTACTTGTGAGGATTGGGTTGAATATCCAACTCAATCTCTTATTTACTTACCTTTGAATAAATAGATGACTTAAATGAAAATATTAATGATACAATTTAATCTCATCATATATTTTATCCATCATTAATCTATCATGATTTAATCTCATCCCTCAAAGTAAATGAGGCCTAATACTTATAGTTATTTTATCTTCTCGATATTTCTTTATTTATTTGAATACATCTCAAAAATTATACAAATTATATAAATATAAATCTAAAAATATTATGCACTAATACACATCAAGCATGACGTGGGGTGGATTTGATTGGACTTGAGACCTACATCGAGAAGTTCAAATTTGACTCAAGCGCCAACAGCTTGATTCAAAACATATAACTCACGAGTCTAATAAGTATAGCAATTTAGTTGGTTTTTTTTTTAGTAAAATTATTGTAATGATCTTGTAGGTATAAATTAAATATCTATTTGAGTTTTCATTATCCACCTAAAAACGGTAACTCGTGTGGTATAACTTGACTGCTTCGAAATTGGTTTGAGCCTTCAATATCTCAAATTAAACATTATATAATTGAAAATAATTACTTGAATTTTTGTAGCAACACTTTGATCTTCACCCAACATTGGCGTGTTCTTCAATAATGTTACTTCATTGGATTAACATCATATTTATAAAATAAGCATTTTTGTGATTCTCGCGACGAACACATTTATTTCCGCTTTAAACATTTGTGGATCTTATTGACTTTGTCTATAGAGCACAAAATCCGGGGTGGTCAAACTCGGGTGAACTGGTCAAGCCCGACCGTACCCCAGATCGACCAACCCGGTTCTAGTTTAATAAAGAAAAAAAGAAAAAAGAAATTGAACAAACCTGCTTGAGCAGTGGCGCAGGCTTATGCTCAACCAAGGAACACACAATTTCTCCTCTTTCATGGTGAGTCGGTGACCCACTTGCACTTCCCTCCTCTCTCTCTCTCTCTCTCTCTCTCTCTCTCTCTCTCTCTCTCTCTCTATATATATATATATATATATATACACACACACACACACACATTTACTTGTCGTGTCACGTAGTTCCTACATGCATTATCATAAATAACATTTCACGCATTAAAGTATATTATAAATAAGAGTAAAATGTATAAACCAACACATCACATTAAAAAACAAAGTGAAAGAGAGAAAAAACTAATTTAACATTTAATGAAAAATTTTGAAAATTGAATAAAGTAGTTATCTTAACAGTTGAAGGGCATATTTGATATTAAAAAAGGTTAGTATGGTGGTGTCATTGACTACTATTTGTGAGTAAATAGAATTTTCTTTTATATTAATATAGATTTAAAAGTTTAAAGATGTCGATTCTTATTTTAAAATAAGTTATAAAGTGTTATGATGAATAGGGCGTTATTACTTATAATATGTTTAGAATAATATTTTTAAACCAGGATCGGACCGATCGGTTCAACCTGGAACTGGACATGCACCCCGTCCGAGTAAGAGTACAAAACTCGAGGTGGTCAAACCCGGCCGAAACCTGGACTAACCAACCCAGTTCCAGTTTAATAAAAAAAATACTGAACAAACTTGCTTGAGCGGCAACGCAGGCTTTTGTTCAACCAAGGAAAACACAATTTCTCATCTTTCATGGTGAGTCGATGATCCACTTGCACTTACCTCATCTTTCTATCGCTTGCTCTCCACATTCTCTCTCTCTCTCTCTCTCTCTCTATATATATATATATATATATATACACATACATATATATTAGCTGTCGTGACATGTCGTTCCTACGTGCATATCATAAATAATATTTTATGCATTCAAATATTTCATAAATAAGAGTAAAATATATAAACCAACACATCACATTAAAAAAAGTGAAATAATTTATTTTTTTTTTAAAAAAAAACTAACCTAACACTTAATGAAATTTTTTTAAAGTTGAATCAAATAGTTATGTTATGAGTTGAATGGCATATTTGGTATCACAAAAAGTTGGTGCAGCAGTGTCATTGACTGCTATTTGTGAGTAAAAATAGAGTTTCTTTTTATATATTTTTAAATTTTAAAGATGTTGAATCGTATTTTAAAATAAGTTATTAAAGTGTTATGATGAATAGGACGTTAGTGCTTATAATATGTTATAAAACAATGTTTTTAAACTTGGAGGGGACCGACCGATTCGACCGGGAACTGGACTTGCGCCCCGGTCCGAGTAAGAGTACAAAATCCGGGTGGTCAAACTCGGGGTGAACTGGTCAAACCCCGCCGAAACCTGGACCGACCAACCCGGTTCTAGTTTAATAAAAAAAATACTGAACCAACCCGGTGCGAGCAAGCTAGTTGCGGCTCAAGTAATGACACCGTGTATGCTTCGTTGTTTACTTACGACCGCAATTCCAACACTGTCAAGGCGTTATGCGAAGCGTGGTGCCCTTCAACTAACACTCTTTTGACATCCTTTGGAGAGTTGTCTATCTCGTTGTGGAACGTGCATACCCTTGCTCGACATCCTATGACCAGACTCTTTTACGATGAAGTCGTCCTAAGCGCCTGGTTTTGACGAGACGGGACGAAGGCTTGTGCCTCGCTTTTGCAAATTTCTGCTCCATGCTTTCCATTTGCTTCGAAGAAGTAGCAATGGTGATCAATCCTCCCAAGTTCCTGACGACAAATGGATCAAGTTTTGGCTTAGAAGGGCCACGAAGTACTGCGAGCCTCCTGCGTGTAAAGAGAGAGAGAGAGAGAGAGAGAGAGAGAGAGAGAGAGAGAGAGAGAGAGAGATAGTTCATTCTAAGTCAACTATAACCATTCCGTAACCTTTGGGGTGCACGGCTAGTGGTCCATTGCAAAAGAGGCATTATTTTCCAAGCTTGGCGTTGAAGGAAGCTTAAAGGAAGAGACTTTCTTGGTGGCGTACTTGGCGTGTTGGCTTTGCACCTTCGCTCTCCCCGTTCAAGACGTTGGTTCAATATGTCCAAGTGTTTTCAAAGTGGCAAGTGCCATAGCAGCCGGTCGAATGGTAAGTCTTGTCGTCCCCATCTTGACTAGCATCTAGAAAGGTTTGAATAAGATCTCTAACTCCCCAAGGCCAACTCGCGTACATTCTCCATATCCGATTCACTTTGTTTATAGTTGGTAACTTATTATTTCAAGACTCATTATCAAATTGTGCAAAGTGTTCGTAGGCCCAAGATGGCGCTCTTCTCAGGCGAAGGAGGTGCGAAATACTATGATCCGCAAGAGGCGATAAGATGACTTCGCAGAGGTGACTTTATCTCTTGGACTTGCAACATGATTGTGAAGGATAAGGGTTTTTCATTCACAGACGATGGGCACGCCACAGAATCTGAAGAAAACCTATTTCATAATTGTTCGTTCAAATTATCTTCCTCTGTGGCAAGGCCTCTTTAGAAGGTGGAATCCATTATTGGCGCTTGTGCATTTTATCCCAGACCATGGAGAAAGTGTGGTTTCCTTCCATGCCCCCAAATATGAAGAAGTTCTCCTCTAAGGCATACAAAAAGTGGTAGGTCGAAGTTCATGGTAGCTACCTTGAAGAAAACGTGGCGAGGTTGCTTGCCTCAAGCCCAAGTCAAGTTTCTCCCAAGGGCAAGGAGTGTGTTGAAGGAGTTTCCCAAGATTAACCTCGCGAGCAGGCTATCTCTCATCCCAAGCGAAATTCTCAAGTGATCGTGAGCAGGCTATCTCTTAGGACCTTTTATCTTATCGCATTTGATTCCTTTTTCTTTTGCTCTAAGTCATGAACTCTGATGTTTTTTGAGATTACGTAATAGATTGTTTTTTTTTTTTTTCCTTTTCTCTCTGTCTTGAAATCTTTGAGCATGTTTTGAATACTTCATACCTCGATAACTTCATGTGAGAAATAAAGTTCGTTTAAATGTTATGATTGAACTTAGAATATTTAAGCTGCCTACATACCTCATCAAGAGGACCAAGTCAATACGTAGTTCAAAGGTACAAAATTATTTGTTTGGAGATGGGAAGGTCGTTCACAATTTATACTCATGCGGGCTTGGAGTTTTCTTTCTTTCTTTCTTTTTTTTTTAGTTTTTTTTCTTTTTCGTTTCTTTTTTTGTGTTTTTTTTGTTTTTTCTTTTTTTTATTTTTTTTTTCAGGTGTGGTATCGCTTCAAGAACTTCTCATTTATTGGGCCTATCTTTAAGCCGTCTTCAACATCCTCTTCTTCAACCTCGTCATTTCATATTAAAGGGATATGATAAGTTTGGGTAATGTCTTCTTCAGCACCATTGCTAACATAATTAGATGATGTTACTCTTTCCCTACCATCAGTGCGTGGAGATTGTAGTTTGTGCGTCAACCTTTAAGCATATACCGCATGTTATAGTCAAGGTCGTATGACGTCTCATTCTTGAAGGAATCAAGCGTCTGAGCTTTTGTGTACATGATTTCTTGATGTTTTTCTTCGTATGTGCGGCTATCTTGAACATGCCTTTCTTTTGATACACCACTCTTCTGCATGGACCAAGTCTATCGAAGACGAATCGTTTGTTGGTTTCTCCATGCATCATTCTTTTATGTGGGCCAAGTTTGTGGAAAACAGATTCTCATAGGTTTTCTTCCCTTTTGTCATCCTCAACTGAAGAGCACTCTTCGGTGACATAATTAATATTGACCCTCTTTATTGCAATGTAGATAGGCTTAGGAGGGATCAAAACAAGACCTATTGGGGAATCTTGAACTGCATGTCACTTTTCTTTCAATATTATTTGGGTGGCGTTGAGTCTATGTACTTGTTTACCACCACCGCCCTTCATGGAAAGTTTTTCTAAATTAACCTCTTTTTGTGGCTTATATCCGGCTTTCACAATAAGTTTGCATGCTTTGGAGTCAAAATCTTTTTCAATTTTTAGTCGTGTTATCTCTGCATGCTCTATTTCAGGCCCTTGAGTTGGTCGCATGAACCCTTTGAGTGGTTGAGCCTTCCTTACATCAAGATTTGTCAATGGAAGCACCAACTCTTTTAGTGAGTCAGGTCCTAAGAAGGAGGATTTTTCTTTTGGATCAATTTCACTAGCGTTCGCTGAAGAGGTTACTTTATTTTTACTTTCTTCATATTGATTAATTTGTTCTTCGAATTTCTTGATGGATGAGTCTTGTTTAGCTTTTGTACTCCTAAGATAGTATCTAGCATCGGCAAAATGAGACTCGACTTCGGTGAATAGTTTATCATCAACGAGCACTTTCTTCACAATGTCTCTGGAATATTTGAAGCATTGATGCCAAGTAGAAGGAACCACACCATTCTCATGTAGGCAAGGTCAGTCGAGAAGCATGTTGTATGATGTCTTGGCATCTATGACATAGAACAACATGGTTGGCGATATATTCTCTATCAACAAGTTTATTCTTATGATGTCGAGAGCCCTTTGCCCCCCTTGGTTGAAGCCTTGGATCATCATACAACTATTTGTTAATTCGTCCATGGGAATCCCCAACTCCTTCATTATGCGTAATGGTAGGATGTTGGGCAGAACCCCCATCAATTAATACGCGGCTGACCTTTTGCTCATGTGCATAACAAGTTACGAACAATGGCATGTTATGCGGCTTGGAGCCAAGTAGCATATCTTCATCAGTAAAGGTCATTGCTGACATTCATTCATCGACATAAGAGAATCTTTCCTTTCGAGTAGGTCATTATCGTTACTTGTAGTGTCATTCCTATGCGTGGTATTGCATGAAGCTTTTCTGCCATCAACAGATTTGCACTTGGTTGTCACCAGATTTGCTACTGCAGAGTCCTCTACAAGAGAAATTTTACATTGGTGAGCCAATTGCATAACTTTGTCTTTGAACACGAAACAATCTTATATTGAATGCCCAACTAAACGGTGGTACTTGCAATACTTTGGATCATTTATTCGCCCAACTACTTCAGGTCGCTTCGATTTGGGCAATTCGATGAGATTGGCCTTTAGTAAGTCATCAATATCCTGGGCACATCGGACTCAAGGAATAGGCATTGTTTCTCTTGCATTTCTTTTAGAGTTAACTTTCTTCATGGCTTCTCTTCGGGACCACTATTCTTTGAGATGCTACTGTTATTTGCCTTGCTTCGGAGTTTGAAGGTTGCCACCTTAACTGCCATGGATTCCTTATCTGTAGCTTCTGAATAAGGCTTGTGTTAGAATAGGTGACCGTCAAGCCAATTCATTGGCTCTTTGTAAATTATCCTATACGATCTTTTTAAATAATATATTAATTTAAGAAATGTTCTTTGGTCATTTTCATCATATGGTTTAAACATTATATTTATATGTGCATTTGGTTGAAACCCTTATCAATTACGCTACGACGTTGGCTCGCGGATATGATCGCGACCATGAAACCAACCTCTATGGTTTGATCTAAAATATTCCAAGTCAATGAATCGATCGAGACAGAGCATCGGCCATTCCTTAAAGACTTGCACTAAGTGATGCGTTCATATGATGAATGTCGAGTTTCATAGATAGAGACGTACGTCGTTTGTGCACTTTAGTAGGTGCTTGATAAAGAGTTATCAAGTTCACTGAATTGACTCACATGAGTTGTCATATGGAAGCCCTCTATACCATGATCGGTATGACTAGAACTCCTACGCTACGATAGTGCACTAACTAGTCATTGGACTTGAGGTTCCACAGTAACCTTGTGCATAGGATGGCTATGACTTGATCATGTCCAATGTGGTCTCAGGTTTCATTATAGATTACTATACGGTCATATTTCAGACATAGTTGAAGCATGCATAAAGGTTGGTGAATTCCAAAATAGGATCTGCTATTTATCATGAGATGAGAACGAACCTCCTATGTGCTCTACAATACACGTTCATTGAAGCCCATGGTCATGTCTGTTGATCAAATAGGAGAAAATATTTTTTCTATATTGATAAATTGAAAGCATAACTTGTAGGGTTGATACATAAACATCAAAGTTGATAATGGGAACTGGTAACTAATTCCATGCCCTAGACTTTGATCAGGAGGTTAATGGCGGATGGACCGTATCTGCATGGTACGCATAACTCAAAGTTCTCGCAATAATTCACCTATTCTCTAGTGCCATGGACCATTGTTAGATGACCACCATGGTGACGGGTACCCTCCAATCAAGGAGTTAATGAGGGTGATTAGTCATGATAAGATCAATTAATCTAATGCAAGTAAATTGTTAATTAAATTGTATATGTGGTACAAGCCCAAGTCTAGTTGAGTAGTGAACTTAAAGGGTCACACACAAATCCATGATGGAATTATTGGAATTAATTTATAGAATTAATTATGGAGAATAAATCAATTGATTTAAGGAGTCAAATTAATTGATTGAAATGATTTATGAAATCAATTCATGGGAATATTAAATAATATGATTATTTGTGAAATAATGGCCCAAACCCAATCGGCCCAAAACCTGGTCTCATATGGATGGCAGGCTTTTCTCAAGCCCACACTTGTGCAGCTCACTTGCTGACCCGGTCCACACCTTGCCCGACCCTTCTCCAACCCTAACCCGCTTCTTGGCTGAAACCCTATTTGCACCCCTCAATCTGTGCCCCTTCATTTTAGCCTCGTTTTCTTCCTACAGTTGTCTCTCTTCTCTCTTTCTCCGAAATGGCTCCTCGTACTCCTCTATTGCTGTTAATGGCGGACCACTATATAAGCCATTGTCTTCTTTCTCTGAAAGGACTAAGTCTGAATCCCCTCCTTCTTCTCTTTACTTCTCTATCTCTCGAACCTCTATGGTTAACCCTAGATTGCCTTTGTGGCCAAACCTTAGTGGTTCCGAGTGAAAGCCTTTTGTGGCCGAACCTTTGTGGTTCTGACCCCTAAAAGCCTGTGTGGTATTGTGTTTGAAGCCTTGCAACCATGAGACTGGGTTGCCGGCCTCTGGCCTTTGTGGGTCCTGGGTCGTGCCAGGAACAGGCTCCCTGAGCCTTCACTCTGTGATCCTAATCTTTGATCACAGAGCTTTATTTACATACTTGAGTTGTTCTTGTTTCTGCTTTAATTTGTTGATCTGTATTAAGGGTTCCTATACTCGTCTATTCTCTGTAATAGTTGGAAAGGCTGAAAAATTGAAAAGTTGTATCCTGGTGCTGAGTTCCTAACATTATTTAATTTGGAATCTAACTTCACATGCATTAATTTGATCAAGTAAGACTTGTGATAGATTAATTAAGATTAATTTATTTGGGCTTGAAAAGCAATTAATTATATTAATTGATTTGGGTTTGAAAATCAATTAATTAGATTAATTGATTTGGGCTTATATTTAATTAAAAAATTAAATATTATGGGCTAAATAATTGAACTCAATTAGTTGGAAATTAATGAAAATTGGACTTAGTCCAATTGAGAATTAAAATAAATCTCAAGATCTTAGCCCAGACCCACAAGCTCACAGGACAAGATTAATTGAATATAGACATGATTTGTTTTCATCTTTAAATAAGGAAGAAAATATGAGTCATGCTGGAACTTGACTATAAATAAGAGAAGTGTAAAAGGAGAAAAGATGAGTCATTCTACAACTTGTCTATGAAGAAGACAAGTATTATTTAAGAGCAAGATGAAAAGAATTGTCTATACTCATTGTATCTAGTATAAAAAATTGCCTATAAAAAGGGGTATTTATTTCATTTGTTGGTTGAAGATAATTTGAATTGCCTTAAATACTTCAACCGCATACATGGATATACTTGATAATCGATTGATTAATATTCTACAAAAACATAAAATTAATTAAAAAAAATGTTAATGATGTTGATATATAATTGACAATAAAATTTCCATGCGTACGGCCATTTAATTGAATCATTTCGTTTTTCTCTCTTTAAATCTATTCATATAATATAAAATCAAACTAATCGTCGTGGCACGTCGTTTTTGTGTGCGTATAATAAAATAATTTATACGCTTTAAAATAAATAAGAGTAAAAATATATAAACTAACACGTCACATTGAAAGAAATAAAGAAAAAAACTAATTCCATCAATTAATATAAAATTTAAAAAGTTGAATAACATAGTTATCTTTATCAATTGAAGGTTATTTTTGGCATTACAAAAAATTGGTGCGACGGTATTATTAATCGCTATTTCTGCATAAAAAGAGGTTTCTTTTTTATAATAGTATAGAAGTATAGATAGTATAGATAGATAGATACATAAGGATATTTTTGGTAATTTTAAAATTTGATGTAGCGGTGTAAGTAACCGTCATTTATTAGTGAAAATAGGGTTTGCTTTATATAATAGTATAGATAGTATAGAAGTATAGATAGTCTAGATAGATACATACATAAGGATATTTTTGGTAATTTTAGAATTTAGTGTAGTGGTATAAGTAATCGCTATTTATTATTGAAAATAGAGTTTGCTTTGGATAATAGTATAGATAAAATTATAAATAAAAAATTTCGTTTTTTCTTTGCGTATAAATATCATACCAACACATACCGCGTGCTAATTCATTAGAATCTCCGACTCCACGCAGCAAGAAGCAAAAGAGAACTTCTCCCAGACAGCGAGTCGACGCACTGCAGATTCTAGGGATTTTGGAGTGCCAGCGATTGCTGTCTCTAAGGTTTTCAATTATCGCTTTCCTGGTTAGCGATTCGGGGCCTTTGATTTCTTTTTCTTCTAAGAAATTTTCGAG
Organism: Sesamum alatum; assembly: GCA_034509735.1. Classification (NCBI taxonomy): domain Eukaryota; kingdom Viridiplantae; phylum Streptophyta; class Magnoliopsida; order Lamiales; family Pedaliaceae; genus Sesamum; species Sesamum alatum. Next base: position 20,069,844 of record JACGWO010000009.1, on the reverse strand, counting down.
CCTGGGGATTTTTTTTTTCGGTGTGTGTGTGTGGCTGTACTTTTTGGGGAAATTTTTTCTGTTGTGGGCATTGCTTGTTCTTCTTTATCCTTTGAAATGTATATTTTGTCTACTTGATGCTCCCTTTTAGTTTTATGGTTTATTCTTGAAGTTTATGTTCTTAGGTGTTAAAAAATCGGCTGTCAAGAGTTTTATCTCGTTCCTTGACACGCATGCACACCTGTACCAATTTTTGATGCTTTTGTTTACGGTAAGTTAATTTCGCCGGAAAATTATAGTCAGAACTACAATAGAACTACATCTTTTTGAATGTATGCGTGTGAGTTGGTTTTGATGGTGCACCATTTTAATTATTTTCTCAAATCATAGGCTATTGTGATATATGGTTTCCCAGTTCAACCTTTTACTTGGATTTCTTACCATATCTATTATTTGTTTGAAATAATTAGAATTGCACACGCACATATGAGAAAGCACTCCAAGCCCCTAATGCCATAAAAGCAATAGTATTAGTAGAATTGTGGTTACTTGCAAACATGTGATGCAACAATCAACCCCCATATACATTGTACAGAGAATTTTAATAATAGCTTTTCATGCATTAACCATATATATAACTTTCTTTCATAATATTCAGGTTCTTGGGTATTGAAAAACTCATAATCGGTGAATAGGCATGTCTCCTTCACTTGAAGCAGAGACGCTGGAGGAACCTGAATTTAAGTGGGGAAAGAAAAGAGGCATTGGAGGGAGAAAGAGTGATGTCCAGTTTTATGAGTCATTTTCTTATGATGGGTTGGATTACTCTTTATATGACTGCGTATATATGTACAAGCAAGGTGAACGAGAGCCGTATGTTGGAAAACTTGTCAAGATTTGGGAAAATGCAGATAAGTCCAAAAAGATAAAGGTTCAGTGGTTTTTCCGGCCATCAGAAATTTCTTATTATTTGAGGGATGCAAAGGTATTGGAGAACGAACTATTTTTGGCATCGGGCGATGGCATTGGTCTTGCGAATATCAATCCTTTGGTAATTAAGATCTTTATTTAATATTACATCCTCAACTGCATCTATGTTTACGCATAAAATGCATCGGACATTGTTTTAGTTAGAGTTGTTTGTTGCAACCTTCTAGTAGGAGATTATGCCTTTTAAATTACTATCAGTCAAACGCAAAATCTAATTCCAAAATTAGGCTACTTGTATGAATGGTGAAAATGGCAAGAACCAATTAGTTTTGACAAAGAATGTTAGTGGAGGTTTTTGTTTTTCAGTTAGAAATTATAGATAATTTCTGCCCCCATCCTACATACAACACATTTATTTTCTCCTTGGCAGTGTTTTACTTGCATGATGTGTCCCTAAGAATGAAATCTTTGCGTCTTAATTGGTTAAGCCCCCCCAATATGTTAATGAAACTTGTGATCATTATCTTCCATTTTTGTTTGCTTGGATGCATGGTTGTGACATATAATAGACTACTCATGGACCATTTGTAACTTTAAATTGTACTTTATCGGGCTTCATTTGAGTTCGTATTAGATGAGGTCTTGACAAGAGATTTTTTCATGTTGCTAGTTGGTACGTCATGTATTCTATAAAGTATTAGTCTCCATTGGTTGTGAGGGGATGGAGAATCCTTACAACCATGGTTTTGATTTCGATAAAATCTCAAAATTTCAACGAGAACATTTGGTTGAGCTTACTAAAGGAAGTTCAACTTTTAGTTCTTTTTTTTGTAGGATTTACATCGAAATATTCAATATATCGTCAAATTTCTAGATTTGTTTATTTTTATTTTTTTGAAATGTATCCATTCTCCATATTATTGAAATATTTCGAAATTTAAATAAACATTAGTGAAATAATACCTTTAACATGTATACCTATAGTTGATTTAAGTTGAGTGTAATTTTGAAAAAAAGTATATATATCTTAAGAAATAGATTGGGTATCTTTAGAAGGCAGGAGTAACTAATTTGGCCAATATGTTAGAACTTATAAAAACTATAATTATCTCGAAGAAATGCTATTTTTAATCTTTCCATACATGTGATAGACTAGGATTATCAATGTTCAATGGCATGTGCCAACAGGTACTAGTAATTTGTATTTAGAATATAAAAGTCGAGGTGGAACAGAGAATCATAATAGTGATTTTGATCCTCCCGGAGACTCTGCGGTTCCAAATTTATTGATGTTTTATGTACTGTATGTAGTCAAATTTATTATTATTTTGTTAACATGCGACATATTTTAATCATATCATTTATAAAAGTTTAAAGGATGCATTAATGTGGCAATTAAGACACATTGAAATTTTAGATACTCTTGAAACTTCCTTGAAATTCTCATGAATTTATAACTCCAAAGCCTATATCAAAGATGATCTTTATCTTGCTTTCAGGAACATTTGAGATTGCTTGGCACATGGCCATCATGGATTTCTTATTGTGAATAGAGTGTTTATGATAACTGAGAAGTCATAAGGTTTTTAGATAATATTTAGAGAATATGACTTTGAGATTGATGGATGAGATGAAAGTTGAGTTGTTGGGCCAATCACGAGCTTTGCTCATGAGGGTTAACCAGAAGGTCAATCAATTGATGTTGGGGAAGATGGCCAGAAGTACTGGTAATTCAAGTCTCAGGGGTATTCTTGGCTTGGTTTTTGGGGCCCAAGGTTATGGATGAATAAACCAAAAAAGAGCAACGGTTGGAAAGAGGGTTCAAAGAAGAGGAGAAATAGCTGTATTGGAGCTGGATCTATTGGTAATGGAGGTGATTTCCTTGTAAATTTGACTTGTAGTAAGCATCGATCATCCATGAGATCATTTGGGTTTTTTCTTACATTTTACAGAAGAGATAATTGCAGATGTTGAAGTATAAGGAAGGTCTGCATTTTGATATGTTGGGAGAAGAACATACTCTAAGAGTCTTTGTTTATATGGAGTTAGGATGGAAAAGTGAGCATGAGTAGGACAATTTTTGATAGAGAATGCTTGTAGCAAATGGAAAGTTGCCAAATGTTGAAATGTTGCAAATTAAGGGATCTCAATCCAGAAAAGTGATGTATAGTTCACTGTATAGATATTCCTTGTCATATGGAAAATACAGGAGATTAATTTCTTTTAAGGTCTCCCGTCATAGATCTCGACATAGTTGATGATATTTTACCTTTCTCTACTTATGGATACCTCAATTAATCGGCCTTGGTGTTTGTAAACATATTTAGATATGTTATAATATATAAATACATTGTACATGCCTATAGTTAGTGTCATAGTAATTTTATTTCTTGTTCTTGTTGTTTGCGGCATCATGACCATACCACATGTATACAAGGGATTATGTTGGACATACGGTACTACACTGATGAAATATTGATACGTATGCAAATTTGGTGAGATTTAGACCATCTGGGTATAATTCACGTCCTCAATGAGTTATGGATGATTGAAGTTAGAGGAGTATCAAAAGAGCAACTTACCTTAGAATTTCTATGCTTAGGATTTATCTTCAAGACTAAGATGCTGTAAGTTTCATAAGTCCACCTACTTAGGCGAGTGCCTTTCGCACCTTACTCAAGATGCGTGTTAAGTGTTAACCGCCTGCTGCTGACAAAGAGACTCATTATGCTTTTAGAGACTATATAGACCTTAATGTCCTTGATAGCTCTGAAATAAATATCTAGAAAGGTAATTAAGTAGCCGCAGAAGAGGACAATGACAATTTTTTTCCTGTGATAGAGTTTTCTGATTTTTTTCCTTTTCTATTTGATCGTTAATGTCTTTTTATTTCTTGGTATAGCAAGAAACAAGTAGGTTTGATGAATATTTTGAGTTGAGGTTCCATTGCTAAAGACTTAAGAAAGAATTCAAAATGGACATGCCTTACTCTAATTGTTTAATGGGGCTAGTCAAGAAATTGGGTGGTAATTGATTCTAATGTACATGTGGTCAAGAAGGCTAGCATGTCTACCACATTTATATTTGATCCCTATAGAGAACTAGAAGTTCACACAAGAGAGTTGTAAGTGGGGAAGGTTAGAAGTTAACACTAGGAGGAGTTCTAGGTGGGGAAGGTTATGTGCAGGGGAGGCATAAGGGATACAATGTGATGAAAGTGCACATAGTGGATGGTGTGTCGGATAAAGCTTGGTAAGTAAAGGGGGGATAATCACAATTGAAAATTTGATGGACTGAGTGATGATGGAAATGTGTTCAGGGGACACGAAATGTCGAATGCTTCAAACGTGGTACCATATTTTTGCATTGGATCAGCAGTGGTATGTTTTCTAATGAAGATCATGAAGTTGCCATCATGCGCTTTCTCAAGCTTTCTTTTTTGTTTTTATGCAGTCAGTCCACACATATTGAAAGATGAAATTTTTTCTGGTAATTGTATGCAAAGTTGGATTTGGTGAAAACTACTCAAAAGATAGTGTTAATAAAACATTTTCTGAAATAGGGCAAGTGAATAGGTTTATCTTTTGAGATACATACCTATATGAAATCCTATTGCATCTTTTGCAATTTATTTGCATATGTTCTTGTAGCAATACTTAATTTCGTTTTGTCATTCAAATATTTTGCAAAAATGCCTGAAAAAATGGAGCAAAGGACATGATATCTCCTACTTCTGGAGTGATTCTATTACGGAATGCATGAAACTTTATTATTTTTTGTTTATTATAATTATATCTTTTTCTCAAATTTTCTAATTTATATCATTCTGAAGAAGGCGTCAAGCTTTTTATGAAATTTACCTGAGGTTATGTTCTCTATACATGAATCCTTTGCAAGGATCAATGTGCGATGCTGTCAAATCAAGTATTGGAAAAATGAAATAGTTTTATAACACAGAAGATATGTTTATTATTATTATCAAGTACAAATACAATCTAATTTCTTGTTTGTTTTCTCATCTTATCAATAGCGTATTACGTTATATGCAAAGTCCTATATCGACCTTTATAGTATATATATATATATATATATATGAGCTAATTGTTTGTCTTCATATTAAAGAAGAGGAAAGAGTACTTTAGAAGGAGCAATTCTTTGTTTGTGTTATGGGGATGATTTTTCAGGGGAGGAGATTCACATAACTTTGACTAGATGGAGCTCGTTCAACTCCCATTAGGCCATCTAGAGTTTAGTCCTAATTTTTTTGAGTTATCTTGATGAATGGCAGTATAGTTTGATATTTGGATTCTTTTTGCTCGCTCTTTTTACTTGGATTGATAATGTTATCCTTATGCTGTGAGCTCGGCTTATATGTATCAAGTGTCTAATGGAGCAAATAAACTTGTACAATTTGAGTATAATTTTTCTCATTCCCTTTTTCTGTAAAGGAAGAGTTTCCTGGAAGTTGAACATGTATTTGATGTCCAGGCATGTATGGGCAGCTACAATCTTCTAGTGCATATGGAAGGCACGGCTTGGTGCCCATTAATTTAAACATTTTTGCTTTTCAAAAATATATTTCTGTTTCCTTTATTCGTTGGCATTTTCGCATAATTACTCTTGAGTGAACTGAAGTGGGAACTTGTGATGTGTCCATTAATTAAATCAGGAAGCTATTGCTGGAAAGTGCAATGTTGTCTGCATTTCAACTGACAGTAGAAATCCGCAACCTTCAGCTGAAGAACTTCAAATGGCCAATTATGTCTTTTACCGCATCTTTGATGTTAAAAGCTGTACGATATCTGATCAGATGGACGATACAATTGGTGGGCTTAAAGGTATGCGCACTTGTGTTTTATGTAGTTGAAGCTAACATAACTAACACATGATACGACATATTTCTCGTAATTGCTATAACAACTGGGCTTGTTTCAATTGCTCATCCCTTTGATTTTGTCGTTGTTGTTACAGTCGAGTTTGTATTTAACAGAGCAGAGAGTGTTGGGACTCTTGGTGTTCCCACTCTTGTTTCAAACAGCAAAGATGAGGCAAGAAATGTGATTGCATGCAAAGAAACACTGAAGCTTCTAGGTAATAACTCAACTCAGCAATTGAACAATGTGAAACGGGATGAAAATGGCAATCCTGTGCTCGAAAAAGAAGGTACAGATCTGAAGCAAGCGCAGGTGAAACTGGAAAGTTTACTTGGAGATGATTCTTCTTGTGCTGATGTGAATGCTAATAAAACTAGAGAAACTACAGGCACCATAGAGAATACAAGTACATTGGGTGCTGAAAATGTTGGGTGCAGGGTAAGTACTGAGAAAAATAAGGTTAAGGATAACAAGACACCTATCAATCAGGTTCAAGTTGAAAAGAGAATGAGTTCTGCCGGAACACCTGGTAATATAGATGATACACCATTAAAGAGAGTGAAATTGGATGGTATGTCTTCATCTTCAAAGGGTAAAGACTCAAATGGTGTTCAAAGTTTGACTATTCCTGGAAAAGATGCAGCTCGTCCGGTGATTGATGCCACTTCATCAGAAGCAAAATTGAAATCAGAACTTTTTAAGAATTCTGTTGGGTCAGCAAAAGATGTCAAACTGGCTGAAAAGTCGAGTTTTTTGGATGAGAAGTTGTCAAATACAAGTTTTTCCTTGCCTAAAGAAAACCCAAGACCTGGACATGCTGATGATGCTGCTGGGCTTGTAAGAGATACCAAGTTTACCAAAGGTTTGAAAGCTAAGGAAGAAAAGCCATCTAAAATAAATGCCGAAAGGCCACCAACAGCCAATGTTGTTTCACCTAATGAAACAGCTAGGCTGTCAACAATCGATGTTCCTAATGAAGCACCAAAATCAGGATCCAATATGGATCTTGAGGGATCCGGACAATCTGCAAAGTTAGTTAAAAGTTCTAGTGCTTCATTAAAAAGGCCGTTGGATACGAGCACTCGTTTGTCTAAGGAAAAATCAAATGCTAGACGTGATGCTTGTCATGAGAACAAGGATGCGATATTAGATAATGATTCATGTCCTATGGAAGGAGGGCGTCCAAAGAGAAAATATGATGATTCCCTCAAGATATCGAAAGACAATAACAACAATACTAGTGTGAAGTTCAGGGAGAAAACCTCTTTGGGTGAAACAAAAAGTTCACCAAAGCTTGCGATTTCTCATGATAAGAAGGAAAAATCAAGGCTTGGCGAGGGGTCTTCGAACGAGAATCATAATGAGAAGGTGGGCAAGCTTTCTAATGATAACTTGCCTAATCTATTAGTTACAACAACTGACGGTGGTGGTAAGAACGTTGAAGGCCGACTATTCGAAGTCACTCGAAGACCAATTGCCGTAAGTTTAAGCCTCAACATTTTATGTTCTTTTGAGACATTATTTAGATTTATATCGTCTATCGAGACATGGAGATACAATTGTCATGAGAAATATATGATCCTTGTTATGCATCACGCTCTATTATAAGCGAAAAGCCATCAATACCTACCATATAAGTACTATGCTCTGAGATGGCAAGATATTGGCCAAGTAAAAACTAGTCATTAGTTAGAGGAATTCTATTAGGCGTGAAATTTCTCTTGGGATAAGAGGAATAACTTATTTGTGACGGTGACTTGCCTAAGTAGATATTTACCATATCTAAAGGCGATGATGGAAGATGAAGCTAAAGAATTTGAAGCCACTCAAGGACTAATTTGTTAATTAGGCCTCAAGCATTATCCTCATTTGTTTGCAAGTAGGATTATCATGAAAGTAGATAATCATTCTTATACATCATGTTCTACTTATGAAAACCATCTTATCACGAGAACTATGATTTTACCGTCGTGGATTGGCAAGAGTTTAGTGGCCAAACAAGAACTGTTGGTGATTATTTGTGTAAATACCTATTGATAAGAAATCTCTTGACTAAGCCTCTTGAATATGAAGATTAACTGATTTATTAATTGAAGACTAGATAATCTTTAGTATTATGCTAACTTATTTAGTTATTGAAGGGACGTGAAATATTTGAAACTTATTATGTACAAGTATTCTATGGATTGTTGTCCAAATTTATGGAGAAAAAAACTTGCACAATAATATGGAAGTGGATAATATAGGGATTCATAAATGCACGAGCAACATGATAAAGAGTTATTTTGTAGCAAAGACATGTCTTATTTTGACCGCGTGATATCTTCACTGGACTAGCTTTATGTTCAAATTATGCATAAACTATCATATTTGTATTGGTATCCAATTTATTTATAATTATGATGCAACTAAGTGTGAACTAGTTGATAATGATTTATATTTTATAAATTAATAGGATTTTTATTTTATATTTATATGACATTAAACTAGTAGTAATAAATAACTTTTCTATAACTTTTAGGTTTGAAAATATGATAAATATTTGTTAAGTTTTGTATGAATCAAATATTATATGAAATACATATAAAGCTTGTATAAATATTTTAGATCTAGGTACTAGTGTTATTGTTAAGTCATAACTTGTATGTGAAACAAAAGTATTTTCAATCGTCCATAAGTACACATACTATATGGGGAAAAAGTATTTACTACACTACATGACAATGCGGATAGAGAGGCAAATCTAATCATTAGTTAAATACGAATCAAATTTAGCACTTGGGTGGCACTCGGTGGTGATAGGTTTAGGTGTATATGAAATATATGTTGTAATGCTGATTTAGATTATAAGGCATATGACTTTTGGTGTTTGAGGAGATATGAAGAGGTTGCTTGACATTTGGTTAGATTTTTAAAAGAAAAGCATATTGACCCTTAGATTTGGTTAGATGTTTGTGGTACTTGCAGGGTTATCATATTCATTTATAAGATGAAGATATATGTTTAGTTAAAATTAGCCTTCATTCGAGTGTTCAACTTGAACAATATAAGTCAAAGTTTTATCTAGGTCTTGGATCAACGGCAAAAGAATGCATGATATGAAGTATCTTGCTATGCAATTGGAATGTTCAAAGGCACCACGATCAATGTGCACTAAGAAATGAAATACAAGAGATTCAATACCGTGCTATGGCAAAATCGAAGCAATCGAAGCAAGCCTGGAAACCTGCTCTGATACCATGTCAACATTTTATATATGAGAAGAGAGACACAGAAGATAAGGATTTTAAGTGGTTTGGCTATTTGGCCTACGCTCACGAGACAAATGTCCAAAGAGTTGGATTATATTATTTTTTATTGATTTGAGGTTACAACGTTCACCTATTATACAGGTGAATTACACATTTCGATAATAGAAAATGGAAGAAATCACTCCAAAATCAAATCATATAAGTATCACAGGAATTACTTAGATATTATTGTAGTTTTTTTTTTGTTTTGTGATATTACAATTATTTGAAGAATTAATTCGTGATTCTCAACGATGGCAAAATAATGTTCTTCAACTTTCAAAACATTTACCCTAAAACAAAAAGAAATGATTAGAAAAACTTAAAAATGTCCCTTAAAGGAAGTAGTTGATCGACTCGGCAAATCGTGATAAACTTCCCGCATGTGACCTCCAATGGCTCTTCACTCCTTATGCCTTTACTGCCTTTTTCCTTGGGGGATCCCTTAGCACTCTAGAACCAAAATCATAACATCATTCCATTTGTTCATGCTCAAGCATGTTAACCTACTTTTGCTCCACCATCCCATTCCAAATTGACGGGCCTAATATTACTTTTGTTGCTTATTATCTTTTAACATCTTGAAAAGCTTATTAGTCCTTGTAAAATGAGATTCGGTGAATTTTGTGCAACAACATAGCAAAATCTTCAAGTTTTTCAATATTAATTCATAGACCTAGTTCCTATTAGATTGCTTGTTCACTAATGATGACTCATTAGTGAAGTTACAGTCCAGAACTAATGGAGGAAGGTTTACTTGTGAAGGGAAGAGGTTGAATGATAGTAGTAGCAAATTGGAGCAACAATTGTTATGAGAAGTAATAACTTACTCGTGTTTGGGTGATAATTAATAAGGAGATACAAATGAAGGGCCCGTAGGGCGAGGCAGTGCTCGTGGTGGTAGTGCTTAGTAACACCATCGGAATAGAGGTTTTTAGGATGGTGCATGTGTGACTTGCGAGAGACATCTAGATGGCCGACATGCCTCCAAAATGTGATTAAGGGCATTAATGATGGTTTAAGTACATGGAGGTTGACTATAGCTTTCCTAGTTGACTATAAATTTCAAGGGGTAAGTGTATGCTTTCGTAGTTTGAGGGGATAAATTTTACCTTGGTTATAGGGTAGAACTTATTCTATCATGAAAATGTCACCAAACTCTTACTATTGTTAGACATCCTACATGTTGTTCCGTCCATCGAATTATCTTACTGAAATCTCCCCTATATGACAAGGAGCTCCTTCTCAATTAGAGCTATCAAGTAAATTTTCTATTGAATTGGTATCGTATGCGCATGTGAAATATGATAGTGGGCATGGTAATTTGTACCAACAAATATTCTTTCTTGAGATTGTCATTAATGTTATAGATTTCCAATGTCGGGATGGTACTCTTGAGTTGGTACCTCTTAGATGCATTGTATATAAAAGCTACACGCTCGTAATCTTATATTTGTCGTTTTGAGTCTAGTTTGATGACTTCGTATATAAAAAGCTAAACATTTGTAATAAGGTACACGTTAATCTTCATAGGTTAATCATTCAAGTTGTGCCCAATATTTGATGCCCATAGCAAAATTGGTTGTTTGGCCATCACAAATTTTAGCTAAACTTCGTAGCAACCTCATATTGTAAACTTATTCTCCGATGACCGTAAAATTGGCTAATAAGGTTATGAGTGAGGCCCTAATCCCTCGCAATTGCTTCTCCTTTGAGTCTAACTCGTGCTCTTGGGTAACCAAGCACTTCTAGTTATGTTAAAAGTTATGGTTGTTAGCTATGCAACTTAAATCTTAATATCATACTAGCAAGTTGAGCTCTATGTACTTGATTATAGTTGTGGCACAAAGGCATTGTTGCCATTGCTTCTCCTTTGAGTCCAACTCATGCTTTTGCCTTGGTATCTATTGTAGAATTAAAGATCATACTCTATTCTAAAAGCTATGATCATTAGTAGCATATGATTCAAAATTCTTTAAAGTTACCACAACCTAAGTGCATGGTTTGATTGGGTTGCTAACATGGGCCTATATCATCCTTATCTCCCCAGGGGTACATGCCAAATGGCTAGGGAGAGAGAATTAGAACTTCTACTCGAGGAATTACGAAGGACATAACTTCCAGTATGCTCTAAAAGACACTACAAGTGATTCACAAAAAAACATAAAATTCCACATTACATGTTACACTTTTCTTTTGCCTCTACTTTTTTGAATTCCTAAAGAGTACTCTATATGTGATTAGCATGGATTATTGAGTACAAATACTGCTCAAGACCATGTGAAGCATATGTGTGTATCCTGTGAATAATCTCATTTTTATTGTATTGCTCTTTGGCTTAGTTTTATTGTTGCTTTAACTAACAATTAAACATCATACTTTCTAATGAAGATTTTTGCCTGTGAAATGCTCCATATAGGGGGATAGGATTTTAGATATGGACTTTAGGGTCATTAGTCCTTTGCCATCAGTTTAACTCAGCATGGTCAACAACTTAACTCTTTTAGGCCTATTTGCAATTCAAATTGCACAAAGCATATATAACTCACATTTTTAACTCCTGTGTACATAGGATGCTCACGCCTACCTTTAGAACGTTTGTTGACATGCATGTTGGTTTTTTACTATGAAGAAAACATGCGTAGTATCACTCGATGTGTGTACTAGAGGTAGCTTGATGCATGCTAGTCATTCAAACATGAACCTCATGGACAAGGATCAATAAGACATGAAAGCTATGAGTGGGACTAAACAAGCTTTTATCAGTACATATCGAAGTATACGCAAATAAATGTGGCTAGGACGAAGCATGCCACAGTGCAGCAAGTATAGCTTGTGCAACACAAATCTTTAAATTGTGTAACAGTCTAAGCACCATGTGAAGACTATGGCTTACCATGAGAACAAATGTTGTGACACATGCAACCAAGTGAATTGATGATAGTGCCTGGGGTAAATGTGAATTTGCCTGAACAAGTGATATTGGAAAACTATAGAAGGGGCTTTGGATTGTGTTCCTGCATGAACTTCAGCAGATAGACCATCAACTATGTCTCTAGACAGTATGGTTTGAATTTAACAGCACTGCTAAAGTATATTTCATGGTCATGATGTGCCTCGTTTGGCTTCTGTTCAATTTGTAGTGAAGCTGTGTAGAATTTGTAGGGTAAGTTCAAAGGATCTATTTTGGATAACATGTAAACTTTTGGATGCATTCTCGAAATCAAATTTGTCCTCAATGGATGTTAGGGATCAAGTTAGAGGAATTGGAAGTGTTTTCGGTATATATGCTGAGATACTGAAGCAAATTATGAATGCTTTGTCAAGTATTTGATTTAGATTCCAAAAACTGTTTCCTAGTGAAAGAGGATTGATCAACCACCTTCATATGATAGTTGATTCTCTATGTTAAGTTCATAAATAGTAATGGTATATGATGGGCGTAGATGTTTTCTTGTTGATTTCATCTTCCTTCAAATTGACAGGCGATTGAGTTGTAATGAATTGTAGGATAGTTAAATTTGTACTTCCGCTTGTGTGTTTGCACCCAATCACATGCCTGAATAAATGAGATAAAAGTATTTTTTCTGGTACGTGTTTGCTCAGGCATTCAGCTGTTGTGTATAGATAAAACTGGTTATGATATTCATCCTAATGGAGATTTGTCCAACAGGATATGTTGTCTCACTGTTTGCATATCAATAATGCTAATTGTGTATTATTTAGCAAGTTCTATAATGCTGTGATAAAATTCTCTTCTAATGCTGTTTGTTTTTGTTTGATTGCAGGAAAAAAGTAAATGGATGAAATTGGTGAGATCATTATTTGGTCATCATGTGCTTGAACTTTTTTTGCACTTCAGTTTGAGGAAATGAGGATAAGTTTGAGCGATATTGGTTTTCAGTTTGATGACATATTCTAAATATTTAATTTTTTGCATAGAGCAACTATATGGCATGATTCTCTTTCCGTTTTATTTTTAATTTTAAAATCCTTTCTTGGCTGTTATAAGAAATTGTTGTTAGGTTGTTTAATTGCTTTTGGAAATAATGCCTATTAGGAATTGTTATCTTGAAGCAAGTATCTTTGATTTGCTCCACAATATTTCTATAAATAAATCAACTTTTCAGGAGTTCAACATGTAATTTTTGCGTTTTTTGCAATTAAGTAACATAGTCATTGTTTCAAATTTAAAATCTTTATTTTCTCTCTTTTAGATATCCCTTGAATTATCTATTAATTCACAGTTGTTCATTGTGAGGATACTAACATAGATTTGTCCTTGTCTTCTTTATTCATACTGATCTTGTTAACTTCATTCAATTCTTTATTATCTTTCTGCAGCCTTGGGAGGAACAAATGAAGACTGCTCATGATCAAGGAAGATTGGTTTTGCTTCAGAATTTAGATCCAGAGTATACTTCGGCAGAAGTACAGGTAATATTATCCTGCTTTTTATAAAAAAATTCGTCCTTTCAAGCTCTGTGCTTGCATGTGTATTGTGCTAGGTCATAATTTGTTGTCATAGCATGTGGGAATCAGATATCCCCTCTTTATATGTGCAATTGTCTGCTATTTAGTCTGAGAGCATGATGCCCACGTACTTTTATTAACGTTGAGATTGATTTGTTAAACGATAATCTATATTTGTATAATTTGATGGATTGCGTGATGTATGCGAAGTTTTACCCATGGGTACATTTGGCTACCAATTAAATGTTAGTATTTGTTATCCATCATCTTCCTGTTTTTCTTGTAACCAAATTAAATTTTATTATTGGTTCTTCTCCCGTTTTTCTTGTAACCCACCCTCTCTGGGGGTTGAACCACACCCAGTGTTGACTTTTGTTACAGATAACTGTATTTCTTATTTTCCCCATTTGCATTTCTTTTAAATGATTATATTTTCTGGTCTTACCAATGAACTGTTAGGATATTATTTCGTCCGCGTTTGAGGAAAACTGCGCAGCTAGAATGGTGCAACATACTGCTACTTCTAGTCCGCACTCCGGTATGCAGATAAATACACCATTTGTCATTCTAAGAGATCAATTTGTTCTGTAGATGCATTTCTAGTATTTCTCTGCAGTATGCTTTTTATAAACAAGGTGTTCCTCATCCCTTGGCGGGCACTTGACCCTATTTTCTTCTCTTATAATTTTACTTGTCTTCCTAGTTCACTTGTTTTGCCTTCTTTTTTTAAAATCGGATTTCAGTCAAGCTTTTGTTATATTTAAATCAAGGGAAGCTGTGGATAGAGTTGTGAAAAAACTGAATGATGAATGCTTAATGTTACCAAATAAGAGGTATGTGCCAATAAAGTCTACTTTCAATGCTTAAGGATAGCATGAATTTGGTGTCCTTTGTGTATAATCTCCTCTTGAAAAAGCCGGCTGATCTATTTAGTGCTTGATAGTATGTTATTTTTTCTAAGTTAGAGTTATTTTTACAAATGATTCACTGTTCACCTTTTTCTCTCTTTCTGGTTGAAGATACGGACCATGCCTTTGTCAGTTATATATCCAATTTCAGAACTGATTTATCTTGCTTGCTTTCTAGAGGGCATACACCTGAAGCCTATTCCATTTGCAGGCCTCTGGTAGTTTGCACTGGAGTTTTTCCACAGTTTTCGGAAAAGCGGACGACCTTTGTTGGTCATTTGGTTATTGACAAAGCTAGACGTCAAGTACAAAGGGAAATGGTACTCTCTTCCCCCCAAACTGCCACTACCATGGAATATTTTGGCATGCTTTCTGACGTTGCAAGTATCGTTTGTTTGATTCTTTCTGCATTCTCCAGAAAGAAGCTGTGTCTACTTCTCATTACTCCCAGAATAACACAATTGAATATGAGATGGCTATGGCTTGGTGCTTACTGCAATCAAAATCTGATAAATGGTGGGAGAAGCTTTATGAGGTGAAATTAGCTTAAGATGGTCTTCTCAATCTAATAATTAATAATGTTACTGTTGTTTGAATTTTGTATACTCTTTTTAAGATCCATTTGTGTTATGTTTATTAGCAACAAGGGAAGGAGTTAAACAAACTTGTGAGTGCTCTCAAGTCGAAGTGAACATCCAGTGCGTGCTTTTGGGGTGAGCAATTCCACTAATTAAGATCTTGTTTCTGGCACTGACAATATAGCTGTTCATTTGACTTGAGATTGATATTCCACGTTTTATTGGTGTTTTCTCTCTCTCCTGGTACACAACAGGAATGGCAATGTTAATTAAGGAACTTAGCTTTCTTTTCCATGTACATACACAATGGCAAGCACCATAGTCTCTCTTTCTTGTCAATTCTATTGACTGTTTTCTGGATGGAAAGCAATAGCAGAATTGAGTAATGAGTGCTTCGATCAGGCTCATAAGTCGACTATGTGTATGTCTTGGGGAAAATGTGATATATGGTTTTTCGGTAAATGCAGGGGAATTGGCTATTTTTGGCTGGTTAAGAGACCTGGTTGCCGATCTCCCAGTCTGTCGAGTAGCAGTGATATGTTGTCTGTTAATATGTAGTTTATTGAAAGACAATGTCGTTCTCCTTTATTGTTCTAGAGAATTGCTCAGAGATAATGATTTTAATCTTGATAGATCTATTTGATCGTTTACTCAATTTTTCATGCTTATGTGGGATAATTAGTCATTCCGTTCGGAACCACCAAAATCTGCGGCATGCGACCCACTAATACTTGTCAGCAACGTTGGGGGTTCTGGCAATTGAGTTTTGTGCCCAAAAGT
Organism: Sesamum alatum; assembly: GCA_034509735.1. Lineage (NCBI taxonomy): Eukaryota > Viridiplantae > Streptophyta > Magnoliopsida > Lamiales > Pedaliaceae > Sesamum > Sesamum alatum. The sequence goes on along the minus strand of JACGWO010000009.1, from coordinate 20,054,032 downwards.
GAGGGGCTTTGAGTTCCAAGAACTAGTTTCGATTAACTAATAATGCTCAACTGTCTTATTATATGAACCTGGAGAAGTAGGCTTTTAAGTCTACTTTAAAAAATCATAGAGCCCTCTAATTCATTGATTCCGAATATGTTCATAACCTGGTGCTTGAATATGCCTAAAATTCCATCTATACACGCGCAATAAGATAGTGCTCTTGAAATTCAATTATAAAACTAGTTTACAGGCATAACTGGGAACTGTATGTGCAACTGGTTCTTCCTTTCCAGCCTTCCCAAGTAGAGTATTTGAAATTGAACTTCTGATTTTCAGCCAAATCATGGACGTAATTTGTTGGGCGAAAGATTTGAATTCTTGTTGGACTTTATTGATGAGGAAAAGAGTAGTTCTGTATAAGACCTAGCAATGGCCAAAATTGCTAGACTCCGACCTGCACTTTGAAATTAGGATCAGGTGCAGACCTGCGTTGCATTTAGGTTAGGCCCATAAATCCAAACCCATTAACCTAAAGTAATTGAGTCTAGATTGTGTAATATACTTGTTCTTACCCAGACCCAAGTATTCTCCAATGAGTGCAATTTTCTTAGGTCTTCTGTCTTCACGGTTTATGACCAATCATTCTCTTCTCTCTAGTCTCAGTTCTTAATTAGTCTCACTTCCTCTCCAAACCCGTAGCCTGAACGCATCCATTGCTTCTGTTGCCCTAGTCACTTTCGCACGCCCACCTCAAGAAAGAAGTGAGCATATGTGTTTTGATTTTAAGAATCCCAAATTGCATACAGAAATGGATAAGTTGCAGTCGGGAATAGAAAGAGGTTAAGGTGTGTAAAAGTAAAGGATTGATCTTTGAATGGAAAATCAGATGGAGGTGGCAGCAACAACAACGGCTTGTGGTGGTGTTGTGAAGAAGAATATCACTTCAAGAGTGTTGGATAATAATAACAATAATAATGGATTTTTTTGCTTGATTTATTAATTTTTGGATATTGATATGGAAAAGCTCTTAAGGTTAAATCTCTATTTATGAGACTCTAATCTCACAATGGAAATAAAAGAATAAAGCAAGAATGAAGGAACAAAGAGGGAAAGGAAGCAAAGATATGGGAAGTGAGCACAATGTCGGGATAGAAGAGACATTCAAGGATAGGGTTATTATGAAGGCTATGAAAGATTCCTTTTTAACCCCCTGCAATGTTTCCTTAAATAGTAGCTCATGGAGAGGTTAAGGACAAGTTAGAGAGTTCCATCGACTTACCTTATTTAGACCAGTAGTATATATACAACCTCATGGAAGGAGAAGAGAGATTATGATATTCTTGAGAGAAATTTGTATAAATTGTTACATATCGTGGCTTGTACCTAATTCGTTTATAAAAATTGGCACTAACATTGGTCATGGCATCCTGCTAGGATGTCAAGCTAATTCTCGCGGTGGAGCAAGAAAGGTCCATACCTTTAGTGATTTAAAGCTCATAGTTAATCAAGCCGGAGGAGAATATGAGGCACGACAAGAGAAAATGACCAAATACCTTGCGAGGCTGCAAGTAGAGAGTCATAAATTTGAAGAATTCGTTTTACAACGGATTCCAAGAGAAAAAAACTCGATGGCCGACCAGTTGGATAAAATGACAAGTTCGATACATTTCCTGAAGGGAAGAAGTGTAACCTTGCTATCAGCGGCGTATCCAAAAGTTGAGGAGAAAGATCATAAAGGGAAAACAGACAAGAAGTGCTTATCGGAGAAAAATGAGATCTTACACTGGAAAACTTCGATCATCCAATATCTCTAAAAAGGGATCCTCCCACAAGACCCGAAAGAAAAGAGGATTTTCAAATTATGAGCGACAAGGTTTGTCTTACTCGATGGAGAGTTGTATAAAAGAGGATTCTCTTCACCCCTTCTGAAATGCTTGGAACCTAACAGGGCGAAATACGTTATTCGAGAGGTACATGAAGGTAGTTGTGGTAATCACTCAGGAGCTCGATCTCTTGCCAAAAAAGTTTTAAGGCAAGGATATTATTGGCCGACCATATTGAAAGATGCCACAACCATAGTGTGGAAATGTTCCCCGTGTCAAAAGCATGTAAGTTACTTGCATAACCTGGCTGCATTCATGAAAACTCTAGAAAGCCCTTGCCCGTTCGACATGTGGGGAATGGATATAGTGAAAAAATTGCCCCGAATGGTAGGACAAAAGGAATACTTGATTATTGCTGTTGATTTTTTCACAAAGTGGGTGGAGGCAAAACCATTAGCAAAAATAACAGAGAAGGAGGTGATCAATTCGTTTGGCAAAACATCATTTGTTGATTCGGCATCCCTCGAGCCATAGTCACAGACAACGGAACACAATTTCAGGGGAGCAAGATAAAGAACTGGCTAGAGGAACTGAAAATCAAACAACTCTTTACTTCAGTAAGCAATCCTCAAGCAAATGGGCAAGCTAAGGTAACCAACAGAACCATCCTTCATCAATTGAAGACACGTCTGGGGGATGCCAAGGGGAATTGGGTGCATGAACTCCCTAGAGTCTTGTGGGCATATCGCACCACCCCAAAACAAGTAACACAAGAAACGCCGTTCAACCTAGTCTACGGGACGGAAGCAGTGCTCCCAGCTGAAATAGGAGAAGAAACTTGGAGAGTACATTCTTACAATTCGGAAGATAACTCATACGCCAGAAGGGAGGATTTAGACCTAATTGAAGAAATCAGAGATAAGGCTCGACGCAGAGTGCAGGACTACAAATAACTGATGGCAAAGGTATACAACGATAGAGTACGCCCTCGAGGTTTCCAGGAAGGAGATTTGGTGCTAAGGAAGACAGAAGCAATGGGACCTATCGGGAAGCTAGACGCTAAATGGGATGGCCCGTATAAAGTAATTGAAGTTGTAGGTCTGGGGACTTACAAATTAGAAAGAGGACGGAAAACCACTCCCCCGTACATGGAATGTAAAAATTTGAGAAAGTATTATGTATGATGCGATTGTTCCAATGAATAAAACTTCTGGTATTTCATATTTATTCTCGCTCCATTACTTTTAATTATCGCAAGTACCTCCCAAATTGAAAAATATTGAAATGACTAAGAAATCACGTAGTAACATCCAAAAGGCTCGCAACCACACGCTTGCTTGGAAATTATGCCAACATACTACCTTGAGGGGTGGTACCCCCTCCACCCTCCCCGGAGTAAAAGGGCAAAAATATAGTTCACATGAGTAATTCAAAGTATGAGAATTCCTTGTACAAAAGACTATTTAAAAATGAAGAATACACATGAATCACCAAAAGAACCAAGAAAGCAAGAACTTAAAATATTCATAACAAAAGGATAAATGTTTCAAATCCCAAAAAATTCATAATAAATGAGTATGGTAATAAGTTCTTATAGACTAAGCCATAGAAATAACTCAAGAGCTAAAGAAATCAAGGTTCCACGCCCACCCCGGTCGGAACAACCTCCAAAGCATGAACAACTTGTGGAACATCAACATCCCCACTAAGGGGAGGAACAGCTGCAACTTCGCCCCCATCCTCAGATCCTCTTAACTCAGCCACCGAGGGATCCAGAAACAGGAAATCTTCTCCTGGAAAACGCCCACTGGAGCAGAGAGTGGCTCGACAATAGCGAATGACTTGATCATACAAATCTTCAGCCTTTGCAAGAGCAGCTCGCTCAAAGTCTTCCGAGTTCTCAAATTCTTCCTTGAAGTCGGATCTCACACAATCTAGATATATCTTCCCCGCCTCAGACTTAAGAAACTTGGATCCAAACTCCTCTTCCTTACACAAAGTATCCCTAAGCTCATTGCCTAGAGCAATAGAGTCCGTCAGTTCCCCTGCCAAATGCTCCTTGGCCTTGTTCGCCTCAGCTAAAGCCAATGATAGTCGGCTCAACTCACTCCGATACTTCTCAAAACATTGGTGAGCTACCTCAGCTAGAGTGTTAACCTGCAAATGAAACAATGAGAAGAGTATAAACAACTAAACAAAGAACATAAGCATATAAAGAAAGAAGGAAGACCATTAACCCTTGCTGACTCCCCACAAAGCATACTCACGAATCCGTTATCAGAAAGGTCAGCAAACTTGGATACGTCAAAATCGCTAACCACGGGGCGAAGTTTCTCCCGAGCTATCTCAACATCGGCTGCATCCCAGTAAGAAAACACCCCTTCACAACGATTGGTTCCATAAGTAAAATAACCCTTCCCAAGTCCATGTTGGGGAAGATCAGACGAGCCCTTGCCAGGACGTTTGGAACCACCCCCCATGGAACTCGGAGGTGGTGAACGTCGACCTCCTGAAGCATCTCGCAACTGCTTAGGACTAGGACCCCATCGATCACTCTGATTCCTACCGCTAGGGGGAGGTCAAACTCGAGAAGAATTCCCTGAGGGATTATCACAGACAGCTTTGAAGTGACCAACTTCCTAGAAATTTTCTTTCCTGCAAAGAGAAAACAACAGGTGGACAATCAAGACATAATTCATCTCACATAACCATAAAATAACAAAGGAGAAGATAATACCATCGGAAAACAGGCGCGATATGTTAAAGACCTCATCAAACAACCCCGCTCCAATAAAGGACATTTTGAGGTCATGGGTAGGGGGAAGGGCAACAGAAGAATCCCCCAATGGAATGCAAAGCCCCCACTCAGAATCTTGAATGTAAAAGAACTTTTCTTTCCAAGGTCCCCGAGACGAGGTACACCCATCAAGAAACTTGCACCCACTCGGGGATAGAAGAAAAAAGTGTGAATCATTTAAAGACCTTTTTATAGTAAAAAGAGTATGAAAAGCCTCTATATAAGGGTGGAGCTCTAAGTCCTCAAAACGACGAAGAAAACCAAGAAGAACATGAAGGAGTTGGGGGTAAGTTGGCTAATGCAAAGACCTACGCTCTTAACAATATCCACTAACAAGGGTTGGGGAGGAAGGAAAAAACCCAAAGAGAAGTACACGGAATACACGGTAAAAAAACTCGGTAGGGGATGTTTAATCCTATCTCCTAAGGAGGGAAGAATAAACTCAACAGGAGGGGAGGAATTGTGGTTCTCTTCCAAGAAACGAAGTTCTTCAATAGTAATGACACTATCACAAACATCCTCATCCATGACACGACAATGAGGTTTGGGAGCCGAAGAACATTTTCCCAAATCCTCCGAAATAACCAAAGGAACCTTAGGACTAATGGCCTTAGGAAAAGAAGAGGCGAAACCAAATGAACATCTAAAGAGTCGGCCAGACGATCGGGGAGATTACGAATTGCTTTAATAACTTCAAGAGCTAAACTATCCTCATCATTATCTAAAATAATTGGGTTCAAAGCTTCAGGACTACTAGTCGGCCGACGACACAACGATCCCCCGCCATGAAGCAAAAAATTGGGACGAAGAGGATTGCTCCGACCATGCCAGCTGAGGCGAGAAGACTCGCTCGACCAGAATGGTCGAGGCCAATGCCTCGGCCAGCCTGGTCGGGGACATTACCTCGACCAGCAGGCTGGCCGAGGACGCTTCAACCAGACTGGTCGAAGGCGCTGCCTCGACCAGGATGTTGGCCGAGGCTGTCTCGGCCAGCCCGCTTAGTTACGCCTCGGCCGCCCCCAAGGCCGAGGCAACGCAACTAGATATGCGAGGGAGAATTAATTCTCCCCCTAATTGGAGACATATCAGAATCGTTGGAAGAAGACATTGATACGAGAGATATACGTGAAAAATTCGGAAAAAAGCAAAAACACGAAATCGAAAAGAAGGCTTCTAGAATTTAAAAATAAAGTGTACCTTTTTGGTTCGGCATTCGGTAGGAATCAAAGACAATGCTGAAGAAGTGACACTAGAGAAACCCGAGAATTACGCTAAGAAGAGAAGTGACGAAAGAGCTCATAAATGCAAATTTAAGCGTTTATATACCTCAACAAGAAGGAGCTTACCAAAATAAGAAGATTGCTAACCAAATCCCAATTTTTTCATTTCCAATAATTGGGACTTGGGGGGACTAATGATATGGAAAGCTCTTACGGTCAAATCTCTATTTATGAGACTTTAATTCTCATAATGGAAATAAAAGAATAAAGCAAGAATGAAGGAGCAAAGAAGGAAATGAAGCAAAGATTATGGGAAGTGAGCACAATGCCTGGGATACAAGAGACATTCAGGGGAGCTATGAAAGATTACTTTTTAACCCCCTGCAATGTTTCCTTAAATAGTACCTCATGGAGAGGTTAAGGACAAGTTAGAGAATTCCATCGACTTACCTTATTTAGATCAATAGTATATATACAACCTCATGGAAGGAGAAGAGAGATTATGATGTTCTTGAGAAACATTTGTATAAATTGCTACCTATCGTGGATTGTACCCAATTCGTTCATAAATAAAGAACATATTATTTAATCTTTACGTTTGGTGTTCGATTAATATTGATCTTACTTAATTTTGTTATATTTGATATTTAAGCAGTATCAGATATATTGATAACTGGAACAAAGTAAACATGGATTTTGGATTTGTTCTCTGATGGGTTCCCTAAATGATGTTAGTTAATCTTCTGTTTTAAGTTGCTTAATCAATTGAGAAAATTCTTCTGTTGTTCACTATTTTGCTTGCCTTTTGAAAATTTATGTTTTTTATTTATTTTTTTTATAAATCTTTTTCATGAAATAATTTATTTATTTGGGGCTCTATTGGGTTTGGGACTGAGTAGGGCCTTACCCTACCTATTGACAGGTCAAATTGTATATTAGTATTGGGTAAACTACACTTTCAGTCATTTGAGAATTATGTTTATCGTCATAATTATCCACTTAAAGTATAAAAATTAACAAAAACACCTCTAATGACACTGATCATAATTTTTAAAAAATACGCTTCTCGTTTACTCTTAAATATGTTAATTATTACAAAAATTTCCAAAAGGATAATAAAAATTTTAAATTCATAAAATATCAATAATTTATAGGGTGAATTATATAGACATGTCCTAAAGTTTAGTATAATTACAAATACATTCTTATTAGATGAGAAATTATATTTACCCTCCTTGAGGTTGTTTCATCTTACATATAACTCCATCGATAGGGTTTCGACGAATTTATCACATATTATTCTGAAAATACACCCTGATAAAAAAGATTGACTATAATTTAACTAATTTTTTGGACTAATACGCCATTTGGACCAAACTATAATGTTTTAAAATATTTAGGGGTTCAAATGTTATGATTTACCATACTTTGTACTTAAATATTATATTTAACTTTTTTTTCCCTAAACTAGCGGATTTTTACCGTTCTGAGCATTCGCTCCACTGAATACAAATTTATTAATTGAATCATTGCATTTATCAATTTATTAATATTAATGTAATTATTGATCACTATTTCTAAAAACGAAAAAAAAAAATCAGACATCTTTATTATCCACCTAATACCATTAAATTATCCAAGTAGGTATTATATACTTCAATTGTGAGACTAACCAAAAACAGTAATCTAATCATGGTTAGTGTTAGTGGGTCTCACGGTGAGAGTGATTTCTCAATATTTTGTAAAATTTTATCAAAATACTATCAAAAGTGTACTCTGTGTTACTTATATAAATATAATATTATTTATTCAATTATATTAATTCATGAATCATAATAAATATTAATGCCCCTCAAATTCACCGAGCCAGCCCAAGAGCTAGGAGCCGGCATCGTGACAGAACAGCCCAATAGGCCGGAACCGCCAGGCCCAAAATAGTAAGGTATTTTCATACACAAGCCCAATTTTAAGTACTGATCTGGCAGGCCGACGGAAAAGGCTCGTACAATAAACCTAGTCATCGAACAACTCGAATTCCACATCACACAACTAGCCAACACCTAAAATCCACCTCATGTTGAAAGTTCTCGTCCAGATTCCCAGTAGATTGGCCAAAATTCGGATCTTTCTCAACAAGTAACTGCTTCCTCGGAAAATATAGCAGATATGGCAAGGTCAACTTAAACGGCTATATCTTCACCAATTCAACTCTGATTTGTGCGTGGTTTGTTGGGTTGAGAAGCTAACTCTTCAAGGTTTCTAGCGGTATATGACAATTAACCAGAATCCTCCTAAATCGGGTTCAACACCAGATATAAAAGGAGAACATTGTGCAGTCATTTGGAACAACTTACATCTGGCATTTTTGAAACTCTCGAGTAACATCTACTCTATCTTTCACTCACTTATCATCACACAAAAAATCACTTTACCATTATTCTCACATTATTCAAGTTTTTCTTTATTTTATTTAAAGTCGAACATTACTGACTTAAGCATCGGAGTGCTAACCCCTGTCTGCAGGTTAGTCTCCCCTACAATCTTTGGAATTTCATGAAAATCTCTCGATATTTTGTGGTGCTGCTGGACTCCGGTACGCATCATTGGTGCCGTATGTGGGAATACTTGAGCTTTGGTGTGAGAAATGGTTGATTCTGATAACCATGGATCTTTCTCGGGAGATGCCTATCTCCATGCTGCAGTAAGATCCACAATCCTACCTTCTAAACAGATGAGAAGCGTCACTAATGCTCCACTCTAGCTAGTGACCCCGCTCGAGCTGGTGGTCTCCCAGTTTCAGTTGTCGACTGCCCTGCTCCAACTGCAGCTCTCCCTACTCCAGCTGGCACCTTCCCTGCTCTAGTTGGTGCCCTCTCTACACCAGTTGTCGCCTTCCCCGCTCGAGCTGGTGTCTCTGCTGCTCCGGGTGGGGACATTCCAGCCCCAACGTCCAACCCCATTGCAGCTCCTATTGTCCTGGATCCGCTCCTGTACGAGTACCTTTGCCAGTTCATATTGGAGACCATTCACTCAACTTACTGGGGCTCCCAAGCAAGTGGCACAGGACCCTCTTCCCAGCAGAAGCGATGAGGAACGCCAGGAAGTCAACCGATGGACGAACATGCCCTTGCTGGGCAACAACAAAATAGAGCTCTCCCTACTGGCTCCGCCAATAAGGAGGCAGCCCCTTTTCAACCTCCTAAAATTTGGCAAGCCCTCAGAAATGAGGTGGTCGAGCTTTGCCAGCAGGTAACTAGAGACACCTTGCCGGCAGATCGTGGCATTCCTTTCAGCGAGGACATCATGACAAAAGAGCTCCCCGCTCACTTCCGAGCACCTTTCCATCTACCTGCCTACAATGGCACTACTAACCCAGCTGAGCACATGCGTAAGTTCGAAAATCCAGCCCTGCTACACAGGTATACCGATGGTATTAAATGTCGTGTTTTTCTTACTAGACTAACCGATTCTACTCAGCTATGGTTCGACCAGCTCCCAGCTAGATCAGTTAGATCTTTTGCAAAATTTAGCTCCCGTTTCCTACATTAGTTTGCTAGCAGCAAGAAGTACCGAAAATCGGCTATCAGCTTCTTCGGAGTCAAGAAGGAGGAAAAGGAGACGCTAAGAGGCTACGTGCAACGTTTCAACAATGTTGTCCTGGAAGTCCCTATTGATCACCAGGAGGTGTTGATCAGTGCACTCATTCAAGGACTTCGAGTAGGACCACTCTTCGAATCCTTGACAAAGAAACCTGCAGCTAATTTCCATGAAGTACTAGCTCGTGCAGAGAAGTACATGAACCTCGAGGATGCTTGGCTGGTCAGGAAGGGGAACAACAAGGACCGGAAGAGGGAAGGAGAACGCTCTTCTATTCGACGGAGCAGAGGGGAACCTCGAGCACGGTTCAACCCCCTCGACCGAAGGAATGAGAACTACATCCAATTGATCACCAGCCCAGCACGGATGTTGATGGCCATAAATCGCCCCAAGGCTCGGAGGAAGGCCCTCAACAACCTAAATTCAAATACTTTTGCAGGTACCACATAAAATACGGACATGACACTAACAGGTATCGCCAGCTGAGATAGGAAATAGAACGGCTCATCCAAGCTGATTACCTGAAGGACTATGTCGATAAGGATCCACGTCGTGAATAGAAGGGAGAATGCTCCTGTCATTGCAGTTCCCGCAGTAGCGAGGAACAGGTTGTTGATCCACCTACAAGGGAACACAAAAATGATAAGTTCCCGTCTGAGGAACAAAGCCCAGAGAACACCCCTGCCAAGGGGGTAATCCATATGATTTCTGTAGGACCCACTGATGGGGACTCAAACAGAACCCGGCGTGCTCACGCCGGTGTTGCTAGAGCAGTATTGAAACTTGACCACAAATCACCAGCAGGGGATCCTATGATCCACTTCGGACCTGCTGACATACATGGAGTTTATTTACCTCATAATGATGCACTTGTTATTTCTGCCACTCTTGCTAACTACATTGTTCAACTTATTTTTGTGGATTCTAGCAGCTCTGCAGATATCCTCTTTTACAAGGTCTACCGATAGATGGAGCTTGGTGATATCCCGCTGGAACCGTAGACACTTCGTTGTATGGCTTTGCAGGGGACGTTGTGCATCCTTTAGGTCAGATCCTACTCCCCCTATCCTTTAGGGTAGAGCCTAACCATAAGACTAAAATGATCCGCTTCCTCATAGTGGACATGCCCTCAGCTTACAACGTTATTATAGGACGTCCCACTCTGAACACCTTCCAAGTTGTTATCTCCACCTATCACATGAAGCTGAAATTCCCTACTGGAGTAGGACTAGGAGAAGTCATTAGGGACCAATACCCTGCCCGGAAATGTTATGTCGAATCCGTGAAAGGAGGTAGCAGGAAGGACATGAAGATAGATCCTCCCCAACACATCAGGTTGAAGGGAGAAAAACCTATGCAGCGTGACGAGAAAGGAAACGAGGTCCCTGCTCGAGTTCAGCCCACCGAGAAGCTGCTGAGTATTTAGCAAGTACCTGGGGAGCCAGACAAAACCATCAGGATGAGGTAAGAAAGTTCGTTGATGCAGGGCACATCAAGGAGATCCAATTCCCCCGGTGGTTGTCCAATGTGGTACTTATCCCCGAACCAGGTCATAAATCGTGCATATGCATCAATTTCCGTGATGTGAATAAGGCATGCCCTATGGATTTCTATCCCTTACCACGTATAGACCAGCTGGTAGATTCTACCGCTGGTCATGAACTGCTAAGTCTAATGGATGCCTCGCAGGGTTACCACCAGATTATGCTTAACCCCGATGACCAAAAGCGAGTAAGCCTCATCATGTCAGGGGGAACGTAGTGTTATATTGTCATGCCCTTTGGGCTAAAAAATGCAGTTGTTACGTGCCAACGCTTGGTAGACCGCATGTTCCGAGAACAGCTCAGGCGCAATATGGAAGTATACGTCGATGACATGCTGGTGAAGAGTCGACAGGCAGACCAGCACATCACAGACCTTGCTAAAACCTTCAGCATTCTCAAAAAATACCACATGAAACTGAACCCGGCTAAATGCGCATTCGGTGTTCAAAGTGGACGATTCCTCGGATACATGGTGACAGAGAAGGGCATTGAGGTCAACCCGGACAAAATACGAGCAATCCAGGAGATAAGACCTCTTGTCGACCTCAATGAAGTACAAAAACTTGTTGGCCGTATTGCTGCCCTCAGCAGGTTCATATCCCGTTCTGCTAAGCACAACTTTCTTTTCTTCAAAGCTCTGAGGAAGGCCAAAGGCTTTACATGGGACGAAGTTTCCAACAAGCCTTCCTCGACCTGATGGCTTATCTTGCTGAATTGCCTTTGCTCACCAAACCCTCACCGGGAGAGACGTTGTACTTATACCTTGCTGCAGGCCAGTACGCTGTGAGCTCCGTACTCATAAAGGAGGAGGACGGAGTGCAGAAGCCCACATACTACGTCAGCAAGGTATTACATGGCGCTGCTGGCATTTGCCCTGGTAACAACTGCTAGAAAATTACGTCTTTACTTTCTATCGCATTATGTGATTGTCCGCACTAAACACCCCCCTGTGAACTACATTGGGGAAAGCTGGGACTTTTTCCAGGATGATTAAATGAGCTATTGATTTCAGCGAGTATGACATTGCGTACCAGCCTAGAACGGCTATAAAAGCCTAGGCCCTTACTGATTTCATGACTGAAACTGCACCTGCCGAAGTAGATGAAGGAACATGGTTACTCCATGTGGATGGCTCCTCTACCTATCTGGGCAGTAGAGCAGGAATTGTGCTGACTAGCCCGAAGGGAGATGAGCTAGAATTTGCCTTGAGATTTGACTCCAAGGCCTCGAACAATGAGGCTGAGTATGAAGCCCTCATAGTAGGCATCAAGATGGCACTAGATGCAGGAGCAAGAAACGTAACTGCCTACTCTGATTCCCAGCTGGTAACCAACCGAGTAGGAGGCACCTACGATGTCAATGAGGATTGCATGAAGGAATACCTCCAAGAAGTATGCAATCTCAAGGAAAAGCTGAACAACTTCCAGCTCCACCAGATTCCCCGCACTGAAAACACTAAGGCAAATTACCTTGTCCGACTGGCTAGCTCCCTAGTTGACTACAACACTCGTACCATCACTGTAAGGACCCTTACTAAGGTTACTCCTGATACTAACGTGCACATCTTGCAGATTAGCACATATTGGAGGAAACCCCTCCTTGATTACCTACAGGAAGGAATCATTCCTGCTGATGAAGATGAAACAGCCCGCTTGAGAAGCCAAGCAGCTAGATTTACCTTGTTGGGAAGAACCCTCTACAAAGGAAGCTTCTCACCACTCTACCCCCGATGCCTATCAGTCGAGGAGGGCAGAGCCGTGCTCCAGGAGATTCACGAAGAATCCTGCGGGTCCCACATAGGTGGCATGGCCCTTGCAGGAAAAGCCTTAAGAGCTGGATATTTTTGGCCCACTCTCAGGAAAGATGCAATCAACTAGGTGAGAAGGTGTGAGCAATGCCAGAAGCACGCCCCACTCATCCACGTGCCAGTTGAGCCCTTCAAAGCACTTTCAGCACCTTGTCAATTCTCCCGGTGGGGGATGGACATAGTAGGTCCTTTCCCAATCACACAAGGACAACGCAAATTCCTGCTAGTAGCAGTGGATTATTTCAGCAAGTAGGTAGAGGCAAAGCCCCTTGCCAAAATCACAGAGGATGAAGTGATTAAATTCCTATGGAAAAGCATTATATGCAGGTATTGCTTACCTCGTGTTCTTATTTTTGAAAATGGTGGCTAGTTTCAGGACGGGAGAATTCAAGACTGGTGTGCCGACCTGGGCATCCAGCAGCGCTTCACTTCCTTAGTCTACCCCCAAGCTAATGGGCAGGTAGAAGTTACAAACAGGATCCTGGTGCAAGGTATCGAGACCAGGCTGGAGCAAGCAGGAGGGAAGTGGGTAGACGCCCTGCCCAACATGTTATGGTCTTACAGGACCACTCCCAGATCTAACACAAGAGAGACTCCTTTCAACTTGGTGTACGACACGAAGGCCGTAATCCCTGTTGAAGCAGGACTTGAATCCTTCTGGATATAGCACTACGAGCAGGAGAGCAATGATGCCATGCTGCGTACCAACCTGGACCTCATTGACGAAATTCGAGAGAATGCTCGAGCTCGTATAGAAAAATACAAACAGAAGGTAGTCAATGCCTACAACAGAAGGGTGAAAAGGAGAGAATTCCAAATGAGAGACCTCGTGCTGAGATGAGTCAATGCCTTGAAACCAGTAGGAAAACTGGCTCCCAGCTGGGAAGGCCCTTACAAAGTGAGTCGGATTGTCAAATTTGGAGCCTACGAGCTGCAAGATGTAGATGGCAGAAAGCTCTCCCGACCTTGGAATGCATACAACTTCAGGAAGTTCTACTCCTGAACACCCTATTTTATGCTCATTATTTTACTATCTGCTTAATCAGCACTTACTGCTTGAATAAAAGAGCAATCCTTGCTCCTTTGCTATACTGACAGGTTAATCTCTCTTACTAGCTTCGGGCCCTAATAAGCCGCCCTGCTAGCGCACTCTTATTGGCTTCGAGCCCTGATAAGTCGCCCTGCTGGCGCACTCTTACTGGCTCGAGCCCTGATAAGCCACCCTGCTGGCGCACTCTTACTAGCCTCGAGCCCTGATAAGTTGCCCTGTTGGCGCATTCCTACTGGCTGCAAAAGCCCTAATAAGTGCTCCCGAGGGGCACATCCTTGCTCATTTATAGACTAGAAGTCTTAATAACTTGCCCTCATAAGGCATACTTATCCTTGCTGGGATAGCTCTTACTTAATAAGCACGTATATGTTACTTATTTCTCGGATTATCCCCCTACTTGCTATTTTTTAACACTTGTTTACCGCTCACTGCAGCAGGTCTTATTCTACTCATGTTGGATGAAGCTACTAATGCGAGGCCTCCGAGCCAAACCAGCTGCTGCCTTGCTGACGACATAAGGCTGCTGACCAACCTGCTCCATTAGCAAGGGGACCATACACAAAATGGCCATAGGCCAACATTCAGGCCCGCTCTCTTGCTACAACAGTCGTTTTGCTATGTAAGTTGGGAACTTCCTAACAGGTTATATCCTTTTGGCACTTACGTATATTTTTGGCCTGAAACATCCCTTTTTGACAAATTGGTTTATGTCAAAATCTTTGCTTACAACAAGCAGTATGAATAAAGTTCATTTTTTACTATAAGGTTGGGGAAGCCTCCTCTCTTCATTACTTATCTGCACGTGAACACTGTATGTTGGGCATAGTAAGCCCACAACTAGCTAATAAGCTGGGACATTTCCAGCAAAATTATTTCACTAATGCGCAGAAAACTAGAAACATGGCAACAAGCACGGAATAAACCAACAACTTTAGCAGAATAAACATAAATATTCATAAAAGCAAGGAGGGGGAGAAGCAGAATTCTTGGCATCAAAGTGCCAGCAAAAGAAGAAGGAAAAAAATATTCAAAGCCCACACCCGGGCACTTGCAAAACTTTGTGCAGGAGGAGCTGAATATTCAGCAAAAAAGTTTAAATTGTTCTTCTAGTAGAGAGGAGGACAGATTCGATTACCAGCAGGAGGAGGGACACTTCCTGCACCAACTGCAACAGGAGGCTCGAATCTCAAGGGAGATGCATCCTCTGCCACCTACCCAGTGAGGTCCAAAGACATGGGGTCGTCCTCAGCAACAGGGATCTCTGGCACTGGGGCAGGTCTATCATCATCCGGGTCTGGGGCTATGGCCAAGCTTGCATTCTGGTTTAGGAAGGAGGCGTCAGCACTGGTTGGAGGATAGCCAGCCAGGCTCACAGCAAATTGTTGAATGCAGGTCTGGAACCCGTGGTAATAGTTCTTCAAAGCCTTATCCACCAGTAGGCTCTAGAACTCTGGGGTCTTGGTGTACTCAGCTAGGCGACTCCGCCAAATACCCTCCAACATATCCCCGGTCTTCCTCGATTTCGAGGTATTGGCGGATCAGCTCCTTCCTTTCCTTGTCGGCCTGTAGGACCGTCTGCTTCGAGCGGACGTGCAGGGAAGTGACCTCCTTCCCCAGATGACGCAGGCTGGCAGCAGTCGCCTCCACCTTATCTTGTAGCAGCTTTTGAAATATTCTTCTTGCGCACAGCAGGTAAATACAAAAGAAACATACGTAAATACACATTTTTCTAATCTTTCCCTCGCAGCAAGCACGCAACAAAACAGGCTACAAAAGCATAATACCAGCAGCAGGATCCATGCTTGCTACCTTAGGGCTCAATCCAAACTAGTGAAGAATAGCAGGGTGTACTATCTTGCAATGATTGAAAGGAAAGGCATTCAGACGTTCGAGTAAAGCCTGGAAAGCAGCAGGCCATTGCGGGCAGAGTATTTCAACTGATCGGGGGGGTTTACGACCCACACCTGAGGAAACCACCAAGACTGAGGAGAGGAAATAAAAAAGTAATCCCACTTCCACTCCTTCACTGAGGACTCTGTGGACAAAAATCGAGCTTCCCCTCTGGAGGTGAAGTAGAACAGACCAGGACCAGCTCTCTTGAGCATGAAAAAACTAATGAAATTGGGCAGCAGAAGGGGTCTCCCCTAAATTTCTTACCAGGATAAGGAAGCCAGACAACATACTAAAGGACTTGGGAACTACTTTGTTTAAAGGAATGTTAAACAAAGTGGTCACCTTGCAGAAAAGGGGGGATACGGAATCGAAGACCTGCCTCCAGGTGGGCAAGGTAGAAACACAGAAAGCCAGCATGAGGGAAGTTGGGACGAGCCTCAAGAGCAGGGGCCTGGATCACGTAATCACCAGGTATCCCGTACAAATCCCGGACCCTTACCAACTTCCAATTCAGTCAGCCTAGACCTATGGATACAAAAGGTGGCGGCGACAGGCGTGCGATTATCATCACCTTCATCTCCAATTCAATTCAGTCAGAAGGCGTGCGATTATCATCACCTTCATCTCCAAAAGGTTATATCAGATCGATCAATATATCTTCTATGGCATCTCTATCTATGCTACCCGTAGACATGGCTATCAACAAATAGAGGGGAGCAGGAAGGCGTACCTAGTTTCAAGCAGGGGATTATAGAGGAAAGCCCTAAGAAATCACGAAACCTGCAAAACCAGAATTTGCTTTCAGAAGATTTCTTGCAGGAGAATGTAGGAAAAATTCGCACAAAGGAAGATGAAAAACTTACTCAATTCAAATCGGAGTGGTGAGAAAGGTAACTTCCCCAAAAGAGGGTTTTATACCCCGGCAGACAAAGAGTCTCACCAATGCAGGACTCGGCCTCTCTCCTCCTCGTTTGGCGGCCACACCCCAATCGGAAAGTGTGTATGTTGACACGCGTGGTAAAATCCCTCAATCCTTTCCTACTTTGTTGCTATGATTACTCTGCTAATTCTGCTGCAGATAAGCTCAAATCTTTTCAAAAGTCTGCGTGCTATCACGCAAAACAACACGACAGAAAGTAAACAGCACAGCAGGAAGTAAACGACACAACAAGGAGGAATCAGCACAACAGGGTATCTCCCGCTGATACAACCAGGTATATGGCTCTTGTGCTAACCTTTGCAGGGCTACTACTTCTACTCAACCAGTCCGACAGCAAGTCTTACACTACTATAGTAGGGGGAGTGATGATGCCCCCTCAAATCTACCGGGCCAGCCCAAGAGCTAGGAGCAGGCCTCCTGACAGAGCAACCCAGCTAGTCGGAACCGCCAGGCCTAAAGCAGTAAGGTAAACACAAGCCCAGTTTTAATTAGTGATCTGGCACGCCTACGGAAAAGGCTCGTACAGCAAGTCTAGTCATTGAACAACTAGGATTCCACATCACACAGCTAGCCAACACCTAAAGCCACATCATGTTAAAGGATCTCGTCTAGATTCCCAGTAGATTGGCCAGAATCCGGATCTTTCTCAGCAAATAACTACTTCCACGGAAAACATGGCAGATGTAGCAAGGTCAACTTAAACGGGTATATCTTCACCAATTCAACTCTGATTCATGCGCGGCTTATTGGGTTGAGAAGCTAACTCTTCAAGGTTTCTAACGGCATATATCACTTAACCAAACTCGTCCGAAATTGGGTTCAACACCAGCTATAAAAGGAGTATATTGTGCAGTTATTTGGAACAACTTACATCTAGCATTTTTGCAACTCTCAAGTAACATCTACTCTATCTTTCACTCACTTGACACACGAAATTCTCTTTATTTTTCAGCATATCATCAAAAAACAAATCACTCTACCATTATTCTCACCTTCTTCAAGTTTCCCTTTAGTTTATTTAAAGTCAAACATTACTGACTTAAGCATCAGAGTGCTAACCCCTCTCCGCAGGTTAGACACCTCGGGGACTTTCGTGAAGATCCCTCGACCTTTTGTGGTGCTGCTGGACTCCGGTACGCATAAAATATGTAGTCAATTTTAGCTTCCGGTTCCTAAAAAGAAAAATTAAATATATATAACATTTTTAAGTACAAATTGTGATAGTCATAACATTTAACCCCCTCAATATTGTTAAACATTAAAATTTGGTCCAAATGGCATATTGGTCCCCAAAAATTAGTCAAGTGATAGTCAAATTTTTAATTAACGATATTTTTGAAATAACACATAATAAATTCACCGCAATCCTACCGGTGGAGTTAATATGTAACATGAAACAAAATCAAGGAGGGTAAAATGTAATTTCCTGTCTAACAATGATGTATTTATAATTATACTAAATCTCATAGAATGTAGATGCAATTCACCATAATTTGAAACTCAAATTTGGGTGGGGTGTCCCAGGCCAAGGCAATAGTGCTACGCCAAGGCGACGCTCGAGAGCCCCAGCAGCAAGCTGGTGTGATGGGCTCTCCCCCTCAAAAAATTAATATAATATCGTGTGAGCCAATGGCTCACGTATCAGATATTAAAATGATAAGAACATATACTACACTTGATCTTAGCCAAAAGGCCGAGAAAGGTATGCTTATCTCCCTACTCGGCTTCCCAATTTATACAGATACTACGTCGTATTTTCCTTCCACCATCAATGTGGGACTACAGCTTTGATTTTCATCTTACCTGTAAATGTTAGATTAGTTCTTATCCTAATTCTAACGATATTTGTCTTTATTAATATAAAAAGAAAATTTTCTCCACATTCACAAACAAAAGTTAATGACACCGCTGCACGAAGTCAAAAATACCCTTCAACCGATACTATAACTAACTTGTTTAACTTTCAAATTTCACATTAATTGATAAAATAGTTTTTTTTCTTTATTTCTTACTTTTTGATGTGATATATTAATTATATTTTACTCTTATTTATAATAATACATTTTAAAACACAAAATAATATTTATTATATGTACATAAAAACGACATACCACAACAACTAATTACATAATTAAAACTACATCTATTAGGAATCAGCTTAAGACTTAACTGTAGGAACCTAACTCAGAAGAGTAAGGCCCCTCCAAAAATTGGCGTATGCCGCTTAAATGCAGTGAGCACACGGTATTCTTTAGTAAAAGGCGAAAGAATAGTTCGCTATGTGCTCACTGCGCGGCTGCGTGATTTTCACAAGCTCAGACTTCACATACTTATAACTGGCTTCTAGTTCTCGTGCTGTGTTGTAACGATGTGGGACAAATGAACGTGCAAAATTAGTTCAGGAGGACTCATTCATTCTTAATGGACTCTTTCTGAGAAATACTAACTCAATTGAACCAACAACTATGTAAACCTTGGTATTCATAAATTAGGTTTACATCAATTTGAATGGGGTTGGACTTGGCTGGACACAGACCAATCTGATTGTCCAGAGAAAATTGCATGAATTGGAATTTGGGTGATATAGAAAACAGCATTAATTAAAAGAGGAGGGTGATAAGATGATTACATAATCATTGGTAGAAGAACTAATTAAATTGGTTTTTATGATTGTTCTGTAAGGTTGGAGGCCTTGTAAACAAAAGATTGTGGGTTTAAATTTGATAAATGTGAGTATACAGTTTATTTTTATATTAGTTTTTTTTTAATTTCATTAATTTATAAATATAGATATGTTGTATTAAATTTTTGAATTTGAATATATTGAATAATGTAATAAAACGAATATAATTTAACAAAAGGAATAATTTCATAAAACCACGTGTATTTTAAAATTTTAGTTAAAAAACCCTTTGTGTTAAAAATATAAGCATAAATCCCTTTATATTTTCATAAATGCTGCTCATTTGCGTCCTTCTGTTAAACATGTCTAATAGCATTAGGTTTAATCAATTGATCGTTGTACCCTTATTTATTAGGCTAAATTGCATATTACCCCTGTGTTTTAAAAATAGGCAAAAAACCCTTTGTATTTTGTAAAATCTTGCACACGTGCACCTCACCGTTAACTAAACTAACATCGTTACGTTTTTTTGCTAAAAGACCATTATACCCTTATGTATTTATGTTATCTCTTTTTTACTGGTCATTGGATCGTATTTAATTGCATCAAAGTCGTATGATCTAATCAATTTATCTCAACCGCTCGATCTTAAATTCATAAAAAATCAAGGGTCTAGATTTAATCGATTTTATTATACATTATATGTAAAACTATAAATTATAAAATAAATTTATTTTAAAAAAATAAAATATTTATGTTAAACCCCAATCCCCCAACCCTTGCCACCTTTCCCCCCTCCCCACCGCCAATCCCGCCATCAAGCCTCCCTTCTCCAACTCCCGCCCTCGGTCACCGCCGCTGATGGGGCAATAACGACATTGCCAATGTCATTGTCGCCCCCACTTGGGCGATCGCAATGGCGGTAAAAGCGCCCAGGACTCATTTGGGCGACCACCGTCGCGGTCGTCTAGACGACGGTTGCCATGGGCTGCAGTCGTTGGACGATGTCCGACTGTTGTCGCCCATGGTCATGAGGCAACGGCGACGACAACTGTTGTCGTCGCCCAAACTTATAATTTTTTTTAATAAATTAAAAAATTTGGATTTTTTTTTGGAAATTAAAGAAATTGGTTTATATTTATATAAAAAAAAATGAAATTTAAATATTATTTAATAGTATAATTTATTTACATATATTTAGTAAATTAGTAATATATAATTATTATAATTTATTAATATTTATATTCATAAAAATATCATTTTAATTTAAATATTTTGGTATTTTAATTTAATATAATTTATTAAAATAATATTTAAAGTAAATAATCATTCAATTATTTATTAATATATAACTGTATAATTAATTTATGTTTATATTTATATAAATGTCTACAAAAGTAAATTTTAATATATTAAAAGTTTATATGTTTTTAGGTATTTTGATATTTAATTAATATATTTCATAAATAATTATAATTTATTAACATATATTCAGATAAAATAGTAATTTAAATTAATCAATAATATTAATTTATCAAAATATATTTAAATGACCAAAGAAAGAGGGAAAAATGAACATTTATCCTATAAAATAATCTTATAAAAGGAAAAAAAAATAAAACGAAGCCCAACCGCACAATGGGCACGTGTTATGCACTCTCCGTTAGTTTCTAACAGAGAGGAGCTCTTTTGCAGGATGTTACAAAACACGGAGTTTGTTTTGCATATTTTCAAAACACATGAGAATTTTTAGCTATATTAACAGGGGGGATACAATTTTTCCTATTTATATATACTATTTCTTATGTTTACAATTGTTGGACCTCTTTTGATCGCATAAAATTCGTATGATCTAAAGAATAATTCTCAATCGTTAGATTTTAACCAACACATCACATTTATAAAAAGAAAAGCAAGAAAGAAAAGAAAACCAATTCAACAGTTAATGAAAATTTTGGAAAAATGAATAAAGTAGTTATCTTATCATTTAAAGGGCATTTTTGGTGTCACAAAAAGTTGGTGTTGCGGTGTCATTAACTAGTATTTGTGAGTAAAAATGAAATTTTCTTTTTATATTAGTATAAATATAGATATAATAAATATTTTATTATTTTTTTAAAAATATATTATAAATAAGAGTAAAGTATATAAACCAATACATCACATCAAAAAAAAATAAAGAAAAAAAATGAACTTATTAGTTGACGTCAAACTTGGGAAGTGAATAAGTTAGTTATAGTATTAGTTGAAGGGCAGTTTTGGGATCAGAAAAATTGGTGTTGCAGTGTCAAAACCGCCATTTTGTGTCTATTGCACCTCCCGTGGCACGTCGTTCCTGCGTGCATGTCATAAATAATCTTTCATACATTAAAATATATTATAAATAATATTAAAATATATAAACCAACACATCACATTAAAAAAAAAAAGAAAGAAAGAAAGAAAACTAATTTAATAGTTAATGAAAAATTTGAAAAGTTGAATAAAAGTAGTTATCTTATCAGTTGAATAACTTTTTTGGTATCACAAAAAGTTGGTGTTGTGGTGTCTATTAACCGTTATTTATGCGTGAAAGTGGAGTTTTCTTTTTATATTAGTATAGATGATTAATTTATATCTATACTATTTATAAAGAAAAGGGATCTTATAAATACAAAGTGATAGTTCTTATACCACAACACCAATTTCTTATAATGTCCATAATACCCCTACCATAATGCAAATACGATGGACCAAAATTCACTATGGTTAATCGTAATTTTCCACCTCTGTATCCACTCTCCCACTTAGGGGTGACAAATGGGCGAGTTGGATCGGGATTGGGACGGGTCAAAAATGGGTCCAGATGAACAGGTCAAAATGGGTTGGATTCTATACGGGTGGGGGGGTTAGTATGAACAATTTAAATTTGAATTATAAAAGTTTCAAAAATTTCACACAATGAAAATAATATTAGACGATATCTGGACTATAAAAAAAGTAGCTACTACTTGTAAAGTAATACGACTAACTTGTATCATACGTCATTTTTGACTGATGACAATGAACATCAATGTTTTAAAACCCGAATCATTGATTGAATAAAAAAATTGACTGGATCAAAGATTACTAATTCAACACCAAGCGAATTGTGGTCGAACAAGTTATGACATAATTATGTCATAATAAAAATTAATATATATAAATAGATTAAAAGAATAACAATACAAATTATAAATACCGACTTTTAAAAGTTACTGTAAGAATTAAAAGTATCTCAAAATTTGATAATACAATCATTATGTTAAAGTTTTTATGTCAAGAATAAAAATATAAATATTGTGTTACCATCAGGATTATAATTAAATTTTATTTCCAATAAATAATTAGTATCTCCCATTCTTAAAATAATATATAAGTCTTATTTTATTAACTATGGAATTTAATTATCAATTTATATAATTAATTATAGGAGATAAAAATTTGCAATAGTTAGATTGTGGGTTTAATGAATTTGTTCATTATTATTATATAATTCAAATAATTATTATAATGTGGATGTTGATTTGTTGGTATTTCTTTCAAATTACATATGAAATGTCATGTGTAATTGTGTACAACTTCAAATTGCAATAACAGAAAAAAAAAATGCATTATCTTTTATCTATATATAATAAAGGGTTAATTACACTTAGACCCCCTTTAAAAATGTGAAATTACACTTTTCTCTAAAAAAAATTGAAATTACACTTACACCCCCTCCAAAAATTATCCATTTACACCTGACCCCCTTCCGTTGAGATTTGAACGAAAAAAGATGACATAAACAAAAGGAGTTACACAAAATTTTAATTTTACCTCTATTTAACATTTTCATGTGTATTTTTGTTCTTATAATAAAATAAATGTAATATATACACATGGAGTGAGGTTAACATTATTATAATTTTTCCCTTATAAGTATGAAATTATATACACAAAAATGCTAAATAAGGGGTAAAATTGAAAATTTATGTAATTTTTATGCTCATATCAATATTTTTTGTCCAAATTCTAATGGAATGTGGTCAGGTGTAAATAGAGAATTTTTGGAAGGGGCGTAAGTAAATTTCGAACTTTTTAGGGGGAAAGTGTAATTTCACATTTTCAGAGGGGGTCTAAGTGTAATTAACCCTATAATAAAATAGAATCATTGAGACCATCCACCTAAGCGCTACGTATGCATAGATGTAGACAGCCTCAATGAGCTCTATTTTGCCAAATGAAATATAATATATTTTTAGATAACTATTAAAAAATATTAGTATTCATCAAAAAGAAATCTAAATTGATTATCTAATAATTATTTTTAGATAAAGAATTAAAAATATTGGATTTATCGAAAAGAATCTAATCAATATTATCTAACAAGTTTTTTTTAAACAAAGAATAAAAAAAAAATTAATATTTATACAAAAGAATATAATCAATATTAATTTTTTTTCTTTTTTTTTAAGTCTATAAAAACATGTATATTCAATATCTATTTGATAGATATTGAAAAAAATCAAGAAAAAGATAAATCAAACTTATTTCAAAAAAATCAATATCGACACTATAAATATATTTTTGTGTATTAAAGAAAAAAAGAAATCAAATTTATTTCTCAAATTCAATATTGAGACTACAAAATATATTTCTATGTATTTTAATTTTATATCAATTTAATCTAAGTTAAATATATTAACCGTAAAAATGTGATAAATACACCAATTAACTTACACACACACATATATATATATATATACGTACTAGGTGAGTATGCATCTAAAAAAGTTATGATAAAAGATATGCCATTCAAGTTAATTAATATATATAAACGATAAGTCACTATTATATATCAAATCTTAACTACTTTAACATTTGAATTTAAAATAATTAAAAGATAAAAACTTTGTATCATTATAAATAGTGGGTCTGCAAACACAAAAATAAACCACAAGGTTGTGAAATCTCTAACCTAGCATGGAGAATGATATTAGCAACGATAGTATAGCTGGTCGACTGTTCTCTAAAAGATATCAAGTGAAATCATCAATGAAAAAACAACATTAAAAAGTTTCTCAATAATAGACGGTTGAAATATTTCTACACTTACATTTATCAATGTAAAAGATAATTTATATAAGGAAGCCTTAAAGTGTTCATTTTTAATCATTATTTTTAGATACTCATGTTTTTTTTGATAATATATGTTTTTTTGTTTGTTTTTTTGTTGAATATTTACACGCATGCAACAAAATGTTCCAAGATTGGGGATTTAATAAATTATCGATAAATTGAGGACAAAGGAAACTCGACTCTTCAATCTAGGGGTGGTAACTGGGCGGGTTTGGGTGGACTCGAGACCCGCCCCACCCCGCCCCGGTACAAAATCTGTCGGGGCGGGTTTAACACGATAGACCCAATTTTTTTAATTTTTTATTTGTTCTACAAATTAAAAAAATAAAATTTAATATATCAATTATAAATAAAATAAATTATTTATAATTTAACTCAAATTCAAGTCGAAAAGAATTTCAAGTACAAATAAAATTGTTCATGATAGAACAACTCAAACAATCCATATGAAATTGTTGATTATACATTAGTAACAATTTTTTTATCTTTCTCATCGTTAAGTATTGTGAGACAATTTTTTAATTCATCAACTATTGAACAAGTACCTAATAATAAATAAATTAAATAATACAATATTTTGTTAGTGTTTATCCTATCATAATAAAATAAAAGAAATATATATATATATATATATATATATAAACGGGGCGGGTCCTTAAGGACCCGGGACCCACCCCGAACCCGGCCGGGTCCTAATTTTTAGGACCCGCTACCCGCCCCGCCTTCAATTTTTTTGAATTAGTCTTACCAAAAATCAGAAAAGTCCTATTTGACTTGACTTCTATCCTAATATTTCTCAACCAACCTATTTTTTATTTTCTCTATAAATAGTTCGTGGCCTTCATTTGAAGCAGGACACAAGCTTCTCTTCTCTATTTTTGGTAAGACTAATTCAAAGATTTGATAGTCATTTTCTCACATTACGAAATTTGTGATTTTACTCTATTCGTTCAGAAAATCATATTCTTAAACTAGATAGTCATTTGTGGGGGAATTTAGGAAATGACTATCAAATCTTTGAATTAGTCTTACCAAAAATAGATAAGAGAAGCTTGTGTCCTGCTTCAAATGAAGGCCATCAGACTATTTATAGAGAAAATAAGAAATAGGTTGGTTGAGAAATATTAGGATAGAAGTCAAGTCAAATAGGACTTTTCTGATTTTTGGTAAGACTAATTCAAAGATTTGATAGTCATTTCCTACAATGTATAACAATGAAATAAATATTATAAAAGTGATATACTGAACCAAATATCTATCTTTACTAATATAAAAAAGAAACTTTACTTTTACTCACAAATAGCGGTTAATGATACTGCCGCATCAATTTTTTCTGATGCAAAAATGATCTTAACTGATAAGAATAAGATAAATATCTTATTCAACTTTTCAAATTATACATCAACTAATAAATTATTTTTTTTCTTTCTTATTTTTTCAAATGTGATGTGTTAATTTATATATTTTATTTTTATTTAAAATATATTTTAAAACGTGAAAAAATATTTATTTTGTGAGCGCAGGAATTGCACGCGATCACTGCTAGTTATCTATCTATCTATACTATTATATAAAAGATATCCCTTTTCTACTCACAAACGGTGGTTAATGATACCGACGTACCATTTTTTTTATAATGCCAAAAATAACCCTCAACTAATATGATAATTACTTTATTCAACTTTTCAACTTTTATATTAATTGAGAAATTGATTTTTCTTTCTTTCCTTCTTTTTTCTTTTAAATGTGATCTGATAGTTTATATATTTTACTCTTATTTATAATATATTTTAAATCATAAAAGATTATTTATTATATGCATGCAAGAACGGCGTGTCACGACGGCTAGTACTAATATAAAAAAACCCCATTTTTACTCACAAAGAGCGAATACATACACCGCGACACCAATTTTTGTTATGCCAATAATACCCCTAGGTTGGCTTTTCTTAATTTTTTTTATGTGAACTAGCCGTCGTGGCACGCCTTTCCTATGTGCATATAATAAATAATTTTTTATATTTTAAAATATATTATAAATAAGAGTAAAATATATAAACTAACACGTCACATTGAAAAAAATTATTAATTGATAAATTAATTTTTTTTCCTTTTTTTTTTATAACGTGTTAATTTATATATTTTATTCTTATTTATAATATATTTTAAAATATAAAAAAATTATTTAATATATAGACAAGTAAAAACTGCTTGCCACCATGGCTAGTTTACCATATTTATACAATGAAACAAACCCGCGAAGCTAAATTTACTCCCACGATGGCGAGAACAGGGGGGGTGCTATAGTGGGGGTCAGATGATGGACTTTCACAGTAACCGCCAATAATTGCAGTTTGCTCCTCAATCCCACGTTTAGGGTTTCCAAAATTATTTATAAAAGATTTAGGAAAAAATATAAATCATATTATTATGTAAAAAAAAAATCATTTAATTCCCTGTTTTTTCTCTTTAGGATTAAATTTAATTACAATATCTAAAATATCCACCCAGATCAATTACCCTATAAAATATTAAAATCTTAAAAAAAAATCATTTATCTCTAATTTTTAAGATTGAAAATCCATTTTACCCTTAAACTATATTTGCATATAATAACTATAGAATTAATAAAATTGAAAGGAGTGATGAACTAATAAAAAAATACAATTAATATATATTTATGATATATTATATATATATATGGTGATGATGTAAATGCAAATTGATAAAATCATAGGGACTAGTGAACTAATAAAAAAATATAAAATTAATATATATGTATCATGTATATTTATATATTTGATAATTATATGCACGGATAAATTTACTTTGATTTGACAAACAAATGAAGTTAAAATAAAATAAATTTCAAATATTTTAAGATTATTAAAATAAAAAGAGCTCCATTAATAAATAAAACTAGAATTATATAAAATTTGGACAAAATATAATTTTGATATTTTAAAAATTTATTTTTTTTTCAAAAAAATAATTTTTATAATAATTTAAGGAGTAACCGAAATAGGGTGGACACTTAATCGGATTCCCTTCTCTTTATTCGCCACTGGCACAAAAGGCAGAGTGGCTGTTTGGTCTTTTCTCAATAAGAAGGAGAAGAAAAAGATCCTTTAAAATCATTCATTCATTCCCAAATTCCAAAACCCTAAACCGCTATTTCTCCCTCTCCTCTCACTCTGCTCTCTGTCTCTGAACTCACTGCTGCGACGATGGCACCCGCGACGTCGTTGGACGAAGAAACCGCGAAGAAAGTCATTCGCCAGGTGATTTTGCAAGACATCTTTTAGATGGCGAAGAAGATTGAGTTTTTGTTTTGGCTTTGTATATGATGGATGCGTTTTATATCTCGTATGTTTTGATTTTTCAGGTGGAGTTTTATTTCAGTGACAGTAATCTCCCGAGAGATACATTTCTGAAGAAAACCATCAGCGAAAGTGATGATGGGAGTATCCTTTTGTTTCGTGTTTATTTTGCGTATTCACGTTCGTAAAGTTGGTATACCTCTTGCATGTATATGATCTTAACCAGTCATGTACTCTTTTTATTTTCCGTTGTTTGGTTTACCTAATGATATCTGGAATCCAACTTGCCAGCACCTTGAATTTTTGGTTTGATGGTAATCTCTGCATCCAGGCTAATGCTTGTCAAGTTTTTCTTGAGATGAACCACTAAAAGCTAGAATAAGGTGAGAAAATTATCTTCAACTTTGGTATCAAGTAACAACTTTTATTTTACTTTTGGTCTAAAAGTTGAAAGAACAATTTAGTTTCTATGGTTACGATTAGTCTGGGCCGAACTGTTTTATTTTAGTTCGGGAATCGCGGACTGAGGAGTTGTATGACTTTTGAAATGACTATTGGGATAACATAACATGGATAAACTATGATCTTCAGTTTGAAGTGGTGCTACTATCCAACTTCCGTCACAAACTCTGATTTTTAAGCGGCAGATTTCATTAGAAGATTTAGGATTCAAAACATTTTTTGTTCAATGGAAAAATAAATATATAAAAGAGAAAAAGTATCATTTTTTATGTGTCTTGAAGAATTGCTTTTCTTAACTAGACTCTAGTGGTAAGTTTGGCGTTGATTTCCTCATTTTCTCGGATGAGAGGTCACTTGGGCCTAGGAGATGTGAAACCGGAAGATGTATCAGAAGACACTGTTAAGGCAGTGGCTGAAACTCTGAGAACCTCTACGTTTCTTAAGGTTTCTGAAGATGGTAAGTCTTTAAAGATATAGAAATGTTGTTTTATTATGTCTAAAGATTTTGTTTGTTGAGTTGCTTCTTGTTTTTCTTCTTTGTTAAGGGAAGAAGGTTGGTCGAGTTACTGAGCTTGCAAAGCCTGAGGAGGTCATTAAGCAATTAGATGACAGAACAATTGCTGCATCCCCCCTCGAATATGATGTCAAGCTTGAAGATGTAGAAACTTTCTTTGGCAAGTATGCTAAGGTATATCCTGAGTAGAGTCTGCAATTAGGATTTGATTCATGGATGAAGGAAATGGGCTATGCCTTTTCATCTAAATGCTATTTATAAATGAGAGTTGAACACTTGATTGTCTTAGTAATTTTGAAGCTTTTACTAGAACTTGGATACTATTGTGGTAGAATTACCACTTAATGTTTTAAAACTTTGGCTTAGAAGCTAATAATCTTTCATGACTTGTGACTGAGCTTTTCTTTTTTATGCTAGGTTAACAGTGTGAGGCTACCTCGTCATGTTGCTGACAATAGGTTGTTCTGCGGCACAGCCCTGATTGAGTTTTCCAGTGAGGACGATGCTTCAAATATTTTGAAGCAAACCCTGAGTTATTCAGGAGTTGAGTTAGAGCTTAAACCAAAGTAAGTATGCTAATTGAAATGTCTAAGAACATTTCTTCTTTAATGTTGGTTATTGTGTACCTTCAGCTTCTCAATTTTGGTTAACTTTCTTTTTTTTGTGTGTCTGGAAGCATTCACATTTGTCATGTTTAAAATTTGATGCAACACTTCTATGTAATGTGTGGAAAAATTGGTATATTCCTCATCCTTTTTGAAAAAGCTTTGCTCAAGTGGGTTGTTAGTGAGGTATTTCTTGATTAATGAGCGCTCTTCCTTGATGCTTTTCACTTTACCACCTTGATGCAGGAAGGACTTTGACACAGAAAGAGCTAAGCAAGAGGAAGAAGCTCCAAAGACTCGGACACAAGTAGGTTCAAACCGCAGAGAAAAGGCCAATGCCGAGCCTGAGTGGGTGTTCTACCAAATCATTTATAGTGATAGTCCTTGTATTACTGTCATTGTAGTTTAATCTGATATCTATGATTGTGGCAGCTATCCCAAAGGCTTAATTGTTGCATTCAAATTGAAGAGCATCTCTGCTGAAGATTCTACCACACAAAATGGTAATCATGAGTCAGTGAGTGATGATGCAGATGTCTCTAAGAAAGATGAAGAACAAGATAAGACAAAAGTTAATTCTGAGGAGACTGGACAAGATGTTACAGACATGACAACAGATCATGTAGAGAATGCTGGGAAGGATGAGGAAGAGGAAGCAGCTAAGCCAGGTGCAGAGACTGAAGTCCAGGAACCTGAAGATGCAGAGAAATCTCCAGACCAGGATGACAAGGAAGACCAAGGAACAGGCGAAGGAAAAACAAACATTGCATCTTACAAGGACAACAAAGATGTTGTTTTAAGAGAGGATCTAAAAAGTATTTTCCAAAAGTTTGGCACTGTTAAGGTAACTATAAATTTCTTACCCATTCTTTCTAACTTTGATAGATTGTGACTGTTGCTTTGAGCAGCATTTGAAGGATAGACTAATCCGTGTTTATTCGTTAACTATCTTATATGATGTAGTCTAGTTCCAAACTGAATTTCTGATATTATCTGGTAACCTGTTTTGGAAACAAAAAGAGATAAGAAGACTTTCCACCAAAAGATAATCTTTCTTAATACCTCTGGTTTCCCAACCGTCGTCTTTATGGTTTCTATTTTTGTACTATTGGTCTGGATTTGTGATGTAACAATCTCTTTGGCCCTGAATTTAGTTCTCAAATTTAAGCATCACTCCCTCTAAATGCAGTCTGGAAATTGCTCTGTCATATGTTGTTTCCCTATTTTTCTTTATTCTATCTTTTTAAACATTTTGTAATATTTAGATTATCCATGTGTTTCTTCTGTGCAGTTCATTGATTTCAAGATCGGATCAGAATCTGGTTATGTGAGGTTTGAAGACGCCGGAGCTGCTCAGAAAGCTCGAGCTGCTGCTGTGCTCACTGAGGAGGGTGGTCTAGTTGTGAAAAATTTCATTGCCACTCTGGATCCTGTAACTGGTTTGTCACAAGCTCTCGCTTCATCTGCAATTAATTATTTGTTTCATTTAAAACTCATTTTTATCTCTGTTGGAAGATATTGAGTTCTTACGTCAGTATCATTTGACACAACGAATCTTATCTCAGTTTAACTGGTTTCAGTGGAGATGTCAAGTTGTGTTCTCAGTGGCAGTGACATAGTTTTACTCAATACATGCCTATCACTAGTTCTGCTTTTCCTAGAAATTGATGAAGTAGCCCTACATGTACCTCACATTTTAACCTCATCTTTATTTCTCCAACTTCAGGTGAGGCTGAGAAGGAATACTGGAGTTTTCTTCGCAATAGTCAGGAGAAGTATCGTGACAATTACAAGAGCAACCGTGGAAGGTACAATATATGCAGACTTTCAGTTGATTAAATGCAATAATATTCGGATGGTGTAATTTTGCAACTCTACAAAGACACTACTGACTATAAGAATGGTGCCAAGAGGGCACAATAAGAATGTGTATCTTCTCCTTGTGCACGATGGCCTTATAGATATGCTGTTGATGCTTTTTACAGGGGCGGAAGGCACAACCGAGGCGGAAGGCACTTTGGAGGGAAGCATCATCGCTCCAGAGATGACTCCTCAAATCGCCCCAACAAAGTCCAGAAAGTTGGAGCAACATGAAACAGTGATCTTGTTGCTTGATTCTACCAATCAATTTTGTGCTCTATTTATTAGTATTATTAGTTAAATCATCGTCTGGTTTTGTGATCCTACTAGTTCTGAACTTGTTATTCGAAGCAGCAGTTTCAAATACATATATTAGCAGTTTTGTTTTATTTACTCCATTAATGCCATTCGGAATTCCGTTAATTGAAATGTTCAAGATTGTTATGGCATAACTGTTTCTACCCTCAAAGTCCAGATTTCCCACAAATAACCAGTTAAATCTGCAAAGATTTGGGTCTTGTCATACTGGATTTTACAGAAATTTAGTTTGTGATTACTTGGTATTTAATTTGCATGACAAAAAAATGAGATAAGGTGAGTTTGAATGCAATGAAAATATTTTTTGGCATTGTTTTGTTTAAATATAGTGATTACATTAAAGAAATGGGAAAAATATAAATGTGCAAATTATCCCTTATGAAAAATAAAATAGCAACTTACATCGTTATATTTTTAAAAATGAATTAATTTATTTTTTTGTATTTTTTAAAATGGAGCAATTTACCTCGATAGAGAAGTAAATTGTTTCATTTTAAAGAACACATGCAGCTAAATTGTATTTTTTTTTATATGGATAATTTATTCATTTGCAATCACATGAAAAGGTAAAATTACATTAAATTCTTAAAAAAATTATATCATATTCGATATCCATATTCACATTTTATATCAAGGGAGGATACCTTATGTGGTTTATCATATTTGTTTGTTTTTAAATCATTGTATTCTCGCTTTTCCTGACTCACATTCCTTTTTATTCTTTCAATTTTTCGATAATATTTCACAATACTTTTATATATTTTTTTAAATCTTAATTAATTTTAAAATCCAAAATTAAGTATACACACAAGTTTACTAATTCAAACTTCTTGCCCAACTAACAATCTAAATTTCCTCAGCAATATTTTAAAGTCAACACTTACAGCACAAGACTAGAAAACTCTCAAGTACATGAGGCATCCGTGACCGTGAGCGGCGGAAACCCTAATGGGCCTAAAGAAAATTCCAGATCGCGGGTGATTTGTCGGCGCAAGTACCCAATGTAACCCTAGCCGCCTTATCCTTATATAAGAGCCTCATCTTCTCATTAGCTCTTCAGCAGCCGAGGCTTTCCAGTGGAGAGCAGAAAGTCTCCAAGAAAAATAGTCTTTCAAGTGTCTCTGCTGCTGCTTAATTGCAAACATGGGTATGTTCTGTTTCTTTATTGTCAAGATCTCGAGGTTTAAGGTTGCCGGTCGTCTTGGTACTTGGTTGAATATATGTTCAACCCCCGTTTCTCTGTATATCCGTTTTCATCGATAGTTTGTGTAAGGATGTCGGTGTTCTTTACGAGAACTTTGATAGTTTGTGCAAGGATATCCATGGATTGTGCAAGGATGTCGATAGTTTGTGCAAGGATGTTGACAGTTTGTGCAAGGATGTTGGTATCTTATGTTAGAATTTTGACGGTTTATGTAAGGACATTGACGGTTTATGCAAGGATAGATGGATTATGCAAAGATGTAGATGGATTATGCAAAGATGTCGATAGTTTGTGTAAGGATGCTATAAGTTTGAAACTATCGTGATCTTTGTCATCTGCACAACGAAGTTCACATTCTATTATTATGTAAATTATTTTTTAATTTACGATTTTGGAACTTTCCAGATTGTAAAAAAATATTCATCCTTTCATAGATATTATTATTTATTTGGTTAGTTACTTAATCTGTTGGAATTAAGGAGGTTATCTGTAAAGTAGAACATCGCAGTCTATACGAAGAATATTAGATTTATGATGTATTTAGAGACTTATTGTATTCATAATAGATTTTATGAAATTTATGTTAGTTTCGTAGATTTATTGTAATAGATATTTGTAGTTAAATTTCAATAAATGAATAATTTATTTTGATATTGATTTTCAATGGAATGCTCCGTTTTCTTTGCCATTTCGTCGGAGGCCGTGTATCGACGTCCTCACTGCCAAACATCCCTATTCAATATCATATGAAGAATAAATAGACTTTTAAAAAGAAAATATATTATATAAAAATTAGATACCCTTATATAATATATATATATATATATATTTATGTAAAAAAGAGTTTTTTAAGAACGCTTCAAATAAACATTTATCTAAAAAAATTATACAACAATAATTTAATTAAGAGGTCATCTTTAAGTCTTCAGTTTTAATTAAATTATTATCAATATCTAAGGTTCCTAAGATAATCTACTCCAAGTTATTTTGTTCAATTTTTGTTGAGTCTTTGTTAAACTGACAAAAATTAACTAGAATTTTCGCCATTAAATTGTAAATTGTAGTTTAATTGTACGATGTTCTCTTAATTTATTTAGACTAAATATTTACTACATTCCAAATTTCAATTCTCACTAAAGTATCGATTCAACAATCGGTGTGTGACATGTTTTTATAAAGTTGACAGAACTTGCAATACGATTCCAATTAATTTAATCCATGAGATGTATCGAAAGTAGAGGCATAAATCATTGTACAAATTTGCTTTTTCTCTTATTAAAAAATTTGACTTTCAACTTTTTAATTATAAACAATTAAATATTTATGACATATACCAAATATTATTTTTAAGAGAATAAATAAAAGTAAATGATTTTTCATACAAATATAGCTATAATTGTACATAAAATTCTACCTATCTATAAACAAAACAGGTAAAATACAATTTAGGCACCTGTGTCATTGAAAAAGTGCAATTTATTCTCCTGTGAAAAAATAAAGTGCCAAAACTCCCCCTATACTTTTAAAAATGATGCAACTTACCCTTCGACGCGACTGGTGTATTTCACGCGTCGTTTTTATTTTTTTTTAATTTTTAGTTTGTAAAATTATATTTTTACTCTCATTTTAAAACTATTAGATCTAATAATATTTAGATGAATGATTCAGATCTCATCAACATTATTTATATATATTATAACATTTTAATATATTTATATATATTTTAAATATTTTAAAAATTGATATATGTTTAATTATATGTATTTATTTATATATGTATACATATATATATATAGCAGAACGATGATTGACCATAATTAAGTCAATTTTGACTCAATTCTCAATTCTTAAAATTTTGAGTTTTTTAATTACTATGAAAAATTTTCATTGGTTAGAATATTATCCAATTTTCTATATTAAATATTTACTTTGTATTTATCCAAAATCTTATCTCTAGGATTATAATTAATTTTTTAAATTGTAAAGAAAATCTTATTGATTAGAAATATTATTTATTTAAATATCTTAAATATTTATTTTGTATTTATATGAAATTTTATTTTCAATATTTTAATTAAATTTTTAAATTTTCAAGAAAACACCGGTTAGAAAAATCACCATCTTTATATATATATATATAAAACCGTTGTTTGACTAAATTGGTTCAATTTTGACCAAATACTTTTTTATGATATTTTTGAATTTTTTAATTAATAAGAAATTTTTTCATTGGTTATAAATCTCATTTATTTTAAATTAAAATTTTAATTTGTATGTATTTATCTACAATATCCTCTATACAATATTTTATTTTCAAAATTAATTCTTATCCATATAAAATGCTATCTTCAAGATCACACCGGTTAGAAAACACCGATTAGAAAAATCACCATCTTTATATATATATATATATATATATAACCGTTGTTTGACTAAATTGATTCAATTTTGACCAAATACTTTTTTATGATATTTTTGAATTTTTTAATTAATAATTTTTTTTTTCATTGGTTATAAATCTCATTTATTTTAAATTAAAAATTTAATTTGTATGTATTTATCTACAATATCCTCTATACAATATTTTATTTTCAAAATTAATTCTTATCCATATAAAATGCTATCTTCAAGATCACAATAATTTATCTTAACCAAATTCAAATTTTAGAGTATTATATATTATTCATTTAGAAATGTTATTTATCTTATCATTATCATTTATTTTTAAATTTATCATATACTTTTTAATTTTTCAAACTTATATTACTCTCTAGGTATATATCATAAAGTAAATTATTAATTTTAATATATTAAAATAATTATTTTTTACAATATAGATTTTTCTTTAACATATTTTATTCTCCTTTTTTTTAGGTTTGGAATTTATTCACCAATATGTTTTC
The DNA here is from genome assembly GCA_034509735.1 of Sesamum alatum. NCBI lineage: Eukaryota > Viridiplantae > Streptophyta > Magnoliopsida > Lamiales > Pedaliaceae > Sesamum > Sesamum alatum. The sequence continues at coordinate 20,018,430 of JACGWO010000009.1, read as the reverse complement.
TATTTATCTAATATAGTAGACGATTTTTGGCAAATTTTGAATTTTTTAATGGTTAAGAAAATATTTCATTGGTTGATGAATTATCTATAAATGACTGTTTTAAATAGATTTAAGTTCACATAAATTTCTCAACTAACAGATTGACTACCACAAATTTAGGAAATATCTAAACAAAATATTTTGATTACCTGATGATAATGGTATCCGTCACATTTATACTTAAATAATGTATGATTCTACTCTGCATCCCTTCATTTATTAGATAGACATAATTCTAACAATTTTTTATTCTCCACCAAACAACCTCAAAACCTAACACTTCATATGCTTCTTTTCGTTGCTCTTCTATGACTTGCGTGGTGTTTTTCACTTTCCATAGTATTATTTATTCCTTTTTATATATTTATTTATATGATTTTTGAAGTTATATAACTAATAATCTCTATCTCTTTCTCATATTTTTGTTATTAAATTATAATATTTGTTTGTCTTTTCACTCTTCTCCTAGAATGTTTTTTTCTTTTTTATCATGATATCATTTTATTTGTTTTTGATATATTATTTATCATGATGTTTGAAAATTATTCATTAATAATCTTTACACTTTTCTTATGTTCTTTTATAAAATTTTAATATTTTTTTTTCTCTTTGGTGTTAGATTTTCATATTTCCATGTTGCTTGATTTTGTTTTCTACAAGGAGGGAGAAATTTATTTCGTGCTAATTATGGCTAAATATTTTTTTAACACTCAATTTGTATGATTCCATGTAATCTCCATTTAGTTTTTGTTAATGTTAAATATTTACCCTCTTTGTATCTTTTTATGCACTAATTTTGTTATACATCGTAATTTCATTCATTAAATTTTTATTTTATAGTTTAATTTTATTATTCTTTTTCAGATTTCATATTTTTTATTAATGATGTTTACAAGAGGGAAAGAATCGTCATATTTAATTTGTATTTAATTAGTTTCTCCATATATCGATATATTAATCTATTTAAATCTTTTTATATGTAAATATATATATATATTCATGTGTGTATAATTTAAGCTTTTTTGAGTAAAAGTTTGCACATGATTGTCTGAATTTTATTTCCCTATTTTGTATTTTTTTTAATAAAAAATTTTGTAGGCCTGTAATAGATTAATAATAAATGCATACATTAAAGTCAATTGCTTAATATATCTTAAATATTAATTTTATCTTTCATTTTGTGATTTAACTTAAAAGTCTAATAATATTGCACAATACCTACTTTCTTTTGCTTTTGGCTTTTGGCTTTGGGCTTTGTACTCATTTTATTTATTTATTTATTTTTGCTTAAACGACATGATATGTGAATACATATATGTTTAATACAATCAATATTCATAATTTCTTATGGCTTTTCTCATAATCATGTTTTTTTCTTTTATCCACTCATTGGTTTATTCTAAAATTAATTCTAAGTAAACTAATAGTGATTATTTTATTAAGTCAGCAACCTTTTCAGCATTTCCAATTCTATTCGTAAATATAAAATTAAATCTTATTTGGTATTAGCTTTAACATTATAATAGTTGTTGAAAATATTTTCTATTAAAGAAAAAATATTATATATTTCAATTGAATTTTGGGTATTACACACGTTGGCTTTTGTTTCACTAAATCAATACTTGCACTTTTAAACTGGGGAATTGTTTTATACAAACTTTTTACTTTTACTTATATAATTTTACAATCTTGATATTTTCTTTTTTAGGTTTAATAGATTTTTCGTGTTTATTATATTTGATAAGGTGCTGAAATCAAGATTTGTGAGAGGAGATATAGAGATTAAAATTTATGAGTAGATTATTTATTTTTATTTTTGGATCTTTCAAAAAGTGAATGAAACTGACAAGAAGATAACTTATAAAATTACAAGCATTTGATAAATTTAATATCGAGTGAAAAAGGGAATGACTTTAGAGTTGGAAACTCAACATAATAAAATATTATTCATTAAAAAATAACTCAATTATTTTACAATATTAATAACAATCAACGAGCATGATCCTACTAGGAATTTCTTATTATGTATATTATTGATATTATTAACTTATATCTATATTGTTACTTTTATTACGTTCAAATATTGCCATATATCTATGAGGGAAATCAAAAGATCTAGTAATGTGCTCTCTTTTTTTTCTTCTTGGGTTGCGGAAATTTAATTACAAAAGGGATAATTTGTTACGAATTGTATTCTTTTAAAGAGAAATCCTCTCATATCACATAGTAATACATGACAATATCTTTTAAATTAATGTACTTAATTATTATTATTATTTCTTTTACTTAAAACACATTAATTGAACAAAAATGAATATATGGTATTTAAAACTTATAAATATTTTTTCTCAATGTCCAAAAATATGATAATATTTAATATTTATTTACAAAATATTGTTCAATAAATAAACTTTGTAAATAATTCAATATTGAATTTTATATAAATTTACACTATTATATATAGTAAGAGTATCATTAAAATACAATACATCATTATATAATTCTAATCTTACGAAGATATTATAAAATTTATAAGTTTTCGTGCGTAGCACGGGTTTCATACTAGTATATATATATACATATATATATATATATAGAGAGAGAGAGAGAGAGAGAGAACGGGGGAGGAGGGGTTCTGGCTTGTGGCTGGAGGCGGCGGATCGACTGGCGGCTGGGGGCGGCGATTGGGAGGGTTGGGGGCGAGGGGGGGGGTGGTGGTGGTTGGGTTGGGGGGAGGCGGGCGAAGGCGGCAGGCGGGGGGATTGGGGCTGAGGCGACGATTGGGAGGGCTGGTTGCAGGGCGACAATTGGGCTGAGGGCTGGTGCGGGGGGCGATTGGGGGCACGATGGGCGAAGGCGGCGGGTGCGGCCGGCGGCGTCACTTATGTATATATATATATATATATATATAATATATATATTTATGTGTATGTTATATATATATAATATTTATAGTATATATATATAAAATATAGAATATTTATATATAATAAATGATAACATATATAAAAGATATGGATATATCTGGGCCATTGATCATATTCAATCTTAGCCATCCATTTAGATAAATTCTTATTAACCGTTAGATCGATAGTAAATTAAATCTAACCGTTCAAAATTTAAAATATAAAAAATAATTTATTATTCAAAAAGATAAAAATTCGCAGAAGAAGCGTGTGTACTACACTGTTACCTCCAGGGGGTAAAATGTATCATTTTTAAAAGTATAAGGGGACTTTTTGCACTTTATTTTTTTACAAAGGGGTAAATTACACTTTTCCAATAATACAAGGGATAAATTGTATTTTACCCTAAACAAAACTATATATATAATTATAAATATATGTAAAGGGGACATGATTTGATTATATATATTAATTTTTGTCCATAAGAAAACAAAACAAACCAAACATATAATATATATTTTAGATTATTTTAAGTTATCTTCAAAAATCAAATCCAAATATACAAACTATTTTCAAAATACATATTTACCTCTCTATCTCCAAAAAATAAATAAAATACTAAAAAAATGAATCCAAACATATGTTAGTATTTCTACACATGAAAATTAATCCCAAAGAATTATCATTCTACATTTTGACTTTTTAATCCGTTTACATATAAAAAGGTGAATTCATATTACCTTATACTTGGTGCATTAATTAATGTAAAGCCCCGAATTTGAACTTGTAGTACATTTTCAGAAGAAAATATACATCATAAGTAATACAAGAACATAAATTTGATCCGTTTCCACACTTCTAATTCCAAAATCTCAATACCAAACCATGGATTGTTGATTTGATATAATATTACTTTGAGAAAGTGCCTAATTTCTAAAAATAAACTTTATTTTACTTCTTAAAAATGAATTTTACATTTAAGTATGATCCTGATGTAACTATTTTTATTAGAGGTGTTCAATCAAATCGTCGGGCCGGCCCAACCGATCGATCCAACCCAAACTGCACCGCAATTAGCGGGTTAAAGGTGAGTTGGGTTGGTTTTGGGCTAGTAAAAAAACCGCAATTTAGAATCGAGTTTGGTTTTATACTTATGTGAATTGCATAGATCCTGCTCGACTGTAATAATAGTGATAATTTAAAAAAATTATAATTCTTTATAAATACATATAAAAGTTTTGATACAACATAAATAAATATTCAAGACAATAATAACAATTATGATATTTTTTATTGGTATTGATAATATATATATAAATTAATACATATGTAAATGAAATCAATTATTCAACTAATTCTTGGATTTTCCATATAATTTATATAAATAATAAATGCAAAAACTTAAAATAGCTTACATCATCGGTTTGTTGTAATATATTTTTTATTCATCTTCTTATTTTATTTTAAATAATATCCTTTTAATATCACATATCTTTATATTTTTGCTTATTGTGTCCAACTAAACTATACAAAAAAAAAAAAAAGAATAAAAAAACATAACGTTATATATTCTTACTGTAGGGAATGAATGAGATGGATAGTGCGAGAAATTATGTATTATGAAGTCGAGGCAAGAGTTAGACTCTTTATCTTTAAGAGAATCATTGCCCCGCTCTGGTGCTCACGGAATTGGCAATTTGTCTCTCAAGATACAATGACTTTATATCTCAAAGTAGCAGCACTGCAAACTTTGAAAAACGACGAAACCAAATAATATTTTGAAACTCTCTTTCTAAATTCTAGAATACTTTGTATGCTTAAGAATGCTATGAATGAGTTGAATTGAAATGAAATGAAATGGGAGGCCTATATATAGGAGTTGAAAAAGCGTTTCGAATGGATATGTCCAATCAGAAAAGATGCATTTGAAAGGTTATGACCTTTTCATTTGAATGGATTCATCATTTCACTCAAATGGATGCATCATTTCATCCAAAGGACATACCATTTCACACAAATGGACGCATCATTTCATCCAAAGGGTTTCATCCAGTGGACACATCATTTCAACCAAATGACACACCCATTAGGTTGATCAGACACGACCGGATGATGATTGGGGCCCATCAACCATCATCTACGTGTCACGAGCTGTCATGAGCTATCACAAATTTGTTATGCATCGCACACCGTAACTAATCACTTGTCACGATTTATTCTTTAATTTATCATTCACCATTTTCCAACACCTACAAGTAAATTAAGTTAGTATACACATGTTTTTAGTGCTTTAAATTTTATAAATAATCATTTAATAAAAATACGTAAACTATCATTATATTTTCAATTTATAGTGTTAATCTTTATTTAATTTTTCAATTATCTTATTTCTTCCATTAAAAACTAAAAATATTCTTTTATTATTAAACTCATAAAATATTTTCTCCGCTTCCTTTGCAGTAAATTAGTATAATATGTATGCATGATATAATAATATATTATCATTGTATAATAATAATATTTTATTATATAAATAGATACTTTTTCTAATAATCAAAACTTAAGAATAAAAATTAGATAAGAGAAGGAAATAAAGAGTTTTCGAAGTTCAAACTCTTCAATGCCTTGTGGCTTTTATTTTGTAAAATGTTATTTGAAATTTGAGAGAGAATCGTATAATGAATGTTATTAATTTATTTTGTATGTCGAATTTTATTTATGACTTCAAAATATGTATCTTGAAATTAAAAATTTTATGTATTTAGAATAGTTGAAGTTTACTTTTTCTTTTTTTTTAAAAAAAAATTGTATAGGTTATTGACTTTATAATGAAGACCGCAAAATCGCCCCAACCCAATTAGACCGCAAAATGCGATTTTGATGATTGTCGAACTGGGTTTGGGCTAAGCTTTTCACAAACCACAAACATCGAGTTGGGCCAAAAAATTACCTAATTTGACCCAACCCGCACCGCGTACACTCCTAATTTTCATGATAATACAACTTAATCTCGTTCATTTATTATCAAATTGATTGGTTCAACAATGTCGATGCACAACGAATAATTGATACATGTTTTAAAAGTGTTGTAAAATCTATCATAAATTATATTAAAATAGGAGAGCAAATTCATAATAATATTTTTCAAATATCTAAAAAAATAACTTAATTTTATGAATTGTTAAATCTCATCATCCATGTTAAAAACCATATAGATGAATACACACTACCAATTTCGCAAAGGGTGAATTACAATGACATCCTATAAGATTTGATAATTACAGATACTCTCATCGCTTTTTTAAAAATTACAAATATCCCATGAGGTTTGCAAATTTTAACCAAAAATTTAGAATTGTCCATTTTGCCCGTAATTTTTTTAAAAAAAATTATTGAAAAATCAATCGAGGCAAATTACATTATTGCTAATCTGTATAAAAAATGTAAGAAACCTCTCTCTGAGCATTTTAGTACAAAGAAATTCAAAAAGTTTTAAAAATTAATAACAATAATTTAGTTTACGTAAGGACATTTTGATCTGTTCATCCATAAAAATTAGGGTAAATTACAGTCACCTCACATGAGGTTTGACATAATTACAAATACCTTTCATTGTTTGAAAAGTTATAAATACCCTTTAGGTTTGTAATTTTTAACCAAAGGCCTGAAATTAACCATTTTGCCCTTGAACTTTTAATTAAAATTGTAAAAAAATCAACCAAGGTAAATTGTATTATTACTCATTTGTACAAAATACTTAAAAAACCTCTCCCTGAGCATTGTAGTCCACAAACATTTAAGAATTGAATAAAAAATATTTCAGTATATAAGGGCATTTTGGTCAGTTCACCATAAAATGGATATAAATGAGTTATTTGTTAGACGGTTCCAAACCTCAAGGGGGTATTTGTAATTTTTCAAACAACGATGGGGTATTTGCAATTATGCCAAATTTCAAAGGAGATAACTATAATTTACTCTAAAAATTAATGAAAATGAGATATTTGTTAGACGGTTACAAACCTCAAAGGAGTATTTATAACTTTTAAAAGCCGATGAGGTATCCGTAATTATGCGAAACGTAAGAGGAAGTCATTATAATTCCCCTCTTGAAAAATATCAACATTGGTATAATAGAAGTAGAATCAAATCATTGTAATTAGAAAAATAATTAATTCATAATTAAATAAAATCAACTCCGAGTATTTTCATGGCATTGAGTGAAGAGGTTTCCAAATTTAACCCGGTGGTAATTGGTATAAAATAATAAGAATTATGGATAATATACATAATTAAGACGTAATTAACTAAAATATATTAATTAATACTTGTATTTATGGGAAAAGAGTAATTAATTGAATTTCTCCTTTTTTCAGGTAGAAATTAATTTATTGTAAATGCGTGTATTTGGTGGAAATTCAAATAATACCGTTGGGATTAAGCCTTTGAGAGAGACACCAACACGTGGCGCAATCCAATCGGCTATCAGGAAAAATGTTGTTCGACCTTTACCATCAGGTTTTGAAACTATTCTCCGCCTCTTTTATTTTGAATTCTCGGACCGTTTCTCATTTTACTCTCTCTCTCTCTCTCTCTAGAAACACACAGTTCACACACTAATTCTCACTCAAAATACACTCACCATCTCTACCTCGTTTCATTTTCTTGTCTAAATTTCATCATTCCTTTGCAGATCGTTTTTCTTTATATGTATAATTAAATGTATAGAAAGGACTAGTTCGATTTTGGATCTGGAAATGCTCGTGGAGACGATCGGGTGGAGCTTGAGTCTTGCTTTTGTTCGATTGAAATTCCTCGAGCTGAGTTCAGTAAGTTACTGGATCCTTATCTGCGCCTTTTCATTTTCAGTTGGAGTATGGTTGTTCAAATTCTCGATTTTTTTTTTTGTTGAATGTTATTGCTGGTTTTGTGTCAGGAAATGCATGAATTTCACGATCAGAACCCTAATTTGGGGGAAAATTTTATGTTGGATTTCAAGTGTTCCCGCTTATGTTTTTGGATGAAATTTGACTATTGGACCTCTTTTTCCTGGGCTATAGCTTTGTTGTTACATCTTGTTTTGTTTTTGTTGGTTTCAGAATTATGACTTGTGCATTTTCCAATTACCACATTCCTCTTGCTTAGAGAACGTGGCAACTTTTGTATTTACTCATTTTTGTTTGATGCTTTTTGTTTATATAGTTTCAAGAGTTAAGTTCAGGGAAGAATATTGTGCATTCCTAATCAGGAAAAACTTGCGGGTACGCCATGGCAAACTTTTATATTGGGTGGTTTCCTCCCTGAAAATTTAGGTCCATGAATGAAGAAGCCTGTTTGAAGTTTGAGCGTTTCAATTCACCATCTAAATTCTATGTTAGGAAATCTCATCTGTCATTATTCATTAGGTTGTTTCGAATTTCAAATTCCAAAAGGCGGCAAAATGTTTAAGTTAATTAGATACAGCTTGTTTACTGAAGAGAAGTATCTTTTGCTATTTAATATATTCATGGATAGTTAAAGCAGAAAATTTAAGCAGCCTGACCTTTTCATAAACATTTAATGGCTTGCCAACTTTTTGGTTTTCTTGATGAGATGACCAATTACTTATGAAAGAGAGTGGATGCTTTCTGAATGCTAACTAATCTTTATATCTTCTTGCGTATCTGTGTTGCACTTGTATATATCCTGACTTTTCATTCGTCTTATTTCCAAATTCTTAGCTGTTGACTTCATCCTGGACTGGGGTAGTGCCTACCTATTTATAGGTAGCATATAATGATTTGGAGAAGACATTCTGGAGAAAATTGCCAACTTGTGGGAATTGGCATATACAGATTTGCCTATTTTTCAAGTAATTATGGAAAGTGATCGGACTAGAAACGCACTATCAGATGGTACAAGAGATGGTCTACAAAGAGCTCGACCTTTACATGGGTAACCTTTTTTAAGCAGATAGTATCTGCTATTCTCCATTTTACGTGATCATCGTTGCTTTAATTTGTTTCCTGCTCTAGTAGGTGATATGTTAAATGATCAATCTAGGAGGTGAGAGAGTGGGTTCCGTTTGTTTTCCTTTTGGTTGCAAAATAGACATGTTTGTGGGTTCTCAGTGCATTTCGACAGAAGTAGCACCTATTAACTAACTAGTTACATGTCTAGGGATACTTTCTGAAAATGTAGGCTTTGACTTCACAATTCTTTTTCGAGTATTAAACTTTTACTAAGATTGGGAAATTGGATATCCGCTATTTCTTTGTCAAAATCAAAATAATGCAAACTAACATTTAGTTGAAACAAAAACAATGTGACTTCTCACATTTATTTTGCAGGAGAACAAGTGGCCCCACAAGGCGTTCCACAAAGGGGCAATGGACTCCGGAAGAGGTTAACCAAGAACCAAAATCTTTTCCACAATTGCAAATCTATCTTTCTGTATAGGCCACTTACTTTTTACTGATGTTTATCTGAGGGAATACAAGATGTCCCACCATATGGATGCATTTTATTTCTAAGAACCTGCACATTTAGATGTATTGGCATGCTTAAGGATACTGGAAGACAATGTGTCATAGTGCACCTTTTGTATTCATCTTCTCATAATTTTATGGATAAACTCTTGAAGTGAACAATTCTAACCTGCCCTCCTAACAAACAAGCATGTAAGTTGTTTGCTTATCATGTTGCTATTAATCAGTTTGATGGAATACTGGATGAGAACTTCTTGACATGACTAGTCCTTTGATGGAATAGGTTTCTGAAAAGTTTCTGAAAATCAATTGTTACATTGTTTTATTTGGCTTAAGTGTAATGAGTTCTCCTTAAATTCAAGCAAGTCAAAAGAACATAGTGACATCACGTGATTAACTCATTATTCATCTCTGGTTCTATGTTGAAAGGTGCACGGACTGCATTTCTATAATGGCTCTGGTGGTCAAAACACTATCCAAATTGCTTAGATAGATGGCTGTAATTTGTGAGGAAGAGTTGAATACAATTTCGTAAAAGTTATGGATGTTTTGGTTCTAAAACTTTTAGATAAGAAACTGAGTTTAAGCATGCTGTTGGTTGTTCCAGTGATGGATAAATTTGAGTGTAGTCATGGAGTAATCCTGTAAATAGCCTAAGTTTGAGTGAGACTGAATACTGAATTTTGGTAGAAGGTTCATGTTTATATTCTCTTTGCGTTCCATTTGTAAACTGGAATTGGTTCTATTTTTCTTTTCCATTTTTTTTACCCGAGATTAAATCATCCCAGATTTGAGCATGATAAACTTTTATTTGTGATTCTAACTGCTTGTTTCTTTGTTTTCTGACAGGATGAGATACTGCGCATGGCTGTTCAACGCTTCAAAGGAAAAAACTGGAAAAAGATAGGTAGAGATATGAATTAAAAGTCTTTTCCCATTTATTACTTGTGTAAGCAGAAATAGGTTTGATATATTACCTAGTTCTCCAAGTATTTCTCTAAAGGCTGGTCAAGTGAAGAATGTGCCTTCATTTTAAGCACAACGAAATAAATAGGATTTCCTTGAAACTAGCAGCTTAGGTGAAAATGAGGCTTTAGATTCCTTTAATTTTCATTTAAAATTTTCCTTTGATGGTTCCTTTATCAGAGTATCCTTTTATTTGGTCTACATTTTTGTACTGGGAATTGGCAAGGAAAATGAGTTATGTAATATCTTTTTGTTGTAATATTCTAGTTGCTAGTCCGTTTTGCATCCAAATCGATAACTAGCTGAAAATCTAACTGTTCAAGTGGCTTTTGTTTTTTCTGTGGTGCGTAATGCTATCTGTAGCGGAATGTTTCAAGGATCGAACAGATGTACAGTGCTTACACAGGTGGCAGAAGGTTCTTAATCCAGATCTTGTAAAAGGTCCATGGTCAAAAGAGGTTGGTAACTTCTCTCTATGTCTTTCGTTTGGATCTGGTCTCAATTAAAATAAATTTTTTGATGTAATTACTCTTGTTTTGTACATTAGGAGGATGAAATAATAATTGAACTGGTGAATAAGTATGGGCCAAAAAAGTGGTCTACCATTGCACAGCATCTTCCTGGACGCATTGGAAAGCAATGTCGGGAAAGGTAAGCGTGCAGAATTTTTTATCTCTGTGTTCTCACAGTGATGTCCAAATATATCTTTCCACTGTTTAAAGAACTCAATTTTGATGTTTCAGAAACTTTATGAGCTAGGCATATAAGATTAGCATTGGTGTTTCTAAATATTAATTGCTCATTGGACATTGTTGACTGATGGGTTGTTCTGTGTTCTTGAAGATGTTAATTTAATCTCTTTTGTAGTATTTTTCTTCTGCAGTATGCTTCACATGTTATATTATTTATTATGCAGGTGGCACAATCATCTTAATCCTGGCATAAACAAAGAAGCTTGGACACAAGAGGAAGAATTGGCTCTGATTCGTGCCCATCAAATTTATGGAAACAAGTGGGCAGAGTTAACTAAGTTCTTGCCTGGGAGGTACAGGACTACATATTAGTTACAGAAGTAATAATTCAACTACGTGCAGAAAATATAATCTGTCACATGTCTATCTTCTGCATATTATGTGTTTTCTTCTGGTTTTTACTCATTTTGATTTCCATTCCATGTGTTGGCCATCAGAACCGACAACGCGATAAAGAATCATTGGAATTCTTCTGTCAAGAAGAAATTAGATATGTATTTGTCATCTGGGTTACTTTCACAGTTCCAAGGTCCAACCCTTCTTAGCCATCCAAATAACTCAGCAGCATCGTCTTCTTCAAAAGCACAACAAAGTGGTGAAGATGATAGAGATGGAGCAGAAGTGGAGGAAGCTTCTGAATGCAGTATATCTCAATCTACAAACAATACAATCAACAGAACTGAACATCCCAGCGGAGACTGCCGGGTGACTGAAGAATCAAGTGCAATCCCCTCTTCCGAAGATTATCGTCCTGTATTTCAAGAAGTCATGTATGCCATACCAGCAGTACCTTGTGAACCGGGTGACAAGTTTCTTGAACATGACTTCTCTATAGATTGGGGGAGCTTTGCAGGGAAAGATTGGCAAGCAACCACAAATGAGCTACCTGACATGTCTTTGCTAGATCTTGGGCAAGAATCATCGGGAATGTTTGTGCCATCTTTAACTGGGAGGGATAACAATGAAACAATGCCCTTTTCAACAGAGACTTACATGGAAGGTGCTTCTATTTCGATGCTAAACATGGTTGTGGGTTCTGATACGCCTAATCCCATGGCTAATTCAGACTGCATTAAGGGATATCCTGAGGATGACCATGATGGATGTCCATCCGAAAATTTTATTAGCAACTCTGAAGGACCTCCGGATACATTACTTCATAATTATACAAATTACCAGTTGCCTTATGTGCAGTCGGATATGCTGGGAACTTCGTTTACAGAACCTCTGCCTCTTCCTACTCAACTCCCCCCTGATGTTGATCCACTCATGTTTGGTATAAATCCAGATCAGTATAATGATTCTTCACATGTGAATGCTGAGCAGGAGCCTATTTCACCAAATATGCATGATGGATTTATCTCTGCCAAGGAGTCCGATTGCTCTCGTAGTGGGGATGGCTCCAATGAGACAAAGAGATCCCCAAAACTAGTTCTGGCCAACGATTTTGTATTGGCACCATTGAATGATTCTCAATGTTGTTCTTCCAAGGAAAAAGATCCAGCTGAATCAGATGAACTGAAGGACTCAGGAGCTTTATTCTACGAGCCACCTCGTTTTCCAAGCTTGGATATTCCATTTTTTAGTTGTGATCTTATACAATCTGGCACTGATATGCACCAAGAGTACAGTCCGCTTGGCATACGCCAACTGATGATTTCTTCCATGACTCCATTCAAGCTGTGGGATTCACCATCTAGAGATGGTAGCCCAGAGTCAGTTCTAAAAAGTGCTGCAAAAACTTTCACAAGCACACCATCAATACTGAAGAAAAGACATCGTGATCTGGTGTCTCCTTTGTCAGAAAAGAGAGGTGAAAAGAAGCTTGAATGCATTTCTAAGCAAGAAACTTTTTCCAACATGACCAATGATCTTTCCCGGTTAGAAGTTATGTTTAATGAATGTATAGACCAGAAAGGTGCAATGCCATCATTATCTCCAAAGAGTAAAGGAAACTGTGAAGCACCTTGTATGGAAAAAGAAAATGTGGCCCCTGCTTGTGGACAGGGAAAACATGAGAGCAATGAAAGCATTCTCACTTCAGAAAACAGAAGCTCACAAAAAGAGTTGAATATCAGTGAGTGTTCAGACAAGATACCAGAACACACTGCTGTTGCTGAAGTCAAAACTAAGGGCATGAGGAAAAATGCAATGGACTCGGTGAGTACTTTCGCATTTCCTTTTTCCCACTTGGATTGGTTAAAGGGATAGAAGTTGAGTTGTTCAAAGTAAAAACTTGGAGGAAGCTAAAAGCTAGCTTGTTATGGTCCTCTTGTCTAATGAGCTATCAACTTATATTTCCTTTGTGAAAAACTGTGTTACTTTAGGTCTCTCAGAAAGATGTGGATACTGCAGTGCAGTTCTCACCATGATTTGATGTATTCTAAATTTTTTGTGAGATCATATTGCTTATGATTTAACTGATAGCTACTATGGTTATCCTCTATCAGAAGACTTGATAAGGGAGTCACAATAACTACAATGAGTCTTCAGGTTCTTCACAATGTGAATCTATAGTCTGATCTTGTACTACTGTTCTTTTCTGACAGGCAAAAGAGTTTTCTGGAATCCTTGTTGAACATGATATGAATCACCTGCTATTCTTTTCTCCTGACCGTTTTGGGATTAAGGGTGATAGATCAATTGGTCTGAGTGCCAGAGCTCTTGGAAATCAATATGCTAGGAGAATGGATGCTGTATCAGACCATGCTGAGACATCATGTCTTTCTGTTCTTTGTTCTCCTCGACTCAGTGCAAAGAAGGATGGTAGTAATTTGATCATAACTACATCTCTGCAATCCTCGAGTCCTTCAGAGAAGAAGGCCGAAAGTTCTGGCAAGGGCGTAGCTTTTGAAAACAATAGCATGTAAGATTGAATGCAGCTGCACATTCTTGTTTTTTTATGCTTGGACTTCCACGTCCTTCCTAATTTTCTTTCTGATTGCATGTTTCCAGATTTATGGAGACACCATTCAAGAGAAGTATAGAATCTCCTTCTGCATGGAAATCACCTTGGTTTATCAACAGTTTTGTGCCAGGCCCAAGGGTCGACACAGATATAACAATTGAGGTGTGGGAAATTCCAGTAGTCAAGAATTTCTAATAAATTCATTTCATCTTTTGAATATTTATCCCATAATAAATGTGTTTGTAGGACATTGGTTACTTCATGAGCCCAGGGGAGCGAAGTTACGACGCCATTGGATTAATGAAGCAATTAGGAGAGCAGACTGCTGGTGCATTTGCTGATGCCCAGAAGGTCTTGGGAGATGAAACTCCAGAAACTTTAGTTAAAGCAAAATGCTCCACAAACCAGGAAGCAGAAAAGGAGAACAACTGCAGTCCAAACTCTCAGACAGAACATCGTTCCATTTTGGCCTCAAACTTCATGGTACATTTGTCATGAACTAATCCAAGGAGCTGCCTTACTTTCCCTCCCTCACCATACGTTCGAGTTTAGACTGTTGCAAGTTGTAGTCCTACTTTATCGAAAATGTTGCACAGTTAAGAAATTAAAGCGCCACAAACTAACTTGGGATAATCCTTTGCAGGCAGAGAGACGTGCACTCGATTTTAGTGAATGTGGAACACCTGCAAAGGAAACTGGAAAATTCACAAGCAGCATCGGTTTCTCAAGTCCCTCTTCTTATCTGCTGAAGAGTTGCAGGTAGAGAGGCAGCCCTTATCTGCTAAAGCATCCTTCTGCTGAAATATATTCAAAACCTGTAGTTGTATACTAATATAATTATGTCATTTAATCTTTTATATGAATTTTTCATTTATTCAATATCTACAGTCCAAAATTTGGCTCCAGAAAAGGGAAAAAAAAAAAAAAAGAAACGGAATTACAGATCTCGTCCAATATGCAGGAGAGATACATAACTTTTTTGTTCAGTATGGAGATGTATGGACTTGATTCTATTAATTAGTTTACAGGCTCTTTTGTTGCTTTGTTGTCATAAGTGACGAGTTTCTGAATATTGAAATCAGGAATTTGATGCTTTGATGTTTCATATACTGATTGGAAAAGATCTCTCTGACTTTGCCTTTTCTTTTTCCCGTTCCCTGTGAAAATTGGAACTGCGTAGAGGAAATTCCCCACAAAGAAAAGGGTTTGCAGTTGACCTGCTAACTACTAAATTGTGACCACTAAATTTAACTCTCATTCTTTTGTACATTGTATGGCAAAATGGGGTGACACTGAGTAGAGAAACTTTGTATGACAATTGTGTGAATAATTCAGTGATTCCTGGGAAATTGTAGTGCAGATTGGTTTTGATTAGATCTGAACCAATCGTACATTTGTTATGTGATGATTTGATTCGATTCGGCTGGACTCATTTGTTATGTGATGATTTGATTCGATTCGGTTCGAATTGAGTCGTGTCGAGTAAGAGAGCGTTTGGCTAAGTCTATGTAAAAGATATTATAAGCTTATACATAAGATGTTTTTAAAGTTTATAAGATGTTAAATTTTATTTTAAAAATAAGTTAAGGAAGTGTTTAGATAAAATAAGATTATAGAGCTTATTATAAGTGTTAGTATTGACAAATTTATAATTAATTCGACAGAATTTGTTGAGATTTTATGAAATGTAGCAACTCCTTACTTCTTTTTAAAGAGCTTTCAAGTTTCTAACATTTTATTTTAGAAGTTTTAAGTTTTCTTTTTGAAATACCAAATATTTTGTAACATCGTATAGACTCTCAAACATTTTATAAGATGTTTAAAACATCCTCTAACTTTAATTCATATAGAATTTTTCAACATCTATACTTTCATATAATCGAAAAGCACCCTTTTGTATATTCAAGTATTTGGTTTGTCAATTTTTTAAAATTATTTTATTAATCTCAAATTTTCTCTCTCCCCCATTTTCTCAACTTCCACAATCATTTTTTTTTTTCTAATTTTTTCCATAATTTTCCATAACTTTATTATTTTTTAGTGTTTTTTATTTAGTTAATCAATATATATTTTTTAATTATGTTTGCTTTAAATTTAAATTAATAGTACACATTTGAATGTGTTACGTGTACTAATAAATAACTACATGCTGCTATTAAATTAAAATCTTGAGGAATTACAGAAAATAGGTCAAATACATTAATGAGCCCAAAATGTGGACTTCTTTTATTTCTCTAGGCATTGTTTACTTTGAGGGATGGGGTTAAATCGGAATAAATTAGTGATGGATAAATTGTAGGGTGTGATTAAATTGTATCACTAATATTTTTATTTAAATTATTTATATATCATGATTAATCATCTATTTACCTAATATAAGTAAACAAGAGATTGAATCGAATATCCAACCTAATCCTCACAAGTAAACAAGGCCATAATATTTCATTCAAATCAATAGTTGTTTTAGGTTTTATAATTTCAGGGATTTTGATGTGATAAATATCTAGCAAATTATTGTGTAATACTAAAAATGCCCTTTGTTAATTAGATTCCGGATATGATATATAAAATAGTTGCTTTACATTAAATGGGTTGTATCATATAGTTATAAAGGGAAATTGTAGTTATCTTCCCTGAAATTTGATATAATTATAAATACCTTCTCGTTGTTTGAAAAATTACAAATACCCTCTGAGGTTTGTAAACCGTCTAACAAATAATCAATTTTCATCCATTTTTATGGGTAAACTGATCAAAATGCCCTTATGCACTGAATTATTTTTTGTTTAATTTTTAAAATATTTTTGGACTACAATATACAATGAGAGTTTTCTTAAATTTTTTACACAGAAGAGCAATAATACAGTTTGCCTCGGCTGATTTTTCTACAATATTAATAAAAAATTTAATGGCAAAATAGTTAATTTTAAGACCTTTGATTAAATATTACAAACCTCAGGGGATATTTATAATTTTTCAAACAACGAAAGGGTATTTGTAGTTATACCAAATCTCAGGGGAAGTGACCGTAATTTACCTAGTTATAATTATTAATCTAGACTTTGCATAATACCAACGGAGCTTTCATTCAAAATTTTCAATATTAACCGGCTGTAATAATGAGTATTAATTATTCCCAGAATCAAATTACTGCTAATTAGATGGAGTTTTGGCGTTCAAAGCTCTTGTCTGCGCCAACCCCTACGGTATCTATTTAATAGTTCACAAATCTATTTAATATGTATAAATAGAAAAGATAATCCAACTATTCGATATTCGATTTGGAATTTAGAATTTGTTTAAACGTGATAGTTATTTTAACAAATCAAGCTTGAACTTATTTTTTTGTTGATAAACTTTCAAACTCAGCTCGAGCTCAATTCAATTATAAAAAAAATAATAAAATATATTCGAAAACATAAAACTACTCGAAACTCGACTCACGTCCGATATAACTAAAACTCGTCCAAACTTGATTTGATTATTAATCAGACCCAACTCAAACATAATTTTTCAAATTTAATAGTAATTCAAATAAGCTCGAACAATAATGGGCTCGACTTGTTTACATCTCTAACTAAAACTTACTACTCATACATGTGCTTGTTATAAGGTAGCAAACAAGTGGTCATTACTAACAATAAAAACAGAGACCAATGCTCTCTCGGCCTAGTGTTAATGTTGAGGTCCCATGACCTTGGGTTCGAACCCTATCAATACGTGGGATGATAGTCTACTGTATAGTAGGATTGTTTGTATTTTGTAATAGTTTAGATTTAATTTATGTGATATTGTATTATTGATCAATAAATGATTGTTGTAATTTTCTCCATTACAAATCAATAGTCAACAGGACTGATTGTTATCGATTTAGTTCAATTAATAATATTAATCGCTTTCACTTCAAAAAAACAATAATAACAGAGGAAAACAAGTAGTTGTTATTGGAGATATGTTGATACACAAACTGACATCATTAGACAGCCTCATATCACACACAAATTATATTGTAACAAGAGAAGGAAAAAGAGGAAGCAATTTGCTGAATTTTGCCTTAGAACTTGATGACAACCTTAACACTGTTGGGCTGCTTCATGTACTCAAACCCTTTGTTGATTTCAGCTAGTGAAACCTCATGAGTTATCAGCTGATCAAGATCAATTTCCTGCTCAATATTATTACAAATCAGTTCTTCCTAGTCCCATGTACAATAATCAAGATTACCTATAGGAAACAAAGGGTAAGTTACAACTACTTTTTCTGAAGTTTGATATAATTATAAATATCTCATCATTATTTGAAAAATTATAAATACTTCCTTAAGGTTTACAATTATTAACCAAATGTCTGAAATTGATCATTTTGCCCTTAAATTTTTTTATTAAAATTGAAAAAAAATCAATCGAGACAAATTGCATTATTGCTCATCTGTGTAAAAAACTTAAGAAACCTCTCCCTGTGCATTGTAGTCCAAAAAACATTTAAGGGCATAAGGGCATTTTGGTCAGTTCACTCATAAAAATGAATGAAAATCGGTTATTTGTTAGACAATTATAAAACTCTGAGGGGTATTTGTAATTTTTCAAACAACGAGGAAATATTTGTAGTTATGCCAAAACCTCAGGGGAAGTAGCTGTAATTTACCCCTGAAACAAATGATCTATATAAACATAGATGATTTGAACATACCTTGTTAACACATTTCTCAACAATTTGAGGGAGATCTGATTGAGTTCTTACTCCACCATAGATGGAACCCCTCACAGTTCTACCACACAAGAGGGGGATGTAGTTGAGCTCCCCACTCTTCTCAAGTCCTGCACCGATAAACACTATTGTCCCAAGTCCCTGTAATTACAAGTACTTGCTCTTATTACATATCAAAACGAAAGATCGATATAAACGTTGTATCAAAACGAAAGATCGATATAAACGTTGTTCGTGGTGTAGGAGTCATACCACTTTCGAGCCCTCGATGGCTTCGTTGAGGAGGGCGGGCACGCCCGTGCACTCGAAACAGTAGTCTACTCCAAGCCCTCCAGTGGCTTCTTTGATCAACTCTGATACAGATTTGTCTGAGAGCTTAGGATTGATGAATTCTGTGATCCCAAATGCCTTTGCTTTCTCGTGCTTGAGATCGTTTACGTCTATCCCGATTATCTTCGAGGCTCCTAGCATTTGAGCTCCCTTTACGGCCTGCGTTGCAATGAGAAACATGTCACAAATTAGTGCAAAAAACACTGTCCATCTATCTTGTTGTACTTACCCCAAGTCCAACAGCACCAAGGCCAATTACAGCAACAGTTGAGCCCTTTTCGATGTTGACTTCTCTCCATGTTGAGCCGAACCCTGTTGTGAAACCACAGCAGAGGAAGCTAGCATGGGGAAGGGAGACTCTGGGGTCTACTTTGACGGCGTAATTGGCTTCTACGACAACGTATTCCGACCAGGTGGAGCAGCTGAAATGGTGGTAGATTTTCTCCCCTCCAACAGACATTCTTGATGTGCCGTCAGCCATTAGGCCACTGAAACCAAGAGGGTACTTGTGGCACAAATTTGTCCTCCCAGAACTGCAATTTAGGCATTCTCCACATTCTCCCAGATAGAGCGGCATAACCGTATCCCCTGCCTTGACGTGTGTCACCGCATCTCCAACACTCTCGACCACACTGTACTCCCAGAACGTGTATATGTTAAGTGGAATAACGATCGATAATTATCCAAATGTGATTAGCTAGAAGTAGTGAAGACTTCATCACAAAGACACTTACCCGACTCCTTCATGCCCGGGGATCCGAGGGAACAACGGCTGATAACATGAAGGCGAAAACGACAAGAGTTACACATCATAATCGGCAATAGAGAACAGAACCATCAACTTAAATACTTACGACAGGGAGGCCGTTGCAGCATAGGATATCGGTGTGGCACATACTGGCACACAACATCTTGATCCTAACTTCAGTAGATTTAGGAGGATCAACTTGAATCTCCTCCACTTGCAGTGGCTCCCCAGATTTCCTCAGCACAGCAGCTGCAAATTCATAACACAACAAGCACAAGAAGCTGATAATCCAGTAACACTGATGATCATCTTGTTCATGATCATATCATTTTGATCCATACTTACGAAGATGATGAAGGAAGAGAATGAGCAGTAAGTAGTACCTTTGCATGTTATGACTGGTGGGGTGGTGGTGCTGTTGGTCATGGTCATGGTAATGGTAATGGATGCAAATAGAAATTTTGTGAAGTAGAAATGAGTATATTTGTTGGAGGAAAGACTAATATTATATGGATAAATGCCTTTGGGACTCTTCCTTCCTAAAACATCATCATATATATAAACACTCTCACCCACAAAGTTTATGTGCTATGCAGGGCTTTAATTTTTTTCTATGTTTATATATGTTTTTTGATTTAATATTAAATATATTCCCCCACTCATATTTAATGTGATATACCTATTAATTAATTATTTGGGTAAATTACAACCACCTTTACTGAGGTTTGACATAATTACAAATACCTTTTGGGGTTTATAATTTTAATTAAAAACCTGAAATTGATCATTTTTCCCTTGAATATTTAGTTAAAATTGTAGAAAAATCAACCGAGTCAAATTGCATTACTGCTCCTCTGTATAAAAAACTTAATAAACCTTTCCTTGCGCATTGTAGCCTAAAAAAATTAAAAAATTTTAAGAATAATTCAGTTTGCATAAAGGCATTTTGATCAATTCACTCATAGAAATGGATTGAAATAGGTTATTTGTTAGATGGTTACAAACCTTACAGAGTATTTATAATTTTTTAAATAACAAGAAAATATTTATAATTATATCAAATCTCAGGAAAAGTAGTTGTAATTTACCTTTACTATTATTATCAAATTATAATGCAGATCATGACTTTTGAAAAAAATAAAAATGGTTGATAAGTAGCATGTGCCATGTGGGGCTACCAAGACAACAAGAAGCTTACAATTGTTTTATTGTAGCTCGCGTTACTCGCGTGCTCCATTTTTTCATTTTTTTATTTTCTTTATTGGCTCGTGCACTCTGTGCGCACATTTTTATTTTTATTTTTTTGGCTTTGCAAATATGGAGGGGAGTTGATTTGGCCAGGAGAATGAATTACCACCTGAAATACTAAAATACTTTTCGTTGGAAACTAAAAATTAAAAATAAAAGGATTAACTTAGATCTCTTTAAAAATATAAAATTACACTTTTTCCCCAAAAAATTTTAAAATTATACTTACACTCCCTTTGATAATTCACTGTTTATACCTGATCCTCATCAGTGAGAGTTTGGATAGAAAATATTTACGTCAGCAAAAGAAATTACATAAATTTTTAATTTTGCCCCTTATTTGACATTCTTATATATATATTTTTGTACTTATATGAGAATAAATGTAATCTATATATAGAGAATGAGTTAACATTATTACGTTTTTTGCCTTTTAAGTATAAAATTATTACG
Source organism: Sesamum alatum (assembly GCA_034509735.1). Taxonomy (NCBI): domain Eukaryota; kingdom Viridiplantae; phylum Streptophyta; class Magnoliopsida; order Lamiales; family Pedaliaceae; genus Sesamum; species Sesamum alatum. Next base: position 19,996,906 of record JACGWO010000009.1, on the reverse strand, counting down.
TTGGAATGTTAAATGAAGAGTAAAATTGAAAATTTATGTAATTTTTATTGCCAACGCCAACATTTTTTGTCAAAATCCTATCGAAAAGGGGTCAAGTGTAAAAAGTGAATTTTTGAAAGGGGTGTAACTGTAATTTTAATTTTTTTTTGAAAAAAGTAAAATTTCATATTTTTAAAAAGAATATAAATGTAATTAACCCAAAATAAAAATATAAACAAATACTTGATGGGAATAAGTCTAACTTCAATCAACAAAATCACTTTGACAGTTAAATTTTAGGGATAGTTACTCTGTACTCTCATAAATTTTGATGTTAATTACATATAAACTCTCTATAATTTAAAAAATTATATTTAGTATCTCTATGTTTGTTTTTGTCTAATGAATAAGTACCCACATTAATCAAAATTTATTAAATTCGTTGATATTAGCCAAAAAAAAAAAAAAAAAAGAATGAAAATGAATATTTACTCTGGATTGATTTATCAGGAATTTATTGAAGGTCAAACAAATCTTTTTTTGACCCTCAAATGCATTAACATGTGAGAAGTATAAGGGTATTTTTGGTAAGAAAAAAATTCATTTGTAATAAGTCAGTATTAAGTTAATCGGGGGTACATATGAATTTTTATTTTGCTAATATCAACGAATTCGATGAAATATGACTAACGGGGGATCTATTTGTTAGATTAACAAAAAATATATATATTAGATATAACTTTTCAAAAAACAAAGAGTTACGAGTAGTTACACCAAACGTTAGAAAAGAGCATATCCATCAGTCGTTCTCAAATTCAGCCATGTGTCCACATTTTGTGTTATTGGGTTAGTAGGTTTGACCTAACCAATCCGATCCGACCCTTAGGCAAAACACACGGATCCTCTGTCATGTACTTACAGAGAGCTATAATGCACGGACACTTCGAAAAATTACCCAATGCAGTATTGGACACATGCTGGACACGGACACGCCTCGGACACGGCATAGGCATGTCCGAAAATAAAAAATAAAAAAAAGAAGTGTCCGACATGTTTTGGACACATTTATAATTTTTTTTATAATTTTAAAAAGTTTTGTACTATTTTTTTTTTTAAAAAAGAGTTTTCGACAAAATAAAAAAGAAAAAATAATTCACTTCTCTCAAACTAAAAAATTTGAGATGTGATGTGGAGAAAAATCCTATTCACAAAAAGGCCCTCCAATTTGCGGTAAATTACGCAAATTCCCCGAGTGGAAGTTGAAGGAGGAGTTGAGGGGAGTTAAGAGATGGAAGTTAAGAAGGGAGTGGGCACGCGAAATGACCGTCATACCCTCGGCAGATCAATTCTAGGCCGTAGGATCAAAGGGCAAAATTGTAACTTCACCCCCAAAAATTTACTATAAATAGGGGGTGAATTCATTTGTAAACTTACCTTTTTTACATATATGAAAATTACACTTTGCACATTTCTTCACTTCTTTAGCTTCTTGAGATTGGTTTGGTGTGCACGTGCATAGGCTACGACTTTTCGAATTCTACACCATCAGCTTGGCGCCGTCTGTGGGAAAGGAGTCTAGGCATCAAAGATGAACACCAAATCAAGGGCGAGAAGCGTGAACGTGGGGCAGGAGGACCCTAGGAGACGAGAGGAGGAGGAGCAGGGCCACGCCCTGGCGAATCCACCAGCACCAGTTTCAGGTGGTGGAGAACCAAGGGGAGGAGCAGGGCCGCGCCCTGGAGAGTTCTCCAGCACGAAGCCGAGAGGGAGAAGGGCATGAGGAGGTTGAGGTCCCGCCACCTCCACCAGTTATCCAGATTACTCAAGAGGCCCTTCAACAGATGATAGAGGCATCAGCTCAAGCCGCCGCGAGGACCGTGGCTCAGTATATTGCTGGACAAGCAGCACCCCCACAACCCCTTCGCCATCTTGGGAGGGGGCAGGAGGCACACGCAAGAGAGCAGGGGCCCGAGGAAGCGTTTGAAGGCATGGACTTTGAGGAGGAGGTCAATAGCAGGGCCAGGCAACCCGAGGACGACTTTTATCCTTCACCCCCTCGGAGAGCGGGAGGAGAAGAGGATTATTTCCTTCATCCATCACATGGGGGGCAGGAAGACAATTATATCCCCCCTCAAGGGGGGAGGCCGCCAGCACAAAGAGGGGGATATTACGAGAGAGGAGCCCCTCCCCTGCACGCATTCCCTAACTCGCTGGGGCCTACGGGATATCCGCCGCGACCTTTAGCAGTGGCACCTCCCCGACGGAGCCCATTTGCCCCCCACATATTGGCAGAAGCTATTCATCCGGGAATAAAGATTCCAAGTTTGAGCGAGTATAGCGGAGTAGGGGATCCTCAGGATCACCTCGACCGATTTATGGCCAGAGCCGATCTGTTGGACATCAGCGACGCGGCATATTGCAAATTATTTCACACTACCCTTTCAGGAAAAGCTATGGCATGGTTCAACCAGTTGCCACCTGGGACTATCGAGTCATTTGAACAACTTTCGCAGCGCTTCCTGCACCACTTCTCGATTAACAGGCGGTACCCTAAGACCGCTTCATACTTGTTTACCATAATCCAACGAGAGAATGAAAGTTTGAGAGAATATGTGCAATGCTTCTCGGAAGCAGTGTTAGAAGTCCCGCACGTGAATCCTGAGCTCTTGGCTAGCATCATGCAGCAGAATCTGAGAAGAGGGTGATTTAAGGAATCGATAGCAGGGAAGCCCCCTTCAACTCAAGAAGAGCTGTTGCTTCGCGTAGAGAAGTACATCCGGATAGAGGAAACAGTGGGATTGCGTCCGGCAAATCCCCTCAAAAGGAAAGTTGATGAAGAAGAGAGGAGATTCCCTCCCAGGTCAGAGGGAATCAGGCGAGAAAGGAAGCCACCAATACCGGGGGAGTTAGTGAGGTATACCCCATTGAACGCTCAGCGAGTTCAGGTTCTCGCGGTGGCTGAACAACAAGGGCTTGTGAGATGGCCCAATCCGATGAAAGATAATCCCCATAGGATGAAGTCTGACGAGTACTGCCACTTCCACAAAGATCGAGGTCACAACACGGAGGAATGTCGCCACCTGAAAATGAAAATTGAGAAACTCATCAGGCGCTGATACCTGAAGGAATTCGTGGCCAAAATGAAATAAGGACCTTGAGAGGTCACCCGGGAAAATAAGCGGCCGACGCCCCGCCTTGAGATAAGAGAAAAGGAGGAAGTAGACTGTGAGAGAAAAGATAACCTTTCGACAGCTGGAGTCATTGGACTCATTTTGGAGGGCCCGGCTGGAGGGGACTCAGGGCGAGCTAAGAAGGTGGCCGCCAGAGCAGCCGGAAATGTTCCTAACCAGGTAGCCTGTAACGAGCTCAAGGGAGTGCCTCGAGCACGTCTCGAGGGGGAGATAACATTTAATGATCAGGACTTGGAGGGGAATCTTCCCTCCTGCGACGAGGCAATTGTTGTGGCAGCATCAGTGTCGAACTTTTGGGTGAAGAAAATTTTGATTGAAGCGGGAGTTCAACGGACATCCTGTTTTACAAGGCTTTTTCCCAGATGAGGATCGACAACATACAGCTCACGCCCGTCAATATCCCCTTGACCAGCTTTAGCGGGGATGTGGTCGTGCCATTGGGGGAAGCCACTTTGCCAATTTCAATTGGGTCGTATCCCAGGCGTGTGACTAAGTTTGTAAAGTTTTTGGTGGTGGATGCACCTTCGGCCTACAATGCTATCTTGGGGAGACCAAGCTTGAATCTCTTCCAAGCCGTGATATCCACTTATCACACATGAAAGTGAAATTCCCCACACCGGAAGGAGTAGGTGAGATGGTGGAGACAGAAAGCAAGCTCGGGAATGTTATGCCAGCCGCTGAAATCGTCAGTGGAGGACCGTGAGAGGAAAGGCGAAGGAAGTGGTGCTGGGTAGTCTGAAAAGGAAACCCGTGGGAGAGATCCGGGAAAGAGGAGCTCCATGGAGGAGCAAAGAGAAGAAACCAGGAAAGAAGTCAAAAAGAAGAAGGTGGAGGAAGAAAGAATAGAGGCTTTTGAGGAGATCAAGATGGTTGAGCTCCTAGGTGACCCTAAGAAGGCGTTGAAGGTAGGGTCGTTGCTAAGTGAGCAGATAGAACACGTCATTGTTGATTTTTTGCAAAGATCAGTAAACGCGTTTGCATGGGAATTGTCTGATATGAAAGGGATAGATCCCGAAGTTATGGTCCACAGACTTAACGTGGATCCAAAAGCAAAGCCTGTGAAGCAGAAAATGAGGGCATTTGGGGTAGAGAGGAACAAGATCATAGGCGAAGAGGTCGAGAAACTGCTTCAAGTAGATTACATTCGACCAGTGTACTACCCAGAATGGTTGGCCAACGTGGTCCTTGTCCCAAAAAGCAATGGGAAGTGGATGATGTGCATAGACTTCACTGATCTAAATCGAGCTTGCCCCAAAGACTCATATCCCTTGCCGAGGATTGATGCGCTAATTGATTCGACTTCGGGATGTGAGTTGATGAGCTTCCTAGATGCGTTTTAGGGCTATAATCAGATTTGACTAGCGCCTGAGGACCAGGAAAAGACAAGTTTTGTGACGGAGCAGGGCACATACTGCTACAGAGTGATGCCCTTCGGGCTGAAAAATGCGGGAGCCACATATCAAAGGTTAGTAAATGGCATGTTCAAAGAGCAAATAGGACGGAATATGGAGGTGTATATAGATGACATGCTAGTCAAAAGTCGTAAGAAGGAAGATCACGTAGCTGACCTCGAGGAATGCTTTCGCACATTGGGAAGATATGGGATGAAGCTGAACCCCACAAAGTGCACCTTCGGAGTTCAGGGAGGAAAGTTCCTCGGATACATGGTTTCTCAGAGGGGGATAGAGGCTGATCCAGAGAAAATTGAGGCTATTATGACTATGCAGCCTCCCTGGACGATAAAAGAAGTTCAGAAATTAACGGGACGAATGGCAGCGCTTAATCGTTTCATTTCGAGATCCTCAGAATGGGGACTCCCATTCTTCAAGGTGTTAAGGAAGATGGATGGCTTCACTTGGACGGAGCAATGTCAGGTTGCCTTTGAGGAGTTAAAGAAGTATCTTACTTTTGCCGCCCTTGCTGACAAAGCCCGAGCCCGGGGAGACCTTGTTTCTATACCTGTCTGTCTCGGAGGGTGCGGTCAGTTCGGTCCTCGTGAGGGAAGAAGGGCGTGAACATCGTCCCATATATTATGCCAGCAAGGCATTGCAAGGGCCAGAACAGAGATATACACAGATTGAGAAGGTGGCTTTGGCCCTAGTAACTGCGGCGAGGAAGCTGCGTCCCTATTTTCAATCGCATCCTGTAGCGGTACTGACGAATCAACCCTTGAAGAGGGTATTGGCAAATCCCAACACGTCCGGGAGAATGGTGAAATGGTCAGTAAAGTTGAGTGAACATGGAATCACGTATCAGCCTAGACCCGCAATAAAGGCACAAGCATTAGCAGATTTCATCTCCGAATTGACAGAGGAAGAGCGCATCCAAGAGAAGAGGTGTTGGAAGATGTTTGTGGATGGCTCTTCCACGTCCCAAGGTGGCGGAGCAGGAATATTACTCGAGAGCCCATATCAGGGCACAATGCGTTATGCGATCCGGCTTAGGTTCGCCGCCTCAAACAATGAAGCAGAGTACGAAGCACTCATCGCAGGAGGGAAGTTGGCCTTTGCAGTAGGGGCAAAGCATGTGAAGGTATACAGTGATTCCCAACTAGTGGTTAAACAGGTTAATGGAGAATTTGAGGCCAAGGGAGAGCAGATGGCCAAATACTTGGCAAAAATATAGGAGATGCGGAAGAAGTTTGACACATTCACCTTGGAACAAATTCCGAGGAGTGAGAATGAAGAAGCGGATCACCTGGCTAAGATGGCCAGTTCACTGGCTCCCCTAAAGAGCAGGAAAGTGACATTGTTGAACCAAGAATACCCGGATACGAACGAGAGGAGAATGAAGTCCTAATGGCGAAAGGAGCTCCATCGAAGTGGATGGAGGAGATAGAAGCGTATCTAAAGGAAGGGGAACTACCTCAAGATCCCAAGCACGCTAGGACACTTCGCACGAGAGCAACCAGATTTACCCTGATCGGAGGGGAGTTGTATAAAAGAGGATTTTTCGCAGCCGTACCTCAAGTGCATAAGCGAAGACAAGGTGGAGTATGTTCTGAGGGAGATCCACGAGGGAAGCTGTGGCAATCACTCAGGAGGAAGAGCCCTGACGCAGAAGGCCCTGAGGCAAGGGTATTTTTGGCCAACCATGCAAGCAGATGCCAGGGATTTAGTGAGGACTTCATTCTTCTTTTGGCACTTTCGGCACTTCCTCACTAAATCCCTGGCATCTGCTTGCATGGTTGGCAAAAAATACCCTTGCCTCAGGGCCTTCTGCGCCAGGGCTCTTCCTCCTGAGTGATTGCCACAGCTTCCCTCGTGGATCTCCCTCAGAACATACTCCGCCTTGTCTTTGCTTATGCACTTGAGGTACGGTTGCGAAAATCCTATTTTATACAACTCCCCTCCGATCAGGGTAAATTTGGCTGCTCTCGTGCGAAGTGTCCTAGCGTGCTTGGGATCTTGAGGTAGTTCCCCTTCCTTTAGATACGCTTCTATCTCCTCCATCCACTTCGATGGAGCTCCTTTCGCCATTAGGACTTCATTCTCCTCTTCGTTCGTATTCGGGTATTCTTGGTTCAACAATGTCACTTTCCTGCTCTTTAGGGGAGCCAGTGAACTGGCCATCTTAGCCAGGTGATCCGCTTCTTCATTCTCACTCCTCGGAATTTGTTCCAAGGTGAATGTGTCAAACTTCTTCCGCATCTCCTGTATTTTTGCCAAGTATTTGGCCATCTGCTCTCCCTTGGCCTCAAATTCTCCATTAACCTGTTTAACCACTAGTTGGGAATCACTGTATACCTTCACATGCTTTGCCCCTGCTGCAAAGGCCAACTTCCCTCCTGCGATGAGTGCTTCGTACTCTGCTTCATTGTTTGAGGCGGCGAACCCAAGCCGGATCGCATAACGCATTGTGCCCTGATATGGGCTATCGAGTAATATTCATGCTCCGCCACCTTGGGACGTGGAAGAGCCATCCACAAACATCTTCCAACACCTCTTCTCTTGGATGCGCTCTTCCTCTGTCAATTCGGAGATGAAATCTACTAATGCTTGTGCCTTTATTGCGGGTCTAGGTGGATACGTGATTCCATGTTCACTCAACTCTACTGACCATTTCACCATTCTCCCAGACGTGTTGGGATATGCCAATACCCTCTTCAAGGGTTGATTCGTCAGTACCGCTACAGGATGCGATTGAAAATAGGGACGCAGCTTCCTCGTTGCAGTTACCAGGGCCAAAGCCACCTTCTCAATCTGTGTATGTCTCTGTTTTGGCCCTTGCAATGCCTTGCTGGCATAATATATGGGACGATATTCATGCCCTTCTTCCCTCACGAGGACCGAACTGACCGCACCTTCCGAGACAGACAGGTATAGAAATAAGGTCTCACCGGGCTCGGGCTTTGTCAGCAAGGGCGGCGAAGTAAGATACTTCTTTAACTCCTCAAAGGCAACCTGACATTCCTCCGTCCAAGTGAAGCCATCCATCTTCCTTAACACCTTGAAGAATGGGAGTCCCCGTTCTGAGGATCTCGAAATGAAACGATTAAGCGCTGCCATTCGTCCAGTTAATTTCTGAACTTCTTTTATCGTCCGGGGAGGCTGTATAGTCATAATAGCCTCAATTTTCTCTGGATTAGCCTCTATCCCCCTCTCAGAAACCTTGTATCCGAGGAACTTTCCTCCCTGAACTCCGAAGGTGCACTTTGTGGGGTTCAGCTTAATCCCATATCTTCCCAATGTGCGAAAGCATTCCTCCAGGTCAGCTACGTGATCTTTCTTTTTACGGCTTTTGACTAGCATGTCATCTATATACACCTCCATATTCCGTCCTATTTGCTCTTTGAACATGCCATTTACTAACCTTTGATATGTGGCTCCCGCATTTTTCAGCCCGAAGGGCATCACTCTGTAGCAGTATATGCCCTGCTCCGTCACAAAACTTGTCTTTTCCTGGTCCTCGGGCGCTAGTCGAATCTGATTATAGCCCTGAAACTCATCCAGGAAGCTCATCAACTCACATCCCGAAGTCGAATCAATTAGCGCATCAATCCTCGGCAAGGGATATGAGTCTTTGGGGCATGCTCGATTTAGATCAGTGAAGTCTATGCACATCCTCCACTTCCCATTGGTTTTTGAGACAAGGACCACGTTGGCCAACCATTCTGGTAGTACACTGGTCGAATGTAATCTACTTGAAGCAGTTTCTCGACCTCCTCACCTATGATCTTGTTCCTCTCTACCCCAAATGCCCTCATTTTCTGCTTCACAGGCTTTGCTTTTGGATCCACGTTAAGTCTGTGGACCATAACTTCGGGATCTATCCCTTTCATATCAGACAATTCCCATGCAAACGCGTCTACTGATCTTTGCTAAAAATCAACAATGACGTGTTCTATCTGCTCACTTAGCAGCGACCCTACCTTCAACGCCTTCTTAGGGTCACCTAGGAGCTCAACCATCTTGATCTCCCCAAAAGCCTCTATTCTTTCTTCCTCCACCTTCTTCTTTTTAACTTCTTTCCTGGTTTCTTCTCTTTGCTCCTCCATGGAGCTCCTCTCTCGGTCCTCCACTGATGATTTCAACGTGCTGGCATAACATTCCCGACCTTGCTTTCTATCTCCCACCATCTCACCTACTCCTCTGGTGTGGGGAATTTCACTTTCATGTGATAAGTGGATATCACGGCTTGGAAGAGATTCAAGCTACTGATGTGGAGAAAAATCATATTTACAAAAAAGACCCTCCAATTTGTGGGTAATTATGCAAGAACCCCAAATAGAAGTTGAAGGAGGTTAGAAGAGAAGTTGAAGGAAGTTGAGAGAAGGGAGGTTAAGAAAGAAGTGGGCAAGCAAAATGACGAAAATACCCTCAGCAGATCAATTTTAGGCCGTAGGATCAAAGGGCAACGTTGTAATATAACCCCCAAAAATTTACTATAAATAGAGGGGGTGAATTCATTATAAACTCACCTTTTTAATGAATAAGAATAGCAACTTCTACATTTTTCATTTCATTTCTTTAGTTTCTTGAATTGGTTTGGTGCGCACGTGCATAGGCTACGACTTTCCGAATTCTACACCATCAGGATGAAATTACTAAAAAATCAAGAGACGGTCATTATAATTTAACTAATTTGGATGATTATTTTTTTTATTGCGTACTTTTTAAAATAAAATGATGATGTATATTTTTAAAATCATGTATTTGGTCAAAATTTTTGATATAAGATATGCTTATTATATATTTTATCTTAATATATTTCATATTTTAATTTTATGAGAATTTTAGAATATATATAATATATAATATTATATTTAGCCGTATCAGAAACGTGTCGTTTCCAAGTTTTTTGAAATTTTCCGTGTCGCCGTGTCCGTATCCCCGTGTCTGTGTCCATGTATCGTAGACAGAGAGTTATGTTTGATGAAGGGTAAACATCATTTTTGGTCCTTAAACTATGTCACTTATCCACTTTTGGTCCCTCATATATCCTACTCATCAGATTTGATCCCTCAACTTTAATAATTTCATCAGATTTTGGTCCCTCCATTAATTTTTCTGTTAAAACTAACGGGACTTAACAAAAAACAAATTTGTGACCAATGGGGTTTGGACTTGGGTCACATTTTTAATAAAACCAACCTTCTACCACTGGGCCAAGTTTGTAGTTTAAAATATTTTTAGCCCGAAAGTTTACTTATTCTTCTTTGTAGCAGCCCCAAGTTTTTTTTTTTCGATTTTTAAGCCTCTCAATTTTTTCAAAACGTTTCTTAAGTCCTGCATTAACCCCAAACACAAATCGAATACAAAAATCATAAAAATTCCACAAGGCTAATTCTCAAAAACTCAACAAAAATACACAAATCATAGAAATTCATGCCTCCCTTTACAATAACTGGAGTTGAAACTTTTGATGATTGAGTGACCTGCATAAAACAACAAAAAATCCTAAGTACTTTCATTTTGACTTAGAATTACAATAAATAAAAATTGAATTGTAATTGCACTTGTCAAGTTTACATTAATTGTCGAAATAGTCTTGTGGAAATTTTGTTGTATGATTTTTATATTCAATTTGTTGTTTGGGGTTAATAAAGGACTTTAGAAACGTTTTGAGAAATTTGAGATGCTTAAAAATCGAAAAAAAAAAAAAATTTGGGGCTGCCACAAAGAAATGAGATAAGTAAAATTTCGGTTAATAAAATTTTATGTTATAGACTTGGCTTAGTGGTAGTAGGTTGGTTTTGTTAAAAATGAGACCCAAGTTCAAACCCTGTTGGACACAAATTTTTTTTTTTTTTTTTCCTTTAAAGTCCGTTAGTTTTAATAGAAAAGTTAACGGAGGGACCAAATCTGATGAAATTATTAAAATTGAAGGACTAAATTTGATGAGTAAGATACATGAGGAATTAAAAGTGGATAACTGGCATAGTTTATGGACCAAAAATGATGTTTATCCTTTAACGAAGGTATACCAAAACCCTAAAACATGTGGAAGAAGTTGGGCCACATTAATGGGCCGAGACGGTACTTGGCCCACAATACATTAATAGGCCGAAAATGTGGACTTCTTTATTCCCCTAATGCTTCATTCAAATCAATAGGGCTTTCAGTTTTAGCTTCATATATATATATATATATATATATATATATATTTGAGGGCGTTCTTTTTATCAATTCCATCAATTTTGACAATAATTTTAATTTTCTGAAATTTTGAATTTTTTTATTATAATTAATATTCCTAAAGGTTATGGGTTCGAACCATTGCGAATTTCTTTTATTATAATAAATATTCTTAGAGGTCATGGGTTCGAACCACTGTGAATTCTTATTATGTTAATAAATATTTCTAAAGATTATGGGTTCGAACCATTGCAAATTCTTTTTATATAATAAACATTCCTATAGGTCATGGGTTCGAATCCCTACGAATTTTTTTTTTGTTATAATCAATATTCATAGAGGTCATAGGTTCGAACCCTGCGAAATTTCTTTATTATAATAAATATACTTAGAGGTCATAGGTTCGAATCCCTGCGAATTCTTTTTATTGTAATAAATATTCATAGAGGTCATAGGTTCGAATCCCTGCGAATTCTTTTTATTGTAATAAATATTCATAGAGGTCATGAGTTCGAATCCTTGCGAATTCTTTTTATTATAATAAATATTCCTAAAGGTCAGGGGTTCAAACTCCTGCGAATTCTTTTTATTATAATAAATATTCTTAGAGGTTATGGGTTCAAACCCCTGCGAATTCTTTTTATTATAATAAAATTTCTAAAGGTTATAGGTTCGAACCCCTGCAAATTCTTTTTATTATAATAAACTAAAAACTGTGGCACGATGTACCTGCACGCATAATTTTTAATAAAACTTTTATTTTATTGAATTTCACAACTTATTCCAGTATCTTAAGATTTATCATTATCTTACAACTTCACATATGAAACTATTTGAGAATCTTTTCTAATGCATAAATTATCAATACAGTATTGTACTCAAATTAAATTAAAAATTAAACTTTATAGCATATTTGTTATATTGACAATGATGATTACAATTACATACAATACAAGTAATAATATGTTATTTCTATCTCAATTAATAATAAACTTAAATAAAATGGGAGTAGATTTAATTTTTGAGTACATGTAATTGCATGGAATCAATTTTTCAAAGGAACTTAATTAAATAGAGTTGGAAAGTTGAAAGGCATTTTTGGTATTACAATAATGTGGTGTAGTGGTATAAAAATTTTCACTTTGTGTCTATAAAATCCCTTATCTTTATAAAGTATAGATATTCCTAGAGGTCATGGGTTCGAACCCCTGCTAATTTTTTAATACTTTTTTTTACTTATCTTAATTTGCTTTGATAGTTCATGTATATGTGATTTTTTTGTGTTAAATAGGATCTTTAAGTCCACAAGAAATTAAAAAAAAAAGAAAGAAAATTACTCAAGCAGGTATAAATTTTTTTCTATTAATTTTTTTTGTTTTTTATTGTCTTATTTTATATTGCAGTTTATGTATATGTAATTTTTTACGTATTAATTCTAGAATATTGAATTTAAAAAATTTAAAAATTGATTTTTTGTAACATAAATATATTTAATATTTATTATATATACAAATTAAATAAACATATAAATATATTTGAGGACATACATATTGATATTTATGTTATTAGTAATCACATTTGCATTAAAAAATGCAATACCACTTATGGCGTTTTCAGTCAATTTGATCGATATCCCTTTGTATATATTTCTTATGATTGTAAATATTTTAATATTTTTATAACACAAAATTTCTATAATGCACTATAATTGGAAAAGAAAAAATAATTTTATTTAAAATTTTTTTTCATTTGACATTCACTTAATTTGAAAATTTTTATAAAATATAATTTTAATTAAAATTAAATTAAATCCGTACATAACACGGGTCACACGCTAGTATATATATATTGCTGGGATTTTGAAATGATAAATGTAGCAAATTATTATGTAATAGTACATTAGGCCATGTTCAGTTTCATGGAATGTGGGTGATATCCTACCCAATCCTCCACAATGGTGCGTTTACTAGTAATTTGGCCAACCAATTATTGAGTGGGCCGGCAAGATACTGGGCCACATTAGTGGATGACTATAATCAACAAGAGGGTCTCGTTGATTAGAAGCCAAGACAGATTGCTTAATTTGGGATTGCATTTTCCTCTCTATAATGCCCTCAAAATCATCCCGAAAAATTAGATTTAATGCAATTTACCCCCTTGTGATATTATAAATGAGCAAATTATTCCATATAAAAAAATAACAATTTACCTCCCTGTGTTTTTCAAAATGAAGCAATTTACCTCCCTAGTAAGTCATATACCACCCAATCACAGTTACAATTACAAATGCACTATTAAGCTCATTTATCCCATTTTGGAAGTATGTAATTATCTATAATACAGGAGTGGTTTGTGTAAATATATTATAAATTAAGGGGCGTAAATGTAATTATTTTTTTAAAATATATGAATATGATGGGTAATTAAGTAAAGAATAATTACAGTTGAACTACAATTAGAAACAATTACTGTTATCAAAATGTGATTCCAATGTATAATTTAATTCTAAAAGTGATTATTAAAAAAAGGATAAAATAGTATAGAAAATTATGTTGAGTAACATGGGCTCATATGCCTTTTCGTTGATTTGATTCCGGATATGATAATGTTGTACCTCAGAAATGAAGGTAAGCATTTACGGATGTTATACTGAAGGTAAAGCTATTCTGCCTGCTCTTAATGCTCTAATGTTTGCCCAATGATTAGTACAAGGCTTGCAAAATAAGATCGCCTTAGGGCCATGCCGGAGGGATATTCGGCATAGGCACTTCAACGCTAGTCTAAACTCCAGGTATTTAGAAATATAAGAGCAATAGTTGGGGAGACAAAAGTTATACCTGATGGTGGAGTGCCTATATTTATAGATGAGGGTGTACTGTACGATTACATGTGCACTTATATCGACAATCAGACCAATGGTGTGCAATGGGTTGGACATATCTACAGTAACAATGACAGGTGTGGTCCACACGGACAAAAGCTGCGCCACTGCCAAAAGTGGGCGGCCCTTATCTCTGAGTATGAAGGTATTTGGGATACCTCTGGACTTAGGTAAATTATCGGCGATGTCCTTGTTATGACCTTAACTTGAGGCACCCTTGCTGGAGGTCTATGTGGAGCACATTCTCAAGGAGGTCTCTCAACTGAAATTTTGATACGCGCTTGAAGGTATCCTGGGTACGCCATGAATATCCCAAGATTAGAAGTTCTTCCACTTATCAAGGTTTTAGAGTCAAGGCTTGGTAAATGGAGTCAGAGTGAGCTTCAAGCCGTTTCTATGCTTAGGCGCCTCTGGAGTTCTCCCTGTACCTTGTTACTTAATCAAAATTTTGGTTCCGGTCTCAATCTGACATTAGTATTTGAATTTGAAATTTTAACATGTCAACAAAGTGACACTTGACGCTACTGATCATGCCCGTACAGATGTCAGTGTTTGGCGCTTCCGGCAGGATCGCGTGGAATCAAAATTTGAAACGAGTTTCTCGGTTCCCGCGCTTGATCGGGCACTTTAAATGTTTTATTTTGGAGATATAGCTTCCTTTCTTCTCTTTTCCTCACTTTACTCTCCTTACTGCCGAATAGCATTCATCCCCACTACTCCAGGTTTCTCCTGAACTTATGTTAATGATTTCCTTCCTCTATTCCCGCCATTTTGTTATTTTGCTCACCATCCCCATGGGTTCCCGAAGCTCTTCTAGCGATGAAATCCTTGATGATATCCTTCAGGGAATGGCCGCTCGTATTGACAGTCAAATTGTGGTTTGTTGCAATTCATTCTCCATCCAACAGGATGCCTAGGAAGACCTTGATATCAATTGCATTTATCCCTGACTGTGATTCTCCCTTTCTCAAACTCTAGTCTTCCCTTTCCATTTTGACATGGTCTCAATCAAATCAACCTTTTTCATCCCCGATGATTTTCAACTTATTCTTCCTTCATCTTCAGACAAAATTTACCTTCCTCAAGTTGGGTGAGGACTCTGTTTGTTGCTGATCTTGAAGTAAAAAGTAACAAGGTTTCCTTCTCGAATTGGAAAGAAAAATTCTCGTTTGTGAAGCCACTTGTTGGCGTCCTCTGGATTAGGTCTCTCAAGTGGTCCTTTTCCAAACCTCGCTTACTAGCCCATGATCCCGCCACCTGGAGTAACAATTTTGTTAATGATGTACTACTCTAATATGAATATAATTATAAGACGATTATAACTGAACATAATTTCTCTTTGGTTGGCTTGTCTCTAGCTCATTTTGACCTTGATCCTTCTCATCTTGGTATACTGTTACTCTACCCATGTATATGTGCATATGTTGTTTCTACTATTTTCGTGTGCTCACACACTTGAATTTGCTTGCAGATAGGAGCATCATGTCTTCACGTAGTGCTCGCATGGTCAACTTGTTTTGCTCGAGAAGGGAATTTGGCACTCCCACTACGCCCATTCCTCTTACTCGTGGTACATCTCATAGTTTGATGTGTCGGCCTCTTAGAAAGCCTTGGTTAAATCTCAAGATCCTGCAAGCCGAACCCGACGGTCTACCCAACTTGCTCGTTTCGATTCTAAATCTACCGACTTCTATCCTATTTGTGCCCTAATCCCTTCGGAAGGTTCTGACGATAGCCAGGAAGACTTCTCTGTTCCTACCTCCGTTCCAAAGAAGAGGAGATTGTCTATCGCTGATGATCCAGATAGGGGGGATGACCCTATTCTCAATGGAGGCATAGGTCCGAGTGAAGACCTTGGCGGGGCTCCAAATGGTTGACAAAGGCAAAAAAAAGGTAGATGGGATACCACATACTGAGGGAGGCTTCCCCCCTATCCCAAATTCCCGAGGTTCCTCTATGAGGGGAAAGCTGGAACAATATGAGGAAACTTTGAAATAGATGAGGGAAGAATGGGTTCAGTTCTTGGGTTTTGTTGTCAAGCCACAGGGCTCCGGACCTATACTTCGGCCACATTGGAACGTTAATGAGAATTGTTCTGTTTCGGGCTCTGGTGTTAAGGTCCATTCATTAGAGATGCATAAAGGAATTATCCTGCCCTTTGATTAGGAGTAGTTGATGGAATGTTCTATTCTTAAGATGGAGGCTTATGCTGCCAATCACCTAACACAAGTAAGTGCTAGATTTCATCTATTCCCTATTTTAGTTCCCTTTCCTCCTTCTCTCTAACTCTCGATTTTTTTTGTCAGTTGACGCAATTAATCCACGGGCTAGCTCTTCGAGCTACCAGTTTGGTCATGATTTTTGAAGCTTCGAATGTTTGTGTGGAAACTACCTCTTTGAAGAGACGACAACTACAGGATAACTATAATGCTATTCGTGCTGAGACTGAAGACCTTTTCAAGGTTGCTGCCTATGAGAAAAAGAAGCTTGAAGATGATAAGGCTCAGCTTCTCAAAGACTTGGAGGAATATCGAAACAACTACCACGAACTCTTAAGCACGCGCACTCGCGACATGCGAGTTTCTCCGTTAGTTGGTGTGGAGCAAGGAGCTAAAGACTTTTACTTGTCGAAAAATTACCGTCGTTTAGTATGACATACACATCTAGAGGGGGCCAATGCATTCATGGAATCCCCAATGTTCGACGCTATTGTTGACTTAAAGGTCTTCAATGAGTTAGTAACCACTTGGAACAAATGTCTCTTTCAGATCCAACATCTCCAAGGTTTCGAAGAGGATTTCGATATATCTCATTTAGATTTGGGTAAGGATGAGAGCTTGGAGGCTTATGGAGATGAGGCTAAGGTCATCGACATGCAAATCGACAATGAATTCTACTCACTTTTGCACTTGAGGCCATGCGACCACTCGCCTCAACCCAGGAAGCAGTAGTACCTCCTCTAACATTCCAGCCTAGGTAGGGGAACCCTTTTCTCCCCCAAATGATCTAGGTAATGATCCTCTACCATCTAATGATGAAGGAAATGCCCCTCAAGATGCGGGAAAAATATCCGCCTTTCTGAAATCTAACTCTCTGCTGTACTGTTTATGTTAGGCCTGTGCGCCTTTAAACGCTTGAATGTTCTTAATAGGGTGTGTATGCCCTTGGATAATTTGGATGCTTTTGATTGGGCCCCGTGTGCCCTTGAATGATTTGCTAATTTGTGGGCATGTATGCCATAGAACAACTTGATATTACCTGCTTACTACATGATATTATATATATGCAGTATCTCTTCGCTTTTGATGTTTCCGCTACACTCATTGAATGCATGGATGTCTATTTGATGGGTGTTACCCCAGATCTTTTAGGCAACAACATTTTTACAGAGAATTGATAAGTCTAGAGATCTCATACAAGCCTTGCTTCCCCCAGACATTCAAGTTCAAATATTTTGGTCTTTGGAGGATTAAAACTAGGAATCCAACATTGCTCTGTTCTTTCTTGCCTCTCAATAAGTTATGAAATCATTTTTAGATCTCATCTACAATGGTCAACTTTAAAATTTTGGGCTTGAATATCTCCTTATGTGTTGCGCTTTCAGAATTCGAGTAATGAGATCTCCATCCTTCTCAGACGTCTTTACGTTTTGAACGTCCTTCTCAAATACCTGAAGGTCTTTCTTAGACCTATGTCTTTTTCAGACATTCTGATTTTTAAAGTATTTTCTAAGAAATGCCTTTTTCATGTATTTTGAATTTGAAGGTCTCTTTCAAGCAATGTTCTTTTCAGGCACTTTGAATTTGAAGGTCTTCTTCAGACAGTGTTTTTTTTTATACTTTAAACTTGAAGGTCTTTTTCAAACACTTTAAATATAAAAGTCTTTTCAGACACTTTAATTTGAAGGTGCTTTTGAGATAATGTCTTTTTCAGACACTTTAAATTTGAAAGTCTTTTTTCAAATAATGTCTTTCACAGACATTTTAGATTTGAAGGTCTTTTTCAGACCCGTGCCTTTTTCAGGCAATTTGAGTGTTGAAGGTCTTTTTCGAACCTGTATCTTACTATAACACAATGTAGATAAAAAAAAAAAAATCTCCATTCTTAAAGACGTTTACAACTTTTTGGCTAGATGCACATTCTTTACGGATAAAACCACCTAAGGTTCTAAGCATTCGAAGGTCATGGTAGATCTCTTCCAGACAATTCTTGCAACTGATACACTCCGTTCTTTGCTAATTCCACTACTTTGAAGGGACCCTCCCGATTTGGGTCCAATTTTCCAATATTCTTGGAAGCTTCAAGTTTTTCAGCACTAGGTCCCCCACCTGAAAGGTTCTAACTTTCACTTTCTTGTTATACATTTTCTCCATCTATTTTTTGTACTTGAGGACTTTTCTATTAACAACTTCTCTTTTCTCTGGTAATTGGATTAAGTCCATCTCACGTTGTGTTTCACCTCTGCAACACTATACATTTCTAGCCTGGCAGATTGCACCCAATTTCTGTAGGAATTACTGCTTCCATATACCATACAAAATGGGGTTTAATCTGTGGTATCTTTTGGAATGGTGCAACAAGCCCATAATACTCCTGGTAAATTCATCAGACCAAATTCCTTTTTAGTCCCCTTAAGTCGGGTTTATAGATAATGCGGTATGATTCTATTTACTACCTCAACTTGCCCATTGACCTGTGGGTGAGCTACTGAAGCAAAATTTGTTGAATTTCCATTTCTTTGCATAAATCTTTATCCTCTTACTTTGGAATTGAGTTCCGTTATCAGAGATTAGACTCAGAATTCCAAAACGGTAAATTATATTCTTCCATAGGAACTCCACCACTTCATTTTCACTTACCCTTGCAATAACTTCTGCCTCCACCCATTTGGTAAAGTGCTCAACTGCCACAAGTGCAAACTTTCTTTGTCCTGATGCTAAAGGGAAAGGTCCCAAAATATCAATTCTCCACTGATAAAAGGGATAGGCAACCATACTCACCAGTTCCCTTGAAGGAACGTGAGGAATGTTAGAATGAAACTGACAACTCTTGCATCGCGTACAGAACTCCATTATATATTTTGCTAATGTTGGCCAAAAGTATCTTTGGCGTAATATTTTTTGTGCCAGCGTTCTTCCCCCCACAATGATTTCCACAACTACCTTCGTGTATCTCTTGCATCATATAAGAGCTTCACTCGGGTTCAAGCATTTTAGAAGTATTCCCAAATTATGATCTTTTGTATAACTCGCCTTCTACATATACAAATCTCGATGATCGAATTCTTATCTTTTGGTTATAATTCACATCTTCTGATCTCTCCTCCTGAAGGAATTTGATCATTGTCTCCTTCCATTCACCACTAGAGACCTCGATGCTGAACAGATGAGGGTCTTCCTCAAACCTCTGAGCTTGAAGGTCTCCGGTTGGTGCACACCCTTGAAGATCTTTTTCAGACACTTTTATCTCAGATTTCTCAGACACCAATAGAGTAATTTTCTAGGATTTTATCCCTGATGTTGCACTTGCAAACTAGGAAAGGGCATCGTCCCATTCATTTTCTCCCTGGATCCCCTAAAACGATCCCGACTCCTCCCTGCAAGGTAGTTGATGATCCATCAACTTGAAAGAGCCACTTCCCCTAGACCGCCTCGTCGTTCTAACTATTCATTTCTATCTGAAAATCCGCAAGAACTTGTGCCTTGATACCTATACTTGGTTGGAATTCAACATAGTATTCACCCAGTTCTACTGCCCATTTCACCAATCTCCCGGAAGCATCTGGCTCGAGAGCACTTACCTCAAAGGTTGGTCGGTTAACACAATCACAACACACTACAAAAAATATTATATTTAACCATGGCTAATACTAAATAACCGTAGCGAATAGTCATTGACCACGGCCACGCAACGGTTGTCGGTCGTGGTTTTTGCGAGGGTGGCTAAAACATTTGCTATGGCTAAAAGCCATGGGAAATGTTTTTTACCATGGCTTTTAGCCGTGGCAACTAAGTTTTCATGGTGGAAAAACTAGTTTTTGCATCGATTTTTATTTAACCGTAGTTAACAATAGTTATTCACCACGATTTTTAGCCAGGGTCATTAAAAATGTAGCTAATTTAATTTTTTTTAGTGACATGAGACTGAAAAATAAGGTCTCGATTTCCTTGCAGTAACCATAAGTGCTAAGGCATATACTTCTCAATCATCATGTAATTTTCTCAGCACCACGTAACATATGACTCACATAATAAACTGGTTGTTGTTCACGATCCAGTGTTATTATTAATACTGAACTTACGACCGATTCAGAAACAACCAAGTATAGATACAAGGGTTCCCCTTCTATGGGTTTTGCAAGCAGGGGAGGGGAAGACAAGTAATTTTTCAAATCATTAAAAGCTCTCTCACATTCCTCAGACCACTAAAGGTCTTCACATTGCGTTAAATTCTAAAGAAAGGCAAACCCTTGTCTACAGCCTTTGAGATGAACTTGGTAAGGGACGTCATCCGTCCAACCAACTTCTGGATGTCTTTGACTGACTTTGTCATAGGCATATGCAAAATAACATCGATCTTCTCTTTATTAGCTTCAACTCTCCTATACGTGACTAAGTATCGAAAAACTTGCCACTACAAACTCAAAACGTCCATTTCAAGGGATTCAGTTTCATCCCATACCTTCTCATGACTCAGAACGATTTATCTAGGTAGCTAAGTGTATAGCTTCTTTTAAACTTTTTACCAATATGTCATCAACATAAACCTCTATGATTTTGGCGATATGCTCTTTGAACATTCGGTTCACCAGTCTTTGGTAAGTTGCCCCGGTATTTTAAAGACCGAAAGGCATTACCACGTAGCAATAGATCCCATTCACAGTGATAAAAGATGTTTTTATGCAGTCTTCTTCCGCCATGAAAATTTGATGGTATTGCTGGAAAGCATCCATCATATTCAATAAAGCACAACCCACAGTAGAGTCTACCAGTTGATTAATCCTTGACAAGGGGCATGGGTCTCTCGGGCATGCCTTATTAAGGCCTGTAGAATTTGTGCACATTCTCCATTTACCCCTAACTTTTGGCACCACAACAACATCTGCTAACCATTCAGTATATTGGACCTCTGTAACATACCCAACGGTCAACAACTTGTTCACTCCGTTCTCAATAATCTGGTTTCTTTCTGGTCCAAAGTTTCTCTTCTTTTACAGAACTGGTTTAGTATTTGGATCGATATTCAAACGATCTTCGATAACATCTGGATTAATTCCTTTGATATCTGATGATTTCCAGGCAAATATATCAACGTTCTTCCGCAGGAAATCTATTAGTATCATTTCCATTTCTAACAGGAGCTGACTCCCGATACTAGTTACTTTCTCTAGATCCCTTAACACGAGCTCAATTGTCCTCTCTACCTTCTTTTTGTTACCATCTTTCTCAAACTCACAATCAACTTCGGCTCTCTCTTTCTTTCCACTAACATCTTTGGTCTTTGTTACTCATTCCCTCACCGAAGTGTGATAACATTCCCTAACTATCTTCTGATCACCTCTTACTTCCGGCACACCATGCTTGGTGGGGAATTTCAGTTTCAAATAATATGTTGACACCACAGCTTGGAACTGATTTAAGGTAGGACGCCCTAATATCATGTCACAGGTGAAGGGTGTGTCAACAATCAGATATGTAATCATCACAGTGCGTCTGCATGCCCATCCAAAGCGATGTCGGCAAATCTATAGTACCTAGGGGAGTGAGGGATCCTCTCCAAAAGCGTGTTAACCTGTTTCACGTCCTTGACATGTAAGTCCATTCTTTTTAGCACACTCAAGAACACGATATCACAGTGCGTCTGCATGGGTCCATCCGAAGCGATGTCGGCAAATCTATAGTACCCAAGAGAGTGAAGGATCCTCTCCTAAAACCAATCAAAGACGTGTTAACCTGTTTCATGTCCTTGACAGGGAAATCCAATCTTTTCAGCACACTCAAGAAAATGATATCAACGGAATGTCCGTTAATCACCAATTCATTCTTAACAGTAAAGTTCGCCACATCCATAGTAATGACCACCGGGTTATCATGAGGAAAATTCAGACCCTCAAGGTCTCTATCATAAAAAACAATGTCCCCAGGGTTGGCCTTAATCAGGATAACACATTAGGATTGGGTCTGCTCCTGTGAGAACTATGCCCAGTCCTGACATATCTTCTTCTATGACTGACAAAATTCCCCCCCGAAGGGCCACCAATGATTGTATCAATGACGCCTTTCCTGGGCTAATTATCCTCAACGGCAGGTCTTTGATGAGGTGGGCTATCTCGCGCTCTCTGGATACCTTTGTTCAGGGGTACGAGACCTTCGTCTCTCTCTCTCTCTCTCTCTCTCTATGGTCTATGTTCTTCACAGTCGGCCCTCTTACTTGGCCTCAATTTTTGCTACAAATTCTCTAAGGTATTCTTGTCTAACCAACTTATCAATCTCATCTTTCAACTGAAAACAATCCTCCTTATCATGACCTCGGTCTTTATGAAACTTGCAATAGAACCTAGAATTTTTCTTAGATGGTGTTGGTCGTGTCTTTGGTGGCCATTGCAATAGCTTGCTTTCAATATGTATCAACGTCTCGGCCTTGGGACCTTTAAGGGCGTATAGTTATGAAATTTCTTATACTTGGGTGCTGGGTCTTTTTTAGACTCGGGCTCTGATTTCTCCTTCCACTTTCCCCATTTCCTCTATTCATCATCCTTGCTAGGTTGTACTTTCCACTCATTCTCTGTTCATTTTCTCTTATTGAATGTACTTTTCATAATCAAATGGAGCTCTTCAACATCAATTGGGGGATCCCTTTTTTTAGACCATGGATAAGGATGAATGTCATCATATCCACCCTCAAATTAGGAACGTCCAGCACCTCAGTGTAAAACCTATTAATCCTATGACTAAGGTGATCTACTTGGTGGCTTAGTTCACAAATCTCGTCTATTCTTCTTTGTTCTTCCGCAGACTGAGAAATAGCCCTACTGTTCACTTCTTCCGAATGAGCTCTACGCTCCCATTCTCTTCCCCTTTCTCTTGGTTAAGGTGGTGCTCGCTCTTCCCTAGGAGGCAAAAGTTCTCTCTTTAGTTATTGGTTCGCCAGAACTGGTTCTGATACATACGGTTCCACTAAACCCTCACGATCCTCTACCTCCTCGTGACGAGGCGGAGGAGGAGGGTGCTGAGGGACTATTCCTCTCCATATTTCCCATTCCTCAAAAAATTTCTTCAGGTCGTTAGGAAATATGGAGATAATATCAGGTGTTGCCGGCAAGTTAGCAGGGTACGTACCCGACGGCCCAACAACAACTTGCTTGTCTTTCTCCCCTACGGGGTTGTTGGGAGTCTCATCCATATTCTTTGAACTAAAAAAGAATTGGAGAATTTTTCCATAGGCGACGCCAAATATTGTACCTCGGAAAGGAAGTTAAGTATTTACGGATGTTATGGTCAAGGTAAAGGTATTCTGCCTGCACCCAATACTCTAATAGGTGCCCAATGATCAATACAATGCCTACAAAATAAGACCGCGTTAGGGCCGAGCCGGAAGGATATCCGGCGTAAGAACTCAAACGCTCAAGTCAGTCTAAACTCAAGGTAATTAGAAAGATAAGAGCAATAGTTGGGGAGGCAAAAGTTATACCTGATGAGGGAGTGCCTATATTTATAGATGTGTTAGCTTTGTATAAGCCACGAGACGTTAAACACAACGAAAATTAAATTTTTAATTAAAAATAATATTATAATTAGCGACCAAATCGCCCATCTCGTTGCTATTACGATGTGGATCTCATGCATAAAAGAATGTCAATTGAATGGTTAAGAGAAACCAACCTTTCTTGCTCTCCAGTTGATGTTGGTTACTTGAACTTTTTCAAGAACGACCTTACCTTAAAATTGGTGGAACGTCAAAACAGAAGCGCTTTTAATTGTTGTTCACGGTCGGAACACAAGTGTCTTTCCTCCAAAGGTAGTCCACACCACCTATGATAGAATCACCCTCAAACCTATGCTAGTAGGTATTGAGGGATTAAGGTAGATAAACTATTGATCTATGGAGAAATCAAGGGAATTCTTCTCTTTCGGAAATGAGTAAAGAACACAAGACCAATGCTAAAGTGAAAGCTAGATTTCTAGCTTTGAAGGAGCGAAAGTCTAAGAGCTAGAGAGCAAAAGGAAAGCAAGAGTTTTTGTATCTTTGTATGTAGAAAATAGTATATTAATCTCTTGCTTTGTCCCCCTTTTTATAGGCATTCCTTTTCACTAGATACAATGAATGTAGACAAGCCCTTTTGCCTTTCTCTTAGATAACACTTGTCTTCTTCATAGACAAGTTCTAGCATGACTCATCTTTTCTCCTTTTACACTTGTCTTCCTTATAGACAAGTTTAGCATGACTCATATTTTCTTCTTTTACACTTGTCTTCTTTATAGACAAGCTTTAGCATGACTCATATTTTCTTCTTCATCTAAAGATGAAAACAAGTCATGTCTATGTTCAATGAATCTTGTCTTGTGGGCTTGTGGGCTTGGGCTAAGGTCTTGGGATTTACCTTAATTCTCAATTGGACTAAGTCTAATTTTAATTAATTTTCCAACTAACTATTTAGCCCATGATATTTAATTCTTTAATTAAATATAAGCCCAAATCAATTAATCTAATTAATTGATTTTCAAGCTCAAATAGATTAATCTTAATTAATCTAGAACAAGTCTTACTTAATCAAATTAATTCTTGTGAATTTAGACTCCAAATTAAATAACCATATTATTTAATATTCCATGAAATAATTTCATAAATCATTTCAATCAATTAATTGAATTCCTTAAATTAACTGATTTATTCTTCATAATTAATTCCAATAATTCCATCATGGATTTGTGTGTGACCTTTAGGTTTACTACTCAGCTAGACTTGGGTTTGTATCATATATACAATTTAATTAGCAACTTACTTGCATTAGATTAATTAGATCCTATCATAATTAATCACTCTCAATTAACTCCTTAATTGGAGGGTACCCGTGACCATGGGTGGCCATCTAGCAATGGTCCATGGCACATGAGAATAGGTGAATTATTGCGTGAACCTGTGAGCTACGCGTACCATGCAGATTCGGTCCCTCCATTACTAACCTCCCGATCAAAGTCTAGGGCATGGAATTAGTTACCGGTTCCCATTATCGACTTTGATGTTTATGTATCAACTCTTCAAGTTATGCTTTCAATTTATCAATATAGAAAAAATCCTTTCTCCTATTTGATCAACAGCCATGGCCATGGGCTTCGAGGAACGTGTAATGTAGAGAACATAGGAGGTTTGTTATCATCTCATGATAAGTAGCAGATCCTATCTTGGAACTCACCAACCTCCATGCATGCTTCAACTATGTCTGAAACATGACCGTATAGTGATCCAGGATGAAACCTCAGACCACTTTGGACATGATCAAGTCATAGCCGTCCTATGCACAATGTTACTGTGGAACCTCAAGTCTAAGGACTAGTTAGTGCACTACGTAGCCTAGGAGTTGTAGTCATACCGATCATGCCGTATAGGGCTTTCATATGACAACTCCTGCGAGTCAATTTAGTGAACTTGATAACTCTTTATCAAGCACCCACTAAAGTGTGCAGACGCCATACGTCTCTGTCTATGAAACTTGACATTCATCATATGAACGCATCACTTAGTGCAAGTCATTAAGGAATGGTCGATGCCCTGTCTCGACTGATTCATCGACTTGGAATATTTTAGATCAAACCATAGAGGTTGGTTTCATGGTCGCCATCATATGCGCGAGCCAAACCCGTAGCATAATTGATGTAAGGGCTTCAACCAAATGCTCATATAAATATAATGTTAAAAGCATATGATGAAGATGGCCAAAGAATATTTCTTAAATTAACATATTATTGAAAAAGATCGTATAGAATAGTTTACAAAGAGCCAATAATTTTGCTTGACGGTCACCTATTCTAACAATCTCCCACTTGACCTAAAGCCAATTACCCATGTTTTTTAATCCCATCTTCTCAAGATGTTGAGAATAAGCAATTTGTGATATCGGCTTTGTAAGCGGGTCTGCTATGTTCTCCGTTGATGCAACGCGATCCACTCGCACATCACGTCTTCCTACCATCTCTCTAATTAGATGGTAGTGTCTAATTATGTGTTTAGATTTGTGATGAGGTCTTGGCTCCTTTGCTTGCACAATAGCCCCGTTGTTATCACAAAGTACAACTACATGTTTGGCAATGCTAGGCACCACACCCAACTTTTGGATGTAGTTTTTCATCCAAACAGCTTCCTTTGCAGCTTCAGAAGCTGCAATGTATTCGACTTCCGGCGTGGAGTCCGCTGTCATATCCTGCTTGGAACTTTTCCAACTGACAGCTCCTCCATTCAACCGAAATACATAATCAGATTGAGACTTAGTGTCATCCACATCCGATTGGAAGTTGGCATCAGTATACCCTTCCAATATCAATTCTCTATCACCGTACACCAAAAATAAATCCCTAGTTCTTCTCAAGTACTTAAGGATATTTTTTACAGCAGTCCAGTGATCGTGGCCGGCACATGCCTGATAACGACTCGTAACACTTAGAGCATAAGCTATATCAGATCTCTACATTGAACAACATATTATATGCTGCCAACGGCAGAAGCATAGAGAATTTCTGACATTTTCTTAACTTCCTCATCAGTCTTGGGAGACTGAGTCTTGGAGAGTTTAATTCCATGCCTCATGGGAAGAAAACCCCTTTTTGATTCATCCATCTTGAACCTTTTCAAGACTTTATCAATGTACGAGACTTGGGTCATTCCTAACATTCTTTTAGATCTATCTCTGTGGATCTTTATCCCAAGAATATAAGAAGCTTCACCCAAGTCTTTCATGGAGAATTGAGTAGACAACCATGCTTTAATGTCACCTAACATTTTAACATCATTCTCGATGAGTAAAATATCATCCACATAAAGCACGAGGAACGCAATAGAGCTCCCACTAACCTTTTAATATACATAGGGATCATATTCGTTCTTGATGAAGTTATAACATTTTATAACCTCATCAAAACGAATGTTCCAACTTCGGGATGCCTGTTTGAGCCCATAAATGGACCTCTAGAGTTTACAAACTTTTTGCTTTTCTCCTTTAGATGTAAAACCTTGTGGCTGATCCATATAGATTTCTTCCTCAATGAATCTATTAAGGAATGCAGTTTTCACATCCATTTGCCATATCTCATAGTCATAATACACAGATATGGCAAGTAAGATCCTTATGGACTTGGCCATAGCGACGGGCGAATAGGTTTCCTCAAAGTCCACACCAGGCCTTTGAGTGTAGCCTTTTGCTACCAATCGAGCCTTAAAGGTCGATACCTCTCCATCGGCTCCAAGCTTTCGTTTGTAGACCCATTTGCACCCAACGGGCCTAACTCCCTTAGGTGGGTCCACCAAGGTCCACACCTTGTTGGAGTTCATGGAGTCCATTTCGGATCTCATGGCCTCAAGCCATCTACCCGAATCGATGTCAGACATCGCCTCTTCGAACGTCTTTGGATCATTATCCAATTGACCAGTCAAGGCTAGCATACCATATCTCTCAGGCTGTTTAGAGACTCTAGCCGACTTTCTCAGATGATGTGTAAAATAAAAAAGGTTCATTGTGAGGCAGTATGGGTGTCATTTCTGTCATAGGTGATGCATCACTCGACTCTTCGAGTTGCACCTCTTTGTTTTGAGTATCCGAAGGAACACCCTTTTCCAAAAACACTGCATTTCTCGAAACAAACACGTTTTGTTCCAAGGGATCATAGAAGTAGTATCCTACAGTTTCTTTCGGATATCTAACAAATCTACATAAGATGGATCTCATATCCTACTTATCCCCCACTAGTCTTTTGACATATGCGGGACACCCCCATATTCTCAAATACTTATAAGAGGGTGGTTTGGCATGCTATATTTCATATGGTGTTTTGGATACAACCTTAGATGGAACCATATTTAATAACTTGGCCGTCGTTTCTAACGCATAGCCCCCCCAAAAAAAAGAGGTAATGTAGTAGAACTCATCATGGAATGAACCATGTCCAACAAAGTTCGGTTCCTCCTTTCAGCCACTCCATTAAGTTGTGGCGTTGCAGGAGGAGTCCACTAAGAGAGAATCTCATTCTCTTTTAAGTAATTCAAGAATTCACCACTTAAGTATTCACCACCACGATCAGATCGAATGGTCTTAATTTTTAGTCCAGTTTGATTTTCTACTTCAAGTTTGAATTCTTTGAACATTTCAAATGCTTCAGACTTGTACTTCATTAAGTACACATAATCGAACCGTGAGTGATCATCGGTAAAGGTTATGAAGTAAGAAAATCCTCCTCTACCTGGAATACTTAAAGGTCCACAAACATCTGTGTGGATTAAATCCAACAGTGCAGTGGTACGGCTACTTTGTTCAATAAATGGTGTTTTGGTCATTTTTCCCTTGAGAGAAGATTCACAAGTTGAAAGAGCATCTAAGTTCTCTATTTCTAGATTCTTTGAGTCAATCAACCTCTTCATCCTATCCTTGGAAATGTGACCTAACCTAGCATGCCATATTTGTGCATTTTCTTGATCATTCAATTTTCGTTTATGTTGAACGTTCATAATCATATTATGTTGTTGGATAGTATATAAACCATTTATTAAATTGCCAAGTAAAACAGAAGAACCATTCCTCATTAAGTAGAATCATTGTTTTGATATACAAAATTCATACCCCTCTTCATCAAGAGCAGGTATAGATACAATGTTTCTTATCATACTTGGTACATAATAGCAACTATTAAGTACTATCCTAACATCCTTGCTAATAGCTAAGTGACCAGTTCCAATGACTTCAGCAACAACTTGCTTGCCGTCTCCAAGGCAGAGGATCACATCCCCTTCACCTAACTTTTTGCTTCTTCTCATTACCTACAAATCATTGTAAATATAAGCTCCACAATCGGTATCTAATACCCATGAAGCATTATTAGCAACCATGTTAATTTCAACAACGAAAATACCTTGGACTGTTGCAAGAAACTTCTTGCAATTCCTATTCCAATGGCATTTTTCATGGCAGTGATGACACTCATCATTCACTGGATTGGCCTTGATTATCTTTTTTCCTTTGCCCTTCCCTCGACCATCCTTATTGCTTTTCTTCCTTCTCTTTCCATTTCTTGACCCTTTTGGTTATGGAGGAAGATGTGGATGGGGTTGCTAGAATTACTGGTGCAGGCTTCTTTATAGTAGCCTCATATTGCATAAGAATATTGATCAATTCAGGAACAGTCTTCTCAAGACTGTTCATATTGTAATTAACAACAAATTGATCAAAAGACGACGATAATGACTGTAAGATCACATCTATGTAGGAGTCATTATTCATGCCTGCGTTCAAAGATTCTAACTTCTCAATGAGAGAAAGCATCTTGACGCCGTGGTCATGAACAGATGACCCCTCAGTCATCTTTGCCCGATAGAACTCCTTTGATGCTGCATATCTTATATGCCAATCTTGTACCGCAAACAACTCTTGTAAGCGTACAAAGATCTCAGATGCATGCTTAAGGTGTTCATATTGCTTTTGCAATTTATTGCTCATAGATGCCAGCATAAGGCAACTGGCTTGAAGGTCATCATCGATCCAACGTTGGAACGTCACACGTTCTTCATCAGTTGAATCCTCGGGAAGCTCAGTTGGAGGATGAGATTCTAACACATAAGAGCGTTTCTCGGGATCCAAAATAATTTTGAGATTCCTAAGCCAGTTAGCATAGTTGGTTCCAATAAGTTTGTTTGTCTCAAGTATGGTAGCAAGTGGACTTTTAGGCATTTTCGATCTACAAGAAAGAAAAGAAAAAACAATGGAGATTTTAGCATTCTTTCGATCAATGTTAATTAAATTTACGATATGGTCTTTAATCATGAATTGCTCCCTCTATTTCTTCAAAATTCCATAAACCCCCATATGAATTTTGGGGAAATATTTTTCCTAGTGGGCTTGAGGTCCATAGAACGAATTTCATACTCCGCTGTTACGATTCGCGTGAAAACAATTCTATGGGAGGTGACTTTCACCATTCTCGTCTAATGAAATCCCTAAGGTGTTTTACCTCATTTTTCACATAATCCCAAGGACTCCGAGTGAATTATGTTACTCCATGTTAAGCCCAACCAATCGACCAAAAGACCCCCCACTATCGCCCTTCACGACTCGTGAGACAGAGTGATAGTAGGTAATCTACTTATTCATAGTGATAGTACAACTTTTCACTACTTCCAAATCATTCCACAACTTGTGAGACAATGAATTGAAAGGTGATAGCATCTCATACTTTGTCACTATGGATGGAAGGTCTGGATTATCAAATCTAATTTGATTTTATCCATCACGGGCTTAATATTTTAACTTGGACACTCCAAGTGAGGGTTCAAACCTCATCACAATGTTTTATTCTTGTTTGCTTGTTTATCATATACAAGAAATAAAACTTAGCATTCCCTTGTTGGATGATCATGAGCCTGTAGTCATCCCACATATTTTATTACATAAAAATATCATATATCATATATGCAAATAATATCATGTATATATATTAGTATCCAATAAAAAAAAAGAATTTAATTCCTTATGTTAAATCACATGATATTTTCCATTGAAATTTAATTCATGGGCACTTGATTCATAGTGTCAAATTAACTAGGACTTTCCAGAAATTGTCCTAATCATATTAGGAGAATATGTTGAATTTTCCTAATGAAATTGAAAGTGAAAATCCAATTTTCTTTCTCAATTTATATCCATATATAAATTAAGAAAATAATATATATATATATATATATATATAATTATTATTATCCTCAAATAAAAACAGAGTTGAGAATATACAAAAATCGCTATTCAATCCGACCATGTAGGCAGAAGATAAATCCGGCCATGTAGGCGGAAGGTGAAACACAATAGAATCAAATTTCAACAATTGAAATATAACCAAGAATTAAATTCAACACATCAAGAGATTAAATCACATCAAACCAAAATAAATTCAATTGACTTGCATGACCGGGCTCTGATACCACTGTTAGCTTCGTATAAGCCCCGAGACGTTAAACGCAGCGAAAATTAAATTCTTAATTAAAAATAATATTATAATTAGCGATCAAATCGCCCATCTCGTTGCTATTACGATGTGGATCTCATGCATAAAAGGATGTCAATTGAATGGTTAAGGTAAATCAACCTTTCTTGCCCTCCGGTTGATGTTGGTTACTTGAACTTTCTCAAGAACGACCTTACCTTAAAAATTGGTGGAACGTCAAAACGGAAGCGCTTTTAATTGTTGTTCACGGTAGGAACACAAGTGTCTTCCCTCCAAAGCTAGTCCACACCACCTATGATGGAATCACCCTCAAACCTATGCTAGTAGGTATTGAAGGATTAAGGTAGATCAACTATTGATCTATGGAGAAATCAAGGAAATTTTTCTTTTTTCGAGATGAGTAATGAACACAAGACCAATGTTAAAGTGAAAGCTAGACTTTCTAGCTTTGAAGGAGAGAAAGTCTAAGAGCTAGAGAGCAAAAGGAAAGCAAGAGTTTTTGTATCTTTGTATGTAGAAAATGGTATATTAATCTCTTGCTTTATACCCCTTTTTATAGGCATTCCTTTGCACTAGATACAATGAATATAGACAAGCCCTTTTGTCTTGCTCTTAGATAACACTTGTCTTCTTCATAGACAAGTTCTAGCATGACTCATCTTTTCTCCTTTTACACTTGTCTTCCTTATAGACAAGTTTTAACATGACTCATATTTTCTTCTTTTACACTTGTGTTCTTTATAGACAAGTTTTAGCATGACTCATATTTTCTTATTCATCTAAAGATGAAAACAAGTCATGTTTATGTTTAATGAATCTTGTCTTGTGGGCTTGTGGGCTTGGGCTAAGGTCTTGGGATTTATCTTAATTCTCAATTGGACTAAGTCCAATTTTAATTAATTTTTCAACTAATTATTTAGCCCATTATATTTAATTCTTTAATTAAATATAAGCCCAAATCAATTAATCTAATTAATTAATTTTCAAGCTCAAATAGATTAATCTTAATTAATCTATCACAAGTCTTACTTAATCAAATTAATGCTTATGAATTTAGACTCCAAATTAAATAATCATATTATTTAATATTCACACGAAATGATTTCATAAATCATTTCAATCAATTAATTTAACTCCTTAAATTAATTGATTTATTCTCCATAATTAATTCTATAAATTAATTCCAATAATTCCATCATAGATTTGTGTGTGACCCTTTAGGTTCACTACTCAGCTAGACTTGGGCTTGTATCATATATACAATTTAATTAGCAACTAACTTGCATTAGATTAATTAGATCCTATCATAATTAATTACCCTCAATTAACTCCTTAATTGGAGGGTACCCATCACCATGGGTGGCCATCTAGCAATGGTCCATGGCACATGAGAATAGGTGAATTATTGCGTGAACCTATGAGCTACGCGTACCATGCAGATACGGTCCCTCCGTTACTAACCTCCCGATCAAAGTCTAGGGAATGGAATTAGTTACCGGTTCCCATTATCGACTTTGATGTCTATGTATCAACTCTTCAAGTTATGCTTCTAATTTACCAATATAGAAAAAAATCCTTTCTCCTATTTGATCAACAGCCATGGGCATGGGCTTCGAGGAACGCATAATGTAGAGAACATAGGAGGTTCGTTATCATCTCATGATAAGTAGCAGATCCTATCTTGGAACTCACCAACCTCCATGCATGCTTCAACTATGTCTGAAACATGACCGTATAGTGATCCAGGATGAAACTTGAGACCACTTTGGACATGATCAAGTCATAGTTGTTCTATGCACAAGGTTACTGTGGAACCTCAAGTTTAAAGACTAGTTAGTGCACTATTGTAGCCTAGGAGTTGTAGTCATACCGATCATGCCATGTAGGGCTTCCATATGACAACTCCTACGAGTCAATTCAGTGAACTTGATAACTCTTTATGAAACACCTACTAAAGTGCGCAGACGTCATACGTCTCTGTCTATGAAACTCGACATTCATCATATGAACGCATCACTTAGTGCAAGTATTTAAGGAATGGTCGATGCCCTGTCTCGACTGATTCATCGACTTGGAATATTTTAGATCAAACCATAGAGGTTGGTTTCATGGTCGCCATCATATGCGCGAGCCAACCCCGTAGCATAATTGATCTAAGGGCTTCAACCAAATGCTCATATAAATATAATGTTAAAAACATATGATGAAGATGACCAAAGAACAAATCTTAAATTAACATATTATTGAAAAAAAATGTATAGAATAGTTTACAAAGAGCCAATAAATTGGTTTGACGGTCACCTATTCTCACAAGATGAGGGTGGACTGTACGATTACATGTGCACCCAAGATCGACAACAAGATCAACGATGTGCAATGGGCCGAACATATCTGCAGTAATAGTGACAGGTGCGGTCCAGAAAGACAAAAGCTACTGCGAAAAGTGGCCGCTACAGTGACAGTGAAGGATGACTGCTTTCTCTCTGAGTATGAAGGTTTCTGCGATACCTCTGGACTTACGCAAATTATTGACTATGTTCCTGTGATGACCTTAACTTGAGGCGCCCCTGTTGGAGGTCTATGTGGTGCCTTCTCAAGGAGGTCTCCCAACCAAGAGTTTAATACACGCTTGAAAGTATTATATGTATGTCATGAATATCCCCAGATCAAATATAAAAAAACACTTGTTTTACGTTAAATGGGGGTTATAACATACTTGTAATTATTAATCTATTTTTGCATAATATCAATGGAGTTTTAATGTAAGTTAAATACATAAATGTCCAAAGTTTTTAGAATTTTATGATTTTCACATAATTAGATAGAACAAGAAATAAACATACCTTTCTTATTCTTTGAATGATGAAATTCATTTTCTAATGTTTTAAACATTATGTCTGTAGGATAAGAGGGAGGACCAGATTCTTCTTTAAGTTAAAAACAATAGGGTGAATTACAATGATTTCTCTTGAGGTTTAATATGATTACAGATATTTTTTTATTTTTTTAAAAATTATAAATAACCCCCGTCGAGGTTTGTAATTTTTAACCAAAGGTTTGAAAATTATCCATTTTGCCCTTGAATTTTTTTTTTTAAAATTGTAGACTAATTAGTCGAGATAAATTACATTATTGCTCATTTCTGAAAAAAAAAAACATAAAAAACCTCTCCCTGCACATTTTAGTCCAAAAAAATCCCCCACCCCCCCTCCAACCCTACCCAACTGGCAGGACTCTTGGAGATTTGCATTAATGACCTGAAGATTTTGGGGGATTTATCCTCGATCTACAACTACTAACTCGAGTTCTCAGGGAGTACACTTCTTCATTCGTTGGGGGGCTGCGGCTATAAAAGACCAAGCTCTTCCCCTCGATTAAGGCCAACGAATCTTTTTGCATGAACACACATGAAAACACATTGCAAGAGCGCTCTTGCAACCATATTATTTTCTCACTTTCGAAGAATTCATTGCTATCGTATTTCTCTTAATGTTATCCTTTTACAATAGTAAACTAAATTGAGCATCGAAGTGCTAAAATTTTTTTACAGATCCCATTTTCGGACTTGCAAGGAATTCAGCCGAAAAGCTTTGAGTCCAAAGACTTCTCTAATGAGTATTCTTGCTCGCATAAGTTTTAAAAATACAAGAAATGTAAATTTACAAAACTTATCAAATAACTTATGATGGAAGGAGAACATGAATAAAAGATTATTATTATTATTATTATTATTAGTAAGGATAATTATATCGCCCTTCCTTGAAATTTAGTGTAATTACACGTAAACTCTCTGTGGTTTGATAAATTACATATAGCATCCTCGAAATTTGTTTCTACCTAACAAATAGATTCCTCCATTAGTCAAAATTTTGCCGAATTTGTTAATAGGATAAATTGCATAAAACCCCCTTGTGTTTTAAAAATTTAGCTAAAAACCTCCTGTGTTAAAATAATAAGCAAAACAAATCCTGTGTTTTAAAAAACATTGCATACTCTCCCCTTCCGTTAGTTTTTACTAACGGCGTTAAAATTTTGATCAAATTGCCTGTTATACCCTTATTAGATAACCATTGATCTTGAACAGTTAAAATATGAACAGTCCAGATTTCAACTAATTTAAAATATATATAAAATAATATATAATATATAAATATATATAGTATTATATATATAAGGGCGGCGACAACCGCCGCCTCTATGCGTCTGCCGTCGCCCAAATCCAGGGCGACAACGGTCGCCCACTTCACTGGGCGGCCGCCGTCGCCCAGACCCAGGCGATGGGCTCCCCCGTGGTGGCCGGCGGCGAGCGACGAAGGTGACGAGGTGGTGGCGAATATTCTTTTAACTATTATTTATATTAATAATATATTTTAAATATTATTTACATAAATAATTATTTAAATAATTTGATATATATATTTTTTAATTTGGATATTTAATTAATAAATTTTATGTATAAACAGAATATTCTGAAACATATTCAACAGAATAATAATTAATTTGGTTAATTTTTGTATTTTTTTAGATTCAGAATTTTAAATTTTAAAAACATACATATGATGTATTTTTATATTTAAATTAATATATTTCAAATGAATATAATTTATTAAAAATGTTTGACTAAATAATAATTTAAAAATAATAAAATATATAATTTATTGAAATATATTTAAATCAAATAATAATTTAAATAAATTAATTTAAAATATATTTAAATATCAAAGAAAGTGAGCAAAATAAATTTATACACTTAAAATAACCTTAAGAAAGGCAAAAAAAATGAAAGGGGGCAAAATAGATATTTACACCTTTAAAATAACCTCAAAATAGGCCAAAAACAAGATCTACTCGCACAATGCGCGAGTGTGAAACACTCTCCGTTAGTTTCTAATGGAGAGGGGGTTTTTTGCTGTATTTTATAAAATACAGGGACTTTTTTACCTATAAATTTAAAATAAGGAGATTTCACGCTATTTCGCCAAAACACATGGGGTGTTTAGGACTTGTCTGCACTATTTAATTATTAATAAAACTTTGGCCCCTGGAATTTAATAATTAATGACTTTGCTCTAATTAAATAAATACATAATTCTAAATCACATTATTAAGGGTCGACAGTCATATCACAACAAGCACAGAAATATTAAACAAATGTACATATTCGAGAAGTCAACAAGCGTGATGGGCATCAAAATATATTCAATGAAAGCGTTCTGATTTATAGTCTAGTATTATATATTAAAAATGGGAAAAATGCAATTTACCCCTTGTGTTATGGGATATGTGCAATTTATCCCCCGGTGAAAAAATAAAGTAGTAATTTACCCTTTTATATTGTAAAAAATAGAGCAAAATACCCCCCTCAGCCCAAAGGTGCACTACACACGCTCCTTATGCGCTTGGGATAATTTTTAACTAATAAAAATATTATTTTATATATATATATATATTTAATTTAATATATTAATATATATATATATATTTATAATGGATATTGAATATATTTAATATTATATGTTAATTATAAAAATAAAATATATATATATATATTTATTCTTTCTTCTTCAACTCCTCATTGTCGGACCGTCGCCGTCGCCGCACCTGCTGCTGCTCGCGCCTCGCCGGCCTCAACCCCCTCCTTTCGCGCCGCCCGCGGATCCCAGCCTCTCCTGTCGCGCTCTCGTTGCCCCCTCCCCCTTCCTCGTCCTTCAGTCGCCACCCCACTTTAGGGCCGTCGCAGCTGCGTTGTTCTCTTCCTTTCCCTGGCGCCGCCTCCTCCCCTACCTGCGCCCAGATCCACCTACCTCCCGCACCTGTCGCCACCATATCAACCCAGATCCGCCTCCTCCCTTCGCGCGGCCGTCGTATCAAATCCACCTCCACCCTTCCCGCGCCCGTCACCACCACATCCACCCAGATCGGCCTCCACCCTTCCGCGCCCGTCACCATCCACCACTTAGATCTGCCCTTCCTCCCACCGGCAACACCTCCCCCGGCCTCTCTCTCTCTCTCTCTCTCTCTATATATATATATATATATATAAATCTTATTATAAAGTACAAATATATTTTAATTTAATTATATATAATATATATTTTTTATTTTTATTTATTTAAATTTAAACCGTGGATTTGAATTAAATGAAATCTTCACCGTTGATTTATTAGTTAAATCTGGACCTTAGATTGGTGAAGATCCAACGGCTTTTAAATAAAGGCATAAATGTTATTTAAATTTTAAATTAAAAAAATAAAATAAAAAATAAAAAATGGCGCGTGTTCTTCACGAAACGTGTTAAGGGGGGTATTTTGCTCTATTTTTTATAACACAGGGGGTAAATTGCTATTTTATTTGTCACAGGGAGATAAATTGCGCATATCTCATAACACAGGGGGTAAATTACATTTAATCCTATTAAAAATCCACATGCTTTGTCTGTTCAAACGCGGTTTGAATTTCTATGCAAATGGAAGAAAGATAGCTACATCTGTTAAAATAGGTGATCGAGAAGTTAATATTGTAATTTATTATAGATTATCTTTTTTTAATATTCTTTAGTTATTTTCATTTTATATCTTATATTTTTAATTGTATGAATTTAGCCAGAACCCTCGAACCATGATGTTATAGGATTCTGTTGTGCATATGATCACGATTATGAAACCAATTCCTGTCGTTTAATCTCAATCGTTCTAAGTTATAGAAATCTATCGAGACGTTTCAGGGTCTTAATATAATGAGCACAATTTGTCAAAATTTGCACTAAGTGATCATCCATGTGATGATTGTCATATTTGCACAGAGAATAATGTGTGACATGCTTTACACAGGGGTCAATGGTTTTTTGATCCCGTAAAACTACGACATTATTTATTGTTTTATCACAATTTAAATAGATGACTGTTTTAGTTCTATAAAACACGTTTTTCAATTTTTTTAGTCCCAAAATGTCATGTGCCTTGCACATGGAACATGACATTTTGGACCAAAAAAACTGAAAAACGTGACATTTTAGGACCAAAAAAATTGAAAAACGTATTTTATGGGATTACAACAGCCACCTATCTAAGTTATGGTACCAAAATAAATAATGTTTTAATCTTATGGGACCAAAAAAACATTTTGCCTGCTTTTCATAGGTATTTTTATAATTGTGGAGCAGACAAGTGGTTATTATTAAGCATAAAAGAAATCAAATGTTATTTATTGTAGACATGTGAATACACAAACTGATGCCAGACAACCTCACATCACAAACAACATACATATGTAATAAAACAAAGAGGAAAAAGAAGAAGCAATTTGCTGAAATTTGCCTTAGAACTTGATGACAACCTTAACACAGTTGGGCTGCTTCATGTACTCAAACCCTTTGTTGATTTCAGCAAGTGAAACCTCATGAGTTATCAGCTGATCAAGATCAATTTCCTGCTCAATATTATTACAAATCAATTCTTCATAGTCCATGTACAAAAAATCAAGATCACCTTGTTGACATATATGAACATTGATGATGATTTGGACATACCTTGTTGACACATTTCTCAACAATTTTAGGGAGATCAGACTGAGGTCTCACTCCACCATAGATGGAACCCTTCACAGTTCTACCACACAAGAGGGGAAAGTAGTTGAGCTCCCCACTCTGCTCAACCCCTACACTAATAAACACTACTGCCCCAAGTCCCTGTAATACAAGTTAATACATCAGTTGATCTAATCAAAAAGATCGATAAACGTCGTTGGTGGTTGAGGAGTCTTACCACTTTTGAGCCCTCGATGGCTTCATTGAGGAGGGCCGGCACACCGGTGCACTCGAAACAGTAGTCTACTCCAAGCCCTCCAGTGGCTTCTTTGATCAACTCTGATACAGATTTGTCTGAGAGCTTAGGATTGATGAAGTCTGTGATCCCGAATGCCTTTGCTTTCTCATGCTTCAGATCGTTTACGTCTATCCCGATTATCTTCGAGGCCCCTTGCATTTGAGCTCCTTTTACGGCCTGCGTTGCAATGAGAAACATGTCACAAATTAGTGCAAGAAACACTGTCCATCTATCTTGTTGTACTTACCCCAAGTCCAACAGCACCAAGGCCAATTACAGCAACAGTTGAGCCCTTTTCGACATTGACTTCTCTCCATGTTGAGCCGAACCCTGTTGTGAAACCACAGCTAAGGAAACTAGCATGGGGAAGGGAGACTCTTGGGTCTACTTTGACGGCGTAATTGGCTTCTACAACAACGTATTCGGACCAGGTGGAGCAGCTGAAAAGGTGGTAGATTTTCTCCCCTCCAACAGACATTCTTGATGTGCCGTCAGCCATTAGGCCACTGAAATCAAGGGAGTACTTGTGGCATAAGTTTGTCCTCCCTGAACTGCAATTTAGGCATTCTCCACATTCTCCCAGATAGAGCGGCATAACTGTATCTCCTACCTTGACGTGTGTCACCTGGTCTCCAATGCTCTCGACCACGCTGTATTTTCAGAACGTGTTTATATTATACAGATAACGATCAAACACTGAGAAATTCATCATAAAGACACTTACCCTACTCCTTCGTGGCCAGGGATCCGAGGGAACAGAGGCTGAAAACATGAAGGGGAAATGGAAAAGGAAATCAAACAAGGGACACAAATTATCAGCAATAAAAGAAAAGCATGATCTTATATTATTGAAAGTCGTCAAAGGGTTGTGAGTGAGGATGGATACTAACAAGAGGAGGGCCGTTGCAGCAGACGATATCGGTGTGGCACATACTGGCACAAAGCATCTTGATCCTAACTTCAGTGGATTTAGGAGGATCAACTTGAATCTCCTCCACTTGCAGTGGCTCCCCAGATTTCCTTATCACAGCAGCTGCAAACAACATTGCACTACATTACCAATTCAAAACACAACAACAAGAAGAGATCAGCAGTACCTTTGCATGTTATGACTGGTGGGGTGGTGGTGCTGTTGGTCATGGTCATGGTAATGGTAATGGTTGCTGCCTAACTATGCAAATAGACTTTTGTGAAGCAGAAAGTCTATGACTTCAATTGTTGAAAGAGAGACAATAAGAGATGCCTTCTCGACATTTGGAACACCTACTACATATAAATAACTAGTAGCAATGTAGACCAGTTCTCCTTTCTTACATTTCAGGGAGACTTGCATAACACCCCCCCCCCCCCCCCCCCCCCCGGCGGCCCCAATGTTATAGAAATTCAATTAAAAACTCTCTGTATTAAAAGTATAAGCAAAAAACCCCTATATTTCGAAATCTTGCACACACTATCTCCCCTTGTCGTTTGTTTTTTTTGTGATTACCCGTTATATATACCCTTATATATTATGAATTTATTCATATTACAATGACCATTTCATTTTCATTTATTGCATCATAACCATATGATGCAATCAAATTTTATTAGCCACTGATTTTCAATAGTTAAAAATATATAGTCCAGATTTTAAGTATTTTAAAGATATATTTTGTATTTTTATATATACGATTATATATAAAACAAAAGATAGTTTATCATAAATATATAATATTTACATACAAGTATAATATATATGTACTGTCTATCATATATATATATATATATATGCCGGTGGAGGGTCGTCGTTCCACCTCCACCCGTCGTCACCCGTCTAGGCGACAACGACATTGCTACCCAGAGTTGGGTTGGTAATGGGTGTCATCGCCGCCAGATCTGGGCAGCGACATCGTACCAAAAAGTAGGTTGGCAACGGTAGGAAGTCGCCGCTCAACGCTCACCCAGACCTTACGGAGAGGCGAGAGAAAGGGAGGCAGCCTGGAGAGGTAGGAAGGCGGGTGGCGGTACAGAGAGGCAAGAGAGATGGGGATGCAGCACGAGGAATAGGCGGTTGTGAGATGGAGGCAAAGGCGAAGGGTGAAGGACAAACGGATCCGTTCAAGAGCGCGAGCGGAAGCAAGAA
The DNA here is from genome assembly GCA_034509735.1 of Sesamum alatum. Lineage (NCBI taxonomy): Eukaryota > Viridiplantae > Streptophyta > Magnoliopsida > Lamiales > Pedaliaceae > Sesamum > Sesamum alatum. Next base: position 19,956,138 of record JACGWO010000009.1, on the reverse strand, counting down.
AGCGCAAGATAATGCAATATTTAAAACATACATCATTAAATAACGATCCCAAAGGATGTATCCTTGGGTGCTCAACTGGGTGTTCGATGTAGGATATGATAATTAACAAGAATATATCATATAGAGAACATAGATAAAGCAAACAGGAACTACAAAATAATAAACCGAATATTACCTTTGTAGTTTTACTAGTACACCGCTACAAGCGTTGTTCCCATGGTCGGAAACGTTCACCGAGGTTCAAAACTATGAACCCTCTAACGTAGTCCACACCACACCGGGAGAAGTCACGTTTTTCTTGCTAGAGAAAAACGGACCTAGAAAATGAGATTAAAGAAGGGATCACACTCTCGAGTTAGTGTTCCTTCTTAATCTTTCTTTGCTCTGGAATTGATCCTAGATCAATGAAGCAACAAAGACGGATATGAGAGTAGAGAAAGGGCCAAAAATGTGGAGAGAGAGATGAAAGTGTTTTATTCTTTTTCCTAAAAAAAGTTGAATTATGAATCTTTTGCATTTTAATGATTATATATACACACATATATATACATCATTAATGTGATTATTCGAATGTGTCTAGATTTATCCAAGAATATCTAGATACATTTCAATCAATCCCTGTTAGAATAATGTGGCTCATAACCTTTGGGAGGCCCAAGCTCACTAAAGCCCAGATACTCCAAGACCTGGATGGCCCAGAGCAAATACTACACAAGGCCCACTCCACTCTGATTACTCAGCCCACTCAAGTAGCTCGGCCCATTCTCTTCTGACCCGGTCCGAAACCCGACCCGCTTACCCAAGGTATTTATAGGGTTTCCCCTTAATCCTAATCTGTCTTTCCCCATTTCTTCTCTAAACTCCTCTTTTCGCCTCCTTGAGGTGCCTCTTCCTTCTCCTCCTCTGTAACTCCCCCTGCCGTTACCAATGCCATCGAGAAATGGCTTCACCGACCATTCTCTCCACCATCCTCCTTTCTCCTTTGTCCTATAAAAGTTGCTGCCACCTTTTATGGAGAATAACCTAAGATCTGAGTATTTACCCTCTCCTCTGCAAAAGCCCTAAAAGCATCCTGAGTGGTTCTAAGTGACTCTGTGGCTGAGTGTTTACTGAGTGAATCCTTTGTGGAAGTTTTGTACTATTTTCGAGGAATCCTGTGTGGCTCTCCTCTGAGTTTGCTCCAGTGCAACCGGTCGAAGAGTACCGGCCTTGTGGCTGTGAGTCTCTCTCCCAGATCTGGCTCCCTGGGCATACAACATTTTTGTAGTTCTTCTGTTTAATTCTGTACCCCCCATTTGTGATCTGTAATTTAAGGGTTTTTGTAACCCATCCCCGCCTGTAATTTTAATTTGTGTAATATCCCTGGGTGATCCACTGGTGGTGCGTGCACCCAATAGTGATATCAGAGCGTTCGGGTTCTGTTACTAAGCCAAAGCGTCTCTGGTAAGAAAATTCTAAACTTTCCAAAGTTTTTAACTGTTGCGTAATATTCTGCTCAGTGCGAAATCATATTACTTAGTGATTCTGCTTAGTGCAATTCTGATATTATTTTGTTGCTTAGTGCTCTAGTTTTTTCTGCTTAGTGCAAAAGCTATATTGCTTAGTGCAATTCTGATATCTTTTTTTTGTTGTTGTGTGCGATTCTGATACTCTTTTTATATCCTGTTTGATATTCTGAAATTTCGCTTAGTGTTACTTTGTTGCTTAGTGCTTATTCTGTCTCTATTATTATTATTTCTTCGACCTAGACCAAACCCTCTCCTATCCCTCACTTGGTCGGGTCTCTGAGACCATCGGATATCTGGTTGAGGTTAGGTAGAGGTTCCCCTGATTTGCTCTTGTTACATTCTGTCTAATATTCTACACTGCTTTCGGTTTCTTGTTATAAATGGTTGGGTATAACTTGCAACCATTTGATGGTAAAACAGATTTAAGTAATAATTAATAGGGATGTAAAATTCAATGAAACAGAAATGCCCTGCCTTAATACCACACCTATGACAAGCAAAAACGTAGATATAGAAACCACCTTCAATAAGGTAGAGGTATCCTTAGAGGATAACCAACAAAGGGAAGATAGTCCTAATGAAGAAAATGAAAACATAAATCCTCATAATGTCTTTAAAACTACCAGCTTGCTAAGGATAGAGAATGTAGAGAGCGTAGGCTCCCTTCTAGACTACGAGACTTCGACTTAGCCTTAAAAATCAAAAACTCTGAACCTAGTACTTATGAGGAAGCCCTGGAATCAAAAGACTCTAAGGAATGGCTACATGCCATGAAAGAAGAAATGAAGTCTCTGAACAATAATAAAACTTGGGATCTTGTGCCTAAACCAAGTAATTGTTCAATCATAGACTGCAAATGGGTTTTTAAGATCAAACAAGAAAATACATCAAATCGTTTTAAAGAAAGACTTGTTGCAAAAGGTTTCACATAAAAAGAGGGCATTGACTATACTGAACTATCTGCACCTATAGTAAAATACAGCACTGTTAGAACCATATTGGCCTTAGTTGCTCACTGTGATTGAGAGTTAAAACAGATGGATGTCAAAACTGCATTTTTGCATGGCGACCTAGAAGAAAGGATTTACATGAAACAACCCATTAGTTTTAAAAACAAACAAAAATCTAATCATGTCTGTTTGTTGAAAATTATTTATATGGTCTAAAGTAGTCTCCCAGACAGTGGAACAAAAAGTTTAGTCTGTTCATGCATACTCTGTATTTCAAAAGAAGTGCTTATGACAAAAGTGTCCCTGTTTTCCTGTTATTATATGTTGATGATATGTTGATAGATAGTCCAAGTCTAACTTTAATAAAGGAACTTCTAGAAAGCTTAAGCAAACAATTTGAAATGAAAGATTTGGGAAATGCTAAGAAAAGTCTGGAAATGACTATCGATAGAGACAGAAAGAACTCCACTATCTTGCTGAATCAAAAATCCTATATTATGTCTATGTTGAAAAAAATTCTATGTCTAATTCCAAATTTGCACCTGTTCCATTAGCTGGTCACTTTCAGTTAAGTAAAGATCAAAGTCCAAAAACTAAACTAGAAAAGGAGCAAATGGAGAAGTTCCCTTCTCAAATGCCATAGGCTCAATAATGCATTTAATGGTCTGTACTCGACCCGATATAGCCTATGTCATTAGTTGCTTAAGCAGGTACATGTCAAACCCTGGAACTCCTCACTGGGATGCCTTGAAGTGGTTATTAAGGTACCTAAATGGCAGTAATGATCTCGGGATAAAATTTTCTAAAAGTAATAATGGCGTGAACTTAGTAGGATATGTTGACTCCAATTCTGCCAACGATAGGGATAGCAGAAAATCCACAACTTACTTACATATTTACTTTATGTGGAGCATGCATAAGTTGGAAGTCTCAGCTTCAGCCTATTGTTGCTTTATCAACCACTGATGCAGAGTATAGCTACTACTGAAGCTTTAAAAGAAGCCATATGGCTCACAGGTTTGATAAAAGAAATTGGTTTTCTCAAAGATAATGTTACTTTGTTTTTTGATAGTCAGTCTGGCATTCAACTTTGGAAAAATTCAATTTTTCATGACAGGACAAAACATATTGATTTCAGATATCATTTCATAAGAGATATTGTTGAAAAGGAAATAATAAACCTAGAAATGATAAGGTCTGACTCAAATCCTGCAAATGTGGGAACTAAGTGCTTGACTATTGAAAAATTCACAAATTGTCTCAGAATTTTAAATCTTGCATGACTTATTCTTCTAACTGTATATCCTTTGCAAAGTCTTGTTCTTTTTGCAGGTACCTCCAAAAGGCGTAAAGGCGATGATGAATGCTAGATCCGGCCTTGAGCCTGGTTCGCTTTCGAGTCCTGGTCCAAGGTAGAGAATGTTAGAATAATGTGGCCCATGACCCTTGGGAGGCCCAAGCTAACTAAAGCCCAGATACTCCAAGACCTGGATGGCCCAGAGCAAATACTACAAAAGGCCCACTCCACTCTGATCACTCAGCCCACTCAAGTTGCTCGGCCTATTCAGTTCTGACCCATTCCGATACCCGACCCACTTACATGAGGTATTTATAGGGTTTCCCATTGACCCTAATCTATCTTTCCCCATTTCTTCTCCAGACTCCTCCTTTCGCCTCCTTGAGGCGCCTTTTCCATCTCCTCCTCTGTAACTCCCCCTGCCGTTACCAATGCCATCGGGAAATGGCTTCACCGACCATTCTCTCCACCATCCTCCCTTCTCCTTGTCCTATAAAAGTTGTCGCCACCTTTTATGGAGAATAACCTAAGATCTGAGTATTTACCCTCTCCTCTGCAGAAGCCCTAAAAGCATCCTGAGTGGTTCTAAGTGACTCTGTGGCTGAGTGTTTACTGAGTGAATCCTTTGTGGAAGTTCTGTACTGTTTCAAAGGAAGCCTGTGTGGCTCTCCTCTGAGTTTGCTTTGGTGCAACCGGTCGAAGAGTACCAGCCTTGTGGTTGTGAGTCTCTCTCCTAGATCTGGCTCCCCAAGCCTACAACGTTTTTGTAGTTCTGTTTAATTCTGTACCCCCCCCCCCCCCATTTGTGATCTGTAATTTAAGGTTGTTGTAACCCATCCCCCTCTATAATTTTAATTTGTGTAATATCCCTGGGTGATCCACTGGTGGTGCGTCCACCCAACAATCCCCATTAATCTTCAATCAAGCCTACTTTTTCACAAGGTATGATTTAGTCATACCAAGTGAAAGAGGTTTGATTGAAATTTATTTGTCTCTTTCCAAAAGAGACAAGTTAATTAGTCATCAAAGGCTTAAAGGGGGCGATTTTTATGCTTCCAAAAGAAGCAAAAATCGGCCTCCTTGTTTTAGAAGAAGCACAACTTCTTCTAATTCCAAAATTGGAATTATTATCTCTCTTGGGTCAATATTTAATGGATCGGATTTTATTGTTATCCAATTACAAAAAGCCCAAGAACTAAATCCTATTTAATTCATGTCCAATTAAATTATTCTCTTAATCTTTTAATCCAATTAAAAGATCCAAGCTTTAAATCTCTAATTAATCGATAAATCCCATTCACCGATAATCGAGAGCTCGATACAATATCAGCCCGTCTATCCAATGGACAATCCCATAAGTAATCCAATTACTTATCATCCTCCGAATTGACTCCAAGTCAATTCCTTCACCTCCTCGGTGATTTGTGTGTGACCCTTTTTGGTTCACCCTCATCTAAACTTGGGCTCGTGTCCAACAGGAGCCCGTCACCATGGGTATAGTCCTTCCATCTACCGTTTCCGGGCCTTAGTCTAGGGTATGGAATTGGGCGTCGGTTCCCATCCTTGACTAAACGTCTACGCTTAATACTCGAGATTGTGCATGCCTCATTACATCGACGTAAGAAACCATTTCATGCTTGATCAACCACTGTAGCCACAGGTTCAAGCAGCATGAATGTGTCTCCAACTGCATAGGAGATCCTCTATCATATACTGATAGGGGATGGATCCTCTTTTTGAAACCCACCGTCCTTGCTACACACTCTGACTGCACTGGACAAGGTTTATAATGAACATGTCTGCGACATGATCACCTCTCGCTAGATAAACAATACATCTATCGTGTGCACGTGACTGTCGTGGTTCCTCAAGTCCGAGGACTACTCCCATACTATCTGAACCGGAAAAATCCAATCATACTGACCAAGCCTCCAAGGCTTCCATATGATATCCCCGCGAGTCAGCTCAGTCGGCTCGACCCCAGTTGACCAACCCACCAAGATCGTATAGGCGTCCCACGCCTGTCGCCGATGAAACACGGTACTCATACAATGAATATGACTCTTGGTGCAAGTCTCAATAGGACTCTCAATGCCCTGTCTCGAGATCCTCAACTTGGAAGGTTTCAGACTCAACCCTTTATCAGTTGATTTCATAACCACCATCTAATGTATGGCCTAACTGCATAAGTTGTTAACGTGATTCTGTGGGATTTGTTGTGATATATGTGAAAAGACATTTAACATATGAGAATGAACACAATAAAGACAATACCAATTGTAACGAATACTCATTTTATCTATTACATAATATTAATACACGAGTTGTCATATATATTACAAAAGCCAAACTAATTGACTTTTTGGTCACCTATTCTAACAAAGGGTGGCTGGCGACTTGGGCGACACGATCCCCTTTTTTATTTTTACTTATTTATTTTTATTTGTTATATTTTTTATTTATTAAATTTTAATATAATGAGCTAATTTAATTATGTATGTTTTTTGTTTAAATATAATTATATTTAAAAAAATAAAATTATTTACCATATTTTAGCAATAAAATCGTGTTTTTTATTTTTAAAACTTATAAATAATATTAAAATAATCCTAAAAATATGCATATTAATTTAATTTGGTATAGTAATATATTTTACATATAAATATTAGTGGTTATTAATTGTTTAGGATTTATCATACTCCTAAATGTAAAGAATCAACCAAAAACAATAAAGAGATGGGATGGTTTCATAAGATATAGGCAATTTTGTCCATTCAAGTATATCAAAGGTTGAAAATGGGTGAAAAATTTATTCCACTCGCATTTCTAACCCGTGTAAGCGACCCTCCATTTTTTTTTAAGGATTTTTTTTGCAAGGTTTATGATCATAGGGTTTTTTTCACTATTTAATTAACATAAATAAGTTTTTAGCCATTTTTCTTTTTCCCACAGGGGTATTACGCAATTTTCCCTTCATTTTTTTCTTTCACAAGAATTATTATTTATTTATTTATCAACTGATCTAGTTTTAACATTTTAAATTAATTTGTACACAATTTAATTTAATACGCTACACCTACTAACTACTTTTATTAAATAATAGAGTATTTTTAATTTAAATTTATACTATAACTATACTAATTTATTATAAAAAAAAAAAAACCTTTTTAGTGTCTAATACGGAGGTTATTATGTGAATTTGACCCTTTTAACACATCACGTCTTCTTTATTTCTGATAGAATGGGAAACTTTCATTATCATGAAAACAGATAATGGTCCAGAGAAGTAGGCCCACTATCGCAAAATACATCCGAAGTAAGGAAAGGGGGCGGGACGGGACCCTCCCAATTTGCCCCAAAGGCCCATTTTGAAATGTTGTGGGCAAATGAGTTACAGAGTCTAGGGATGTGTCTAAAGCTCCAGTTGGGTCTTAGTTCCCACATTCTCCTGATTTCCTTGCAGTCCAAATTCGCACTCCAATCCACATCACTTTGGTCGTCTTGGATCCATTTGATCGCTGCCAGAGAATCAGTCTCAAAGATAACTTTGTTTCAAGTTCCAAAGGTGCATTTTTTCCGCAACAATTCGAATGGATCTTGGCTCTGCCATCGATGCATTGTACACAAGGATCTCTATTGTTTCTGCTCGAGTAAGTTGGCTCAGGTGATTCCTCACAACGAAGGCAGCAAAGCATTTGTCATCTTTGAAAGCAATGTCGGAATTTACTTTGAGCCAATTCTCCGGAGGTGGGAGCCATTTGCAGTTTGTCTGCGTTTCATTCCGTTTGGAGAGTCTTGTGTTAATGAACGCCAAGACTTTCTGGCTAGTGCTCAGTGCAATCTTTTCTGGTGATCGTGGTTGTTTCCGTGAGTGAGGTCATTTCTGGTCTTCTAGATCAAGTCCAGCGTGATTGCCCACATTATGATGAACTCCTCTTGGATATTGCAGTCCAGGAAGAAAGTTGAATTCTTGTTTGAGATCAGCCAAATTCTTAGAGATCAACCAAGAAAAAATCTCACTTGCCACTTAGAGATCAGCCAAATTCTTTCTGCAAATGGGCAGCACAGGAACAAGTGGTGTGAACTCTCAGCCTGCAAGTTACAGAGAGGGCAATTAGTATCTTGAATGTGGAAAAATTGGTTAAGCTTACCTCTAGTGGGAAGTGAATCGAACAGAATTCTCCATATTAGCAATTTGTATCTATTGTGAAGGTTCAGTTTCCAAATCCTCTTGCTAACCGCCTCGCTCTCCGGTTCGTCTTGAATCACAGGTTGTTGGATGGCACGGAAAGCTGCTTTAGTTGAGAATTTCCCTGTCTTGGAGGGAACCCAAAACGGCTGAGAAGGTTCTGGGTTTTTTGGAATTGGAAATTTCATGATCTCTCGGACGACATTCACATGGAAAAGCTGGTGGAGCAGTTCTGCATTCCACTGATTGCTGTTGTGATTCATTAGGTCTCGGACGAAGATTGGTAGGTTGGGGTTGAGGATTCCCGGGCGTTCAGGGGAGAAATTTTGGATTGAGGGGATCCAGGGGTCGTCCCAAATTTTGGTAGCAACACTTTTGGACACTGTGAAACAGGTCCCTAATTTGATGAGTTCAGTGCATTTCATGACATCCTTCCAAATCCAGGAGGACTCTTTTGTCTACATAGGGAAACAAGTTTCCTTCATTCTTCAAATATTTGGCTTGGATCAGCTTGCACCAGAGGCGTTCAGGTTTTTGGAGAATGGTCCAAGCAATTTTAGAGACCAACGCTTTATTGAAATCCCCAAATCTCCTAAGGCCAAGCCCTCCCTTATCCTTTGGTTGGCATATTTGAGACCAGGGTTTGAGGGCTAGGAAATGATTTTTGTCAGCTTCCATGTTGGTTCTCCACCAAAAGCGACGTACCATAGAGTCCATCTTGAGGCATGCACTTCTTGGGAGAAAAAAAGGTGGACATTTGGTACACTGGGAAAGCTTGGGCAATATTCTTGATCAGAACCAATTTCCCCGCTCTCGACAGATTTTTTGCCTTCCATAGGGACAGTTTCTCTGTCATCTTTTCAATGATTTCATTTGATATTTGTTTTTCAGGATGGCGGTTTGCAAAATGGGAGTCCCAAGTGCTTGGCCTTGTGGTTGCATTCAGACATTTGTAGAATGTCGAGGATGAGGCGTTTCTTCCTATTTGGGACATTTGAGCTGAAATGAATAAAAGATTTCCGGCAGTTGGCAACTTGGCTTGACCATTCTTCAAAAAAGGAAAGACAATGGTGAATGGTGCTAGCATCTCCTTCTTCGGCCCTACAGAAAATAGTTAGATCATCAGCATAGAACAAATGCGAAATTGAGAGGGCATTCCTACAAATTTTAATTCCTTTAAACTACCCGTGGGATTCTGCTTGGCTGAGGAGTCTAGATAGAACTTTCGCATAAATAATAAAAAGGTAGGGGGATAAGGGATCTCCCTGTCTAATGCCGCGCGATAGTTAGAAGAAGTCAAAAGGGGCTCCATTCACAAGTATGGAGAAGCTTGGTGACGAGATACATTGAGAAATCCAATTGATAAACTCATCACAAATTCCGACACTCTTAATGAGATCAAGCAAAACTAGCCATTCAACACGATCGTATGCTTTTGTGAGATCGATCTTGATGGCCATGTATCCTTTCCTGCCTTTTTTCCTATGAAGATAATGCATAAGTTCATGTGATAAGATGGAATTTTCGTTAATCGTTCTACCTGGGACAAATGCCATTTGAAGTGGTGAGATGATTTTCTGGAGTAGTGGTTTGAGTCTATTTGCCAATATTTTGGAAATGACTTTGTAGATTGTGTTGCATAGGTTGATGGGTCGGAACTGATCAACAGTAGCTGCTTTCGTGTTTTTAGGGATGAGGGTGATGAAGGTGTGGTTAATGGCATGACACATTTGACCCGAGGAGAAGAAATGTTGGACTACTTCGATCATTTTGTTCCCCACAATGTGCGAATAATGTTTAAAAAAGCTGGGAGGGAATCTATCGAGGCCTGGGCTTTTGAAAGATGCCATTTCAAAAAGAGTTTTTTTTTATGTCCTCTGAAGTCGGCATTCTACACAGTTCCACATTATCAGAATCATCCAACACAGTAGGCATAAGTTGGTGAATATGGTTAGGCATGACAAATTGATTCTCTAAGAAATCTGATTTAAATAGAGATTGGAAATAAGCAGAGAATTCTTTACCAATTTGAGCCCATTCAGTTACCATATGTCCATCTATTGTTCGGATTGAGTGGATATGGTTGGCCCGAGATTGTAGGATGGTTGTCAAGTGGAAATACTTCGTGTTTGCGTCGCCTTCTTCAAGCCGTTGTTGTTTAGCCTTTTGTCTCCACTTTGTTTCAAGTCCCTTTAGTTGTTCATCAAGCTCCCATTGGAGGTTGTTTTCCATGGCAATTACTTCATTGGATTGGTCACGATTCTGCAGCGTTTTCAGGTGTTGTTTGATGGTCGCATTATGACTCTGGCACCATCCAAAAGTTTCCCGATTCCAGCTTCTCAGCCTAGTCCGCAGGAGCTTAAGAAGGTCGTGTAACCTACGTAATAGATTACCTGTGACACTAGACAACCAAACATCAGCGACAAAAGTTTCGCATGAAAAATCTCTACACCACATTTCTTCAAAAAAGAAGGGTCTCGGGTTATGATCATCATGTGGGTGGGTGTTAAGTAGTAGAGGCAGTGATCAGAGGCTATAGCCGAGAGATTTAGGAGGAGAGATTTGGGGAATAAGAGACACCACTCAGGGTTAGCTACTGCTCTATCTAGTCTTGATCGGATATTAGCAAGGCCTGGCCTTTTGTTTGACCACGTGAATTTACAGCCAAAAAAGCCAATATCAATCAAATTACACAACTCAAGTTCGTCTCCCATGGCATTCCTCGACGCACAAGCAAAAGGTTTTTCCCCCCTCTTTTCAGATTGAGAAAATGACAGCGTTGAAGTCCCCCAGAGCTACCCAAGGTCCAGAAAATGAGTTACAGATATCATGGAAATCTTTCCAAAAAGCTGGTTTAAGGGTTGAAATGGACGGGCAATGTACACCCGTAAGTTGCCATGGCTGCGGAACTGCATTCAAGTGAATTAAGGCATTGATCATCCAAGAATTTTTCAAGACAATATTCACAGTTAGGCTAGGGGTCCATGCTAGACATAATCCCCCAGCTTTATTCAAGGCAGGAACGTACTCAAAATGCAGTAAATTAAAGGATTGCAAAAGGGAAGAGAGCTTATCAGTGTTTGCGGTTTTAATTTCATAAAGGAAAAGGATGTTCGGTTTGTGAGAGCGAAGAAGGTCCCATAGCGTTCTCCTTGTTGTAGGCCGGGCCAACCCACGGCAATTCCAAGCGATAATCTTCATGGCTGTCTACTCCGGTGACCCCTTTAGGCCCTCGATGAAGTTTGTTGACATTTAAGTTTCCAGGATCATAGTATCTTTTTAAAGGAGATTTATCACAGAGCTAAGTAGACCATCATGCTCATTTCTGCTCCCATCATAAACTTTATTTTTGTTTCTAGATTTTTCTTTCATCCTCAGGATTCTTCTTTCTTTCTGAACTGTAGTCTTTTTCCAGGTAAGACTCTGATTTTTATCCTGTAATGTGGTACTGAAGGGCGGGGAGGGGTGGATGTGTATGGAAGGTGGGTTGGTGAGTAGAATATCGGCCCCTGTGAATCAATAGTCATTTTTGGTCTCTTATATATTGGGCTAGAATCAGGTTGGGTTTGGGCATTTCTTTTGGATGAGATGTTTTTGGGTGATGTTGGTGGGCTGGTTTTAATGAGGTTTTTAGTAAGTTCAGACGGCTGGGGGTGCATTTGGGCCTGAGTTTGCAGCCTATTTTTTTGGCCCAGGTTTTCAATAGCGGTATAGGCTTTTGGGAGCCCAGTTGGCTTTTTGTGGTCCAGAGGGGTGACTGTTAGGTTTACAGGTATAGGCTCTGCTAGTGACTAGTTTTGGTCAATTAGGGTGAGGGTTTTAGGTTGCAGGCGGGGGCAGGTGCTTTGGTTGTTTGGGTTCGGGCGAAAGGCTTCTCGTATGAAAAGTGGGTTGTCAGGGTTCTTTATGGCAGGTGCCAAAATGTTGGGGGAGTCATTTTCTTTGTTCCTGTCATCTGCCAGTGCAGGGTCAGATATGGCAATTTTGGGGTTCTGGGCGGGAGAGTAGGGTTTGTTGTCGTGGTTGACTTTTTCGATGGGTTGTGTATGGGAGGATTCGATGGAACTTTCTGGTTTTCCGGCGGGATGAGGGTTGCACCTGGCTTTGTATATGTTCATGAAAGGGTTGGGGATCGAAGCATTTTCTGCTTTAATCCAAGGTCCGAAGCGGAAGAGTTGTTCCGATGGTAAGTGGGGGTTTTGGTTTGGTAGGACAGGTATTGATTTTGTGTCCAACAGTACCACAAATATGACAAAAATCACCAAGTCTCTCATACCTGATTTCAAGTGCTGATTTTTTATTTCCTTGGTTGCTGAAGGTGATGTGGTCTTGAAACGGTTTTGACACATCGATTCCACTCTGATTCGGAGGGCTTTCCTCCAACGATGGCTGTTATTGGCCAGATCTGATTCAATGAATTTTCCAAGCAAGTTCCCAATTTTCTCTACCACTTTTTTGGTAGTGTTGATAACAAGGAGACCTCTTGGTCGCCGATGAAACACGGTATTCATCCAATGAATACGACTCTTGGTGCAAGTCTCGATAGGACTCTCAATGCCATATCTCGAGATCCTCAACTTGGAACGTTTCGGACCCAACCCTTTAGCAATTGGTTTTATAACCACCATCCAATGCCCAACTGCATAAATTGTTAACGTGGTTTGTGGGCTTTGTTGTGATAATGTGAAAAGACATTTAACATATCAGAATGAACACAACAAAGACAATACCAGTTGTAACGAATACTCATTTTATTCATTACATAATGTTATGATACATCGAGTTGTCAAATATATTACAAAAGACCAAAAATCAATTGGCTTTCTGGTCAGCTATTCTAACTAAGAGTGGCTGGCAACTTGGGCGACACGATCTCCTTTTTTATTTTTATTTATTTATTTTTATTTGTTATTTTTTTTATTTTGTAAATTTTAATATAATGAGTTAATTTAATTGTGTATGTTTTATGTTTAAATATAATTATTAAAAAATTAAAATTTTGGTTACCATAATTTAGCAATAAAATCGTGTTTTTTATTTTTAAAACTTATAAATAATATTAAAATAATCCTAAAATTTTGATATTTTCATTGCAAAATATGCATAATAATTTAATTTGGTGTAGTAATATTTTTTACATATAAATATTGATGATTATTAATTATTTAGGATTTATCATACTCTTAAAATGTAAAGAATCAACCAAAAAAGATAAAGAGATGGGATAACTTCATAAAATATAGGCAATTTTGTCCATTCAAGTATATCAAAGGCTGAAAATGGGTGAAAGTTTATTCCACTCGCATTTCTAACGCGTGTAAGCAACCCTCCATTTTTTTAGGATTTTTTTTTTTACAAGGTTTATGATCATAGGGTTTTTTTTTTAATTAACACAAGTAAATTTTTAACATTTTTTCCTTTTTCACTAGGGGTACTACGTAATTTTCCCTTCATTTTTTTCTTTCAAAAGAATTATTATTCATTTATATATCGACCGATCTAGTTTTAACATTTTAAATTAGTTTGTACACATAAATTAATTTAATACGCTACACCTACTAACTACTATTATTAATAATAGAGATGTTTTTTAATGTAGATTTATACCATAACTATATTAATTTATACTATTATATAAAAGAAACCCCTTCTATACTCATAAATGACGGTTAATGACACCGTCGCACCGTTTTTTTATAATGTAAAAATAACCCTCAGCTGATAAGCTAATTACTTTATTCAACTTTTCAAATTTTATATTAATTGATAAATTAGTTTTTTAATGCGATATGTTAGTTATATATTTTACTCTTATTTATAATATATTTTAAAGTATAAAAAACTATTTGTTATATATACGTAGGAATCACGTGCCACGAGGGTTAGTTATTAAAAAAAAGTTGGTGTCTAATACGGAGGTTATTATGTGAATTTGACCCTTTTAACATATCACGTCTTCAAAGCCACTCTCTCTCTCTACATAATGGCATAACCAACCAACCCCATGAGTGATCAATCATGAATGAGAATTATTTGTAAATATGTTAAATTTTTAGATAATCATTTAATGTTACATGTTATATCTTATAAGTTGTCTGAAGTCAAATAATTAGGTGCCCTTTTATTAAAATGTTGAAATATGGAGGTGAAAAGAAATATCTTATACATACGTGATACATTATGTGCAATGTATGTACTTTGTTGGATTTTTAATAAAACTGATCATTATAAAAACTCCATCAAACATGAAATTTGTTATTTTCTTTTTTAGACTTTATTTGTAGGGGATCGAGAAAGTAAAATGATACAAAATATAAGACATTACATTGTAAATAATAGAGGAGAGGAACACTATTGTTGAATAAAAGCTACGAACTTAGAGATCAATGAAATTTCAATTACGATTGTACTCCTATTTTATTACTATATAATAAAAGATTTTTCTAATACATTTTAATGATTTTATAAGGGTAAAGATTTTTAATAATTTGTATTAATATCTCATAAAATATTGTGAAAAATATTATTGTCTCACTACACTCAATACTCTCTAATCTAAAACTTATGCAACTCGATGTCTTATCTAGCGACTCAAAAACAAATGCGAATTCTTTTCTCAACTAAGTATGTGTAGATGGACAATTCAAACTTACACGTAGCAAAATAATAGTCTCAAGAAGCTAGGTACAACTTGGGAAATCAAGATCGGTTGGCTTACAAGGATAGTAGAAAAGTATAGCTAGGAAACAATAACACAATTTGATTTCGCGACCTGCTACTTAGAACATTCAACCAACCCCAAGCACGAGTAAACCAATCCACACAACGACACACTTGGTTTGAGCACAAATTGAGGGGTTTGTGAATTTGAATCACCAACCTGATATGCTAGATTGACAAAGCAAGGTTTCACTAAAACTAAAAAAGGGATATAAACTCTCCAAAATATGAGAACTCTCACAATATTTCTTAAACTTAGATAAATTCTTGGTTCTTCCATTTACCTGGTTGATACATGCTTTTTATAAGTCAAAACACTTTCAAATTGACCATACATATCCTCAAGTGACTCCTTGATGGATGTAATAAGTCTATTTTATTAATTATATATATTATGTTGAATGGAATAAACAAAGAAATTTGGATGAAAGAAGAGAATGAGCAGTACCTGGTGATGTAGAAAGTTGACTGTCGGAGAGGGACAATATATAGATAGATAGATGCCTCTTGATGTCCTAAATAAACACTCTCACTACACCTACTAGTCTACTACCAAGAACAACTCTTTTCCTTTTTTTTCCAATTTTTTCTTCCCAAAAGAGTTATATACTTCTATATATTTATTAAAATTTTGGGTAGTTTTGTGTTCTTATTTTTTTTCTCTTCTCTCTCCGGGTCAAGTATTGCAAGTGTACAGAGGCATATGTTGCAATAATTCCATTTGATTTATCAACTCTTTAGGTGTTGATTAGGGGAGTAATTTAGCATTATTTTTGTTAGTGTGGGTGAAAATAGATAATTAATTTAATTAAAAAATAAAATTATATTACTAATTTCGTTTTGTAATAAAATAAAGGATAAATTACAATCACTTCCTCTAAGGTTTGACATAATTACAAATACCCCTCATTGTTTGAAAAATTACAAAATACCCCCTGAAGTTTATAATTTTTAACCAAAGTCCTAAAATTAACTATTTTGTCCTTCAATTTTTTTATTAAAATTATAAAAAAATCGACCAAGGCAAATTGCATTATTGCTCCTATGTGTAAAAAATTTAAGAAATCATTCCTTACGCGTTATAGTCCAAAAAAGTTTTAAAAATTAAATAACACATAATTCACTACATAAGAGCATTTTGATCAGTTCACTCATAAAAATAAATGAAAATTGATTGTTTGTTAGACTGTTACAAACTTCGGGAGGATATTTGTTATTATACCAAACCTCAACCTCAAGGGAGATAGTTGTTATCCTAAAATAAAATAGATGTATGGGGAATGAAGAAATCAACTTCAATTCACAATAAATCACATTGACCTAAAAAAGAGGTTCACATTTATATTACAGGCCAAAAACAGTAAGGCCAACTTCTACGAAGGGGAAAGAAAGCCAACCAAATCAGAGCAGACCATCTTCCACTCGTATGAAGAGAGACATCTGGAAACAGATTCATAGGCAGCTAGCTATTTAACCAAACATTACTGATTTGCTTTATCTTCCTCAATAAAAGAAAATATAAACTACCAAGAAATGATATTTTTATATAAAGTAAACAATAGGTAGATAGGTTGAAGGGGTGTATTAATTGGAAATCAGCTCAAAGATTAAATTACATAATTCAGAAACTACACTTCAGCCACAAGGAAAATGAATCCATGGAATATATAGCAGCAAGAAGAAGTCAAATTCCGTGTTTAGCAAGGCTCGACTACTTCCCCTTGATAGAAGCCGCCTGTATCTAGATTTACAGAGCCCCATCCTTTTGTTAATCTAGAAAACAATAGAGTACAAGTAAAGCAGCACAAAGCTCACCTCCAAGAAGCACATAAATTGCTTGTCCAATGGCTGCTTCATTGAAGGGCCGCAGTTTAAAGGGTAACTAGGGCTCGAGAACGATGACTCTGAAAACTTGTATTAGTACTAGCAGAATGAACATGACTAAGATCATTAAGTTCTGCAGATGCTCTTCGACAGGGACAGAAAAGAATGGATGAACTTGATTTCAATCTGGTACACTTCCTTACAAACCTTGAATGACAAGATATCAGTAATGAACAACATTTAAGAAAATACAATAAAGACTCCAAGGAGAATAATTAAATAACTGTTCCCAGCTTCTTCTTCTTTTTGGAGCTTGTTTGCAGATTAGTGCGACAGCACCCAATATCTATGCTATCATACCGTGAAGCTACAGAAGGGCAGCAAATATCCTAGAAGAAAATTTCTAATGCTCACTCACTCCAGCTTTATCCTGTCAATATCAGTCATTACCCCTTCTAGCTGCACAAATATATGTGTAGGAAGAAGGAAGAACATTGTCAGCACATTCATTATACAAAGAAACTTGGCAAGAATCGCTATTTATTCATATGGATTTTACCTTGACAATTTGGCGCATAAAATAATCTCCATTCCGTTTTGCTGGTTTTGATTCGAAAACATGTATCATGTCCTGCAACGAAGGACAAGTCAAATAGATCTTAGAATGCAACAAATAAGGAGTGTCATTATTGTCAAACCTAAAACCTACTTCCGGACTCGGTGGTCCTAGGACCTAAACATTGAAAAAGAGTTACATGCATGATCGTGGTATACTGCTACAATATAGTCAGTAGAATCTTGTAGAAGAATGGGTACTTTTGCAGATAACTTCTTATTTATGTGACATGTCAAGAAAAATATAACTTTTGTGCCCCGACAAAGTCTTCAATTAAAAAGAATTCTGTATCACAAGGAGAAAATAAATACACAGTTGTTGCCTCCTTACTTTAAGAATAGGAATAAAACTTAATTTATAAGAATAAAGCTGCCACTGTACAAACAAGCCAAATAAAACTTACATCATCAATGTAGAAATCGATATCTGCATTTGAGGTGATTTTTCCATCAGAATCTACGGAATGTGTCTTGTGTTTGTATGTCATCAAAATTGTCCTGTGGACAGATAATATAAAAGGGTTGTTCGAATCAGTATGATTAGGGCAATAAAGCAAGGCCTCAAGTTGAACGCTTATCAGACCTCAAGGTAGGTTCATCCACTTCCATGTAAGTTGCAAGCTTCCCAAGGGAGATTGTGGAATACACTTTTAAGTATGTTCGGACCCCTGACAATAGTTGTTGCTGCTTCACTTCATAAAGGAACAACTTCAACTGTAGCCTATAGGCATCCTGAAACAGTTAAGCAATGATCAATATGGTATGCAGTGTGTCATATAAAAGTTCAAGATACAACTTCTAAGTACTTAAGGCCCACAGTTTGCATTGCTTTAACAGAAATCAATGCACTCCATCGGAGTGTCTGATTTAGTTGCATTAATATGTTTTCCATTCAACTTGTGAATTCAATCACTGCAATTGTGGAACATATTATTGCATTAAAAAACATACCATCCTATGATGGTTAATTTAGCTTCGAATTAAAACCAGAAGATCCCCATTAAAGATAAAAGTTAACCCTTACTCGAGGTTAACTTAAGTTGATACGCTCGTACCTGGTTGTAGTTTACAAGAGGTTCCTCGTAGCTTGGAGGAGCTGGAGTAATGAACTTTGGGCATGCATATGAGAAGAGCTCATCATAAAGAGCAAATGCCTCATCATCATATCTCTGCATCCTCAACATCTTTTCACCATATTTTTCCCGCAATTGGGAGTTCACAGTCTCGTCAACAAGCTTCACTTGGGGACAAAGAGAGAGAGAGATAGCGAGCAAGGCATACATCTGCTCATTCTTCTTCAATATCTGCTCATATTGTGGAGATTTTTGATGGTATTGCTTAGTCTTGAAAATGTAAACAAGTATCTTATTAAATTCTCGAATTGCCTCCACATATCTATAAAAGCATGAAAGAGAATGGATTAGGATAAAATCCTGCGTAAACTGTATTTCTTCAAAAACTAAAACTAAAAATAAATGGTCATTGCTCTAACACTGAACTATTATACACATTTACGCATGTTAAAAATTATGCCAAGTTATAGGAATCTACAAAGTCCAAACAGAGATGGATTTTGAACACATAGATGGGCTTTATAGTTTGAAAGGTACGGTAAAACCGGCATCGATTGTTCGCTAAGGCATCAAATGAATAGGAATTAAAGCAACAGCGATGAACGTGATACATGCTTGTTGCCTGCTTGACTATCTCAATGGGTAGAAGAACCTTGCACCAAGAACCGCATGACTTAATAGCAAGAAGAAAGATGATTTTCTAAGAAGAAAAATAAGAACTTAAGCTGCAGAGGGGAACTTCAAATGAACAGGCAAGGTGGCTATTTTGATATATTAAGAGACGACTGCAACTTGCCATAAAGCAAGCCAGTGAAACGAAATTTCGAACTTTTTGCTCACGAGGCATTGAGTAAAATTTAAGATAGAAATCCAAATCCTACCCTAGCAAACAATTTAGAATTGATAACTAGACAGAAAATAAAAAACAATTATTCTAAGAGCTTCCATAACGAACAGGTCATGCCTACCTTCTGAGCATAAGATTTGCAAATCCATAATGATAGATTGTAGTAATATGGCTTCCAATAACACTGGTATAGACGCCTTGTTGACTTATGTCAATAGGGACTAAGCACTTCAAGCCAGTGTGATAATCTCCCAACAAACAGTGAACTCTCAGCAGGCCTATCATGCTAAAATATCCCAACACCTTCAAGACATTACTTCCTCCACTGTAATCATAACCATCAGTAGCAGTAAACTGTTCAAGGCCTTCCTTCTCCTGCTCCAGGATTTGAATGATCATAGACTTCTCCACAAGTGCTTGTAAGAAATTGAGGACACCATACACGTTCCATGCCTGATAAGAAAACATACATATTAATACTAGCTTTTTCCACCATCAAAAAATAGTATCGCTTGAAAATAATAAAGTACAAACGACAGGAGATTTTCTCCTAGATATGTCCAGAATCCGTCGACACCCTGAGATCAAGGTTTTTCAGCGGCTTAGGTAACGGGGAACAGGACCACATCCATTTACAAATTACACCTTGCAGTACCTAATATGGTTGTACAGACAGGCTTCATATGATTATTAAGTGTAAAGACCTGAGGCACAAATCACATTGCCAAACAATAAAAGTAAAAAGATAGAAGTCATAGACACATTCAAATAAAATGATTTGCCATAAAGTAGAAAATTCCAGTGAAACTGGTGATCTAACCATAATAAATACAGATAATTTTCCTTTTTCACCAATATTTGATTTTAATATTATGAGTACAGCAGTTCTGTTATCCAAGTTCCAGACCAGAACTATGGCATATGTGTTTTAATCCATTTCAGATGTAATAATATGAAAGCTCTACCAGACAAACAAATATCAAAAGTCTGGTCTGACAAAAGTAAAAGAGTATGATTACTGGAATTAGTACACTGAGCACAGCTTATGCAAATAAATTCACTTATAACCAAAAACACTATCATCTATATTATTCATACTGTACCTGATCATACTGCCGCAGAAGTGCAATCTCCTGCTCAGTCTTGTTCTTCATCTTGGCACGATATTGGCAGAATGACTGAAACTGGTAGACAAATTCATCCACCATGTCCCACAACCACTGATTTGGCAACTGCATATTGACCACCCCGTGCAATACAACCTGCATCCATAACAAGAAAACACATTCGCACACACTTTGAACATTCAAATCAAGTTAAAAGCCTTATTCATTTTTGACAAAAGCACCATTTTTGCAATCTAACTCTATAAATTTCTCTCTCCATACCATTTTGAATGTCCTAAACTTTACTTAGCATCCTTCCAGATAATTTAGTTTTTTAACAACTGCAGTTGCAGACAACCTGGGAAGTGTTGAAGCAAAAAAGAGTCACGATTCACCATCCCGAATAAAAAACAGATTCTGAGACCAGCTCAGCACAAGTCCGCACCCCCAACAACAAATATACTACTCAGCAAGCTCATCCCTGATAACCAAAGCCACTCCTCGCGCTCCCTCAATTTCAAACAACCCCATCGTAATACTCCAGCTACATACTTTAAAAGACATTACCCACACTCAAAACCAGTAGCAGCGCAACTCCCCCTCCCACGCAAACTCTTATCAACAAAATTACAAAGCAAAAACCATTCTAACCTGGAAGAGACTACAATAATTATCCCACGAGTCAATCCTCTGCTTAGGCGTGGGCGAAAGCCGCGCATACAAATGGCGGAACCACATCTCACGATACAGCAAGCAAAATACATGATCGTTATCAACATACGGCGCCACGGCATCGACGGAAGGCCAGGGGGAATCCTTAAAGAGCCTATCGCTGATGCTCTGGAATGAATTCTCGTACATCTGGTGAATCTCGTAAACATTCTTCTCCCGTATGTGGCGGTACATGTGGACCACGAATGATTTCACGGAGTCGGGTACGTGGTTCGGGTCGTACACGATGGACGGCGATTCTCCGGGAACAGGGAGATCGTGGTCGTATGACGTCATGCCGGCCATGGTGGTGGGTGGGAGTTGTTGCTTGGGCACGGAAAATTTGCTTCTCTTCCGCCGGAGAGACTGTGAGGGTTTTGGAGAGAGCTGAAAGCAGCGTGCAGTGCAGAGATGAGCTAAAAACTATTGGACTGGGCTTTTGGAATTGGGTAGCCAATCACTTCTGGGCTAGATTTTGGGTTTGGTTCTGTGTCGTAAAAATATATTTATTATAGTATTTAGAAGAAAAAATCAAATTATTCTATACTCCAATGCAAGTATGCAACTTATCCTTTTGGAGCTGACGTAACAAACTACACGAGCCCCCTAACGAAGCCAATATAAATCCGATCCGAATAAAAAAAAAAAAAAAAAAAGAAGAAGGAAGGGCAGTTTCATTATGGTGGTATACTAACCGCCTGTTCTGGAACTTCCAGTTCCAATCAAAGCATATAAATTCATAAACTTCGAGTTCCAATCAAAACATATAAATTCATAAATAGATCTGTATGTATAGCCACTTCAGTCGTGCTCATCCTTTTTTAAAAGTATCTTTTTTTTTAAAATATGATAAATAATGAATTATTATGTTCGCGATTATTCACCCACCGATGCAAAAAATGCTCAAGTTTTCTATTCTCATATGAGGTCACAAAGTGATTGGCAACAGGTTTGACATGAAGTGATTCATCCTTAAAGTTGATCGGTATAAATTCTCGTTTAAACTCAATCTGTTAAATTTAACAAACCAAATTTAAATAAAAAAAATTTATTCAATAAACTTTTGAACTCGACTCAAACTCGATTCGATTAATGTAAAAACTATTTTATAACGTTTCATTGGATAAGAAAAAGAAGAAATTAAGGACAAATAACATAAGGTTTAGTTAAACCAGAACTGTATGATCGTAAGCAGGAAAAGGAACAAAAAACATGTATATTCATAGACGACATATCCCTCAAATTTAAAGTTTTTAAAAAAATTCCCTGATAATTTTTCATGTATCATTTTCTTTTTGTTCTGTGACCAAGAAATGCATTCAAAGCACTTTCAGCCGTGAACCTGTCCAGAATTTGTAAGTTCATAAGTACAAAAGCTCTTCAGAAGTGGAGCGTGATGTCGAGATTCGAAGGATCTCTAAAGCTCCTCATACAATTTGTACATCTTGAGATACTTCCTAGCCAAATGCAAAAGCTTCAGCGTGGGATTAAAGTTCATTCCTTGCTGCCGGTCCTGATCTCAACTTAATGTGAATGTATCACCTAACGGCCACCACCGCACCCAAGCTGGATCTATGTCCACATTCACTGTGCGCCAGAAGTCATGGAAACTGCTCTTCGAATAAAGAGAACTCTGCGGATATACTTCACACTCTCTGGCGGGCGGAGTATGAATGGGTTATACTGGGAGCTTCTAGATAATCATCAGGTTCATCCTCCTCATCAGAGGATAGGAAAGATGGACCCATCCATGCTTTAAAACCTTCATTGACACGTCTCTCCATGTCGGGCGTGACTTCTGGCGGGTTTGCTTCAAGCATCTCTAACCCAATATTCCTACCAGCAAACTCACTCTCGTCGAGTATCACTGCTGCTTTTCTTCTGAGGAAGAAAGCAGCCCCTCCATGCAGAATGACCAAACTCCAACATGAAATTTCATAGCACCAAAACAGTGGCAAAGAGCAGCTGCTACCGAGTGTGAGTAGAGTTGAACCAAGAAATAGAGCAAGAAGACCAAATATGATGGCAAACACAATGTTCAGTATGGACAGACAGCGAACACCTCCTGTGAATAAAAATAAGAGAAGAATTTAAACTCAATACAGCCTCATGCCAAAAAAAAAAGGCACCATACAAGATGTATAAGAAATTTTAGCATTGTGAACTCATCATGAAAAGCCTTCGAAACCCCAAACAGCTTAAATAATTCCCACATCCAATATCTGTGCAGGAATATTTGAATCGCTGCTTGAGGTGCCTCCAGAAGGTACAGGCACCAAAATTTCGCTATAATGTTTTCTTTTTCAAAAATTTAGATTACCGAGTCTAGGTCCTCTAGGATACAGTAAAGGAAAGCCCCTTTCTTATAATCCAAAAGCCGGACATGATAATCAGAGGCATAAACAGATAAACAAAGAACAAATAAAGTACAAGGTAAAATGGCACTCACAAAGTCATAAGATGGGAGGCAAATGAGTGCAACTACATTGAATCAGTGATTGATACATCAACCATCAAAACTCTATTTTTATTAATTTATTTTTTGTCTTCCTTTATATCAAGCATAGCAACAGAGAAGTTTCATTCGCTTTGTGTTTTGGCTTCCCCTGCCACGTAATCATCGTAACAGATCTAATAAGTTCAAATGTGCGATATTACATAAATCCTTTCATCTAAAAGATTCTAACAACTACAAATATACTAAAGGGTTCCTACAGCATCGGCATGGAACAACCATATTTTGTATGCAGGTTACGCTCCATCTCAGAAGATTATAAGAACAGGTATATGATTTACTCCAGGGTTGTAGATAGTACACTGATCCTAGTAAAAGGAAAGGCTGTGTTACAATGATTGAGATCATTTTCCATAGCCTAGCACTGATGCAGACAAGAACAAGAATTCAGTTATTTTTTATTACTTCCGAAGGATATACCATGCAAAGAATTGTGCCTCCAAAGTTTCAGACACTTAAATACGTATCCAATAAGCTGGTGCTAACTTTGACATTCATCCGGGAGAAACCCACAATTAAAAGCAAAATCAAGTACAAGCAGATAGCATACCTCTTCTAGAAGCACAGTAATTGTTTTCAACAACCTTCAAGCACCCATGACGTACAGGAGCACTATAAGCAACAGTAATCCCTGCATGACAGTCAACACCTATTATTTCCAATTGAATAAACTCAGAGATCCATAGCAAACAAATGAAAAAGAACACATTTGTAATGAAGCCCATGGAACAACAAAATCATCTATTAGAGAGGACTGGTACAATAGACCCTCTTGAAGAAAACAATAAAATACACTTTGTCAGTCCATCAAAAGCAGATTAAACCTAAAGTACATCTGTGAAGCAAAATGTGATGGCATATTTCCTGTTCCGAGTATAGAGGAACAGTTCTTTAGAAACAGAATACCAAAGAAGAGATACAACGTATACATTTTCCTTACTCATCAGAGTTAGAAGTTCTCCTATTATCTAGTCTATTTTATTGTATATCGTTTTAGTCCAGTCGGGAATAGCCTTCCAAAGACCAGTTCCTAGGCTATTTGGCATTAACCAGGCATTTCACTGCCGATTTTCTAAAAGGATCTGCCTAAGACTATAAGATTGTCAAGCAACGAAGACTTGCATGTGCATTCCAGAAGGAACGGGGTAGGGTGAGATTGATAAGCGCTTATATAGCAATTTCAAAATCCACCACATTCTCAAATCTAAATAAGTGATGACAAAAAATGGAAAAACAGTTATTCAATTCAAAATATTCAGAAACTGATTTCATAAAACACTAAGCTGCTTGGACACGAACAAATTAGGATTGCCATTTATTATCACAGATCGATAGCTGACATATTCAGTAGGAGTTTATAAAACATAACTGCTGCCACTAGTTACAATACAAATGCAATCGGCAGTTGATATAAGTTTAATTCCTTAAACCTGAACATAGAAGAACTATAGAAACTCTAGAATTTAATATCAACAAATTCATTCCAAGGCGACTTCAAATTCACCTTTCCTCACCTGCAATCAGGTAGACCACAGAAGCTGCGAAGATCATGGCGGAAGGAACAAACACCACCATCCAGTAATAATCAACCGTCTCCTGATCCGTCAAAACAAACGCGCCGGGCAAAAGATCCGACTCACCGCGGCCAGCGACGCTCGCCACCGGGGTGGTGAAATTAATGGAGAGAGGCTGAATCCTAAGATCACGGCAGAAGGGCCGCCTCAAATTGTCATCTGGAAAAACTATTTTCAAGCTAATTACAGTGGAAACCAAAACAGAAAGGGAAATTAAGGTTAGGGAGAGGGAAATCAGTGGCTTCTGTATCTTCTGCCAGGCCTTCTCCTCCTCGCGGAGGCTCTCGTACTCGTGCTTCGGCATGAATGCCTGCCGCAAGGCGTCCCCAATTATCGCCATTCCCAATGCGTAAATATTTCACATATATACAAAACTTTGCCTCGTTGCCTTCACGAGCAAAGGAGCTAGGGTTTTGGTCGGATTCGGTCGGGGGGTGGGGTGGGAAGTTGGGGGGTTGAGAAGGAAACTTGAAAATGGAAAATGGGGTTTTAAGTATTAGCTGATATTGCGGTTCAAGTTCAACTAAAGGAGAGTCGGCTTGGGGAAGCTTGCACTTTGGAAATTCATCATTATCATGCTTTTCTTTTTTTTTTTTTTTTTTTTTTTTTTGGGTAAGTTTACTATCCTACTTTATTTGTTATAAAGGTAAATTACGGCTCCCCCTAATATTTATTATAATTAAAATACTTTTTATTATTTAAAAATAATAAATATGAATTGTCTAACAAATAAATTTTTGCGAGTGTCTGTTTATAAGGGGTATTTGTTATACGCAGTTTGGATTTTAAGTGTATTTGTAATTTTTTAAGTAAAGAGGGGCTATTTGTAATTATAGAAACTGTGCGAAATCCATTGCAATTTATCCTTGTTATGAGTATAAACTATTTACAAATCCAAATTCCTTGTTACGAGTATAAATTATTTCTCAAATTTAAATTTAAATGAAGAATCCTTGATACGAGTATAAACAATCTACCAACTTCAAAAAAGTCAAATGAGTACTCCTTGATACGAGTATAAACTATCTATTAAATTCAAAAAAATCAAATGAATGCTACTTGATATGAGTATAAAATATCTATAAATTCAAAATTGAAGGCTCCTTGATACGAGCCTAAACTATCTACATATTTTTATGATTGAATTACGTTATGACTTGATCCCCTCAACGCGGTACGTAGGTAGCCTGAAATTACTTTTTAAGTTCAGACGCATGTTAAGAGAGAGAGAGAGAGAGAGAGAGAGAGAGAGAGAGAGAGAGAGAGAGAGAAGAAGAAGAAGAAGAAGAAGAAGAAAAAGAAAGTGGAGGAAATAAAATCCCATGCGAAGAAATAATTTCGAGACATGTTCACTGTTTCGCTTTGTTGCAATTCATGAACAAGTCTCGAAGGGGCATTTGTAGGCAAGTAAAATTTATTGTTAATTTTTTATTGACATGTGCTATATATTTTTCCATCAATTTTATATTTTCATAAAATAAAATATTTATTGATAGATAATATCGAATATTTCCATGTATGGAATTAAAGTATTTAAAGCAATTTAAATCTTTTCTTGCCAACAAAGAAAGCAAATACTAGTGATCTGGTAATTCTAGATCACATCTTGTGATTAGGGAGACAAATGCCAAACAAATCATGAAGGCCCAATCAAACTATGTCACGTCATCAAGTAAATATGGTAAAGTCTTCCACCCTACGACTATAAATAGGGGTGCTTTTCCAACAACTGGAAAGAGACAAACAATTGAAGACACAATTGAAGACACAAGAAAGAGAGCATTCAAGAAGCTTCAAAATCCTCTCAAGCACAAATTAAGGAGAATCCAAGGTGTTCAAGCAAAAATCAAGGCATTCATCGCGGAAATCATCCAAATTCAACGTTTGATTCGAGAAGAAGTAGAGAGACTCACGAATTAACGTTATCAAAGGCATAAATCCACCTTGACGGAAGATCAAAGCATCAATTCTGCCAAGAAACACCCAATATTCAAGTCAAACATTCTAAATTTATAGCATTGATCCAGAAATAAGTTAAAAGACCCCGAATTAATGTTATTGAAGATTCAAGTCAACATTGAAGGAGATTAAAACGTCAAGTTCCACCTCCGAAGTTGCAGAAATTGAAGATCGCATTCTTGAAGTGAAGAATCAAAGGCTTCAACTAGAGATTTTGCACTCACAAGATATTTGATTAAATTCAAAAATCGTTTGTAGTATTTTTCATGTTTCGTTAAATTCAAAAACACGAAATTTGCATTACAAAATTCTGGCACGCCCAGTGGGACAATCTCTACCTCTCATCTATTCTCTTTGCAAATCGTGTATGAAGTTCAAATGGAAATAAAGGATAATCACTCCACTCCTCAAGTTTCGAGTTTCTTATTTCAAGTCCCGAGCATAAGGGGGCAAGAAAACATGGTGTTTTACGGTTGCTAATCAAATTGGGGGCAAATCAAGAGGCCATCATTGTCTAGAAAGAGGTATTAAATTGAAACATCACCCAAGCATCTTTGACAAGCTCGTCTCATGAAATTGCAACAGTCAAGATGATCCAAACTACTTCATTCGAGGAACAAATTGCGTCACTGACTACCACTGTTGGCAATTTATTGAACCATGTCCAAGCACGCAATGCCCAACTTCATAAACTTCTCGACAAATTTCAGTATCTAATTGAAGCTAACCAAAGTACGTCGATTTCAAGTAAATTTGTTGAGCAAAAAATATCAGTGGCAACTAAAAGCAAGGAAATCAGTGTATCTCCATACGGCCTTATTTCGACCGATGACTTGAAAAACTTTGTCAACGAGACAATTGCATAAAATTATGATGCTCATGCTCGAGTTTCCAAGTTCTACATGAAGCCATACACAAAAAGAATCGAACAATTGAAAGTTCCTGAAAACTATCAGGCCCTAAAGTTTCAATACTTTGATGGTAGTGGAGATCCAAAACATGTAGCTCATTTTGTTGAAACATGCAATAACGTTGGCATTTATGGAGATCTTTTAGCAAAGCAATTTGTCTTGTCCTTGAAGGCTTTTGATTGGTATATCGATCTTCAGTCAAACTCTATTGACAACTGGGAAGAGTTACAAAACAAGTTTGTCAAACAATTGAAGACACAATTGAAAGTACAAGCAAGAGAGCATTCAAGAAGCTTCAAAATCCTCTCAAGGACAAATCAAGGAGAATCCACGGCGTTCAAGCAAAATTCAAAGTGTTCATCGCTGAAATCATCTAAATTCAACGTTCGATTTGCGAAGAAGTTGAGAGACCCACGAATTAACGTTATCAAAGGCATAAATCCATCTTGACGAAAGATCAAAGCGTCAATTCCGCCAAGAAACACCCAATATTCAAGTCAAACATTCCAAATTTATAGCGTTTGATCGGGGAATAAGTCAAAAGACCCCCGAATTAACGTTATTGAAGATCCAAGTCAACATTGAAGGAGATTAAAACGTCAAGTTCCACCTCCGAAGTTGAACCACTGAAGGTGATTAAAACGTCAACTCAACATTGATCCAAGTCAACATTGAAGGAGATTAAAACGTCAAGTTCAACATTATGAGCTCGAGCTTGAAATCGAGCCAACTTGCGAAGCTCACGAGTCAGCTCGACTCATCTGCCACCCCTATATACAATTACAAGAAATAGAAATTAGGTGTCGGTAGTTATTATTTATACTAACTAGCCGTTGTGGCATAAGTATTTTTTCACGTTTTAAAATATATTATTGTAAACTTTGAAAGTTGAATAAGTTAGTTATCTTAGCTGTTGAAGGGCTTTTTGGCTTCACAAAAAAATGGTGCAGATGTGTCATTAACCGTCATTTGTGAGTGTGGATGGCCTTTTCTTTTTATATTAGTACATATATATATATAAAGGCATTTCTCACTCACAAATGGCGGTATATGACACCGCTATATCACTTTTTTGGTTATGCCGATAATACTCCAAGTTAGTTTTCTTTTCTATACTTCTTTATTTCTTTTTTTTTTTTTTAAAACTAGCCGTCGTGGCACGTCATTTCTACATGCATATAAATCAATAATTTTCATGCTTTAAAATATATTAGAAGCAATAGTAAAATATATAAACTAACAAATCAGATTAAAAGAAAGAAAGAAACTAAATTTATTAATAAAATTTAGAAAGTTGACTAAAGTAGTTATCTTATTAGTTGAATCTTATTTTTGAAATTACAAAAATCGGTACCGCGGTGTCATTGATGGAGATAAAATAAATTAGAGTGGAAAATTACCAAAATACCCCCAAACATGTATGTATTTACCGAAATGCCATTTAAGGTAGTTATTGTTAGAAGTTAGTGGGGTGGAGCCAATTACCAAGGCGCCCCTGAACATTAGATTATAGCCGTTAGATTAGAGGCGGTTAGAGGGTAAAATAGTCTTTATGCCCTTCCTCATTTACTATAAATAGGTCCTCAAAATCTAATGTAAGGGCACTTCATTACTATTTTGAGAAATACATTCTTGAGAAGAACTCTCAAGTTCTTGACTCGGGATGTCGTTTTGTGTGATTGTGCTTGGATCAATTACTTCCCGAATTTCACCCCATCAGCTTGACATCGTCCGTGGGAAACTGATCTAAGCATTGAGGATGAACACCCGATCAAGAGTCAGAAGTATGAATGCGGGGCAAGACGAACCCGAGAGAGGAGTGGAGAATCGCGTACAAGACCACGTCCCGGAGAACCCACCCGCTTGCGACCTACAGAACGAGAGGCAGGAGGATGCCAGGGGTCCACCCCCACCCCCACCCCCACCCCCCGTCATTTAGTTAACTCCAGAGGCACTCCGCCAACTGGTGGAAGATGCATCTGCCCAAGCAGCAAAGAGGGTTGTGGCCCAGTACATAGCAGAACACGCATTACCCCCGCGACCCCCTCGCTATCCTCGCAGAGGCCAAGACGCTCCCTTGGCCCCCGAGGGTGATGAGCATAGGCTTGGGACACCCATGAAGGTTTAGACTATGAGGAGGAAGTCAACAGCAGGGCCACGCAGCCAGAGGACAACTACTTCCCTTCACCTCCTAGCAAATATGCAGGTGAAGAAGATTACTTCCCACCTCCTCCGCAGGGGAGGCGTGAAGATAATTACTTTCATCCCCCACGCTCGGAGAAGGTGCCGCCAGTGCAAGAAGGAGGGTATCAAGAGATAGGCGTTCCTCCCCCATATGGTTCTGCGAAGCCCTTGGGACCTTCGGGGTACCCGGCGCGACCTTTGGCAATGGCGCCCCCTCGACGGAGTCCTTTCGGCCCCCACATTCTAGCAGAAGCCATCCATTCGGGGGTCAAGATCCCAAGCCTCAATGAGTATAATGAAGTAGGAGATCCTCAGGATCATTTCGATCGTTTCATAGCCAGCGCCGATTTCCTAGACATTAGCGATGCGACCTATTACAAGTTATTTCGGACTATCCTTTCGGGGAAGGCAATGGCATGGTTTAACCAGTTACCCCCAAGGACCATTGAGTCATTCGAACAACTCTCCTAGCGCTTCTTGCACCATTTCGCGATAAATAGGCGGTACCCCAAGACCGCCTCGTATTTGTTTACAATAATCCAGCAGGAGAATGGAAGTTTGAGGGAGTACGTGCAGCGCTTCTCAAAAGTAGTTTTGGAAGTCCCCCACGTGAACCCCGAACTTCTGGCAAACATCATGCAGCAGAATTTGAGGAGAGGTCGGTTTTAAGGAGTCGATTGCTGGGAAGCCTCCCTCGACTCAAAAAGAGTTGCTGTTGAGAGCATAGAAGTATATAAGGATTGAAGAGACCATAGGTGTGCGACCAACGAATCCCCTCAAGTGGAGGGTAGATAAAGAAGATAAGAGGGCTCCCCCTAGGGCAGAGGGGATTAAGCGTGAACGTAGGCACATGCTGCCCAGGGATTTGGTTCGGTACACATCGTTGAACGCTCCACGAGCTCAAGTTCTCGATGTGGCCAAACAACAAGGGTTAGTAAGATGGCCTTACCCGATGAAGGAAAACCCGCAAAGAATGAAATTCGATAAATATTGTCACTTCCATAGAGATCGAGGCCACAACACCGAAGAGTGCCACCACTTGAGAAATGAAATTGAGAAGTTGATCCAGAGAGGTTATTTGAAGGAATTTGTGGGGCAGAGGAAGCGGGCTCCTTAGGAGGCCGCCAATGAAAGCAAGCACATGGCACCCCGTCTCGAGATGGGGGTGAAAGTGGAGGCAGAGCAAGAGAGCAAAGATAACCTCCCTACCGCTGGTGTGATTGGGGTCATTCGGGAGGACCAGCTAAGGGAGACTCAGGGCGAGCCAGAAAGGCTGCAGTAAGAGCAACGGGACATGCTACCAACCATGTTGCTTATAGTGAGGTCACGGTAGCGCCTCGAGTATATTCCGCAGGGGAGATAGTTTTCAACGACCAAGACTTGAAGGGAAACCTTCCCTCCTACAATGACACAATAGTTGTGACTGCCTCGATATCCAACTTCCGGGTGAAGAAGATCTTAGTAGACAGAAGGAGCTCGGAGGACATCCTTTTCTACAAAGCTTTCTCTCAAATGAGGATTGATAATGTGCAACTTACACCAATCAATACGCCATTGACCAGCTTTAGCGGAGATGCAGTTGAGCCATTGGGAGAAGTTACGCTGCCTATGTCGATAGGGACATACCCAAGGCAAGTGACAAAATTTGTCAAGTTTCTAGTAGTAGATGCACCTTCTGCTTACAACGCAATCCTCGGGAGACCGAGTTTAAATCTCTTTCAGGCCGTGATATCTATCTATCACATGAAAGTGAAGTTCCTAACACCTGAAGGAGAAAACAAGCTTCGTCACCGAGCAAGGGACATATTGCTATAAGGTTATGCCTTTTGGGCTGAAAAACGCGGGAGCCACATATCAGATGTTGGTGAATAGCATGTTCCAAAAGCAGATAGGAAGGAATATGGAAGTATACATAGATGATATGCTAGTCAAAAGCCGCAGAAGGGAAGATCATGTGAAGGACCTCGCGGAGTGTTTTGACACTTTGAAGGAATTTGGGATGAAGCTGAACCCCACGAAATGCACATTTTGGAGTTCAGAGAGGGAAGTTCCTGGGATTCATGGTTTCTCAGAGAGGGATAGAGGCCAACCCAGAGAAAATCGAAGTTATCATGAAGATGCAGCCTCCCAAAACGATTAAGGAGGTCCAAAAGTTGACAGGACGGATGGCGCACTACAAAAAAAAAAATCATTTTTTGCAAGAAAAATTTTCCTCACAAAAACCAATAATTTCATCGCATTAGCTTAATGTGAGGAAAAAATTTCATCACAAGGTCCTCACAAATAGGTCCTCACATTAGGTCTAATGTAGGATAATGTGACGAATGTAATTTCCTCACAAATATAATTGTGAGGAAAACAATTTTCTCACAAATAAATGGTGTATGTGACGAATATGTCCTCATTTTAAAAATATTTTTCCTCACAATAAATTATTTTCTCATAAAAAAGATTGTATTTTATTAAATGTGACCAAATATATCGTCACATTAGACTACTTTTTCCTCACATATTATATGAACGAGATGTGACGATAATTTTCTCACATTAGAATTATTCAAAATTAATTTTAAAAAACTCAATAATTTTATTTGTGACGATACTTTTCTCACATTAACATTCTAATGTAACATAATTTAATCATCACAAAAATCATTAATTGCAATTTAATCAATAAGATTCATATTGTTATCCAATATCTTGGCCTAATAAGATGAAATTTCGTATGTCAAACACATTTGTCTCAAAATAACTCAATATAAATATTAACCTAGAACTATTCATAAAAAACTAAATCTTGGGTCAATTAGATAATAAATTGCAAGGTCTTTGTACATTAATTAAAGAAATAATAAGAATCATGCATTAGAGAAAACCGGGACAAAACATTAGAATATAAAACATACTTGACATGCTCAAATATTTGAGTAGATTACAAAACCCAAACCAGAAAAAAAAAAAAATCATGTATCCATATCAGTTCCTGAAAATCTAAAAGTACCATTTAAAACACAACCAATACATTTTCACCGAAGATGCTTATCAACACAACGTATCAACATTTGACGTGTTGACGCTCAAGCATGACCATCTTCCATCATACAATTTGTTAAAAAAGTATTCAGAAAAAAGAAAAGAAAACAAGAGCATTAGTGCATAAAAAAATCAACATGAATACTCAAGAACTAGAATAATAATCTATTGCAACATGCAACATCCATTTCTCCTATATAAACTGCTTAAAGATACAGATTGTGAAAAAAGTGCATACTTGTACAAGAGAAATATGAATGATAAATTAGACTTCAAAAGTTACCATCAAATAGACAGGAAAATAAATATTAAATTATCCAACACCAAGACATAGCTCATGTTGAGTTGCAAGTAAACAATCGATAGCAATATCATTTCTCTTCACTAAAAATGAGGCCCATTCTCTATTACAAGAGGTAGCATAATGACCACTGTTTCTCTGTGAAAGAGGCAACCTATGATGCATGGACACGGACACGGACACGGCGACACGGACACAACACGACACGAACACGGCGACACGGACACGGCGACACAAAAAATTTCAAAATAATAGGACACAACACGGCACTGATTACGGTTATATTTAATATATATTTTATTATATATACTTAATTTCTCATAAAATTAAAATATGCAATATGAAAAAAATATTGAGATAAAACATAAAAATAAGGATGTCTTCCATTTAAGTTCTTATCCGAAATACATGGTTTCAAAAAGATACGTAATCAAGTAAATCATCCAAATTTCTAGTCATCCAAATGAGTTAGATCATCGGGACCATCTCTCAAATCTTCAGTAACTTCATCCACAAATAAGACAGACTCCAATTCTGGTTCATCAAGCGAGAGATCTGCAATCTCTAGAATCCCAACATCTTCTATGGTCTCAAAAGCATCTCCCGCCACATCCCACATTTTAGTGTCGCCTTGTAAGTAGGAGTCTTTCTTGACAAAAGTCGAAGATTGTTATGCACAAAAACTAGATCTTGAGCACGTTGTGGAGTAATTTGATTCCTCCTTGTCGAGTGGATGAATGCTAAGTACTCCAATTTCTCTCGCAACAAGAAGAGGAAGAAACGTGGCCAAGTAACTTTAGGGAAATACTTTTGAAGGTGAGGGGCTGCAGAGCCATGTACTAACCACCAATTCATTGGATCCATTTCCCATCTATCTCGGAGAGAATCTTCATCAGCAAAGTCATCAAGGCATCCAAAAAATCTTGCAATCTCCACGTTCACTTCTCTTCGTGTATCATCATTAGGAAAAAGACGTTTCAAACATATTTTTCTCATCCTAGAAATTTCCACATCACTTTGTGGTGGAGTGAGGTTCGGATGTTGACTCTGTCATTCTTTTGTTGAACATCTATAACAAATTATAAATAATACTTTAAGAACAAGGTTGAGAAAAATTAAGATAAAATATGTAACATTTGATAATGAAATAAATATATGTGTTACCTTGGATTTAAGGAATGAGCAAGACAATGTAAAGGAGTGTTACTCTTGCTCCATCTATCCTCTAATACTTTGTGCACAACACCCCAAAAACTTGATTTCTTATAATCATTTTTCTTCTCAAGCTTATATATTGCTCCCTTCACTTTGGATATCATATTATCCCACATGTCATAAACCAAATGCAAACAAGGCTTGTATGTGTCACATGCTCTAAGCATCTCATAAATAGGCTCAGTGAAATCAAGAATATAATCAATCGAATCCCACCATGAATCATCCAATAATTTCTCTTTAACATTTCTTGCTTTAGTAATATCATCGTCACGATAGCAAGACCATTGCTCACTGATAACCATCATCTTTAATTGTTGCTTTATGAGCTTAAACCTTTTCAACATAACAATGACAGAAGCAAAGCGTGTCTCAGCAACAACAAGCAATTTCAATTTTGAGAACTCATTAAACATGGCAAGCCTTATAGTTCATGATAAAATTTCTAATCATCAAAGCTGATGCGGCAATCTCAGTGATCTAATGACATTCTTCATATGTGATTCCATTTGCCTCAGTATTCTTTGCAGCACATATATTTTTCAAAGCAAGATTGAGAGTATGTACTACACATGGTGTCCAAAACACATGAGGATACGTTTGTTCAACCAATAAACCCGCCGCTTTACAAACAGGAGCATTATCTGTGATTATTTGTACTACATTAGCAACCCCAACTTCCACCATCACCTCCTTCATTAGAGTAGAGATGAACCATTTGTCTTTGTACTCTCCCTCACAATTAACAGCTCGTATAAACATCGTCCCACCCTCATTCACAGCCATAAAATTAATCAACGATCTTCTTTGAGGATCTGTCCAACCATCACATACTAAAGTCACACCTTTTTTTTTTCATGTGTTTTTAGTATATTCAAGCAAATTTTCAATATTAGCTTCTCTTTTTGCAACAATTTTGTCCTTAAAGAACTGTAACCTGGTGGAACATAACCAGCAATACAGATGTTGGCAGCAAAGGAAAAGGCCCTGACGTAGTATGAATTTCGAGCAAGGTTAAAAGGAAGACCCCCCGAATAAAACATTCTTGCTATTTCACCATCTAGTTGCTCTCTAACTTGAAAGTTAAAAGATTTTTCCAAAGCACTATCACCACCAACCTTTCTTTTCTTAGGTTCATATCTTTCTTGCCTAAAAGATGAGGAGTTGATTGCATCCATTGATACAGAATGAGAAGTGATTGACTAGAACTACAAAAAGAACGAGGTAAAGGAACCATTTTTTGCTGACCTCTCTCTTTTCTTTGTATTGCTTCATCTTCTAATTTTGACATCTCAACTACTTGGCGAACAGTTGCTTTGGGACATGCTTTGATTCCACTTCCATCAATTTTCAGTAGGTGTGCTTTTACTCTCGAATATGAACCCTTATATGCTCCTTTGCAAAGATTACATGTGAAGGAAACATTTCCACCCCCTTCACTTCTTCCCGACTTCGTCACAAACATCCATAAAGGCCGAGTATCTTGAGGAGTAGAACCTCCATCGCCCCCACTATGACTTGCATTTTCCGAAGTCATTGCTCAGTTATATGGAAGTACAATTCAATTCTAGAAAGACAAAAAAACAAAAACAAAATGATAGTTAATAACAATTAGCCAGTTAGAATAACTAAATTCCAAGTAAATCACAAGAAAACAAAAACTTGAAAGATAATTATACACACACATAAATAATCTTTGCAATATATTTTAGTACATTCAAATTGTCAGAACTATAGAATTTTAGGTCCATTATCATTTTTTATAGCATACAGGAATTGAACCATTTTGGGTGCCTTCTGTGGATATGGATGATGAGCTTTACGCTTAGGGCTAATAACTTCTTAAATCAGGGAAAAGTTAAGCGGGTGAA
The DNA here is from genome assembly GCA_034509735.1 of Sesamum alatum. Classification (NCBI taxonomy): domain Eukaryota; kingdom Viridiplantae; phylum Streptophyta; class Magnoliopsida; order Lamiales; family Pedaliaceae; genus Sesamum; species Sesamum alatum. Next base: position 19,919,735 of record JACGWO010000009.1, on the reverse strand, counting down.
GCCATATCAAATTTATGTGGAGTTGACTCATTTCAATACCAGAATATAGGAATTCTTCGAAGACCCCCAAGAAAACCAAATTTCCTTTCCTCTGAAAAATTGGAATGTGATTCTTCAATGTAATTTCAAGTCCTTGAATTCTCCAATGTAATTCAGCTGTCCTCGTGAAAAATAATGAACATAACACCGTAAAGCAAGTTCCCATTGATGATAATAAAGAAAAAAATTTGCAGAAAATCATACACATTACACACACATAAAGGCACACAAAGGATGAAAGAAGAAGAAAGTTAGAAACCCACCTTCACTGAGATAGTCTCCGGTGGATGCTCGTCCCGTCGTGCACCGTGGCAGCGCCTCTCTCACTCTCTAGCCGGCGAATCGATTGAGGTTTTAGAGAGAAAAAGAAAACGAGTGAGAGAGAGAGAAGAGTTAAAAATGGAGAGAGAAATAAATTGGGATGAAAACATTTATCTTAATTACTCAATTTTACCCCAGAAATTTTTTAAAATTGCAAAAGGACCCCGCCGTGTCCTAAAATGTGTCGGACACGCCGTGTCGGTTTTTTTTCTTCTTTTTTTTTAATTTTCGAACACGCCAAGGCCGTGTCCGACACGTGTCCGACACTGCATCGGGTAATTTTTCGAAGTGTCCGTGCATTATAGGAGGCAGCAAATTTGCTACCTCCGTCAAAGAGAAACAACAACTAATTCTCTGTTACATAAACATTATGGTGCTGATATAAAATAAATCTCAGCAGTCTTCCTCAATTATCAGGGAGAACATTGATCCTACCTCTTAGAACTAATGTTCCAGGCTACCCCATACGTTACCAGGATGATAGGACCAGAGAGCTATGGATTCAAGTGGAACCATTTTGCACTTGCTGCCAAGAGCCAACAAGTAAGATGGAACTGAATGCAACAAAGGCAGCAAATAAAAAAATGAGCAAGGAGCATCAGATAATTTCACAAAAATTACAAGAATCATATACAACAAATGAAGGAGGTGAAAAGACATACGAGCTAATATTGCAAGTCAAGCCACAAAGAGATAGAATCTTTATACTATACACTGTACGGGCTCCAAAGCCCCATTCCTGCACTAGTAGATATATAACTCCGATTCAATTTTATGGAGTTTTTATCTACTACTCCTATGATCGAGTGAAACTTATAACACTAAAACTGAAATCATCCCTCACGCCTTATCACAAACATTTGGCCTCTCAATATCATTATAATATTTGTTCAAATAGACATCATTGTCATGAAAAGTAATCAACTCTCATTCATTCACCAAGTAAAAGAAACATGTTTCTTCCTGCTAAACAATATACAAGGTCACACTAGAGCTATATAAAATAGAGTTGAATAAGGAAGAGAAAAGATTTTTTAGGATTGCAGTTTCAGATATAAATAAGAGGAACAGGGCTGAACGCGTACTATATGTAGCAGTATCAATTTGTTCAGGGATCTCCTTTATATCAACTTCAAACCTTTCTTGAACCTGTTCCAGAAACAGAAAAAAGAAATGCAAAGTTTAGACTTAGAATTAAAAAAAAAATAAAAATAGGTTCACGAATATTTGAAATAGTTTTTCCCAGTGAAATTCGCATGTCATAGAGGTCAAATTCACCTCTGTACAGAGGCGAATTTGGCCTCCGTGACAAGCGAATTCGAATTAGGCAAAACTCACCCCTTTACAGGAGCAAAATTTCACCCCTGAGGCGAAATCCACCTCTTGTCATGACCTTGGCTAAAGACTCGACCTTGGAACAACAATCTCAGGTTCAGAATGAAGAAAGGGTTCTCAATGTGCAGATCGAAAGAATTAGGGCAACACCAGCATGCGACGTCGTTTCCAGAAACACGACTTCTCATAAGGCGCACTTGCAACT